>CM018032.1:57864421-59064421 GCA_008638375.1 Nyssa sinensis
AAAAAAAAAAAATTAATTCATCTATAATCTAAAATCGGTCCCAGCCTTTTCCAAGTATGCCCTAATAATTAACACATTATCATGGTATTACATAGGAAAAATTCCATTTGGTATATGGGCAGGAACCCTCGCATGGCCGGCTATAGGAAGCACATGCAATTGGCTCTCTTCAACATATTCCTAATGTCAACCTCTTCAATATTTTATCATAATATGTTTTCAGCCGTCTGCCTTAATAAAAATAAATAAGAGAAAGCAGAGTAAAAGACGTAAGAAACCTTAAAAGTGGAGCAATGAGAAGAAGCAATACAAAAAGAGAAAGTAGAAAGCATGGATAAACCCTAACTTTGACTTCAAGGAGTTTAAGTGGCAAATTAGTTTAGATCTTTGCACAATAGATTTTAAGGAATTAATTATTAAAAAATGAATTTTAAATGATATAATTAATTTGTTATTTAAGTATTTGATAAAAATTATGTAGAAGTAATTTTAATCGCTAATTTTTTTTTTTATCTTTTATATTATATATATAGAATAATGTGTAAGTGGTGAATTTATGAATATATAAAATTCGTAAAATGACAGACGAATTTTTAAAAGTTAGTTTTTTTAACTTCTTTAAATCATGATTTTGATGTATGGAGAAGTGTGAAATTAACTTTTAAAAAATACAGTCAAACATCTCATTTTCGTTATTTTTTTATTTCATCCCAAAATTTTGGCTTAATTTAATCCCAAAATTTTGGCCTTACAAAAAATTTCGATTAAAATTATTTTCCAAGAAACAATTGACAACAAAGTTAAAGTTTTTTTTTTTTTTGTGGAAAAGGTTCCAATAGATATATGGTCCAAAGATGGCCTTGAAAATATTAAATTCTATATGAACTGACAACTACTTAGTTATTTATTTCCCGTGCACGAAGTTTCTTGTCTTTGTAAAGTTGATAGAATATTAAATGTGTTTAGATTTATTCTTGCAAATAAAAAAAAATTATTTTTATAATTCAAACTCGTAATTTGTAAGTGTCTGCTATTTTTAAAATAGTGGTCCAAAGATTCATAACTAAAATTAATATCATATGGTGAGAAGAAGCTTTCAGCTTCTTCTTATATATATATATATATATATATTATTCTTATTATTGATGTTCTTATTGACTGTTTTTAGAGGCAAGAGATTTTTACCTTAAAATCATATCTAAAATGCGAAGAAGGAAATCAACTTTTTTGAGCCGGCCTACATATATATATATATATATGTGGATGTATGTTGTAGAATATAATAATAAAATTAATTTTAATTCTTTAAATAATTTAAATATTTAGATGAATTATAGTTTTTACATTCTATCAAAGCATACAAAAGATCTTGAATAATTAAAATCGCACAAAAATTCTAACATGGACTTGGTTCATTGACATGGCATGAACTTGGCTTATTACATAATGTCAATTGGACAAGATATTTTACTTTTAAGAGACATAAAAGTAACATTGTCTACATGACATGATGTAATTGGTGAGGTTCATGGATCAGATTGATGATAAAATTTCTCTCATAATATGAATTAATGAATGTATAAGTTCAGAAGCCACATCGGAGAGGACATTATAATAAAAAAAAATTACACAATTTCGATTCTAATAGTTTAAACTAATTTAAGCTTTTAGATGAGTTAATAATTTTACATTATATTTATTTATAAAATATAGAAATTAAGATGAATCATCAGATCACAAATGTATCTAAGTTAACCTTGTATGAATGTCTATTTTAGCAAATACAAGAATCAATTAAACATGAATTTAAATATCTTAAATAAAAAAGATCCATATAATCGACTCTTGAATTGAGTTGAATTCTATCTTCTGTTTTCAATAATCCATGTTTACAAAAAGTGAAATCCCAATGTTTTTTTTTTTTTTGTTAAATTTAAAAAAATTACATTTTCAGGTGGAAAATCCCATAGATGTGTCAAGTGCACCAGAGCCACAAACCAGACGCTATGAATACAGAAACTACAACTTCACAGTCGCCATTTTCTGGTCACCCTATTTGGTAAGAACCACAAAATCAGACCCCAATGATTCAACTCGTCCTTTCAATCTCTTCCTCGACGAATTTGACGAAGAATGGAGGACCCAAATCGAAGATTTCAACTACGTGATCATCTCCGCTGGCCACTGGTTTTTCCGGCCAACCATGTTCTACGTGAACCACCACCTGGTCGGCTGCCAATACTGTCCACAAAGCAACATCACCCACCTAACAAAATACTTCAGCTACAGAAGAGCATTCCGAACGGCTTTCAGAGCCATTAACAGCTTAGAGAACTACAAGGGTTTAACAATTTTGAGAACTTTTGCACCATCACATTTCGAAGAAGGGATCTGGAACATGGGCGGCGACTGCGTGAGGAGGCGGCCATTTACAAGGAATGAGACCAGTTTGGATGGCTATAACTTGGAGCTTTACATGATCCAAGTTGAGGAGCTTAGGATTGCAGAGAGAATGGGGAGGAAGAGAGGGATTAAGTTTAGGTTACTTGATGTAACACAGGCAATGTTGTTGAGACCAGATGGTCATCCTAGTAAATATGGACACTTGCCAAAGGCAAATGTGTCATTATATAATGACTGTGTGCACTGGTGCTTGCCTGGACCCATTGATACTTGGAATGATTTCTTGATTCAGATGTTGCAGAAGGAGAATAGGTGATCATTTTTTAGAGCACTTTTCATGATTTGGGTGAGAATCAAAAGATGAAGAGAGATGGGTTTTTTTTTTTTGTTTTTCAATTTTTTGGAGAGGTTCTTGTTTTTGTCCATAGTAGTTGTTATGGCTCTGAGATTTGTATTTTGTCTCTGGTAGCTATATAGAGGGGAAGATTTATAAGAAGAGGTGATGGCATTGTAGAGATTTTTTTTTTTGGGGTTGATTTTAGTTGTACCAGAAAAGGAAGATTTTTATTTATACAAAGATTTGTATAAAAAAGAAAATTTATTTAATGAAAAAATTTAAAATATCAAAAATACCCTTAAATTTAAAATTCAGTCAGCTTTGGGAGATTATAGAAACATGAATAAAGGGGGATTGGGTTGGGTTAAGCCGGGCCGGGCGGGGCCGGGCTGGACCGGACAGGGTTGAAGAGGCCTGCTTTTATCATTAAGCAAAAAAATAATGACTTATCGTCTCGCATATAGAGAATATCACAAATTTTATATATTTATAATATAGTTCTAAAAATAAAATTAAACAGTCTTTTTGCTCGCAAGACTATTACATATATCTAATCCTCACTAGATTCAGAGCGATGAGCGCCTTGTGCATTAAATTCATTGGCCCGGTCCGATGGATCAATTCAATGAATTAGAGTTCAGACGGATCCGATTTTGTTATTGAACCGCTAACTATTCTTCCTATTTTGACTTATTCTCCTTTCCATTACTGTACTCTTAGACAAAACAAATAAAATAAAATTAAAAACATTTCTTTTGTATTGCCTACCTATATTTCCTATATTTTTTTATTAACATGAAGACAATAAAGATAAGTATAAGAGGAAAAGTCTACTTGGTAATGACAATAGGAACAGGGCAACTGCTTAATGGCATGCATTCATTAATGTATCTTGGAAGGTGACATCTTGTCCACAAAATTGAACTAACATCATGCATTGTATGGATCACATTTAAAAAGTTTAGCTACATGATTTAGGAATATATTATATGTGTTTGGCACCAAGAAATTGAAGACTTGAGATTTGAATATGATAGAATTTGAGGCAAGTTGGTTCATATTTTATATTAGTTTTTTTTTTTCACTTCCAACTAATTTCAATTTAATTTAAGACTCCAATTCAACTATACCAAACATAATCTTAGTAAACATTGATATGAAATTATAAAACTTGTAGAGGACAAACTTGGGACAAAAAGTAAAATCAGATGACTCAAAACTCTAGAAGCTGTACTCACGTCTTGTGATATATTATATTAGAATGCTAACATACAAAACTGTCACGTGTCTACACAGGTTTGGAGAATGTGACGCATATGCTCTGAACTGAGTTTTCACGGTCCAAAACTACTAATCACAATAAGGTGGCGTACCGAGCTTAACAATCAAAGCTAGACAGAATTCGACAAGAAAACTTTCAAGTATTAGATACATTCCATATCCGATCTTTCTGTTCTCAATTCTTATCTGAATCGGTAAAAACTCAATTTATAAATAAGAATGCGAGGTATGTCCTAAACTCATGGTGCATTATCCTAGTCAATTATATTTTCTTTCAGTTCCTTCTCTAACTTAAGTATCGAAGTGGCTACCACTAGAGCCAATGTGGTGACCCATAACCTTTGTTTTGCAAGAAGGCTTTGAAGGAGATCACACGCAATCAGAAATCTGTGACAACACCTTGCATTCTAGAAGACAAAGATTCAATCTAATTTTCTTGGGCTCAACAAAAAACAGAGGAAATGGCAGAAGGAAAACAAAGACAACAACAGAAAAACAAACTAATTAAAGATGAAGAAACAACCCCATGAAAAACTAAAAAAAAAAAGTTGCATGGTAGCATTATGATCAGCCATAAGTTCAAAACTTCAGTTGGGTGTGCCCTTTCACCTTAATTGGTTCCATCCACAGACTCGGACTACATATTAACAGCACTTTTGGGAGCAAAATCAACCATATCGCAAATCTCAATCAAAATGAAGTTTTGGATAGGTCATTTCATCAATGTTTTTTCTATCAGTGGTACAAAAGTGTCATTGGGAAAAGGAAAAAAAACTTTGATTTGCTTTCCTACCAGATTTTTACTACTCCACTCTCAAATATCTTTTCTCTTATTTTATTTATTTCTTCCAAACTAAATGCTCTGTAACAAATTTTTAAAATTGCTGTTTACAAAAATTGGACTTTGCTGTATCCTGAAAATATATTGCCAGTAACAAACTCAATTCAAGTAAAGGCAATTAATATCTTAAAAATAGTATTCCAAACGTGCCTAAAAGTCACAAGAAATCCTAAATCCATTCTGCTGCCATAAAAATACAAAAGCAATTTTTTAAGAATTTGGTTAAATAGTCAAGATAAACATTGTTAGTGTAATATCCCGACCCGGGATACCGGGTCATATGGCACACATTACGAGGCTAAGAAAAATGAGTATAACAAAAGAAAATACAAGCAAAGAAATAATTAATTCTTTACAAAAAATGATTAATTATTTATATGAGATAATTATTTTATACACATTACATGAAGGCATATATATGTATAATTATGTATGCATGTATGTACATAGAAACATTATATATATATTATATATAATTAATTGTCTCATATATATATTTATATAGATATACATGTGCAAGTGTGAACAATGTATAAGGTGTGTGTGTGTCGGCCATATAGTGTGTGTTTCTTCACATGTAAGTGTGTGTATTATATTATATGTATATATATATATATATATGAAATATCTTGCAAAAAACCAAGAGAAAGCTGAATGGGAAAAGTAAAAATTTAATTTGTGTAAGAAAATTAATTGAGAAGTGAAGGATTTCGGCCATGAGGTCATGAGGGAAGAGAGAGAATGGAGGAGAGAGAAAGGTCGATCACTTTCTCTTTAAAAAGCCAAGCATGCAAACCATGCTTTCTTCTTGCAAAAGAAACCAAAAGAAGAAGAACTGAGAAGCTAAGGAAGGATTTAAAGCAAGAAAAAGGAAGGAAACCGAGGGAAAGAAGGTGAGAAAACTCAAGTTTCCATTTTTCTCTCTCTAGAATATTTTGCATGTGTTAAGAGATTAGGTTATGATTTGTATATATGATGCTTAAATGTATATCTAGACGTGTATTAAGCATGAAAATGGGCTATGAAAACGACTGAAAACACGAAACCCAGTTAAGGCAGCCATTGAAGACCTTGCCCATGGCAGGTCTGAATCGACTTCCTCCAAGCTCAAATTGGCTTATCAGGACCTCAAGAAGACTCTAAGGGTATTCTAAAAACCTATACCCGCGACCACAAACCTAAAGAACCGACCTTCCATAAAGTGAGTTACAGGTTTCGGTTGTTGAAACCAACCTGTCAAACTCCTACCAAAATGGATAAAATAGAATGGGAAATGAATCTATGAAGACAATGAATCAAGATAGAACAAATCCCATGGGATTTGGCCAAGAAATGAGTATGAACTGACAGTTTACAGGTTGGATTATCATATCCTAAACTAAACACACGAACGAGTTTTGAACTCTAAAATGAATGCCAAATCGGTTCTTCATGCCTTAGGAACAAAATGGAACGAAAACAGTAAGGATCCATGGATCCAAACTGCGCGAAATAGAAAGAAAAGGAATTCTGAAATTAGGGTTTTCAGTCAGTCGAAGTGGGGAAGAAGGAGACGGGTCAACTCGGCCTTTAAATGAGGCTGAGTTAACTCGGACAGGTGGCAGCCTCTGGGCTTGCCACTGAATTAATAAGACGACGACGTTTTGAATGTCGGTAAAATTAAAATGGATGCTAGGGCTGACGTCATGATGACGTCAGCCACACGTAAATAAACCGACCGAATCGGTTAGTTTATGACTAGACCAGACCGGTTCACTTCCAATTTAACTGAACCCTTTGTTTTTTCTAATTTAATTAAAACTAAATAAACCAAGACTTTTGGTTATTACGGATTGACCCCTGAGCTTCAGAAAATTATACTGTGGCCCAACTGAGGGAGAAGTTATGCAATAAAGCCCCTGAAAAATAATTAAATAACTTATTTAATTATTTAATAAATAAAGCAAAATTACTATTTTGCCCCTAAGTCATATATGAAGTAAATGAAGTCCAAATCAAACATATGAATAGTGTATTTTTACTATTTCGGACATTCTGAGATCAATGATAGGGTCCGTTTTACGAGACGGGGCCCGAAAAATAAAGACACGTAAAGGGGTAAATGACCAAAATACCCCTTGACCAAAATTAACAAGTTATTAGTGTATTCTTACTATCTCGGACCTTCTGAGTCCAATGGTAAGGTCCACGACATAAGACGGGGTCCAAAAAAATAAAGACACGTAGAGGGATAAAAAGACCAAAATACCCTTGGTACCCCTAAAGCCAAAATGAAATAAGAGAAGGTCTAAATTAACTTTCTTTGACATCCCGGATTCAATAATGGAGTCCGAATTACGAAACGAAGTACAGAAAAATATGACACGTAAAACGGTAAATGACCATTTTGCCCTTTTACATGTAGTAGTCCGAATTAAATGTTAGAAAAGCCTAAACTGACTTTTTTGGACACTCCGGACTCAATGGTAGAGTCTATTCGACCAAAAGAAATGTCTAAAATAAAAAGACATAAAATTTGATGAATAGAATCTGTCAGATGACTATAAATTAAAGTAATGCCGAAGTATTAATACTAAGGTGTATACGAGAAAATGAAATACAAAAAGACACGACACGTAAACATGTTAAATAAATAACTTTAAATTAAAGTTAATGGAGCTCCCAGAAGAGTATAAATTGGAATAAATTCAATTCCTAATACATTTATTGTGTCATAGGTTAAGAGTACGAGTTAAGTTAAGTACATATGAAATTATGAAATCGTTTTAGGATCTAATACGATTTAAGCATAAGTTAAGGAATATCAATATGATATTACAATCAATGTGAAGTTAATGAGATGTTTATGAATTGTTCTTAGGAACTACAAGGAAAGTGGGAAAGCGCGTTATTAGCACTAACCCTAAAGAACCAAGGTGAGTAACCCTGTGTTTGAATTGGAGATTTAACTCTATGGATTTGAAAAAGTTTTAAGTTCAAAGATATGAAGTATTTGAAGTTTCAAATTCAGTATTTACATGATGCAGTTTTAAATTGTTTTATCTTTATCAACCCTATCATGACATGCTCAGTGAATGGTTTCTATCATAATTTTCTTAAAACATATTTCAGCATGTCTAAGGTTTTAAATGTCAAATTATGTTAAATATTCTGAATTTGATTGTTACAAGTATTTGAAGTCCTATTGTAGAAATTATACATTTCATGTTTTAAATACTCATGAAAGTATCTATTAAAGAAGTTATGTGATAAATGTTTTACAAGATAAACGGTACTAAGTACCACCCCCTATGATGGTTGAAATCCTTCGGGATTCAACAGTAAATGCCCGGTAGCAGGATCTAATCCCCCAGGCAAATGAGATCGACAGTATTGGCAGTAAAATGGGAGTCTGGTTCGAAACAGATTCCACCTAATTAAAGAGAAAAGATGAAAAAGTGATTTGGAAATGAAAGTAGGTTTTACCCTCATTTTCAAATACATATTTATGTGTTTTAAAGTTTATATACTTTATCTAATGAAGTACGAGTTTAGCTTGAATACTTTAAATGTTTCAAAGCTATCTGTTTTATGAAATGCATATGTTTTGAGTTATATACTCTATTTGACGAAGTATGAATTTAGCTTGAATACCTTAAATGTTTCAAAGCTACATGTTATAAGGAATGCATATATTCTGTATTTAAAGTATACGAACAATGGGCGGTGATTATTTTACAACTCTTATGTACTAAAAACCACTGCTAATTGAAAACCCCATGACGAATACTGGAATTGTTCACAAGCTTAGATTAGCTTACCCGGACTTTGTTCGGACCCCCCTTTCAGGTAATTAGCAGCAGTCTCTACTTGAGGACGACGATGATGAAGCTGCTGATTTTTGGAAGAATATGTTCAAGTGGTTTTTGTCTAGTACTACGAACATTAAGTATGGAGTTTTTGTATTAGTAAAATAGTACCCTGTTATGTGTAAGCCCCACGGGGCAATTAAACATTATTGTTTATAAAGTTTTAAGTTTTAGTTATACTCTGAATGTGTAACCATGTATGATATGTATGGAGCAGTAGTACCGGACGGATGTGAGTAATTTGAAAATAAGAAAAAAAAAGAAAAAGTTTTTCACGCTTCCGCAATCATGTGTCGCACATCTATTCGATACCGCTGCCTATGTGAACCTTCGCCCAAGAGTCCTCGGGCCTGAAGGGTGGCGGTCGCGATGCGAGATCCGCAACAGGGTGGGTTTCGGGTCGTGACAGTTAGCTCATAGAACTGCTTTTCTACGAGCACACTACTTTTTTACAAAAGTATTTATGTGTGTTTTGAAAAGTAAAATCAATGCAAATTTTTTTTTAAAAAAATTGACTAAACAATCGAGCACGTTTTCAGAAACAACTTTTGTAAATATTATTAGCTTAATATATATTATTGACTTGCTCTTTAATAATTTAAAATTTTAAAATCTGATCTAACATAATATTAAAATTTTAATTATTCAAGTCTCTTTTCCTACAAATTTGAGTAAAAACACAAATATAAAAAGGGCCGTATAAAAACAAAACATGAAATTAATTATTTAAATAGAATTCCTGAAATAGTAGTTTTTGCTTTCAAAAGTGCAGCCAACATGGCATGCTATGGCTTCATTAGACAATGATGAAAAGGTCCACCCACCAGAGAATCCGTATCCCTTATTTCACATGAAGCACTACAAATTGGATTTTGGGACAGTAATTAATGACAAAGCATTGCAATGGTCGGCTACTTTTGCTGCCTACCCCCAGCCACTGTCCTCTAGCTCTACAACCACCAATCATTTTCAGTTTAATTAATTATCCGATGTTGAAAAATTATTGAATGAATTGATTTTAATAATTTTATTAACTGAGATGATAAGTCACAGCGTTTACGTATAAAATATTATTATAGACGTAATTCTCAATTTGACTGTTGAAACCTTAGTTCTAAGGATCATTGAATAATTATTCCACAATGTTACAAAAAAAGAAAAGAAAAGAAAAAACATGAGGTGGCCATATATGATTGATGCACATAATAATTGCAAAAAAAAAAAAAGAAAAAAGAAAAAAAACCCAAGCACCAAAGATATTGTCTAACTATTAGATGCACACACCCCATCGTAATTCAATGCAGAACCTCTTTTTTTTTTTTTTTTTCTTTTCATTAATCACAATTTTTTACGGCTTTAAATTAGGAAAACAGATTTTTTGATTACGAAGATAAGAGTCATAAGACTGCCTATATCTAATCCTCGTGAGATTCTGAAGTGACAAAAATATTAAATTTACTCATAATTTAGAAACATGTAAATTTTTTTTTTTAAAAGTTGGAAATGATGAGTCTTCATCATACCACACATGATGGGGACACCCCAGCTGATCAGCAGTCAAAGAAGTTTACACCAATTTGAATGCATGTTTAAATATTCTTTAGAAAACAAGCTGAAATATCTAGTTTTGAAAGGAGGTTTCATCTCATTACTTCAAAATTTGTTTATTTCATAAAACTGCCTATGCCTTATTTTTATCAAATGTCAACAAACACTTTCATCAGAAAAATGACCCAATTGCAATGCAGACAGTACTGCATGTTGTACATATATATAAATACAATTATATATAGGTCTACTACACTAATTATTTGAAGGCCCAGTAGGTAGATAAGTTGTTCCATCATAGAAAAAGATTCTCTAATAAAATCATTAGCAATGAACAAAAATGACAATAATCCTTTCAATATACTGTATTTTCTTATACACATATGCTAAATTTTTTAACAAATATTTAACTCAAAAACATTATTTAAAACAATGATTTGATTATTTATGTATTCGATAATAATAAAATGTTTTTCTATTGCAAAACAACTTATAATGCTTCCAGCATACCTAGCTGGAGGCCTATCTTTTTCCACCAAATGATGTGCTGTTTTGTTTAGTTGCATGGTCCCATAATTATTGTTTAATTTCTTGAGGTTACTCTCTTCCTGTTTCGTCTTTGTGGTTGTCCTTGGGACATTTCCCTATCCCCTGTTTGGGCTTGATGACTGCTATTGTACTGGGCAGTTGGGGTATGCCCATTGTAAACATGCATTTTTTTTTGTATCTATTACATGCATTATCATCTTTCTCATCCAAAAAAATATATACATACATGTGTGTGAATCTCTTTGCAATGTTTGACTTCATTCATTTTGAGAAATTTTGGCAAGTTTTTTAACATTGCTGGTTACTTTTATTAATTTTTTTGGGAAACACGAATGAGTCTTAATTTCATCATTACATTAATGTTCATTAAGAGTTATGTTCTGAATTAACGATCTATGCAACAAGAGTTAGAGAGAGAATGACACGAAAAATTTATGTGATTCGATAATGTACTTACATCCACAGGAACAACTGTGTTCTTCATTATTCTAAAAATAAGGGTTACAATATATTTATATTGTCTCACAATTAAAATCTTATGTCTAATCCTAATTTGGTGCATTAAAAATTTTCCACTATACCTTACCATACTGCATGGGGCAAATCGTCCCTGGCAATATAACTAGGTTTAGTCGCATGAGCCTTATGTACTTCGCTCCGCTTGCCTATATACTAGTTTCCAGGGTTTTCAGGTAGAAGGAAATAAATTTCATCCCTCTTGATAAAATTAAAATAAAAAAATACATAACTTGTATGTGAAGGTTGGTAACTAAAGGTTTATGCTAAAAGTAACCATAAAGTCCTTTGTTTTACAATATTAAGTTATCCTTAATATCATGTGCAAATCATTGTAGACAGACAAAATGGCACCTTCATCCAGCTCACATTCTTAAAACATTGGTGAACATACTATAAAATTTTTCTTCAAGGAATAGAAGGAAAGGAAAGATAAGAATGACAACTTTCCAAGTTTGTCTTCAATGACATTTCAAAATGACTGTTTGTTTGTTAGGTTCACTCAAAGTAACGCTACAAGAATCCTAATACCTCAAGTGATAGTGAATCAAAAAAAATAATAATCTAAACAGTACTGAGCCTGTGATTTAAACTCTACAGAGTACAATTCTTTTTGAAATTATCTTTCCGTAAGCGTAAGCTTGTATTCATAAAATTGACTGATCCGGTCATACGATCAAAAGTTACAAATGGTGAAGTCAGTTCGAGTTTAAAAAAAAAAAGGCAAACCGTATAAGAGAAATCTAAATTAAAGCATTTGTGGAACTGTGGGAATCGTTTCATATACATTCTGGAGTACAAACACTTAAAATTGGTGCACATTATTATTATTTATATATATATATATATTTAATTATTTATATATGAGTATATAACCCCAAAAGCAAAGTTTCAAATAGCTTCTTCCATGCATACTATTCAAAAATGAAGGTTAATGCCTTTGAGTTTCCCAGTGGGAAGAATACTCCACTCAGCAGCTGCAAAAATGCCATTCTCCCAATCCTAACCTTAACTCTCCTCACCTCACTTCCTCTCTATCTGTATAACAATTCGCCTTCTCCATTGCAGTCTGTAGAAATTCATGATAATAATGCTTCAATCCCTCTTTATCAGAAGAATAACTCTACCTCGCCATTGCAGTCTGTAGAAATTCATGATAATAATGCTTCAATCCCTCTTTATCAGAAGAACAACTCTACCTTGCCATTGCAGTCTGTAGAAATTCATGATAACAATGGTTCAATCCCTCTTTATCAGAAGAACAACTCTACCTCGCCATTGCAGTCACCTGGTAATGGGATTACTAGCAATGATTCGGCAAGCATAAAAAAACAGAGCTGCAATTTATTCCGGGGAAATTGGGTTCTGGATACGAAGGGGCCATATTACACGAATGAAACGAAATGTGTGATCGATGATAGACAGAACTGTATGAAGTTTGGGAGACCTGACACCGAGTTCTTGAAATGGAGGTGGAAACCAGATGAATGTGAGCTACCTCTCTTTGATGCCGGCCAGTTTTTGGAGCTTGTTAGAGGGAAGACTCTGGCCTTTGTTGGTGACTCAGTGGGAAGAAACCAAATGCAATCACTAGTGTGCCTCCTGGCTAGCGTAAGTGCTTCATAACTCATTATAGCTTGCATGAAATGCTCTGTTTTCCATTCAAGTGGTGGATGGAGATTGATACATACATGTGTGTGTGTGTGTGTGTGTGTGTGTATATGTAAATATATTGTAGTCTTGTAGATACAATATCTGATTGTTACTATGTTGTGAAATTGTCTCCCTCCCAACAAGCTTCATCTTTGACTCCCCTATTAGTTAAAGTTCTGCGACGACAAAAGTAACATATAGGAGATTCATGTCCTCGTGGGTGTTTGACTGTCTTACCAGCTTAAAAAAGAATGTTGAAGTACAACCATTTCATACCATGTAACTGTTTAATCATGTCAAAAATGTAAAAAATTTAGACTTTCATATTGAAAACCCCTTGTTAATATCACATGTAGTACTGTAATATTAATTCACAAGCAGCAAATTCCTTGATCTAGGTTCTTCAATATTAAACCAACCTTTGGGACAGAAAAGTTATTCTATGAACTTGTTACATACGTGTGATAGCTTTTATGATTATAACAAGACAATAAATCTCACGTGAATTTCACAAAATATTAAAATTATAAAAACCGTCACACTATCTGACAAGCTCATAAAATAATTTCTTCCCTAGACGACCAATGGGAAGGGTGGGTGTCATTAGACGAACCATAAATATGGACGTACCAAGTTCAATTCTCGTAAGGCGCATAAACACTCAATATGTGACTTGCTATCTTAGGGGTAACACGTGAGTGTCTCATATCGGCTGTATACTGAGATGTTCTTTGACATATAAGTGGAAGTAGGCAGGCTGGCGTAGCCTATAGCACCGCTTTCCCCCCCAAAAAAAAAAGTTTTACTTGTAAAATTTTGGATATTTTCAAATTAGATCATCCCAACCCAAAATTTTGCCCAACCTCATCCTTACCCATTATTTTTCATTTTTTCCCCCAAAATTTTGCCCAATCCAAATTTTTTTTCAGAAACTTTTGACCTCCAAATTTTTTTCCTGATTTCAGAGACAACCCTGGGGTACTACAGATAGAGATGGCCACCAAGTCAGGGCATTAGAAGCATGGCCACCGAGTCAGGGCATTAGAAGCTGTGTGGTGTGAATCATTTAGGGTTTATTTCTAAGATGATGACCCACCCCTTGTGAGAGAGGTCAGAGGTGAAATGGGGACGAAATGAAAATGGGAGGGCATAAAACATACTCTTCTAAGATATATACTTATTACATACAATCTCAATATGTATTTGATAAGAATGTTGTGGATGCAAATGATTCTATGCAACAGAACCTAGCAAGTTAGTAGTTACATTGACTGCTTGTCGTTTTAAAATTTGTATCCATTCCTCACACCCAACCAAACCCAACTTGGTATTATTTTTCAGGTGGCCTCTCCAGTAGATGTTTCATATGTACCAGACACAAGATTCAGGCGCTGGCTCTACCCAGATTACAATTTCACCATGGCAGCACTCTGGTCCCCTCTCTTGACTAAGGTCCGCGAAGCCGACGATGCTGGAAATTTTTCCCGTACCAGCCTCATGAACCTCTACCTAGACGAGGCTGATGAAGCCTGGACGGCTCACATTGAAGATGTTGACATTGTAGTCATCTCAGCCGGACAATGGTTCCTCCGGCCATTCATATACTACGAAAATGGCAGCATTTCTGGGTGCCGTTTGTGCCATAAAGAAAACATTACAGACCTAAGTATATTCTATGGATACAGGATGGCCTTCCGGACGGTCTTTAGGACACTCCTGAACCTTAAAAACTACAAGGGGTTGACATTTCTAAGGACATTCTCACCTGCACATTTTGAGAATGGGGATTGGGACAAGGGAGGGAACTGTGGGAGACAAAGGCCATTTACAAAGCAGGAAATGAAGTTAGATGGGTATACGTTGGAGCTGTATAGGACCCAAGTGGAGGAGTTTAGGGCAGCAGAGAGAGAAGGGAGGAAGAGAGGGTTGAAATGGAGGTTGTTAGATACAAGTGAAGCAATGGTGCTGAGGGCAGATGGTCACCCAAATCATTATGGGCATTGGTCAAATGGGAATAAGACCACAGCAGACTGTGTACACTGGTGCTTGCCAGGCCCTGTTGACACATGGAATGAGTTTTTGCTTCAAATATTGAAGATGGAAGGTGAAGGTGAAGGCAAAGGTGAAGGAGAAGGATCATCCATTGATGGGAAGCTTGAGAAAAATTTCAGATGAGCAAATCAATGGTTCTTTTGTTTATTATGATCCAATTTATAAAGCTGTAATTAACTAGGTGAAATTAGCATTTTCCCTATACTTATTTCAATTGTCTAGGTGAAATTTAATTATTTTTAAAGAATAGTGCTGCTAATTGAAGAAAATGTTCAAAGAATAAATCTGGATGCTATAATTTCTTGGTTGGATTTTTTTTTGGTTAATGTTTAACCTTTAAACCTTTAACCATAATTTTTTTAATAAATTTATGAATATCTTGAAGAAAGAGATAAAAATATTATTAATTCAAACTATAAATAAAAAAATCATTTATTTATCAAAAGATTAAAAAAAAAAAAACTATAAATTTTCTTTTATCCAATGTTTTGAAACTTTGGAATGTTGCACTTGAGGTAACCTAGTGCCATATTGTTACTCTTTTGATCATAGGGCTCATGATTTTTTTATCGTATTTGTGATATTTATTAAGTGTAAATTATAATGTTATTATAATCGCGAATGTAAAACACTATTTTTTTTTATTATAATCATAATATTTTAGTCAAGAATAATTGCATAATTATTTGACAAGGGTGCCTCACCAAAAAAGGAAGCGTGAATAATGTCATCCTCTTTCTCTCAATTTCAGACTCGCCCATAAGGCAACTCAGAACCCCACCTTGTTGTGTGAAGGTTGGAGCTCTCACTGATATGCTAACATTCACAGGGGTGACCCTAGAATTACTAGCAGTAAGAGTCGAACACGCAAATTTAAGATAATAAAGTCTTTACAAGCGACTCGCCTCCACTCAAATTTTTGTGGAGTAATAATTGGTAACTTCAATTTAATTTTCTATGTATTCTTATAATTTACCGAAGGGTGCATTATAGTTATTTTGAAACCCAAATTGAGATAAGTAAATTGAATTTGTAATTCTAAACTATGAAAAGCCTAAAAAGATTCTTCATCGTGTGAATTTCTTGCCTTCCAAACATTATTGAACCTTGAGATAGAAACTCCACTTACTTGTTTATTATTCGGAGTACGGTATAGTAGGTTTAGGGTCTCTCCAATATAGAAATCCTCTCTTTTTTCTCAATAAAACCTTAGATGCATACTACATTATGCATTGATTATTAAAGAATGAAATAGCAATTGATGTGACATATATACGAGGCCCTTTTGAGAAAAATTGAGTTTTTTTTTTTTTTTTTTTGTACTAAGAAAACCTCAATTTTTCACCTTGGACCATGGTCTTGGAGGTTAAATTGAGTGTTATATTTGTAATATTGTACTGTACATGTATATATAGTTTATAATTTGATTGTTGAGATAATAAAAATCAGACCATTAAAAATTTTTTCCTGAAAAAAAACGTGTTGAAAGTATTTGACAAAAAAGTGATCCAACTGTCCATCATTGTGTCAAAATTAGGAGTGTAATTCGGATGAGTCGTACTTGAGTTGAGTCATGTTCAAGGCCAATTCAAATTCTAAAACAGTCAACCTGAGTTCAACCCAAACAATACAACTCAAGCCCGACCTACATTAAAATTCATCAGTATTGGGTTCAACTCGAGCCCGACCCAAACTGAACCTGATTATTAATTCTAATTTTTAAATTTTATTTATGATTTCTTTAATAAATTGTTGCCTTTGTTTTCTATTTTAATTATACACTAAAAGCTCTAATAACTTCTTTCAATTTCTCCTTCTAAAAGAAATAAAAAAATCGTTAAAATAACTTATTCAATATAATTTAATTTTAAAAAATGTTAAAAAGTCAACAAAATTTTGAAATTTTCAAAATATAAATAGTAATTCTTGTAAGAAAATATTATTAATCTAATAATAGATAACTAAAATAAAAAAATATAATAAAAAAATATTAAATTCGAGTTTAGATTTTCAAAATCTCAATTCAAGTCAAATTCTAATTTAGATCGAATTTGAATTCTTTTATCCAAATCTAACCCAAAGCTTAAAAAATAAAATCACCTTAAAAGATTTAGACCGGACAGTTCATTGTATTTTTCAACTCCAACGGTAATAAATTACTCCAGCATGCTTTTTCATAGAATGAAGAACTCCAACAGTAATATTTTTTTGCTATAAATATTATTTTCTTTCATTTTACTTTACAACTTTCTCAACTCTTTTATTCAAATGAATCAATCATTTTTTTTCAACGCAATTTTAAATTTATAAATAAAATTAGAGGAAAATTTGGGCACTCAAATTTTAGTTTTGGTAAAAAAAAATAAAAGTAATGGAACCCAAAATATAAAAACAAAACTTAATAATGTTGAAAAAAAAAAAATTAATATTTGAAAAATCTATTGAAAATACTGTAATCTTTTAAACCAAAAGATAATAACTCTTTTAAATGCTACATCGATCACTTTAGTATAATTTAAATGTAAAAATAAAGTTTTGAAGAACTTGTGGGAGATGCCTTTGACATATTACCCAAAGGTCCCAAATAATGCCTCTTTATATATATATATATATATATATATATATATATATATATATGGGGAATATATAAATTTAGAATTTCGAACCTAGGCCGCATTTATACTATCTCAGATTTATTTTTCTCTTATTTTTTTTTTTTGATACAATGATTTGAGGAGGGAGAATCGAACTCATGACAATTATATAAAGAATAAGCACTTTTATACCAGTTGGATAAAATTTCGGTGCTGATTTGTTTTTCTTTTATAAAAGCTAGTTTTAATTATTTTTTTTTCTTTTATCCAATGTTTTGAAACTTTGAAGTCTCATAGTGTCACATGCTAATCAACACTAATAGCTCATTAATCTTTTTTTTGGCATCTAATTATACATTAAAATATATGGTACAAACAAAATCAATCACACCATTGTGTGATTATTTCCTCTCTATTATGCCATTAAGAAATAAAAGATATCATTCAGCCTCTCATGTCTCAACACTCAAATTTATATAACTGGATTTTCCTTTGATTGCTAAGGAGTGCTTGTAAAATATAGAATATCTGTATTCTATATTTATTGTATATATTTTAGGACTAGTTTATTCTATATTTCTTATATTTATTTTAGGAATAGTTTTTTAAGATTTTCCTATATATCCACATATGTATTGATACGACTTGTTCTATGAAAAAATACCCAATTTCTCAAAAAACTTTCATGAGCCTCTTCCTGGTCTGATTCTCCTCTGATTTAATTTCTCTCCGTTCTGCTTCAGCCGTGTTTTCTTCTTTTCTTTGGCCCTTCTTGTGCCGCCGCTTCTTTTGTTTTTTTTCCTTGCTTTAGCCGCTGCCCCGTTTCTGCTCAAATTGCTTTTTTCTTTCCTGCTTTTCTTTTCTTTTTCTTTCCTGTTGGTTGTTGCGCCACCCTGCTTCTCTGTTTTCTTATTATTTTTCTGTTTGAGCCGCCGGTTCTTTTCCTGCTTTTCTCTTTTCTTTTTCTCTCTGCTTCAACGCACCAGCTTGTGCTGCCTTTGGTTTTTTGTTCTTTTCTTTTCCTGCTTTCTTTTCTTGCGCCGCTTCCTGCTTCTTTTCTATTCTCCTGCGCCGCTAGCTGCCTCTGCTTCCTTTTTTTTATTCTTTAGTTCACAAATCTGCCGCAAACCTTCAATTGATCCCAGCGTTCGCATTGCCGATTCACTGCCATCTAAATCTACACGACTTTCTTTACTTGAAACAACGAATATTTTCTCATTATCCTCCATAAATTTGTTGTCGATCTCCACGGTTGCAGAGTCTTGTATCACTATTCCACTTCCCGAACTCTCCTCTATCGCATCAGAATCACAGCCTTTGCACCCTTGCTTTTTTTATTTTCTTTCTTTTTCCTGCTTTGTGCTTCTCTGCCTAGCCGCCGCACGTCCTTTTCCAATTTTCTAATTTTCTTCTGCTTTCTTTGCCTCTTGCCGCAACTGCCCAGCCACAGCCTATCTTTTTACAATGACTGAGGATAAAGTTCATCCTGCACAGCTAGCTCTACTGTCCACTCCTCCTACTAATCCGCTTTAGTCCACTGGAAGGCCTAAAAAGGTCTCACTACTCTCAGATGAGTGTATTTTTTGTCATCAGAAGAGCCATTGAAAGTATAATTGTTTCAAGAAAGGACGTCCGCTCACTTCCTCTCAGCAGTTTTCCACACAGTTCTGAGCCCTTGCTCCGCATACTTCTCGATCTACAGCATCCTACATAGCATCTTCTTTAGCTAGTGATTCTGATATTGCTTCCTTAAGTGCTCAGATTGCTCAGCTCCAGCCCCTTGTGTCTTCTACCACCCAATCTTCTGCTTCTACTTCTGCCCTATCTCTTCATTCAGGTTTGCTTGGGTCTTCCTCAGGTATCTCTCCTCTAGTCTGGATTTTTGATTATGGTGCTTCACATCATAGGACTCCCTATCTTTCTTTATTACACAATTGTAACCCACCTCTCTCTCCCATTACTGTTAGTGCTGCCAATGGATCTCACATGCCTATCTTATCCATTGGTTCTGTGTTACCCTCAAACAAATTTGCAGTGACAATTCCTTTTGTTCTTTATGTTCCGCATTTATCAGTTAGTCTCATTTTCATTAGTCAACTTGATGCCTCTGATTTTGATGTCATTTTTTCTTCTTTTGTTTGTACTGTGCATGATCGGTTGTCCAAGAATCAGATTGGGACCGGGCGTAGAGTTGGGGATCTGTATGTGGTGGACAATTTACATCTTCCTTCTACTGTTTCTTCATCTGCTCTTTCTTCTTTTCAGTTAGACTCTCGGTCTAGTCAATTTTACTTATGGCATTCGCGATTAGGTTATTTATCTGTTGATCGTTTATGATCTTTAGTTCAGTCTGGTCTTTTGGGTAAAGTTTCAGTTAGTGAACTTACCGAGTGTCGCGGTTGTAAACTTGCTAAAATGACAGCTTTACCATTTAATAAAAGTACTTCAATTTCTAATACACCTCTCTCTTTAGTTCATTCTGATGTCTGGGGACCTTCTACTGTTTCTATCAAAGGTGGTTCTGCTTATTATGTTTCCTTTGTTGATGACTGTACTTGTTATACCTGAACTTTTCTTATAAAACATAAGTTTGATTTCTACCAAATTTACTGTGATTTTCAGTCTATGATTTTCACTTAGTTTGGGTGTGTTATCAAAGTATTCCGGTCTGACTTGGGTGGGAATTACTTTAAAACAGAACCCTGTGACTACATTACTTCATTAGGTACTATTCATCAATCTTCTTGTGCCGATACTCCTGCACAAAATGGTAGGGCTGAGCATAAACACTGTCATCTTTTTGACACAGTGTGATCTCTTATTCTTTTTGTTTATGTTCCAGCACCTTTTTGAGGTGAAGCTGTTCTTACTACTACCTTTCTTTTAAACCGAATGCCTACTTCTCTTCTTTCTGGTCGTTCTCGTTATGAAGCTCTGTATTCTGAAGTACCTAATTACTCTATTCTTCGTGTTTTTGGGTGTGCTTGCTTTGTTTTCCTCCCTCGGAAAGATAGAACCAAATTGAGTGCCAGGTCTGTTTTCTGTGTCTTCTTAAGGTAAAGTTCAACCCAGAAAGGTTATCGTTGCTATGATCTTACTTCTTGTCGCCTTTATGTCTCTTGCCATGTGGATTTTCTTGAATGATTGGCTTACTTTCAGCTACCTACTACCACTGCTATTGTCTTCAAAGAGGATTTGATTCACATTGATCTTTTTCCTTCAGATGTGTCTTTCGATGAGTATATCTCTACAGTCACTACCGAGTCCCTTCCTGAACCCACTGGTTCAACAGTCCCCCCCTAACGCCACTAGACCTCCAGTCACTACTACCTCAACTAGTCCCCCACCAAATATCTCTCTCCCTATTCCTTCTACTTTTGACGACACTGATCTTGCTCCTTGTTGATATCTTTTTCGTCATCGCCAGCCATCGATAAAATTGCTTAGTTTTTCTAACACTTGTTTCTCTCCTTCCTACTGTACTTTCTTGTTTGCTATTCATTCTTTTTCATAACCACAATCTTATAAGGAAGCTTGTCAGAATCCTCATTGGGTCTAGTATATGGCTGAAGAGTTAGATGTCTTACAAAAGACATCCACTTGGGAGTTAGTGTCTTTGCCTGCTGGTAAAAATCTGATTGGCTGTAAATGGGTTTTCAAAGTCAAGACAAACCCTGATGGCTCTCTTGAGCGTTACAAAGCTCAACTTGTTGCTAAGGGATTCTCTCAAGAATATGGTATTGACTATGATGAGACATTTGCCCCTGTTGCCAAAATGACTACTGTCTGTACATTGATCTCTGTTGCTGCCATTCACTCTTGGCCCCTCTATCAAATGGACATTAAAAATGCCTTTCGTAATGGCCATCTTACAGAGGAAGTCTATCTGCGTCCTTCGTTAGGACTTGCCTCATTCTTTCATTCAGGTGTGTCATCTTCGTCGTGCCCTTTATGGTTTGAAACAGTTTCCACGAGCCTGGTATGACCACTTTCAGACAACTGTTACTAAGCTTGGTTTTCTTTCTAGTGCTTATGACTCTGCCTTATTTTTTCTTCACACCTCTTCTGGATTTGTTGCTTTATTATTGTAGGTGGATGATATGATCATCACTAGCTCTGATTCTTCTGCCATTACTTTTGTTAAGCAGCATTTGTTTCGCACCTTTAAAATGAAGGACTTGGGTCTTTTGTGATATTTTCTTAGGTATTGAAGTGGCCTACTCTCCCAAGGGCTACTTACTTTCACAGGCTAAGTATGCTAATGAGGTTATTCATTGGTTGGCTTCACCGATTCTAAGGTTTCTAACACTCCACTTGAGCTAAATGTGAAACTGAATTCTATTGATGGTGTCCCTCTAAATGATCCCACTTTGTATGGGGAATTTGTTGGCTGTCTGGTCTACCTTACTGTCACTCGTCCTAATCTTGCCTATGTTGTCTATCTCATCATTCAGTTTGTCTCTGCTCCTCGTTCCCCATACTGGGTTGCCTTGGTTCGAATTCTACTCTATCTTCATGGAACTATCTATCAGGGATTGCTTTTATCTTCTACTTCCTCTTTGAAACTCGTTGCTTATGCTGATTCTGATTGGGCTGGTGATGTCACTGATCGCAAGTCCACTTCTGGTCTATGCTTGTTTCTTGGTGATTCTCTTATTTCTCTAAAAAGCAAAAAGCAAAGTGTTGTTGCCCGTTCTACTGCTGAGGCCGAGTACTGTGCTATGGCACATGCTACAGCTGAAATTGTTTGGCTTCGTGGTCTTTTGTCTGATTTGGGCGTTTGTTAATCTTTTCCCACTCCTCTCTATTGTGACAACCAAAGTGCTATCCAGATTGCCTACAATACAGTGTTTCATGAGCGCACTAAGCATATTGAGATTAATTGTCATTTTATTCACCACCATTTGCAGTCTGGCTCTATCTCCCTTCCGTTCGTTTCCACTGTGCTCCAACTTGCTGATTTCTTCACGAAGACTTACACTGTTGCTCGTTTTGGGTTCCTTCTTGGCAAACTCTCAGTGTTTTCATTCAAAACCCCTTGAGTTTAAGGGAGGGTGTGAAATATAGAATATCTGTATTCTATATTCATTGTATATATTTTAGGACTAGTTTACTCTTTATTTCTTGTATCCATTTTAGGAATAGTTTTTTAGGGTTGAGGAAAATGAAAAGAAAAATCAGATGAATTTTGAGATCACCAAAATGCATTACAGAAATTTTGAAACCATCAATCCAAACTATCAAAATCTCAAAAAAGACTTATCATCCTATGAATTTCTTGCCTCCAATACATTTAAAACCCCCTCTTATATATTATTCTTTTCTTCACAGTTTTCAAATTCATATGCTTTAGTTACCTTGCAATCTTCACATATTCCAAAACCCAAGTACAAAAACCACCACCTTCACTTCCAATCTACCTTCTTCTTATAATCCCCATTTCTTACCAGTTTTCACCACACTCTCATATGTTGTTCTTTCTAAACTAATGTACGCTGTAATGCTAACTGAAATTGATGAAATATCTCCATAGCTTTGTAGAGTTAAAAAGTATATAGCACACATGAAAGTAACAAAACCTCGAGCCCCAACCCCCCCCCCCCCCAAAAAAAAAATAGAGAAAAAAAAAGAATGTACAGAGCAAAGAGTATTACTTGAAACATAATTTCAATAAAAGCCCAAAACTTATGTGGTAGAACAGCAATGCATAGCTGCACAAAAATAAAACAAAATCATGTCAACATTAAGTCATTAATGGGCAACTTATATTTTGGTTAGATGTGCCTTAAGTGAAAATCAAATGGAATTGTTTTGAGTGCCAACCACTAGAAAACAACTCAGGGCACTTAAATTTCACATCACATTACATCAATTCATGCCACTCATTCGGAAGAAAAGAGAGAGGAATAAGGAAGAAACCCACTTCGAGGGGGGCGAAATCCTCCTACAGGTTCAATTTGAGGAGAACCAGAACCTCTAAAACTTTTACAAGCAAGTAAATCAAATACTCCAATGTCTTTTTCATTCATAATAGATTCTTTAAATACAAGAAAATAGTAACTACCCATGACTCCACTAACTTGATAACACCCTAACACTAACCCATTCACTAAATAAATTTTTATTCATTAACTAAAATATATTAGATATTTATAAACAAAAATAGACACATAACAACCTCTCATATGTTATTCTTTCTAAACTAATGTAGGCTTTAATGCCAACTAAAATTGATGAAATATCTCCATATCTTTATAGAGTTAAAAAGTATATAGCACACATGAAAGTAACAAACCCTCAGGCCCTAACCCCCCCAAAAAAAAAATTAGAGAGAAAAAAAAAAGAATATACATACCAAAGAATATTACTTGAAACATAATTCCAATAAAAGCCCAAAACTTATGTGGTAAAACAGCAATGCATAGTTTCACAAAAATAAAACAAAATCATGTCAACATTAAGTCATTAATGGGCAACTTATTTTTCGGTTAGATGTGCCCAAAGTGAAAATCCAATGGAGTTGTTTTGAGTGCCAACAACGAGAAAACAGCTCAGGGAACTTAAATTTCAAGTCACATTAGAGCAATTTCATGTCACTTATTCTAAAGAAAAGAGAGAGGAATAAGGAAGAAACCTACTTCGAGGGGGGCGAAATCCTCCTACAAGTTCAATTCGAGGAGAACCAGAACCTCCAAAACATTTACAAACAACTAAATCAAATACTCCGATGCCTTTTTCATTCATAATAGGTTCTTTAAATACAAGATAATAGTAACTAACCGTGACTCCATTATCTTGATAACACCCTAACACTAACCCATTCACTAAATAATTTTTATTGATTAACTAAAATATATTAGATATTTATAAACAAAAATAGACAAATAGCAACCTCTCATATGTTGTTCTTTCTAAACTAATGTAGACTTTAATGCTAATTGAAATTGATGAAATATCTCCATATCTTTATAGAGTTAAAAAGTATATAGCACACATGAAAGTAACAAACCCTCGGGCCCCATCCCCCCAAAAAAAAATTAGAGAGAAAAAAAAAAAGAATGTAAAGACCAAAGAATATTACTTTAAACATAATTCCAATAAAAGCCCAAAACTTATGTGGTAGAACAACAATGCATAGTTGCACAAAAATAAAACAAAATCATGTCAAACATTAAGTCATTAATGGGTAACTTATTAGATGTGCCCAAAGTGAAAATGAAATAGAGTTGTTTTGAGTGCCAACAACGAGAAAACAACTCACGGCACTTATTTCAAGTCACATTAGAGCAATTTCATGCCACTCATTCTGAAGAAAAGAGAGAAGAATAAGGAAGAAACCCACTTCGAGGGGGGGGGGGCGAAATCTTCCTACAGGTTCAATTCGAGGAGAACCAGAACCTCCAAAACTTTTACAAGCAAGTAAATCAAATACTCTGATGCCTTTTTCATTCATAATAGGTTCTTTAAATACAAGAAAATAGTAACTAAGCATGACTCCACTATCTTGATAACACCCTAACACTAACCCATTCACTAAATAAATTTTTATTAATTAACTAAAATATATTAGATATTTATAAACAAAAATAGACACATAACAACCTCTCTCTTTCAAAACTAATGTAGGCTTTAATGCTAATTGAAATTGATGAAATATATCCATATCTTTATAGAGTTAAAAAGTATATAACACAAAAATAAAACAAAATCATGTCAACATTAAGTCATTAATGGGCAACTTATTTTTCGGTGAGATATGCCCAAAGTGAAAATCAAATTTTTGAGTGCCAACAACAAGAAAACAACTCAGGGCACTTAAATTTCAAGTCACATTAAAGAAATTTCATGCCACTCATGTTGAAGCTTTTACATTGATTCATGTAAAAATTGTCAAAACTCCCGGCAAAAAAAAAAGGAAAACAAAAATTCACCCAAGTGGAATCCTTTTAACTAACATTTGAAAAACAAATTATCTAAGAAAACCTTCTACAAAGACACAAATGTCATGGTAACTAACATATGAAAAACAAATTAGCCAAGAAAACCTTATATCAGGACACAAATCTCTTGGGTTACAAAAGTTATCCTAATTAATCATGTTTCTTTTAATCTTAAACACCACCTGGGTTATACGTTTACCTGGGTATTCGTTAGGAAACTTCGAATTTCCTTCCCACAAACACATCTGTTGAAATAAGCATGATGGTTAGGTATCCAAATATTCATCTTTTTATGATTCCAATTGCAAATCCATTCATGCAAGAACACGATTCTAGGAGTCATGATGGTGAGGTATCCAAAGAGTCATCTCTAATTAGAAATCCAATCATGCGAGTCATCTTTTAGACAAATAATAATAATTCTTTTAAATGCTACATCGATCACTTTAGTACAATTTAAAAGTAAAAATAAAATTTTGAAGAGCTTGTGGGAGATGCTCTTAACATTAGGATCAAAGAGAAGTTAATTTTTTTTGGGTAAAGTTTATGCTTCAATTTGCATTGAAACATGCTATATATCCTGAGAGGTTAAGGAACTAAATATTACTATTACTGTAAAAGGTTCAAACAGAATAAAAATATATCTTTGGAATCCTGCCAAATAAGTTTTGGAAAATATTATTCTTACTTTCAGGAAAGGGAACACTACAAAAAAAAGTGTCTCTCTCAAAAACAACCCAAATGCCTTTGACATATTACCCAAAGGTCCCAAAAATATTTAGAATCTCGAACCTAGGCCGCATTTATAGAAAGAGAAAAATTTGTCATCTCAAATTTGTTTTCCTCTTATATTTTTGTTGATACAATGATTTTGGAAAAAAGAATCGAACTCATGACAATTATGTAAGGAATAAGCACTTTTATACCAGTTGGATAAAACTTCGGTGCTGATTTGTTTTTCTTTTATAAAAACTAGTTTTATTTTATTTTTCTTTTATCCAATGTTTTGAAACTTTGAAGTCTCATAGTGTCACATGCTAATCAACACTAATAGCTCATTAATCTTTTTTTTATTTGGCATCTAATTATACATTAAAATATATGGTACAAACAAAATCAATCACACCATTGTGTAATTATTTCCTCTCTATTATGCCATTCAGAAATAAAAGACCTCATTTAGCCTCTCATGTCTCAACACTCAAATTTACATAACTGGAATTTTCCTTTGATTGCTAGCGAGTGCAGAGGAAAATGTGAAGAAAAATTCGATGAATTTTGGGATCACTAAGATGCATTACAGAAATTTTGAAACCATCAATCCAAACTATCAAAATCTCAATAAAAGACTTATCATCCTATGAATTTCTTCCCTCCAATACATTTAAAACCCCCTCTTATATATTATTCTTTTCTTCACAGTTTTCAAATTCATATGCTTTAGTTACCTTACAATCCTCACATATTCCAAAACCAAAGAACCAAAATCACCACCTTCACTTCCAATCTACCTTCTTCTTATAATCCCCATTTCTTACCAGTTTTCACCACACTCTCATATGTTGTTCTTTCTAAAGTAATGTACGCTTTAATGCTAACTGAAATTGATGAAATATCTCCATATCTTTATAGAGTTAAAAAGTATATAGCACACATGAAAGTAAAAACAATCGGCCCCAACCCCCCCAAAAAAAAAATTAGAGAGAAAAAAAAAAGAATGTACAGACCAAAGAATATTACTTGAAACATAATTCCAATAAAAGCCCAAAACTTATGTGGTAGAACAGCAATGCATAGTTACACAAAATAAAACAAAATCATGTCAACATTAAGTTATTAATGGGCAACTTATTTTTTCGGTTAGATGTGCCCAAGTGAAAATCAAATGGAGTTGTTTTGAGTGCCAACAACCAGGAAAACAACTCAGGGCACTTAAATTTCACGTCACATTAGAGCAATTTCATGCCACTCATTCTAAAGAAAAGAGAGAGGAATAAGGACGAAACCCACTTCGAGGGGGGCGAAATCCTCCTACAGGTTCAATTCGAGGAGAACCAGAACCTCCAAAACTTTTACAACCAAGTAAATCAAATACTCCGATGCCTTTTTCATTCATAATAGGTTCTTTAAATACAAGAAAATAGTAACTAACCATGACTCTACTATCCTGATAATACCCTAACACTAACCCATTCACTAAATAATTTTTTATTAATTAACTAAAATATATTAGATATTTATAAACAAAAATAGACACATAACAACCACTCATATGTTGTTCTTTCTAAACTAAGGTAGGCTTTCATGCTAACTGAAATTGATGAAAAATCTCCAGATCTTTATAGAGTTAAAAAGTATGTAACACACATGAAAGTAACAAACCCTCGGGCCCCCAACCCCCCCAAAAAAAAAAAATTAGAGAGAAAAACAAAAGAATGTACAGACCAAAGAATATTACTTGAAACAAAATTCCAATAAAAGCCCAAAACTTATGTGGTAGAACAGCAATGCATAGTTGCACAAAAATAAAACAAAATCATGTCAACATTAAGTCATTAATGGGAAACTTATTTTTCGGTTAGATGTGCCCAAAGTGAAAATCCAAATGGAGTTGTTTTGAGTGCAAACAACAAGAAAACAACTCATGGCACTTAAATTTAAAGTCACATTAGTGCAATTTCATGCCACTCATTCTGATGAAAAGAGAGAGGAATAAGGAAGAAACCCACTTCGAAGGGGCCGAAATCCTCCTACAGGTTCAATTCGAGGAGAACCAGAACCTCCAAAACTTTTACAAGCAAGTAAATCAAATACTCCAATGCCTTTTTCATTCATAATAGATTTTTTTAAATATAAGAAAATAGCAACTAATCATGACTCCACTATCTTGATAACACCCTAACACTAACCCATTCACTAAATAATTTTTTATTAATTAACTAAAATATATTAGATATTTATAAACAAAAATAGACATATAACAACCACTCATATGTTGTTCTTTCTAAACTAATGTAGGCTTTAATGCCAACTGAAATTGATGAAATATCTCCATATCTTTATAGAGTTAAAAAGTATATATCACACATGAAAGTAACAAACCCTCGGGCCCTAACTCCCAAAAAAAAAATTAGAGAGAAAAAAAAAGAATGTACAGATCAAAGAATATTACTTGAAACATAATTCCAATAAAAGCCCAAAACTTATGTGGTAGAACAACAATGCATAGTTGCACAAAAATAAAACAAAATCATGTCAACATTAAGTCATTAATGGGAAACTTATTTTTCGGTTAGATGTTCCCAAAGTGAAAATCAAATGGAGTTGTTTTAAGGGCCAATAACGAGAAAACAACTTAGGGAACTTAAATTTCAAGTCACATTAGAGCAATTTCATGCCACTCATTCTGAAGAAAAGAGAGAGGAATCAGGAAGAAACTCACTTCGAGGGGGGCGAAATCTTCCTACAAGTTCAATTTGAGGAGAACCAGAACCTTCAAAACTTTTACAAGCAAGTAAATCAAATACTCCGATGCCTATTTCATTCATAATAGGTTCTTTAAATACAAGAAAATTGCAACTAACCATGACTCCACTATCTTGATAACACCCTAACACTAACCCATTCACTAAATAAAGTTTTATTAATTAACTAAAATATATTAGATATTTATAAACACAAATAGACACATAACAACCTCTCATATGTCGTTCTTTCTAAACTAATGTAGGCTTTAATGCTAATTGAAATTGATGAAATATCTCCATATCTTTATAGAGTGAAAAAGTATATAGCACACATGAAAGTAACAAACCCTCGGGCCCCCAACCCCCAAAAAAAAAAAATTAGAGAGAAAAAAAAAAGAATGTAAAGACCAAAGAATATTACATTAAACATAATTCCAATAAAAGCCCAAAACTTATGTGGTAGAACAGCAATGCATAGTTGAACAAAAATAAAACAAAATCATGTCAACGTTAAGTCATTAATGGGCAACTTATTAGATGTGCCCAAAGTGAAAATGAAATAGAGTTGTTTTGAGTGCCGACAACGAGAAAACAACTCACGGCATTTAAATTTCAAGTCACATTAGAGCAATTTCATGCCACTCATTCTGAAGAAAAGAGAGAGGAATAAGGAAGAAACCCACTTCGAGGGGAGGCGAAATCCTCCTACAGGTTCAAATCGAGGAAAACCAGAACCTCCAAAACTTTTACAAGCAGGTAAATCAAATACTCCGATGCCTTTTTCATTCATAATAGGTTCTTTAAATACAAGAAAATAGTGACTAAGCATGACTCCACTATCTTGATAATAGCCTAACACTAACACATTCACTAAATAAATTTTTATTAATTAACTAAAATATATTAGATATTTATAAACAAAAATAGACACATAACAACCTCTCTCTTTCAAAACTAATGAGGCTTTAATGCTAACTGAAATTGATGAAATATCTCCATATCTTTATAGAGTTAAAAAGTATATAGCACAAAAATAAAACAAAATCATGTCAACATTAAGTCATTAATTAATGGGCAACTTATTTTTCAGTTAGATATGCCCAAATTGAAAATCAAATTTTTGAGTGCCAACAACAAGAAAACAACTCAGGGCACTTAAATTTCAAGTCACATTTAAGCAATTTCATGCCACTCATGTTGAAGCTACTACATTGATTCATGTAAAAATTGTCAAAACTCCTGGCGAAAAAAAAAGGAAAACAAAAATTCACACAAGTGGAATCCTTTTAACTAACATTTGAAAAACAAAGTTTTCCAAGAAAACCTACTACCAAGACACAAATCTCATGGTAACTAACATATGAAAAAGAAATTAGCCAAGAAAACCTTCTACCAGGACACAAATCACGTTGGTTACAAAGTGATCTTAATTAATCAGGTTTCTTTTAATCTTAAACATCACCTGGGTTATACGTTCACCTGGGTATTCGTTAGGAAACTTCGGATTTCTTTCTCACAAACCCATCTGTTGAAACATGATTTGAGGAGCCATGATTGTTAGGTATCCAAAGATTCATCTTTTTATGATTCCAATTGCAAATCCATTCATGCAACAACACGATTCCAGGAGTCATGATGGTGAGGTATCCAACGAGTCGTCTCTAATTAGAAATCCAATCATGCAAGTCATAACAAAGGATGTGAGGAGCCGATGGTGATAACAGAAATAGTGTCGCAAGTGGTTGTTGCAATCGACTAGAGAAGAGAGAGCAAGTGGTCGTTGCAATCGACTAGAGAAGAGAGAGAAGAAATCATGCGGGAAGGCTCTTAGAATCCAGTGGTGTCGTGTGCGGCTACTTTGAGTCACAACTGAATGAAGAATGGTAAAAAGTAAATAAATTATTTGAGAAAGGGTAATTCTGTCAATAAAAAGTGTAAAACAAGATTTGAAAAACAACATAAGTGAATCCATACTTTTATATATACTATAGAGTATAGATATAGATTCTAGAGTCCAAACACTTAAAAATTGGTGCACATCATTATTTTATATATATATATATATATTTAATTATTTATATATGAGTATATAACCCCAAAAGCAAAGTTTCAAATAGCTTCTTTCATGCATACTATTCAAAAATGAAGGTTAATGCCTTTGAGTTTCCCAGTGGGAAGAATACTCCACTCAGCAGCTGCAAAAATGCCATTCTCCCAATTCTAACCTTAACTCTCCTCTCCTCACTTCCTCTCTATCTGTATAACAATTCGCCTTCTCCATTGCAGTCTGTAGAAATTCATGATAATAATGCTTCAATCGCTCTTTATCAGAAGAACAACTCTAACTTGCCATTGCAGTCTGTAGAAATTCATGATAAGAACGGTTCAATCCCTCTTTATCAGAAGAACAACTCTACCTCGCCATTGCAGTCACCTGGTAATGGGATTACTAGCAATGATTCGGCAAGCATAAAAAAACAGAGCTGCAATTTATTCCGGGGAAATTGGGTTCTGGATACGAAGGGGCCACATTACACGAATGAAACGAAATGTGTGATCGATGATAGACAAAACTGTATGAAGTTTGGGAGACCTGACACCGAGTTCTTGAAATGGAGGTGGAAACCAGATGAATGTGAGCTACCTCTCTTTGATGCGGGCCAGTTTTTGGAGCTTGTTAGAGGGAAGACTCTGGCCTTTGTTGGTGACTCAGTGGGAAGAAACCAAATGCAATCACTAGTGTGCCTCCTGGCTAGCGTAAGTGCTTCATAACTCATTATAGCTTGCATGAAATGCTCTGTTTTCCATTCAAGTGGTGGATGGAGATTGATACATACATGTGTGTGTGTGTGTGTGTATATATATATTATATGTACATATATTGTAGTCTTGTAGATACAATATCTGATTGTTACTATGTTGTGAAATTGTCTCCCTCCCAACAAGCTTCATCTTTGACTCACCTATTAGTTAAAGTTCTGCGACGACAAAAGGTACATATAGGAGATTCATGTCCTCGTGGGTGTTTGATCTGTCTTACCAGCTTAAAAAAGAATGTTGAAGTACAACCATTTCATACCATGTAACTGTTTAATCATGTCAAAAATGTAAAAAAATAAGACTTTCATACTGAAAACCCATTGTTAATATCACAAGTAGTACTATAATATTAATTCACAAGCAGCAAATTCCTTGATCTAGGTTCTTCAATATTAAACCAACCTTCGGGACAGAAAAGTTATTTCACAAACTTGTTACATACGTGTGATAGCTTTTATGATTATAACAAGACAATAAATCTCACGTGAATTTCACAAAATATTAAAATTATAGAAACCGTCACACTATCTGACAAGTTCATAAAATAATTTATTCTTTAGATGACCAATAGTAATGGTGGGTGTCATTAGACGAACCATAAATATGGACGTACTGAGTTCAATTCTCACAGGACGCATAAACACTCAATATGTGACTTGCTATCATAGAGATAACATGTGAGTGTGTTAGACTTGCAAATCGGGTGTGTATTGAGATGTTCTTTCACATGTAAGTAGGAGTAGGCACAAAGATGAAACTATGAGTAGACTGGGGTAGCCTATAGCGCCGCCCCCCCCCCCAAAAAAAAAAAAACTTTTACTTGTAAAATTTTGGGTATTTTCAAATTAGATCATCCCAACCCAAAATTTTGCTTAATCGAAATTTTTTTCAGACACTTTTGACCTCCAAACTTTTTTCCTGATGTCAGAGACAACCCTGGGGTAGTACAGATAGAGATGGCCACCAAGTCAAGGCCTTAGAAGCATGGCCACCAAGTCAGGGCATTAGAAGCTGTGTGGTGTGAATCATTTAGGATTTATTTCTAAGATGATGGCCCACCCCTTGTGAGAGAGGTCAGAGGTGAAATGGGGACGAAATGAAAATGGCAGGAAATAAAACATACTCTTCTAAGATATATACATATTACATACAATCTCAATATGTATATAATAAGAATGTTGTAGATGCAAATGATTCTATGCAACAGAACCTAGCAAGTTAGAAGTTTCATTGGCTGCTTGTCTTTTTAAAATTTGTATCCACTCCTCACACCCAACCAAACCCAACTTGGTATTATTTTTCAGGTGGCCTCTCCAGTAGATGTTTCATATGTACCAGACGCAAGATTCAGGCGCTGGCTCTACCCGAGATTACAATTTCACCATGGCAGCACTCTGGTCCCCTCTCTTGACTAAGGTCTGCGAAGCCGACGATGCTGGAAATTTTTCCCGTACCAGCCTCATGAACCTCTACCTAGACGAGGCTGATGAAGCCTGGACGGCTCACATTGAAGATGTTGACATTGTAATCATCTCAGCCGGACAATGGTTCCTCCGGCCATTCATATACTACGAAAATGGCAGCATTTCTGGGTGCCGTTTGTGCCATAAAGAAAACATTACAGACCTAAGTATATTCTATGGATACAGGATGGCCTTCCGGACGGTCTTTAGGACACTCCTGAACCTTAAAAACTATAAGGGGCTGACCTTTCTAAGGACATTCTCACCTGCACATTTTGAGAATGGGGATTGGGATAAGGGAGGGAACTGTGGGAGACAAAGGCCATTTACAAAGCAGGAAATGAAGTTAGACGGGTATACGTTGGAGCTGTATAGGACCCAAGTGGAGGAGTTTAGGGCAGCAGAGAGAGAAGGGAGGAAGAGAGGGTTGAAATGGAGGTTGTTAGATACAAGTGAAGCAATGGTGCTGAGGGCAGATGGTCACCCAAATCATTATGGGCATTGGTCAAATGAGAATAAGACCACAGCAGACTGTGTCCACTGGTGCTTACCAGGCCCTATTGACACATGGAATGAGTTTTTGCTTCAAATATTGAAGATGGAAGGTGAAGGCGAAGGTGAAGGACAAGCATCATCCATTGATGGGAAACTTGAGAAAAATTTCAGATGAGCAAATCAATGGTTCTTTTATTTATTATGATCCAATTTATAAAGCTGTAATTAACCAGGTGAAATTAGCATTTTCCCTATACTTATTTCAATTGTCTAGGTGAAATTTAATTATTTTTAAAGAATAGTGCTGCTAATTGAAGAAAATGTTCAAAAAATAAATCTGGATGCTATAATTTCTTGGTTGGAATTTTTTTTTTTTGGTTAATATTTAACCTTTAACTATAATTTTTTTTAATAAATTAATGAATATCTTGAAGAAAGAGATAAAAATATTATTAATTCAAACTATAAATAAAAAAAAAATCATTTATTTGTCAAAACATTATAAAAAAAACTATAAATTTTCTTTTATCCAATGTTTTGAAACTTTGGAATGTTGCACTTGAGGTAACCTAATGCCATATTTTTACCCTTTTAAGTAGGCCTGGCAAAACGGTTTCAAATCCGTCAACCCGCCCTAACCCGCCCACTATCAACCCGCCCTAACCCGCCCATTTAGTTAGCGGGTCATAAACGGGTTGGGTAATAAGGAATCCGTCAATTTAGCGGGTCAATACGGGTTGAATATGGGTGTTTGACGGGTTGAAAATGAAAAATAATAAAATAGTATAAGAATATATATATATATATAAGAATATATATCTCTCTCCATTTATATATAAGAATATATATAGAGATATATATATATATATATATAAGAATATATATATATATATATAATGAAAATATGGAAATATCAATTATATCCTTAATCATTTAAATATCATTTTTTAATTTAATAAATTAAAATAATATGAAATGATTGTTTTGCTCTTCGGAGAAACTGAAGTGTCCTCGCGTAATGGAAGGATTGACCATCCTTTTTCGTCACAAAGGTCACTGAAAGTTTCTTCTTCTACTTCTTCTTGCTGTCAAAATATTTTTCATTCTCTAATCAACCACCTTATTCTTGTTATTCAAATATAATAAAAATTATCATCACATAGAACAGAATATTATTAAAAATATATATTATCATATCACTGTATTAGACACATTCAAAAAAATTTTACTTTCTAGACCATGAGCTGGCATTTTTAAATTGATACAATCATATTTGATTCAGCAATGAAATACTTCTTAAATTTATATTCTAAATATGATGTGAAATAGTATTATTATGATACAAAAATTTAATAATTTAATTATTATCAATAATACAATACCACATTATTTAAAAATTTAAAATAAAAATTTGACATATTTTTAAAACCGAGTTCCATACAAAATGTCCGTCTTTTATAATTAGTAGCGGGTCAAATCCGGGTTGACCCGACCCGACCCGATCAATTCGACCCGATCAATTCGGGTAAAAAATGGGTTCAACCCGTTTATGACCCGACCCGTTTACAACCCGCCCAAACCCGCCCAACCCGCCCATTTTGCCAGGCCTACTTTTAAGTGAAAATTATAATGTTACTATAATCGCAAATATAAGACACTATTTTTTTTTTTTATTATAACTGTAATATTTTAGTCAAGAATAGTTGCATAATTATTTTACAAGGGTGAAGTGCCTCTCAACCAAAAAGGAAGCGTGAATAATGTCACCCTCTTTCTCTTAATTTTCGACTTGACTTTTTTTATTTTTTTAAAAAAAGGTCACCCCGAAGGATGGTCCCCTTCCATACAACACCCCCCCAAGCCACATGGAGGATTTAAACTAGATTCACACATAGGGCGACTCAGAACCCCACGTTGTTGTGTGAAGGTTGGAGCCCTATCCGCTGTGCTAACATCCATAGGGATGGCCCTAAATTTACTAGCAATAAGAGTCGAACACGCAAGTTCAAGATAACAAGTCTCTTACAAATGGCTCTCTCCCACTCAAATAATGACCACCCCAACCCCATTTTTGTGGAATAATAATTGGTAACTTCAATTTATTTTTCTATGTATTCTTATAATTTACCAAAGGGTGCATTATAGTAATTTGGAACCCAAATTGAGATAAGTAAATTGAATTTGTAATTCAAAACCATGAAAAGCCTAAAAAGATTCCTCATCCTGTGAATTTCTTGCCTTCCAAACATTATTGAGCCTTGAGATAGAAACTCCACGTTCTTGTTTATTATTCGGATTACACTATAGTAGTTTTAGGGCCTCTCCAATATAGAAATCCTCTCTTTTTTCTCAATAAAACCTTAGATGCATACTACATTATGCATTGATTATTAAAGAATGAAATAGCAGTTGATGTGACATATATACAAGGCTCTTTTGAGACAAATTGAGGTTTTTTTTTTTGTACAAAGAAAACCTCAATTTTTCACCTTGGGACCATGGTCTTGGGGGTTAAATTGGGTGTTACATTCGTAATACTATACTGTACATGTATATATAGTTTCTAATTTGATCGTTGAGATCATTAAAATCGGACCATTGAATAACTTTTTCTAAAAAAAAAAATGTGTTGAAAGTATTTAACAAAAAAGTAATCCAACTATCAAGCCTTGTGTCAAAATTAGGGGTGCAACTCGGATAAGCCGTACTTGAGTTGAGTGATATATAAGGTCAATTCAAATTCTAAAACAGTCAACCTGAGTCTAACCCGAACAACACAACTCGAGCCCAATCTAAATTAAAATTCATTAGTATTGGGTTCAACTCGAGCCCGACTCAAACCGAACCTGATTATTAATTCTAATTATAAAATTTTATTCATGATTTCTTTAATAAATTGCTGCCTTTTTTATATTTTGATTATATACTAAAAACTCTAATAATTTCTTTCAATTTCTCCTTCTAAAAAAATAAAAAAATCGTTAAAATAATTCATTCAACATAATTTAATTTTAAAAAAATGTTAAAAGGTCAACAAGATTTTGAAATTATCAAAATATAAATAGTAATTCTTGTAAGAAAATTTTATTAATCTAATAATAGACAACTAAAATATATAAAATATTAAATTCGAGTTCAAGTTCAAGTTTCAAAGTCTTAAATCAAGTCAAATTCTAATTTAGATCGGGCTTTAATTCTTTTGTTTACATCTAATCCGAAACTCAAAAAATAAAATCACCCTAAAATAATTCAAACCAAACAGATTAAATTCAGATTAACCCGCACAAATTACACCATAATCAAAATACAAAATACTGGTCTTGCAAAATGTCTCCCTCACTCTTCAATTCAGCCGCAGCGACTTTTGTTCCGCAATCTAATACTTTATATTATTTTATATTACAACAGTTCATTGTATTTTTCAGCTCCCAACGGTAATAAATTACTCCGGCATGCTTTCTCATAGAATGAAGAACTCCAACGGTAATATTTTTTTGCTATAAATATTATTTTCTTTCATTTTACTTTACAACTTTCTCAACTCCTTTATTCAAATGAATCAATCATTTTTTTTCAATGTAATTTTAAATTTATATATAAAATTAGAGGAGATTTCGGGAACTCAAATTTTAATTTTAGTAAAAAAAATAAAAATAATGGAACCCAAAATATAAAAACAAAACTTAATAATGTTGAAAAATAAAAATAATAAAATATTAATATTTGAAAAGTCTATTAGAGATACTGTAATCTTTTAGACAAAAAAATAATAATTCTTTTAAATGCTAACATTGGATCAAAGAGGAGTTAATTTTTTTTGGGTAAAATTTATGCTTGAATTTGTATTGAAACATGCTATATATCCAGAGAAGTTGAGGAACTAAATGTTACTATTACTGTAAAAGGTTCAAACAGAATAAAAAATATGTGTTTGGAATCCTGCCAAATAAGTTTTGGAAAATATTATTCTTACTTTCAGGAAAGGGAACACTACAAAAGGTGTCCCCCTCAAAAGCAACCCAAATGCCTTTTGACTTATTACCCAAGGGTTCCAAATAGTTCCTCTTTTTATGTGTGTGTGTGTGTGTGTGTGTATATATATATATATATATAAATGGGGAGGAAAAAAATTTAGAATCTCGAACCTAGGCTGCATCTATAGATAGAGAAAAATTTGTCATCTCCGATTTGTTTTTTATTATTTTTTTTGTTGATACAATGATTTGAATAAGGAGAATCAAACTCACGACAATTACATAAGGAATAAGTATTTTTATACTTGGATAAAACTTCGGTACTGATTTGTTTTTCTTTTATAAAAACTAGTTTTAATTGTTTTTTTTTTCTTTTATCCAATGTTTTGAAACTTTGAAGTCATGAGTGTCACATGCTAATCAACACTAGTAGCTCATTAATCTTTTTTTTTGGCATCTAATTATACATTAAAATATATGGTACAAACAAAATCAATCACACCATTGTGTGATTATTTCCTCTCTATTATGCCATTCAGAAATAAAAGACCTCATTCAGCCTCTCATGTCTCAACACTCAAATTTACATAACTGCATTTTCCTTTGATTGCTAGGGAGTGCTGAGGAAAATGTAAAGAAAAATCAGATGAGTTTTGGGATCACTAAGATGCATTACAGTAATTTTGAAACCATCAATCCAAACTATCAAAATCTCAAAAAAGACTTATCATCCTATGAATTTCTTGCCTCCAATACATGTAAAACCCCCTCTTATATATTATTCCTTTCTTCACAGTTTTCAAATTCATATGCTTTAGTTACCTTGCAATCCTCACATATTCCAAAACCTAAGTACCAAAATCACCACCTTCACTTCCTATCTACCTTCTTCTTATAATCCCCATTTCTTACCAGTTTTCAACACACCCTCTAAACCAAGTCTCCATCCAAATTCGAGTCAATCTGTCAATTGATCCACAATAAAGTCAACTCCCTCCATTTCCTTCCTCCCGGTTTCCATCTAATTCCACCAAGCTCATTCCCTCCCTCACCTCCTGACCAAACAAGTTATCAATTTATATTTATTTTTGGGCATAACTATTGATTGACCCACACCTGTTTTCATCATGGGGAACTTATTCTCGAGTCCTTCTCCTCCTCCATCGCCGCCGCCGTCGCCTCCTCCACCTCCACCTCCACCTCCGCCTCCTCCACCTCCACCGCCTCCGCCTCCGCCTCCGCCGCCGCCACCTCCGCCTCCTCCTTCGCCACCTCCGCCTCCGCCTCCACCACCACCACCACCAACTTATCCTTTCCTCTTCCCTCAAACCCAGTCCAGTGTTCTTCCTGACCCATCCCTCTTCTTCTCCTCCCATCTCCTCCCATCCCCACTTCCAACCAATTCATTCTTCCAAAACTTTGTCCTAAAAAATGGTGACCAACCTGAATACATCCACCCATACCTTATCAAATCTTCTCTATCCTCACTCACTCTCTGCTACCCATCTCAACTTTCCAACAACACATTCATCAACCAAATTTTCAAGGCTGATCTCACAATCTCTATATCAAACAATACCAATCCAAATTCTACCCATATAATCTCTTCATACACTGATCTCAGTGTCACTTTGGACTTTCCTTCTAGCAATCTTAAGTTCTTCCTTGTCAGGGGGAGCCCCTTTTTGACTTGTGCAGTCACCAATGGTGTTTCACTTTCAATATCAACCGTTCATGTCATTCATCAACTCTCTTCCAATGCTTCTCTCACTAAATACACCATCAATATTAACAATAACCAAACATGGCTATTATATAGCTCCTCACCAATTAATTTGACTCATGACATTTCCACGATAACTTCTGGCGGGTTTTCAGGCATAATTCGAATTGCAATCTTACCAGACTCTGACCCACGATATGAAACAATCCTTGATCGTTTCAGTTCTTGCTATCCAGTATCCGGTGATGCCATGTTCACGAAGCCATATTGTTTGGAGTACAAGTGGGAAAAGAAAGGTTGGGGAGACTTACTCATGCTTGCCCATCCTCTGCATCTTCGGCTTCTTTTGGCAAATGGTAGCCAAATCACAGTGTTAGAGGATTTCAAGTATAAAAGTATTGACGGTGAGCTTATTGGTGTTGTTGGAGATTTGTGGGTATTGAAAACTGGGCCAATTTCAATATCTTGGCATTCAGTTAGTGGTATCAAAGAAGAATCATACCCTGAAATCATTGATGCTCTTTGCCAAGACGTCCAAGCTTTGAATTCGACTACAATATCGACAACATCATCTCATTCTCATGGCAAATTGATTGCAAGAGCAGCAAGGTTTGCATTGATTGCTGAAGAGGTGTGTTATCCTGAAGTGATTCCGACAATCCTTAATTACTTGAAGGATAAAATTGAGCCATGGTTAGATGGAACATTTGATGGAAACTGTTTCTTGTATGACAAGAAATGGGGTGGAATTGTGACCAAACAGGGGTTATTGGATTCCGGGGCAGATTTTGGGTTTGGAATCTACAATGATCACCATTATCATCTGGGATACTTTCTTTATGCAATTGCAGTACTCGCCAAGATTGATCCGGCATGGGGGAGGAAGTATAGGCCTCAAGCTTATTCACTTATGGCAGATTTTATGAACTTAGGTAGGCGAGCAAATTCAAATTATCCCCAACTGAGATGTTTTGACTTATGGAAATTGCATTCTTGGGCTGGAGGCCTTACTGAATTTGCAGATGGACGACACCAAGAGAGTTCAAGTCAAGCAGTGAATGCATATTATTCAGCGGCTTTGCTGGGAATGGCCTATGGAGACACCCATCTTGTTGCCATTGGATCAACACTTTCAGCAATGGAGATTCAATCAGCACAAAATTGGTGGCATGTTAGAGAGGGGGACATAATGTATGCAGAAGATTTCACGAGGGAGAATAGAATGGTGGGTGTTTTGTGGGCTAACAAGAGGGACAGTGGCCTTTGGTTTGCTCCACCTGAATGGAGGGAGTGTAGGCTGGGAATTCAGTCGTTGCCATTATTGCCAATCAGTGAGGTTTTGTTCTCTGACGTTGGTTTTGTCAAAGAGCTCGTGCAATGGACATTGCCAGCTTTGGAAAGGGAAGGAGTTGGAGATGGGTGGAAGGGATTTGTGTATGCCTTAGAAGGGATTTATGACAAAGTGAGTGCTTTGGATAAGATAAAGAACTTGAATGGGTTTGATGATGGGAACTCACTCACAAATCTTTTATGGTGGATACACAGCAGAGAGTATGAAAAAGAAGAGGGAAATGAGGGGGAAGGGAGATTGTGCTGGTTTGGTCTTTATTATCATTAAATTAATATGGTGGCTTTTGTATATTACATATTCATTATTGATTTGAATAAAAGAAGACTAATGTTGTATGTCCCAAATTATATTTGAGACAAAAAGTATTACCAATAAAAAAAAATAGAAAGTACGATTATTTAAGGGTGGTACCCAAGGTGTAAACTCTTTTTTTTATAATATATATACCAATTTGGGCATGTTCATGAATTAGAATGTTTGTTTAGTGTGTATGCTTTTCTTTTTATGATGATTTAAGCTTAAGCTTGATACAAATATCTAAATAAGATGAATTAAATTTCATTTGTTAATACCATTTAACTCATCGTAGTATCTTTTACAACTTAGCTTCCGAAAAAAAACAACATATTATTGCTCGACAATATACAATAGAGGAGATGAATAGGATATATCACAAATTTTTTGAGAACGTCTCTACTTAAAAATTCTATCTTAAAGTAGATGAATTTATTGCATAAACACATTCAACATTCAACATTCAAATATTCAATGTATAAAAGATATTTCCAATTTTTTGTCTTCCCAAGTTAGCCACTTTAAGCTTCTTCATGAATAATCTAATACTAGATATTATTTTTGAGCATTTGAGTCTGATTTAGAACATGTCATCTTTCTCCCAAGGAATTTGGCCATGGTATTTAATCAAGGTGATCCATTTTGATCAATCAAATGAAATCACTTTAGTAATAATATCTAAGCACTCATTCACCCCCATTGACTTAAATGACTTCATGCTTTTTTGTTCATCTTTTTCATAATGTTTGGTCTTGAGCTTGAAGCTCTTCTTCCTTTTGTTGAATTTTTAGTGTTTGAGTGACATCTTTCTTTCCTCTTTGAGTGTAGATGCTAATGATTGATTCTTTGCATAATGTAACTCATTTCTCACTTAATTTAAACCATTAATACAACTTATTATGGCTGTTTGTGATAATCAAAACTAAAATATATTAGATATTTATAAACAAAAATAGACACATAACAACCTCTCATATGTTGTTCTTTCTAAACTAATGTAGGCTTTAATGCTAACTGAAATTGATGAAATATCTCCATATCTTTATAGAGTTAAAAAAGTGTATAGCACAAAAATAAAACAAAATCATGTCAACATTAAGTCATTAATGGGCAACTTATTTTCGGTTAGATATGCTCAAAGTGAAAATGAAATGGAGTTGTTTTGAGTGCCAACAATAAGAAAACAACTCAGGGCACTTAAATTTCAAGTCACATTAGAGCAATTTCATGCCTCTCATGTTGAAGCTTCTACATTGATTCATGTAAAAATTGTCAAAACTCCCGGCGAAAAAAAAAGGAAAACAAAAATTCACACAAGTGGAATCCTTTTAACTAAATTTGAAAAACAAATTATCAAGAAAACCTACTACCAAGACACAAATCTCATGGTAACTAACATATGAAAAAACAAATTAGCCAAAAAAACCTTCTACCAGGATACAAATCTCGAGGGTTACAAAGTGATCATAATTAATCATGTTTCTTTTAATCTTAAACATCACTTGGGTTATAAGTTCACCTGGGTATTCGTTAGGAAACTTCAGATTTCTTTCCTACAAACCCATCTGTTGAAACATGATTTGAGGAGCCGTGATGGTTAGGTATCCAAAGATTCATCTTTTTATGATTCCAATTACAAATCCATTCATGCAAGAACACGATTCCAAGAGTCATGATGGTGAGGTATCCAAAGAGTCGTCTCTAATTAGAAATCCAATCATGCGAGTCATAACAAAGGATGTGAGGAGCCGATCGTGATAACAAAAGTAGTGTTGCAAGTAGTTGTTGCAATCGACTAGAGAAGAGAGAGAAGAAATCATGCGGGAAGGTTCTTAGAATCCAATGGTGTCATGTGCGGCTACTTTGAGTCACAACTCAATGAAGAATGGTAAAAAGAAAAAAATTTATTTTAGAAAGGATAATTCTGTCAATAAAAAGTGTAAAACAAGATTTGAAAAAACACATAAGTGGATCCATACTTTTATATATAGTATAGATATAGATATAGATATAGATATATATAGATATAGATATAGATATAGAGTCTAAACACTTAAAATTGGTGCACAAAATTGGTGCACATCATTATTATATATATATATATAATTATTTATATATGAGTATATAACCCCAAAAGCAAAGTTTCAAATAGATTCTTCCATGCATACTATTCAAAAATGAAGTTTAATGCCTTTGAGTTTCCCAGTGGGAAGAATACTCCACTCAGCAGCTGCAAAAATGCCATTCTCCCAATCCTAACCTTAACTCTCCTCACCTCACTTCCTCTCTATCTATATAACAATTCGCCTTCTCCATTGCAGTCTGTAGAAATTCATGATAATAATGCTTCAATCCCTCTTTATCAGAAGAACAACTCTACCATGCCATTGCAGTCTGTAGAAATTCATGATAAGAATGGTTCAATCCCTCTTTATCAGAAGAACAACTCTACCTCGCCATTGCAGTCTCTGGAAATTCATGATAAGAATGGTTCAATCCCTCCCTCTTTATCAGAAGAACAACTCTACCTCGCCATTGCAGTCTCTGGAAATTCATGATAAGAATGGTTCAATCCCTCTTTATCAAAAGAACAACTCTACCTCGCCATTGCAGTCACCTGGTAATGGGATTACTAGCAATGATTCGGCAAGCATAAAAAACAGAGCTGCAATTTATTCCGGGGAAATTGGGTTCTGGATACGAAGGGGCCATATTACACGAATGAAACTAAATGTGTGATCGATGATAGACAGAACTGTATGAAGTTTGGGAGACCTGACACCGAGTTCTTGAAATGGAGGTGGAAACCAGATGAATGTGAACTACCTCTCTTTGATGCGGGCCAGTTTTTGGAGCTTGTTAGAGGGAAGACTCTGGCCTTTGTTGGTGACTCAGTGGGAAGAAACCAAATGCAATCACTAGTGTGCCTCCTGGCTAGCGTAAGTGCTTCATAACTCATTATAGCTTGCATGGAATGCTCTGTTTTCCATTCAAGTGGTGGATGGAGATTGATACATACATGTGTGTGTGTGTGTGTGTGTATATATATGTACATATATTGTAGTCTTGTAGATAAAATATCTGGTTGTTACTATGTTGTGAAATTGTCTCCCTCCCAACAAGCTTCATCTTTGACTCACCTATTAGTTAAAGTTCTGCGACGACAAAAGGTACATATAGGAGATTCATGTCCTCGTGGGTGTTTGATCTGTCTTACCAGCTTAAAAAAGAATGTTGAAGTACAACCATTTCATACCATGTAACTGTTTAATCATGTCAACAATGTAAAAAAAAAAAAAAAAGACTTTCATATTGAAAACCCCTTGTTAATATCACATGTAGTACTATAATATTAATTCACAAGCAGCAAATTCCTTGATCTAGGTTCTTCAATATTAAACCAACCTTTGGGATAGAAAAGTTATTCTATGAACTTGTTACATACGTGTGATAGCTTTTATGATTATAACAAAACAATAAATCTCACGTGAATCTCACAAAATACTAAAATTATAAAAACCGTTACACTATCTGACAAGCTCATAAAATAATTTCTTCTTTAGATGACCAATTGTAAGGGTGGGTGTCATTAGACGAACCATAAATATGGACGTACCAAGTTTAATTCTCACACGGCGCATAAACACTCAATATGTAACTTGTTATCATAGAGATAACATTGTGTGTGTTAGACTCGCATATCGGGTGTGTATTGAGATGTTCTTTGACATACAAGTAGGAGTAGGCACAAAGAAGAAACTATGAGTAGGCTGGGGTAGCCGATAGTGCCCCCTCCCCCCTCCAAAAAAAAAAAATTACTTTTACTTGTAAAATTTTGGGTATTTTCAAATTAGATCATACTAGCCCAAAATTTTGCCCAATCCAAATTTTTTTCAGAAACTTTTGACCTCCAAATTTTTTTCCTGATGTCAGAGACAACCCTGGGATACTACAGATAGAGATGCCCACCAAGTCAGGGCCTTAGAAGCATGGCCACCCAGTCAGGGCATTAGAAGCTGTGTGGTTTGAATCATTTAGGGTTTATTTCTAAGATGATGGCCCACCCCTTGTGAGAGAGGTCAGAGGTGAAATGGGGACGAAATGAAAATGGCAGGAAATAAAACGTACACTTCTAAGATATATACTTATTACATACTATCTCAATATGTATATAATAAGAATGATGTAGATGCAAATGATTCTATGCAACAGAACCTAGCAAGTTAGTAGTTACATTGGCTGCTTGTCTTTTTAAAATTTGTATCCATTCCTCACACCCAACCAAACCCAACTTGGTATTATTTTTCAGGTGGCCTCTCCGATAGATGTTTCATATGTACCAGACACAAGATTCGGGCGCTGGCTCCTACCCAGATTACAATTTCACCATGGCAGCACTCTGGTCCCCTCTCTTAACTAAGGTCCGCGAAGCCGACGATGCTGGAAAATTTTCCCATACCAGCCTCATGAACCTCTACCTAGACGAGGCTGATGAAGCCTGGACGGCTCACATTGAAGATGTTGACATTGTAATCATCTCAGCCGGACAATGGTTCCTCAGGCCATTCATATACTACGAAAATGGCAGCATTTCTGGGTGTCCGTTTGTGCCATAAAGAAAACATTACAGACCTAAGTATATTCTATGGATACAGGATGGCCTTCCGGACGGTCTTTAGGACACTCCTGAACCTTAAAAACTAGAAGGGGCTGACATTTCGAAGGACATTCTCACCTGCACATTTTGAGAATGGGGATTGGGATAAGGGAGGGAACTGTGGGAGACAAAGGCCATTTACAAAGCAGGAAATGAAGTTAGATGGGTACACGTTGGAGCTGTATAGGACCCAAGATGGAGGAGTTTAGGGCAGCAGAGAGAGAAGGGAGGAAGAGAGGGTTGAAATGGAGGTTGTTAGATACAAGTGAAGCAATGGTGCTGAGGGCAGATGGTCACCCAAATCATTATGGGCATTGGTCAAATGAGAATAAGACCACAGCAGACTGTGTACACTGCTGCTTGCCAGGCCCTGTTGACACATGGAATGAGTTTTTGCTTCAAATATTGAAGATGGAATGTGAAGGCGAAGGTGAAGGACAAGGATCATCCATTGATGGGAAACTTGAGAAAAATTTCAGATGAGCAAATCAATGGTTCTTTTGTTTATCATGATCCAATTTATAAAGCTGTAATTAACTAGGTGAAATTAGCAATTTCCCTATACTTATTTCAATTGTCTAGGTGAAATTTAATTATTTTTAAAGAATAGTGCTGCTAATTGAAGAAAATGTTCAAAAAATAAATCTGGATGCTATAATTTCTTGGTTGGAATTTTTTTTTTTTTTTGGGTTAATATTTAACCTTTAACTATAATTTTTTTTAATAAATTAATGAATACCTTGAAGAAAGAGATAAAAAGATTATTACTTCAAACTATAAATAAAAAAATCATTTATTTGTCAACAGATTATAAAAAAAAAAACTATAAATTGTCTTTTATCCAATTTTAGAGCACTGGAGGTAAGCTAGTGCCATATTGTTACCCTTTTGATCATAGGGCCCCCGCTTTAAATGAAATAACACAATTGTCTTTGATAAATCATGATTTTTTTACCATATTTGTGATATTTATTAAGTGTAAATTATAATGTTATTATAATCGCAAATATAAGACACTATTTTTTTTTTATTATAACTGTAATATTTTAGTCAAGAATAATTGCATAATTATTTTACAAGGGTGAAGCGCCTCTCACCAAAGAAGGAAGCATGAATAATGTCACCATCTTTCTCTCAATTTTGCACTGAGTTATTTATTTATTTTTTTAAAAAAAAGGTCACCCCAAAGGATGGTCCCCTTCCATACAACACCCCCCAAGCCACATGGAGGATTTAAACTGGACTCACACATAGGGCGACTCAAAACCCCACATTGTTGTCGGAAGGTTGGAGCCCTCTCCACTGTGTTAACATCCATAGGGAATGGCCTTAGAATTAATAACAATAAGAGTCGAACACGGAAGTTCAAGATAACAAGTTCCTTACAAATGGCTCACTGCCACTCAAATAATGACCACCCCAACCCCATTTTTGTGGAGTAATAATTGGTAACTTCAATTTATTTTTCTATGTATTCTTATAATTTACCAAAGGGTGCATTATAGTAATTTTGAAACCCAAATTGAGATAAGTAAATTGAATTTGTAATTCTAAACTGTGAAGAGCCTAAAAAGATTCCTCATCCTGTGAATTTCTTGCCTTCCAAACATTATTAAACCTTGAGATAGAAACTCCACGTACTTGTTTATTATTCGGATTACACTATAGTAGTTTTAGGGCCTCTCCAATATAGAAATCCTCTCTTTTTTCTCAATAAAACCTTAGATGCATACTACATTATGCATTGATTATTAAAGAATGAAATAGCAGTTGATGTGACATATTGAGGTTTTTTTGAGACAATTTGAGGTTTTTTTTTTGTACTAAGAAAACCTCAATTTTTCACCTTGGGACCATGGTCTTGGGGGTTAAATTGAGTTTTACATTTGTAATATTATATTGTACATGTATATATAGTCTATAATTTGCTCGTTGGGATAATTAAAATCGGACCATTGAATAATTTTTTCTTAAAAAAAATGTGTTGAAAGTATTTGACAAAAAAAGATCCAACTATCTAGCCTTGTGTCAAAATTAGGGGTGCAATTCGGATGAGCCGTACTCGAGTTGAGTCATATTTAAGGTCAATTCAAATTCTAAAACAGACAACCTAAGTCCAACACAACTCGAGCCCGACCTGAATAAAAATTTATCAGTATTAGGTTTAACTCGAGCCCGACTCAAACCAAACCCGATTATTAATTCTAATTTTAAAATTTTATTCATGATTTCTTTAATAAATTACTGCCTTTTTTTATATTTGATTATACACTAAAAACTCTAATAATTTCTTTCAATTTCACCTTCTAAAAGAAATAAAAAAAAATCGTTAAAATAATTCATTCAACATAATTTAATTTTAAAAAAATGTTAAAAGGTCAACAAGATTTTGAAATTATCAAAATATAAATAATAATTCTTGTAAGAAAATTTTATTAATCTAATAATAGATAATTAAAATATAAAAAATATTAAATTCAGAGTTGAAGTTTTCAAAGTCTTAATTCAAGTCAAATTCTAATTTAGATCGGGCTTAAATTCTTTTGTCCAAATCTAATCCGAAACTTAAAAAATAAAATCACCCTAAAAAATTCAAACCGAACAGATTGAATTCAGATTAACCGCTGCAAATTACACCCCTAATCAAAATACAAAATACTGATCTTGCAAAATGTCTCCCTCACTCTTCAATTCAGCCGCAGCGACTTTTGTTCCGCAATCTAATACTTTATATTATTTTATATTACAACAGTTCATTGTATTTTTCAGCTCCAACGGTAATAAATTACTCCGGCATGCTTTCTCATAGAATGAAGAACTCCAACGGTAATATTTTTTTGCTATAAATATTATTTTCTTTCATTTTATTTTACAACTTTCTCAACTCTTTTATTCAAATGAATCAATCATTTTTTTTTTCAACGCAATTTTAAATTTATAAATAAAATTAGAGGAAAATTTGGGCACTCAAATTTTAGTTTTGGTAAAAAAAAAGTAAAAGTAATGGAACCCAAAATATAAAAACAAAACTTAATAATGCTTGCAAAAATAAAAATAATAAAATAATAATTCTTTTAAATGCTATATCGATCACTTTAGTACAATTTAAAAGTAAAAATAAAATTTTGAAGAGCTTGTGGGAGATGCTCTTAACATTTGGATCAAAGAGAAGTTAATTTTTTTGGGTAAAGTTTATGCTTGAATTTGTATTGAAACATGCTATATATCCTGAGAAGTTAAGGAACTAAATATTACTATTACTGTAAAAGGTTCAAACAGAATAAAAAATATGTGTTTGGAATCCTGCCAAATAAGTTTTGGAAAATATTATTCTTACTTTCAGGAAAGGGAACACTACCAAAAAGTGTCTCTCTCAAAAGCAACCCAAAGGTCCCAAATAATGCCTCTTTAATATATATATATATATATATATATATATATATATATATAAATGGGGAGGAAAAAAATTTAGAATCTCGAACCTAGGCTGCATCTATAGAAAGAGAAAAATTTGTTATCTCCGATTTCAGATTTATTTTTTTTGTTGATATAATGATTTGAAAAAAGAGAATCGAACTTACGACAATTATGTAAGGAATAAGCACTTTTATACCAGTTGAATAAAACTTCAGTGCTGATTTCTTTTTCTTTTATAAAAACTAGTTTTAATTGTTTTTTTTTCTTCTTTTATCCAATGTTTTGAAACTTTGAAGTCTCATAGTGTCACATGCTAATCAACACTAATAGCTCATTAATCCTTTTTTTTTGGCATCTAATTATACATTAAAATATATGGTACAAACAAAATCAATCACACCATTGTGTGATTGTTTCCTCTCTATTATGCCATTCAGAAATAAAAGACATCATTCAGCCTCTCATGTCTCAACACTCAAATTTACATAACTGGATTTTCCTTTGATTGCTAGGGAGTGTGAAAGAATTTGTATTCTATATTTATTGTATATATTTTAGGAATGTTTTTTTAGGGTTTTCCTATATATACACATGTATTGGTACGAATTTCTTCAATGAAAATATACCCAATTTATCAGAAATCTGTCATGGTATCAAAGCCTCCTTCCCTCTGATTTTCTTTTATTTTCTTTGCTACCAGCCGCAGCTTTCTTTTTCTGTTTCTAATCATCCTGCGCCGCTTCTTGCTTTCTTTTTCTTCTTTTCCTTTTCTCCCAGCCTGCACCGCTTTTCTTTTTCTTTGTTATTCTTCTCTGCTTGCGCCAACCGCTCCCTTCTTTTTCTTTTTTTCTTTTTTTCTTCCGTTGCCAGCCTCTTCTTTTTCTTTGTTTCCTGCTGTTGCGCCGCCCTCTTTCTTTTATTTCTTCCGGTCATGTGTGTCGTCTTCGTCGTACTCTTTATAGTTTGAAACAGTCTCCACGATCCTGGTATGACCACTTTCAGACAGCTGTTACTCAGCTTGGTTTTCTTTCCAGTGCTTATAACTCTGTCTTGTTTCTTTTTCACACCTCTTCTGGCTTTGATGTTTTATTATTATACGTGGATGATATGATCATCACTGGCTCTAATTCTTCTGCCATCACTCTCGTTAAGCAACATTTGTTTCACACCTTTGAAATGAAGGACTTGGATCCTTTGCGATATTTTCTTGGTATTGAAGTGGCATACTCTTCCAAGGGCTACTTTCTTTTACAGACTAAGTATGCTAATGAGGTTATTTATTGGGTTGGCTTGCCCGATTCTAAGGTTTCTGACACTCCAATTGAGCTGAATGTGAAACTGAATTCTATTGATGTTGTCCCTCTGGATGATCCCACTTTGTATAGGGAACTTGTTAGCTGCTTGGTTTACCTCACTGTCACTCGTCCTAATCTTGTCTATGTTGTCCATATCATCAATCAGTTTGTCTTTGCTCCTCGTTCCCCTCACTGGGCTGCATTGATTCGAATTCTGCGTTATCTTCGTGGTACCATATATCAGGGTTTGCTTTTATCTTCTACTTCCTCTTTGAAACTCGTTGTTTATGCTGATTCTGATTGGGCTGGTGATGTCACTGATCGCAAGTCCACTTCTGGTCTATGCTTATTTCATGGTGATTCTCTTATTTCTTGAATAAGCAAGAAGCAAAGTGTTGTTACCCGTTCTACTGCTGAGGTCGAGTACCGTGCTATGGCACATGCTACAGCTGAAATTGTTTGGTTTCGTGGTCTTTTGTCTGATTTGGGCGTTTGTCAGTTTTCTCCAACTCCTTTCTATTGTGACAACAAAAGTGCTATCCAAATTGCCTACAATACAATGTTTCATGAACGCACTAAGCATATTGAGATTGATTGTCATTCTGTTTGTCACCATTTGCAGTCTGGCTCTATCTCCCTTCCGTTCGTTTTCACTGTGCTCCAACTTGTTGATTTCTTCACAAAGACTCACACTATTGCTCGTTTTCGGTTCCTTCTTGGCAAACTCTCGGTGTTTTCATCCAAAATCTCTTGAGTTTGAGTGAGGGTGTGAAAGAATTTGTATTCTATATTTATTGTATATATTTTATGAATGTTTTTTTAGGATTTCCTATATATACACATATGTATTGGTATGAGTTTCTTTAATGAAAATATACCAAATTTATCAGAAATCTTTCAGGTAGTGCTGAGGAAAATGTAAAAAAAAATTAGATGAATTTTGGGATCACTAAGATGCATTACAATAATTTTGAAACCATCACTCCAAACTATCAAAATCTCAAAAAAAATTTATCATCCTATAAATTTCTTGCCTCCAATACATTGAAAACCCCCTCTTATATATTATTCCTTTCTTCACAGTTTTCAAACTCATATGCTTTAGTTACCTTGCAATCCTCACATATTCCAAAACCCAGTGTACCAAAATCACCACCTTCACTTCCAATCTACCTTCTTCTTATGATCTCCATTTCTTACCAGTTTTCAACACACCCTCTAAACCAAGTCTCCATCCAAATTTGAGTCAATCTGTTAATGGTTCCACAATAAAGTCAACTCCCGCCATTTCCTTCCTCCCTGTTTCCATCCAATTCCACCAAGCTCATTCCCTCCCTCACCTCCTGACCAAACTAAGTTATCAATTTATATTTATTTTTGGGCATAACTACTGACTGACCCACACTTGTCTTGTCATGGGGAACAAAGGCTCCAGGAGGAGGAGAAGGAGGTCCCCTTCTCCTCCTCGTCGCCCGCCTTCTCCTCCTCGTCGTTCGCCTTCTCCACCACCATCGCTGGTATTACCATCTCCGCCGCCATCTCCGCCCCCGCCACCACAACCAACTTATCCTTTCCTCTTCCCTCAAACCCAGTCCAGTGTTCTTCCTGACCCATCCCTCTTCTTCTCCTCCCATCTCCTCCCATCCCCACTTCCAACCAATTCATTCTTCCAAAACTTTGTCCTAAAAAATGGTGACCAGCCAGAATACATCCACCCATATCTTATCAAATCTTCTCTATCCTCACTCACTCTGTGCTACCCATCTCAACTTTCCAACAACACATTCATCAACCAAATTTTCAAGGCTGATCTCACAATCTCTATATCAAACAATACCAACCCAAATTCTACCCATATAATCTCTTCATACACATGATCTCAGTGTCACTTTGGACTTTCCTTCTAGCAATCTTAAGTTCTTCCTTGTCAGAGGGAGCCCCTTTTTGACTTGTGCAGTCACCAATGGTGTTTCATTTTCAATATCAACCGTTCATGTCATTCATCAACTCTCTTCCAATACTTCTCTCACTAAATACACCATCAATATTAACAATAACCAAACATGGCTATTATATAGCTCTTCACCAATTAACTTGACACATGACATTTCCACGATAACTTCTGGCGGGTTTTCAGGCATAATTCGAATTGCAATCTTACCAGACTCTGACCCACGATATGAAACAATCCTTGATCGTTTCAGTTCTTGCTATCCAGTATCCGGTGATGCCATGTTCACGAAGCCATATTGTTTGGAGTACAAGTGGGAAAAGAAAGGTTGGGGAGACTTACTCATGCTTGCCCACCCTCTCCATCTTCGGCTTCTTTCAGCAAATGGTAGCCAAATCACAGTGTTAGAGGATTTCAAGTATAAAAGTATTGACGGTGAGCTTATTGGTGTTGTTGGAGATTTGTGGGTATTGAAAACTGGGCCAATTTCAATATCTTGGCATTCAGTTAGTGGTATCAAAGAAGAATCATACCCTGAAATCATTGATGCTCTTTGCAAAGATGTCCAAGCTTTGAATTCGACTACAATATCGGCAACATCATCTCATTCTCATGGCAAATTGATTGCAAGAGCAGCAAGGTTTGCATTGATTGCTGAAGAGGTGTGTTATCCTGAAGTGATTCCGACAATCCTTAATTACTTGAAGGATAAAATTGAGCCATGGTTAGATGGAACATTTGATGGAAACAGTTTCTTGTATGACAAGAAATGGGGTGGAATTGTGACCAAACAGGGGTTATTGGATTCCGGGGCAGATTTTGGGTTTGGAATCTACAATGATCACCATTATCATCTGGGATACTTTCTTTACGCAATTGCAGTACTCGCCAAGATTGATCCAGCATGGGGGAGGAAGTATAGGCCTCAAGCTTATTCACTTATGGCAGATTTTATGAACTTAGGCAGGCGAGCAAATTCAAATTATCCCCAACTGAGATGTTTTGACTTATGGAAATTGCATTCTTGGGCTGGAGGCCTTACTGAATTTGCAGATGGACGACACCAAGAGAGTACAAGTCAAGCAGTGAATGCATATTATTCAGCGGCTTTGCTGGGATTGGCCTATGGAGACACCCATCTTGTTGCCATTGGATCAACACTTTCAGCAATGGAGATTCAATCAGCACAAAATTGGTGGCATGTTAGAGAGGGGGACATAATGTATGCAGAAGATTTCACGAGGGAGAATCGAATGGTGGGTGTTTTGTGGGCTAACAAGAGGGACAGTGGCCTTTGGTTTGCTCCACCTGAATGGAGGGAGTGTAGGCTGGGAATTCAGTCGTTGCCATTATTGCCAATCAGTGAGGTTTTGTTCTCTGACGTTGGTTTTGTCAAAGAGCTCGTGCAATGGACATTGCCAGCTTTGGAAAGGGAAGGAGTTGGAGATGGGTGGAAGGGATTTGTGTATGCCTTAGAAGGGATTTATGACAAAGTGAGTGCTTTGGATAAGATAAAGAACTTGAATGGGTTTGATGATGGGAACTCACTCACAAATCTTTTATGGTGGATACACAGCAGAGAGTATGAAAAAGAAGAGGGAAATGAGGGGGAAGGGAGATTATGCTGGTTTGGTCTTTATTATCATTAAATTAATATGGTGGCTTTTGTATATTATATGTTTATTATTGATTCGAATAAAAGAAGAGTAATGCTGTATGTTCCAAATTTTATTTGAAACAAAAAGTATTACCGATAAACGAAATAGAAAGTACGATTATTTTAAGGGTGGTACCCAAGTTGTGAACTCTTTTTTTATATAATAGATATACCAATTTGGGCATGTTCATGAATTAGAATGTTTGTTTAGTGTGTATGCTTTTCTTTTTATTATGATTTAAGCTTAAGCTTGATACAAATACCTAAATGAGATGAATTAAATTTCATTTAACTCATCGTAGTATTTTTTACAACTTAGCTTTCGAAAAAAAAAAAACATATTATCGCTCGGCAATATACAATAGAGGGGATGAATAGGGTATATCGTAAATTTTTTGATAACGTTTCTACTTTAAAATTCTATCTTAAAGTAGATGAATTTATTGCATAAACACATTCAACATTCAACATTCAACATTTAACATTCAAATATTCAAAGTATAAAAGATATTTCCAATTTTTTTTCTTCCCAAGTTACCCACTTTAAGCTTCTTCATGAATAATCTAAACTAGATATTATTTTTGAGCATTTGAGCATGATTTAGAACATGTCATCTTTCTCCCTAGGAATTTTGTCATGGTATTTAATCAAGTTGATCCATTTTGATCAATCAAATGAAATCACTTTACAAGTAATAATATCTAAGCACCCATTCACCCCCATTGACTTAAATGACTTCATGCTCTTTTGTTCATCTTTTTCATAATGTTTGGTCTTGAGCTTGATGTTGTTCTTCCTTTCGTTGAATTTTTAGGGTTTGAGTGACATCTTTCTTTCCTCTTTGAGTGTAGATGCGAATGATTGATTCTTTGCATAATGTAACTCTTTCTCACTTAATTTAAACCATTAATACAACGTATTATGGCTGTTTGTGATAATCAAAATTATCCTTTTATTTCTTGGCTTGAAACACCAATGTGTTTGGTAACATTTCTTGTTTTTAGTTTTTAATTTTCCAAAAATAGAAAACGTGTTTGAACTAATATTTTATTACGAGTCTAAAAACTTACAAAAAAAATCTGTTTCGTACAATTTTAAATTTTGGAAACTACTTTTTTTCACTTATAGTTTTTAGTCTAAATTTAAAAACGTTTTCAAAAATAAAAAATAAAAACAAAACAAGCAATCAAACACATTTTTGTTTTAGCTTTTAAAAAATTGAAAACAAAAACAAAAAGCCAAAAACAACGTTATTGCACTTTTAAATATTTTATTTCGCCATAATGGGTATTCAAGATTCTTCACCCCAGTAATCATATTAGAAAAAAAAAAAAAAAAACATAGTTTGTGGTATTTGATTTAATTTTTGAAAACTATTATTCTTGCTTCCAGGAAAGGAAATACTCCTACAAGTTTTCCTCTCAAAAGCAAACCAAATACCTTTTGACATATTACCCAAATAGTGTTTTAATTTTTTTTTCCAGAGATGTTAGCGTTAGTCGCGAGTGTCCAACACTTGCGATCTAATTGATGCGTGTAATACATGTACGTGCATAATTGCACATCACACATGCAATGCACATGCCAATCAAATCGAGAGTACGACCACTCGTGACTGACGCTAGCATTTCTCATTTTTTTTTTTATTAAAACATAATTTTTATTATTTTTATATAATGTACACAATAAAGAGTTTGAAAAGACATGGAATGGGAAAAAAAAAAAAAAAAAGAAACTTAAATCCATCACTGTCACAGGGTACACCAATTTGATGTGAGGCTATATTTTTTTATTTATTAAGACATGGTTTTTATTATTTTATTTTTTTCAAAAACTTTTTGTTACCTGCAATCCTTCAAAATTTCAAATTCTATACTTATTATTTGTATTCAAAACACCATTTTCATCAATCATTCCAATCTTCAAAACTAAAAAATTCATATACTATAGTTACCTTGCAATCCTTCAAAAGTTTCAAATTCATATACTTTAGTTACCTTGCAATCCTTGTATATTCCAAAACCCAATTACCAAAATACATCAACTTCACTTCCAATCTACCCTCTTTCTTGCAGTCTCTCATTGATAATATATAGGCCGGCTACAAAACGTTCCATCCGACCACACATCATACCTTAATATTTAATATTAACATGTCATCAAATACGGGTGGGTAATAAAAAATCAAACGTCATTTGCAGGTCAATATTAATATAGTTGGGCTTAGGTTATATTAGGTTGTCCGAAACCTTTGCCCAAGTCCAATCTAATTAAGATTAGATTGGAGTTTTCCTATCCAATCTTGACTCAAATTGAGTTCGAGTTAACAGGCTTGCAAGCCTAATAATAAGTTCAAAAGTTCAAAAAGAGTCCTCACCCTCTGAATTTCTTGCCTGGCAAGCAATATATATAAAAGCCTAATTCATTATGCCTTTCTTCATAGTTTTCAAATTCATGCACTTTAAGTTACCTTGCAATCTTCACATATTCCAAAACCTTTGAACCAAATTCACCAGCTTCAGATCCGATCTAACCCTCTTCTTATAATCCCCATTTGTCACCAGTTTACAACACACCCTCTTAACCAAGTCTCCATCTAAACCCCATCTCTCTCCCTCTTTGTGATCCAACATTTGGGTCAAAAGTTCCAGCCTCCATTTCCTTTCTATTTCCACCCCCTATTCCAATCAAGCCTATTCATTCTCTGACATTCTCCTGATTTAATACATTATTAATTATATTTATTTTTAGTTACTAATTTTCCCACACCTGTCTCATCATGTTGAATAACATCAAGAAAAAAATCAAAAGGTGCATCAAGAAGCTTAGATCGCCTTCACCGCCGCCACCGTCACCATTATCGTCACCGTCTCCATTACCACCACTGTCACCATCGCCATCAGCATCGTCATCGTCAGTCGTCGCCGCCATCGTCGCCATTAAAACAACCAAAATATCCTTTCCTCTTCCCACAAACCCAATCTACTGTTCTCCCTGACCCATCCCTCTTCTTCTCATCCCATCTCCTTCCATCACCACTACCCACCAACTCATTCTTCCAAAACTTTGTCCTGGGCGATGGTGACCAACCTGAATACATCCACCCATATCTCATCAAATCTTCTCAGTCTTCACTCAGTCTCTGCTACCCATCTCAATTGTCCAACTCAACCTTCATTAACCAAATTTTCAAAGCTGATCTCACAATCTCAGCATCAAACAACACCGACACAAAATCAACCCATATAATCTCTTCATACACTAATCTTAGTGTCACTTTGGACCTTCCTTCTAGCAATCTTAGGTTCTTCCTTGTTAGAGGGAGCCCTTTCTTGACCTGTGTTGTCATCAGTGAAATTTCACTTTTAATTACAACCATTCATTCCATTCATCAACTATCTCCCAATCATTCTCTCACTAAATACACTATCCAGCTTAACAATAACCAGATATGGCTTTTATATAGTTCTTCACCAATCAATTTGACTTTTGATGTTTCCACAATAACTTCGAGCAAGTTTTCAGGCATAATTCGGATTGCAATTTTACCAGATTCTGACCTACAAAATAAAACAATCCTTAATCGGTTCAGTTCTTGCTATCCAATATCTGGTGATGCCGTTTTCAGGAAGCCATATTGTTTGGAGTACAAGTGGCAAAAGAAAGGTTGGGGAGACTTGCTCATGCTTGCTCACCCTCTCCACCTTCGGCTTCTTTCAGCCAATGATTGCCAAATCACTATCTTGGAGGATTTCAAGTACAATAGTATTGATGGTGAGCTTGTTGGCGTTGTTGGAGATTCGTGGGTATTGAAAACTGACCCAATTTCAATAACTTGGCATTCAATTAAAGGTATCAAAGAAGAATCATACCCTGAAATCATTGATGCTCTTTGCAAAGATGTCAAGGCTATGAATTCAACTACAACATCAGCAACATCATCTTATTCTCATGGCAAAATGATTTCAAGAGTGGCAAGGTTGGCATTAATTGCTGAAGAGGTGTGTTATCTTGAGGAAATGCCGACAATTCGCAAGTACCTGAAGGACAAAATTGAGCCATGGTTAGATGGAACATTTGACGAAAACGGTTTCTTGTATGACAAGAAATGGGGTGGAATTGTGACCAAACAAGGATCACTAGATTCTGGGGCTGATTTTGGGTTTGGAACCTATAATAATCACCATTATCATTTGAGCTACTTTCTTTATGCAATTGCAGTACTCGCCAAGATTGATCCAGCATGGGGGAGGAAGTATAGGCCTCGAGCTTATTCGCTTATGGCAGATTTTATGAATTTGGGCCAACAAGCAAATTCGAATTATCCCCAGTTGAGATGCTTTGATCTGTGGAAATTGCATTCTTGGGCTGGAGGCCTGACTGAATTTGCAGATGGACGACATCAAGAGAGTTCGAGTCAAGCAGTGAATGCATATTATTCAGCAGCTTTGATGGGATTGGCCTATGGAGACACTCATCTTGTGGCCATTGGATCAACACTTTCTGCAATGGAGATTCAATCAGCAAAAACTTGGTGGCATGTTAGAGAGGGGGACAAAATGTATGCGGAAGATTTCACAAAAGAGAACAAAATGGTGGGTGTTTTGTGGGCTAACAAGAGGGATAGTAGCCTTTGGTTTGCTCCACCTGCGTGGAGGGAGTGTAGGCTGGGAATTCAGTTGTTGCCATTATCGCCAATCACTGAGGTTTTGTTCTCTGATGTTGGCTTTGTTAGAGAGCTCGTGCAATGGACATTGCCAGCTTTGGAAAGGGAGGGAGTTGAAGATGGGTGGAAGGGATTTGTGTATGCCTTGGAAGCGATTTATGACAAAGTGGGTGCTTTGGACAAGATTAAGAACTTAAACGGGTTTGATGATGGGAACTCACTCACAAATCTTTTATGGTGGATTCACAGCAGAAGGGGTGAAGAAGGTCAGGAAAAGGAGTGGGGAGGAAAATTCAGCTGGTTTGGTCTTTATTATAACTGAATTAATATAGTAGCATTTATAGGTTGTGTTCAAGATGGTTATGAAAAAGAGAAATATAAAGTATGATGCTGAAGGTGGTACCAAAGGTGAAAACTTATTTTCTTTGGTTTGTTCTAGTATGTGTATTTTCTATTAAGATTTGAGGATTATACAGATATCAGAATAAGATGAATCATATTGCATTTGTTAATAGCAGAAGCTGTTGATTATTTCTTTCTCCAACTTTGAAAATAGACTTTTATATGTTACTGAATGAACTGATTGTAATACAATGCTAAGAGCTGAAAATTGACAAGAGACTAGATGATGGACCTTTCTTGTAGGAACCAACTTGGCATTCAAGACTCAGGTTACTCTGTGGATTCTGTATATGTATACACACACACACACACACACACATATATATATATATATTTATTTATTTTTGTTAATCGTCTAAAATTGTTACCAAACAATGGAATGGAATGGAAGAAAATAAGGAATGACCTAAATCCATTCATTTGACATTTCATTCCAGAATACCAAACGAAGTTTTAAGATTTTCCACCTTTGGAATTTTCACTTATCTACGTGCTTTGTATGTGCTAAGCGGCTAAGCCTGCTAGCAAGTTTCGTAACTCATGTTTTGACCCGAGGACTTAAAGCTATGATGTGATGGACTGCTGATACAAGACTTGCTTATTAAACTACAAAGCAAAGCTAAAGAAATTGATCATCGCAGATTGAATGAGCAGCCCCATTTACACCTGAGAAAAAACCTTTCATTGACCAAATGCAAACATTATTTTTTTTTCTGTGTGTGCATGCAATATGAATAAAAAAAAATTTAATCGGGATATACGCAGAAGGATAGTAGCCGTAGTGCACGAGACTTTTGTTATTGCTAGATTTGAAAAGGATTAAATGTAAACAGCTTTATTCTTACAAGGAGAGAGACTACTTTAACAGACCTTCAAGTCACAAACAATCTTACCATTATACTAAGACCCACATGAGAAGTTTTACAGTACCATATAGAATCATGCAAAGAAAATCCAGTCATGATTTTGAGAAAACCAGTGAGATCCCTATAAACAATTGCAGCACTACATAAGAATTGAAATCAATATTCAAAGAGTGTAAAGAAAATTGAGGTTTTCTTTACTGGAATTTTCTTTACTAGAGAAAAGACGCGTCCCAAGTATAGCAACCTAATTAGGGCAATCTAAGAGTCCCTATGATATTTTTTCACAAATATATATATATATATATATATATATTTGGAATCCTGCCAAATCATAATCGTAGAAGAATATAGCTTGTGGTATATTGTTTAAGTTTTGGAAAATATTATTCTTGCTTTCAGGAAAGGAAACACTACAAGAAGTTTTGCTCCCAAAAAGCAACTCAAATGCCTTTGGCATATAACCCAAATTTTTTTTTTTTTGTTTTGTTTTATGAAAACTAGTTTTAATTGCTTTTTCCTTTATCCAATGTTTTGAAACTTTGACATCTTGCCCTTGAGGTCTCATAGTGTGCACATGCTAACCAACACTAACAGGTAATTAATCTTCCAAATTCTCTTGAATTTGCATCTAACTATACTTTAAATATATGGTACAAACAAAATCAATCATTAATCCAGACCTTAGACCTAGTTTGTTAAATGCCCAGCCCATTCCTTGGGAAGTATTAACTAGTAATTTCAATTTATTTTCCCATTGTAAGGTGCATTACTGTAATTTTGAAACCAAGCTGAGAGAAGTGAATTGAATCCATTAATCCAAACTATCAAAATCTCAAAAAGAGTCCTCGTCCTATGAATTTCTTGCCTCCAATACATTAAAAAAACCCATCTTATATATTATTCCTTTCTTCACAGTTTTCAAATTCATATACTTTAGTTACCTTGCAATCCTCACATATTCCAAAACCCAAGTACCAAAAGCACCACCTTCACTTCCAATCAACCCTTCTTCTTATAATCCCCGTTTGTTACCAGTTTTCAACACACCCTCTAAACCAAGTTTCCATCCAGACCCCATCTCTCTGCCTCTTTGTGATCCTTAAATTTGAGTCGATGGTTCCGCAATAAACTCAACTCCCTCCATTTCCTCCATGTTTCCATCTAATGCCATAATTTGGTCATAAGTACTTATTGACCCACACCTGTCTTATAATGGGGAACAAATGCCCAAGCAGGAGGTCGCCCTCTACTTCACCTCGTCGCTCACCTTCACCACCATTGCGGAGGTCGCCATTGCCACCAACCTATCCTTTCCTCTTCCCTCAAACCCAGTCCAGTGTTCTTCCTGACCCATCGCTCTTCTCATCTCATCTCCTCCCATCCCCACTTCCTACCAATTCATTCTTCCAAAACTTTGTCCTCAAAGATGGTGACCAACCTGAATACATCCACCCATATCTTATCAAATCTTCTCTGTCCTCACTCTCTATCTGCTATCCATCTCAACTTTCCAATAGAACCTTCACTACCCAAATTTTTAATGCTGATCTCACAATCTCTATATCAAACAATTCCAATCCAAATCCAACCCATATAATCTCTTCATACACTGATCTCAGTGTCACTTTGGAATTTCCTTCTAGCAATCTTAAGTTTTTCCTAGTCAGGGGGAGCCCTTTCTTGACTTGTGCAGTCACTGGTGACATTTCATTTTCAATTTCAACCGTTCATGCCATTCATCAACTCTCTTCCAATAGTTCTCTCACTAGATACACCATCAATCTTAGCAATAACCAGACATGGATTTTGTATAGTTCCTCACCTGTTAATTTGACTCATGAAAATTCCACAATAACTTCTGAGGGGTTTTCAGGTATCATTCGGATTGCATTCTTACCAGATTCTAGCCCACGATATGAAACAATCCTCAATCGGTTCAGTTCGGGTTATCCGGTATCTGGTGATGCCATGTTCAGGAAGCCATATTGTTTGGAGTACAAGTGGGAGAAGAAAGGTTGGGGAGATTTGCTCATGCTTGCCCACCCTCTCCATCTTCGTCTTCTTTCAACCAATGATTGTCAAATCATTGTCTTGGAGGATTTCAAGTACCAAAGCATTGATGGTGAGCTTGTTGGTGTTGTTGGAGATTCTTGGGTATTAAAAACTAACCCAGTTTCAGTAACTTGGCATTCAATTAGAGGTATCAAAAAAAGATCATACTCGAACATCATTGATGCTCTCTGCAATGACGTCCAAGCTTTAAATTCAACTACAATATCCACAACATCATCTTATTCTCATGGGAAATTGATTGCAAGAGCAGCAAGGTTGGCGTTGATTGCTGAAGAGGTGTGTTATCCTGAGGTGATTCCGGAAATCCTTAAGTACCTGAAGGAAAAAATTGAACCATGGTTAGATGGAACATTTGATGAAAATGGTTTCTTGTATGACAACAAATGGGGTGGAATTGTGACCAAACAAGGATCATTGGATTCTGGGGCTGATTTTGGGTTTGGAATCTATAATGATCACCATTATCATCTGGGGTACTTTCTTTATGCAATTGCTGTACTAGCCAAGACTGATCCAGCATGGGGGAGGAACTACCGGCCTCAAGCTTATTCTCTTATGGCGGATTTTATGAACTTGGGCAGGCAAGTGAATTCAAATTATCCCCAGTTGAGATGTTTTGACTTGTGGAAATTGCATTCTTGGGCTGGAGGCCTGACTGAATTTGCAGATGGACGACATCAAGAGAGCACAAGTCAAGCAGTGAATGCATATTATTCAGCAGCTTTGATGGGATTGGCCTATGGAGATACTGATCTTATAGCCATTGGATCAACACTTATGGCAATGGAGATTCAATCAGCACAAACTTGGTGGCATGTGAGAGATGGGGACAAAATGTATGCAAAAAAATTCACCAGAAAGAATAGAATGGTGGGTGTTTTGTGGGCTAACAAGAGGGACAGTGGCCTTTCGTTTGCTCCACCTGAGTGGAGGGAGTGTAGGCTGGGAATTCAGTTGTTACCATTATTGCCAATAACTGAGGTTTTGTTTGCTGATGTTGGCTTTGTCAAAGAGCTCGTGCAATGGACATTGCCAAGTTTGGAAAGGAAGTCAGTCGGCGAAGGGTGGAAAGGATTCGTGTATGCCTTAGAAGCAATTTACGACAAAGTGAGCGCTTTTGATAAGATTAAGAACTTGACTGGGTTTGATGAGGGCAACTCACTTACGAATCTTTTATGGTGGATTCACAGCAGAGGGAATGAAGAAGATCAAGGAAAGGAGTGGGGAGGAAAATTCTGTTGGTTTGATCTTTATTATCACTGAATTAATATGGTGGCTTCTATTGGTTGTGTTCAGGATTGATTTACAAGAGAAATATAAAGTATGATGCTGAGGATGGTGCATTTGTTCATATTCACGACTGAGTAGGTTTGTTCATTGTGTATATTTTCTATTATGATATGAACTTCATAAAAATATCAGAATAAGATTAATTATTTTGCATTTGTTCATTTTCAAGCTCATATGCCCTTTGCTTCTGAGTATACTGCTTTAATGTTAAGAGTGTTATCAGCAAGCTGAGTTAACTGTAGATTATTTTAGATATTTTCACTATAGTATGACCTTCTAAACAACAGAATGAATGGTTGAGAATGTTGTAAAAAAAAGTATAAATGAAAAAAACTAAAAGACAGATTAGTCAGGCAATGCATGTCTAAGATCTTATGTTTAAGATAGTAATTTCTGTTAAATATATAAGGTACATTTCAAATCCTGCCACTTCTCTTATATAGAATAGATGCTGCAACATTTCAGATTCAGAATGTTATGTAGTAAGTAGTCATTTAGTTGAAGAAACCTTCTTGTTGGTGTTATCACTTCTGCATGATGTGATCTAGAGAAAGTTCATAGCACCATCTGGTATGCTTATTTCATTGTGTTGGCTTGCAACCTGCTTAATTTATTTTCACTTTTATCTTTTCCTTGTTTGTAGGAAACTAGAAGAGGAAAAGATAGCATATAATTCTTGTCAATAAATTAATAAACTTCAGATTTGATAGCTATTTTGGTCGTGAGATACCCAATGTGTCACCGCAATTTTTATTAGGCCATTTTTTATCTTCTTCTTTTTTCTTCTTTTAAAAAACTAATTTAATTTCCCTATTAAACCCACAAATGTTGAATTGTTCAGAAACATCCTAACATGTGAATATGACTAACAAATCATTAGTTTTTTCCCACGTTTATGGAATAGATGCAGTTGAATTTCACGAGGAGAGCTCTTTCCATGATTGGAAAAAAATAAAATATTCATGAGGTGCCACTTAAAGACTACAGACAGGCCAAATCTATGGAACAGATACTCCGGCTGTTGAGAATTTGTGAATGTTAATGGCCTGTTTCATATTGCTACCTACTCTCAAAAATGGAGTAAATGAAATAATAAGAAATATTTTTATGAAAAGTTTCTCTAAAACAACTTCTGTTCAGGAAATCATTTAATAGTGTTCTACATTTACACAGGATCCATTAAAAAAATAAAAACAATTTAAAAAAAACATTTTTCCAAAATGTGTAGTGTTTTCATTTCCTAAACTTTAGGTCTATCCATGCACTCCAACGTCTATCCATGCACTCTATATATTCTGCTTCATGTATGTGGTTTTTTTGTCTCTTCATGTCCGAATTTGGGGCCGCACGTGAGGGGAAGTGTTCAACTTAAATTTTTAGAGCAATTGGTCGCTTAACAACCTTCTCCACCAAAGCATGGATCAAATCCATGCACTCCAAGGTGTGTTCCACTGACAAAATATTCGATGCCACCATCACCACATCTCCTTCCTCTTCATCCCAATTCCCAAGCGTTAATGGCGCGTATAATATTTTACCCCGGCACATCGAACCGCCTCATCTCCAACTAATCTTTGGCATATTGGGAGATGACTTCAAGTCTCACAACATTTGTTGAGTCTAAACCCACCGACTATCCTCCAACAATCATTTCCACAAGGTTCATCCCTATTTGTATACTAGGCTGTCAGCAAATATAGCATCCTTCTTGGTGATAGCAAAGTCGTGAAGGAATGATGGACATGTCATGGAGAAGATTGGCACATCCCGTTGGCATCAAAGTGAAGGAAGGTCAGAAATTGAGGCATCGGGCCATATTGAAAAGAGAAAGCCACACTAGTGTCAGGATCGATCTTGGGGTGCGTTGTCATGCTCATGAAAAGCTTACCATCAAAATCATGACGACCTAGGGTCACTATATCACTGTTAGCCGTCAATTTTACGGCGTAAAGGAGATCGGACTCTCTCAAAGCATAGATATTGTCACCAAAGAAACCCGGGTTGGTGTTTGCAAGGACAACGCCATTGATGGTGTGAGAAAAAATTGTATTTGATACGTTGTGAAATTTCTCTCTTCAGTTTCTGTGTTGAAAATTCATTCCAAGAGTCTAAGTTTGGGATTGTTACATTAGGTTGAGTTTCATTGCCGGTATAATGTTAGTCAATCACTTTCGGGAAGACTTGATTCGACTGGACTTAATTACAACTACGTACTTCTGAAAATGAAGAATATTAACAACATCTTATTGCTTCAAAATTGCTACATGAAAGATATAAAGTATAAACACACATATATGCCATTCATATTAAGTGCATTTGTAATATGTGTGTACATTTAGTCATTCACTTTATGATTCTCATGAGACTTATGTTTTTATTGTAACATAGGTTAGATACTTTTTAATTTTGACTATAGGCTTTAAAAGATGCTTAAAATATGTCAAATATGTCCCTATGGTACTTGTTGAAAAGTTAGGTTCGAAACTAGAACGAGTTGGAAAACCAATACCTTGATTGTTCGAATGTTTCCCATGTTCATTTGAATGCAAGTACCATCTGAATGGAGAACCATGTTCATTCGAACGCGTGTTAATTTTTGAAGAATCTGATTGGTTGATTCTTTTCCAAATTGAATATTAGGTTTAGGTCAATCTATATATTATAGTGGTGAGCTTCTTTATGTGAGAGGCGAGTTTTGAATTCTAGACAGCATACCTGACATCCATATAGAGCACTTTGGCACTATTCGAATCCCTGTGAGTAAAACATCGATTCTAAACTAAGGACTAAGTATAGTCTCAGCTTCACAAAGGTAATTGTGAAGGTTATTGCTAAGAGAGATCTTAGAACACTTCTAGACCACTACATGGGTTGTTGCACACAAGGTAACGTAGGTCTACAAGTAGTCAAATCGTGGTTGGAACAAAGTGGTTGCTATGTAGAGTGATGGCTAAGGAGTGCAATTAGAGGACAAGAGTAAAAAGTAAAGGACTAAAAAGATGATTGTATTAAGTCTACCAGGTAGCAACAGGTTAATGATTAGTAGTCCATTATTACTTGTACTGATTGGTTTTATTAGCGGACAAGTTTTTCTAGCAATAATGGATTTTTTTCCTGTGAGAGTTCCCTACATAGAACATGATATCTCTTTTGCTTAGATGTGCTCTTAATTATTGTGTTTTATATTTATTTATTATACGCACTTGACCATATATTTAATACGAATCTAATTTAAATACTATTTGAACACTTAATTTAAACCACTAAAGTACACAATTCTTGTCTAATTAATTTAGGTTAATCAATTAGAAAAATTATTTGAGGCTATCTACATAACTATGTGGAGTAGTTAATTGATTAAATTAATTTTTAGTTAATTAATTCTAATCTTAAAGTACCTCAGACGAGATTGAAGTGTCCGATGAAGACTTGGGCGGTAGTGTGTGCACCACGCATTGCCAAAGCAATGAGGCCATTAAAGATGGATAAGACATTGGGGATTACTGGAGAGCCTGTGCAGTGCTCGACAGCGTACTTCTAGGTCTTGATATAGCGGCTACAGAGGGTGGCTCGGCCTTGAGAGATTCTGATGGAGTAAAGCATCCCATCGTTGTAGATGAGATGGTATGGCCCCCGAGGGAGGAATTATGGTTGGGACAGTGGCAATATAGGCGTCGTCAAGTCATGGCGAGAGGGAACCCTCTATCACCTTGCACTCTATCAGCGGAAGCTTGTCGACTGGCGGAAAGTTGTTGGAGAGAATGTATCTTGGGTCAACAATGGGTTGGAGGGGAGGGTCAATAAAAGTGTTAATGATATCATCAAATGCATTGAAAGGAAGGATGGTTCTATTTTCCTCCTTGAAAACAATAGCCACTATGGCGAAGCTGATTTCTTTGCAGTGCATTTTTTAGGATATGATGATGACGGGTTTTGCTCCTTCAAAGGTTGTGACATTGGTCTTGTAGTGGTGGTGGTATGTGGTTTTTCTTCGATTCTAAAGGAGGAGATATTGAGTGAAGGAACATACGATGATGAAGAAGGTGTTTGTGATGGCGTTGCACCACCTTCACTTCCAATCAACCCTTCTTCTTATAATCCCCATTTATTACCAATTTTCAACACACCCTCTAAACCATGTCTCCATCCAAACCCCATCTCTCTGCCTCTCTGTGATCCTAAATTTGAGTTAATGGTTCCACAATAAAGTCAACTCCCTCCATTTCCTCCATGTTTCCATCAAATCCCAACAAGCTCATTCACTCTCTCACCTCCCGACTTAACAAATTATTAATTTGTATTTCTTTTTGGGCATTAATACTAATTGACCCACACCTGTCTTATAACGGGAACAAATTCACGAGAAGAAGGTTGCCCTCTACTTCACCTCGTTGCTCACCTTCTCCACCACCATTACAGAGGTCGCCATTGCTGCCTCGGCCTCCGTCACGACCATCACTGCCAACCTATCCTTTCCTCTTCCCTCAAACTCAGTCCATTGTTCTTCCTGACCCATTGCTCTTCTTCTCATCCCATCTCCTCCCATCCCCACTTCCCACCAATTCATTCTTCCAAAACTCTGTCCTCAAAGATGGTGACCAACATGAATACATCCACCCATATCTTATCAAATCTTCTGTGTCCTCACTCACTATCTGCTATCCATCTCAACTTTCCAATAGAACCTTCATTAACCAAATTTTTAATGTTAATTTCACAATCTCTATATCAAACAATACCAACCCAAATCAAACCTATATAATCTCTTCTTACATTGATCTCAGTGTCACTTTGCAATTTCCTTCTAGCAATCTTAAGTTCTTCCATGTCGGGGGGAACCCCTTCTTGACTTGTGCAGTCATCGGTGACATTTCACTTTCCATTTCAACTATTCATGACATTCATCAACTCTCTTCCAATAGTTCTCATCTCTATTGATGCTTAGCAGATGCTGAAAAGCTTTTCTATTGATGCTTAGTACAAGCAGTTGATTATTTTTCATTGTATCAGTTTGAAAATAGACTACCATATGCTAGGAGTGAATTGATTTTAATAAATTACCTAAGGGCTGAAAGTTGACAGAGAGTAACTGATGGGCCTTTCTTTTTAGAACCAACTTAGCATTCAAGACACCGGTTGCTCCATGGATTTTGTATCTAATCTTATTATGATTCAACTACTAAAGAGGAAAAAGTAAAACCAAAATAAGATCAAAATACCTCTTACTTTCATATGCCTTTTGCCTCCGAGTATAATCGTTAGTATCTTACGATACGTTTCGAAATGGATATAAAACAATATGTATCTTATAATTGTATCTTTTTACATTGTATCGTATGATACGTTTCGAATCTTTTGATACGCATGATACATATGATACGCGCAATCAGGATAAACGACATCATTTTGACCTTTTTTTTTTTTGTTTTGCTATATACATAGAGACGTTTATTTGTTTGGTTTGATTTTATATTGTTTCTTTGTAACACCTAGAGATCTTTCCTCAAACATGAAAGAAGGAAAGTAAGTATTTTGAGAAAATGAGAATGAGAGTGAGCACATACAAGTTAAGGAAGAAAAAAGAAATAAAAAATTGTTGGAATCTGATGATGATACTGATGCCATTGAAATTGGATATTAAGATGAAAATGGAATAGATTATAAAAATGAATAATTTTAGATTTTGTCTTTAAATTTTGATATTGATGAATTATGTTGAAAACTTGGATTATTAAATTTTGGTTTGAAACTCGTTGTATTTATAAATCTTGATTCTTGTATTGTAAGAAATTTAAGTTAATTTTTTTTAACAAATGAATTGAAAGGCTATTTTTATCATTTTATACACTGTGTGTATGTGTGTGTGTGTGTGTGTGTGTATATATATATATATATAACACGATACAATATATTTAAAAAACGAGACAACTATGCTTGGTACTATTTTGATTTTTAATTTTTGGATAAATAATAATATATCTAATTTCTATGACAAGTGAATTGAAATGATATTTATATTATTTTAAACATTATATATATATATATATTTATAAATGTACGTTTAAAAAATTACATGTATCTTATGATATACGATATGATACACATTTTTTGAAAAGCGATATGGCTTTTGATACACATTTTGACAACTATGGGTAAGATAGCTCCACAAATGGACATACCTCCTGCATGGTTACTTGAGATATTTTTAATGTGTCACTGCAATTTTTATTAGGCCAATTTTTCTGCTTTTGATACTTAAAGATGCTGCTGTTGACATATAATCCATCCATAAGTCTCTTTTTTTTTCTTCTTTGTTTTTAAATAAAATTTGGTGTATGATAGGCGGAGTATCTATTGAAACTTCACACATGTTCATTCATAAACATCCCAACATGTGAATATGACTAACGAATTATTAGTATTTTCCCACGTTTATGGAACAGATATTCACATTTTTCTTCTGCTGTTGAATTTCATGAGGAGAGCTCTTTCCATGTTTGGAAAAAATAATATTCATGAGCTGCCACTTAAAGAAGGGCCAAATCTAGGGAACAGATATTCCTGGTATTAGAGAATTTGTAACTATTTATGGCCTGTTTCATATCTTTATTGTTTCCTACCCTCAAAAATGGAGCAAATGGAAATTCTCAAATAATTTTTTTGAAAAAATTCTCGAAAACAGCTTATTTCTAGTAAATTAATTAATAAAGTGTTCAATACTTGCACAGGTTCCATTAAAAAAATAAAAACGATTTGAAAATATATATTTTTTTTTTTTCCAAAATGTTTCTTGTTTTCATTGAAAATAAAATACCTGGAGAAGGCGCTTCAGTGCCTTATCTTGAACTTGCGCCCATGTTTTTATGCAAGTCTTAAACAAGCTCCTTCACTGCACACTGAGATGATTAAATATATTCAGCAATAAAAATATAAAAGGAATAGGAGTAAAGAAAGAAACAAAGAGAGATATTAAGAAAAAATGAGGAGCATATCCAGATGAAGAGGAAATAGGCAACAAACCAATTCTTTTTGCATCTGAAACAAAAAGACCCACAAAGGGGAAAGAAAACTACAATTTCAAAGAACAGCTGTACCACATAGATTTGCAAAGGAGAATGGCAATTAAGAAGGGAAACACACAGGGAAAACCCCTAACTAGAATAATTGCAGCACTACATGAATAGCAAAGAAGATAAGCAAATGGACTCACATGAAAAACCCTAGAATTTGAAGTTTAACCATACCACATAGAATCGTGTAAAGAAAATCCAATCGTAATTCAAAGACCAAAAGGGAGGAAATCCGTTTAAACAAATGCAGCAATACATAGAATAGTAAATAAGAATTGCAATCAGCCCCTGAATTTGATTAGTAAAGAACTGCAATCAATATTTGAAGAACTGCGGAAAAAGCCCTTGAATTTGAAGTGTAGCGTGTTAGAGAAATCGCATTTGAAACTCAAAATGCTCATGAAACAGCCACTCTAAACATGAAAGCACAAGAAATAGGATCAAAATCTAAAGAAACGCATAATTTGAATAATACCGTTATTTGAGTGTAAAAGAATTAAACCAAGATTCAGATACCCAGATAAGAAAAGAATCTGTTATGATGAATACCTGTTCTTGGGTGGCAGACTGAGCGTTCAATTGGAGGGCGAGAGCAACATTTCTTGGATCAAACGGTTCAGAGAAGCAGCTTTTTTATCCAACTCTCTCGCGTACTTGTATTGCTCGCTTACGCCCCCACCTCTAACCACATCTGCTGCCCATGCAAGCAATTCATCCATCTTCCTCTACAGACACTCTCTGAGGTCAAGTTTGGTAGGCTAAAATAAAATACAGGATAACTTTATTATTTAAAAAAAATTAATAAAATAGAGATATCTGTATATTTATATATTTTTAAATAAAATAAAAAAATTAATATAATTTCAAAAATTTTATCTGTATATTTGTATGTTCTAAAATTAAAATAAACAAATAAAATTAATATCGTTTTAAAAATCTCATAAAATATCTGTTTAATTGTTATAAATTAAAAAAAAATAATTATAATTTACACTCTAATGTGTATATATATATATATATATATATAGTTTCTAGGGTAAATTTGTACTTAAACCAAAATATCAATTATTTATTATTTAAAATGTTTAGAATTTTTTTTTTGAAATATTTTAACAATGAACAGAGAGACTAGTAACATGGCCTTAATGATATTTTCTTTGACTTTGCTTCGTGGGAACGTTTCATGATAGTCACTTGCTATTCCACTAACAACATTCGCATTCACATTCGCGCATTCAACTACTACTTTATTATATGTAGTTATTTTTTCAAATTATTATTTGTGTAAATATTTGTGTGTATATATACATATATATATATACACACACTCGCATAAATGGACTCATTATGAAAATATGCTAACATGTTATCGAAAAATAGTTAAGTGGGATATTAACATGGTACTATTCTATTGTGATTTGAGTATCACAATAACTTTTATATAGGTTTCACAAAATTTGAAATCACGGTAAAAATAATACTGTGTTACCGTTTTACTGAATTATTTTTTCTCGTATTGGTATACTAAAAAATTCAAATCACAATAAAAGTAATATCAAGCCATTGTCTCACTGAGTTTTTTTTTTTCTATAATGATACACTGAAAAGTACCTCTCAAATAATTTAGAAATACACATGTGACAGTATATTATGAAAACACGCTCACACGTGATCGAAAAATAGTTCAATGGAACATTAATATGATGCTACTTCACTGTGATTTGAGTATCATAATAATTCTTACATAGGTCTCATAAAAAATTTAAATCACAATAAAAATAATATCATGCCACCGTTTCACTGAATTATTTTTTCTTGTAATGGTACATTAAAAAATTCAAACCACAGTAAAATAATATCATGATATCGTTTTACTAAATTATTTTTTTTCGTAATGGTACACTGAAAAATACCTCTCTCTCAGACAATTTAGAAATCAAGATATTTGTTTATGAATCTAATATATTATGTGACAATCTATCATTTTAATCACTCTATCGTATATATTATCCTACTAAAAAATATAAATCATACCATATAATAAAATATTATTAAAATGACATATTAACTCATCCAACATTCAAGAATTTTTCTTCCAAAATTAACTGCTAAACCTTTTTTTTTAAATAATAATATATAATGGATAATATATGTCTATATATATATATAAACAGCTAAGTTCTCTGTGGTTCTTACACTGATCGTGCTCCTGCGACTTTTGTGACTGATTTTTTTTTAGATTCTCGCTTTCTCAAACGTGAAGACAATTCGGGAGGTTGTCCCCACGTTTCTTTGCGCATTTCTTGGGTACACCTTTACCATTTTCTCTAAAAAGTGAAGCTTCTTGGGAAATCCTCTTGAATTTTTGGGCACTTTTTTTCTTTGTCCATTTTGGTGGTCTGTGTTTACTGCGTTTGGCCATGAACGTTTTGAGTTGCAGAGTTCATTTGTGAATCTGGGTGTTCCCAATATCAGTTTAGGAATTCTGGGTTTCTTCACTGAACATTGAAGGTTTTCTTGAGGTATTTTTGGTTGGATATATATTTATAATGGAGTAATGAATTTGGATGTTTATATACAACATTGGCATGTGGATGTATAGATAGATACAGATTTTGTTCCTTAGAAAGATGGCTTCAACCTCACCTTCACCACCTCCTTCCTCTTCTTCTTCAAATTCTTCAATCACTACACCTCCTCCCACGGTGTCTCAGCCCAATCAACCTTCTAAGACACCGGCTCCTTCAACCCCTTCAACTCCTTCTAACTCCTCAGCTCCACCTCCTCAATCTCCCCCACAAGCAGTTCCCGCTGCCCCTCCTCCCTCCCCACCGCAGTCTCCTCCGCCACCAGCAACACCGCCACCTACTTCACCTCCAGCATCACCACCACCATCCCCTCCAACATCTCCGCCTCCATCACGTCCTGCCGCCCCCCCTCCTCCTGCGAATTTGCTGCCCCCTCCAACTTTGTCCCCGCCACCGCCCTCGAGAGCCTCTCCTCCCCAAGCCCCTCCGGTGGCGATCCCACCACCTCCTTCCGCCGCTCCGCCTTCTCCACCTCCTCCGGCACAAGTCCCATCGCCACCTTCCGCCAATTCTTCACCTCCACCTCCTAAAGCGACACATTCTCCTCCTCCTCTGCCCTCAACGAGTAATCCCCCGGCACCCACATCAACTCCTCCTCCTGCTGTCCCTTCGTCGTCTTCACCACCGCTCGTCTCTTCTCCTGCTCCGCCAAGTAATTCATCGGCAAGTGGAACCCCCCCTTCCTCACCATTACCCTCTTTTCCCACAGCGGAACCAACTGCAAGATCAACTACGTCTGGTCCAAATATAACATCAAATGCCGCTTCCAAAGATGCTGGAGGGATTAAGACTGGAGGCGCAGTGGCAATTGGCATCATCTTTGGGTTTTTGGCCCTTAGTCTTGTTGTGATGGCTGTGTGGTTTACACGGAAACGAAAGAAAAATAGGCCTGGATCAAATGGTGGCTACATCATGCCTTCTCCATATGCTTCCTCCCAAAATTCAGGTCAGACATTGAATGATATGAAATTATTACTAATGTTATTTATTTTTAATTAGATATTGCAAATCTTATATCTTGAATTGCATTTATGGAAGTTCAGTTTTAAATTGTTTTTAGAAAGCTCCAAGAGCTTGTTGCCATTCCCTTAGTGGGATTATATCATCAGCATTATTATTATTATTATTATTATTAGTAGTAGTAGTAGTAGTAGTAGTAGTAGTAGGAGTAGGATTGTATCATTATAATGGTTATAACAATTCGCAAAGCATTGATTTGTCTGTTAAAAGATTAATTTATCTCATCCAATATGATCCCCTTTGTAATAGAAGTTGGACATTACATCTGAATGTGTTCAACTTACAAAAATTACAAAACTACTGATGCTTATTGCATAATATTATTTATGGCGTAGAAATGGTTTTGGTGAATCTTGTTGACTAAAAACTAAGAAATCAATTCAGTTCAGCAGAAAGACTTATCTAATGTATTTCGCATCACCTTAACTAAAATAAACTCAAAGAAGTCCATACAAACTAAGAGGATCAGTTACATAGATTTTGTTCCACCATTCCACTTCATCTGCCCTCCAATTTTTGTGGAGCTGTTGGTTTTATATGTTTTTGAACAGTCATCGACTGAAGTTAATGAAATCATAAATGTTCTTCTGATTCATAATACACAAAGGCATGAAATCTTATGATAAGGTGAGCTTTCTGTGGCCGATATTTTAAGTCCTCCTTTCTTTTCTGATAATTTCTCAGCAATCAAATGATGAATAAAGAATCTGAAACACTTATTCGTCTTATCAATGGCATGCCACATTGCAAATTATATTTTGATCAATATTTTGGAATTTTTTGAACTATGATGATTGTTTTTGTAACAATGGGAGCATGAAAATGAAGTTGATAGGACTTGGATGTGTTCTCCAGATTCATCATTTCTAAGGCCCCAAAATTCAGCTCACCTGGCTGGAAGTGCTTCTGGAAGCAATCTCATGTACTCTCCAGAGCCTGGTGGTGTAGGCAATTCAAAATCTTGGTTCACATATGAAGAACTAGCTGAGGCCACAAATGGGTTTTCGGCACAAAATCTTCTGGGTGAGGGTGGGTTTGGTTGTGTTTACAAAGGATTCCTGGTAGATGGAAGAGAAGTCGCTGTTAAACAGCTAAAGATTGGTGGTGGACAGGGGGAGCGTGAGTTCAGGGCAGAAGTTGAGATTATTAGCCGAGTACACCATCGCCATTTAGTCTCACTCGTGGGTTACTGTATATCTGAGCATCAAAGATTACTTGTCTATGACTATGTCCCGAACGACACCCTTCATTATCATCTCCATGGTAAGTATACTTTTGAGTTTAGCTTACCTGCACATGAGCTCTTGTGAATATGGCTTGCAAATCAAAATTATTTAGTCAGTAATTTGGTCCAGATTTGACCGGTCATGATGATTTACGTGGAGAATCTCTTAATCATTACATGCCCAGTTGCAGTTCTTGAGAGCTCATTGCCTGTTAAAGAAAGAAAAGATCTGATGCCAATCTCACCAATTTCTCCTCCTTTTTTATTTGTATTTTCTTTTTTGAGAATTTTTCAGTTGAAGGCAGGCCAGTTATGGATTGGGCAACCAGAGCTAAAGTTGCTGCTGGTGCAGCTCGTGGAATAGCTTACCTGCATGAAGACTGTAATTTTCTTCTTTTTGTTTCTGCATTTCTTATATTTTACCTTTCATTTTCCTTCAGTAAAGTCCGTAGATTGTAGAGACATGCATATAATTGGAACAAAACTACTAATCCCGAAAATATTCTGATGCATTTACATGCCTGTTTACTCATAGTTTGCCATTTAAGTAAATTTTGATTTATCCTGTGCTGTAGAAATGTAAGATAGAGATATGCCTTGGATCAGAAGTTAATATAGTTGTCAACCTTCTAATTTTGAGCCGAATATGGATAATATTCGTACTCAGGAAAATATTATTATTAATGAGCCAATAGTATTTACTGTTTTAATGAACAAATAGAATTTATTGTTCACGACACTACCAAGTACTAGTTTGAGTGGGATCTCCTCCACCTCCTAAATAAGAGGTCGAGGGTTCAAGTCCCAATTGGGACAAGTGGTTGTGTGTGTCTTTATAGGAAAGTTATGGTGCGCTGTCCTTGTTAATAATTTGTCTCAGACTTATTTTTATCTCTAACGTCTACTAAGACAATTTTTGCTCACTTATTAATGTGTTCATCAGGCCATCCCCGGATTATTCATAGGGATATTAAGTCGTCAAATATTCTCTTAGACATCAACTTTGAAGCTCAGGTATGCTTAATTTCTGCAGCCTAGATCCAAATTTTTCTCCAAACTCCAGTCACATCATGCAGGACTGGAGGACTTTGCATGTTAGGTCATTTTTTACTGATTTGTTGCCTTTTGACAACATAATGTTAACCACGTTACTGACATGCCTCAGATATCGTAGTGTGATTTTAGTTTTAATAAGTTTAATGTGCATATTCTCTCACTGACAGGTTGCAGATTTTGGGCTTGCAAAGCTAGCATTGGATGCAAATACACACGTGACCACACGTGTGATGGGAACCTTTGGGTAGGTAACAAAGATGTGCTTATTCTTGATGGCTACTAAATAGTTGAGCTGGATCTATGCTGGTACACTTCGTGGTTTTTTGTATATTCTCTGTTATATAAGAAAAATCAGATATTGATGTTCTAGCATCAAAGACATTTTGATGGTCTTTACCACTAATATCTTTACCACTATGGAAAGTGATTAAAAGCACACAATCAAAGCTGAATGTATTGCATATCAAGTTGGACATATATATGTTGTGTCATTTGTTAAGTTATATGGTAAAGAAGTCATCTGTAACAATGAACGGTTGTAGATGTTTTTCATGCTTTCATTTTCTCACTTGTATTTATCTGATGAATGGCCTTGGGTGGTTTTTTCAGATACATGGCTCCAGAGTATGCATCAAGTGGCAAGTTGACTGAAAAGTCTGATGTATTTTCTTTTGGGGTTGTGCTTTTAGAGCTCATTACTGGTCGCAAGCCTGTGGATGCATCTCGGCCATTAGGTGATGAGAGCCTGGTTGAATGGGTAAGCTTCATTAACATGCACTTTGGTATTTGTTATCTTCCTGCTAATATCATCTATTTCTGCAAAAATTGTATGTAATTTTTTTATGGGGTGCTATGTTAAATTTGGACCTCAAAATGTGGTAACATTCGAAATTTTGTTTCGGAATCAACTTCCATCATGGTCAAAAGTTGTAAAGGGTCCAGCTTAACTGGTAAAGACATGCCAAATCACAAGAGGCCCCTAGTTCGAGCCACGCCAAAAGCGTGCCCCGGATTACCCGATGTGTGGTTCTAGCAGGTGTGTCTTGCTGTTGCACATCTGACGGACCCATGGACCACTGGTTGTAGGTCTATCAACTAATTGGATTTTGATCCGAATCCGAATCCATTCCAGCAGATATTAATTACATTTTTTTCTCTGAATCGATCCGAAATTGAATTCGTTAAGAATATTTGTTAAATAGATCAGATATGTATTTGTATGATCCAATCCATTAAAAATCTGATCTGGTACATAAATAATGTATAATATATATATATATATATATATAAATAAATATTTTTAAGGCTGCAAAGGTCACAAGTTTGAGTCACAAAAATAGTTTTCTGTTTACGGAGGTAAGGCTGCGTCAATGTTACATGGAATGTGGATTGTTATGGTACTTAGAACAGGAATGAGAACTTGTTATAAAAAGCGGAACGTTAGGAGCAGGCTTCTTTAGATCGTTTTGTTAGAACGAAATACGTTTATTTAGAATGTGTTATACTTTTGATTGTATTTGTAATAATATTCACATATAATATATATATATATATATGTATATATTGGAAAGTTTTCAACAAATTCAAGCCATTGTAAAATAAAAATTCCGACAATGTATTTATTGTCTTGTTTGTTGCATAGTTTTTTGGGACCTTTTGATATTTTATATTGAAATGCTAAATTTTGTTTTCCAAATTGCGAATTCGCTAGGGAGGAGTGAATTGTGGTAATTGTGGGCTCCGTTCATCACCCCACTGTGAGGGAGCCTCGTGCACTTTGCCAGTCCTAGTGGATTTCTAAGGGTAGATAATTTGATGGTGCTTGAGCCTCCTTTGTTGAATTTCATTTATCGGATTGGATTCAGATTATCGAATTGGATGTTTGAAAGTTAATAGATTTTGATTTGGGTCAATAAATAAGTAATTCGTTGGAGCATCGGATTGAGCATTTTTCTTAATGGATCGGACTTGGATCACCCCGTATCCGATCTGTTTGCCTAGGTGGTTGGGATTCTTGGTTATAAAAAAAACATCTGTAAAGATTTAAAATCTCATCAAATGTAGTGACTTAGAAGGGAATCTTCAGTCTTCATTACTAGGTTTGTTTGGGTAATTTGTTTTTAAATTTTTTTTTGGGTAATTTTCTTCTATAGTAGCCCACATTGATGGGAGCCTCATGGACTGAGACTGCCCTTTTTTAAAAAAAAAAAAAAAAACTTCACTACTTGGCTATTAAATTAGTTTTGCATAAAGAGGTAAAAAAAAGTCTGCAATTTTCCACTGAAAATTAATATAAATTTCATTTGTTTTGGAAAAGCAGTTGCTCAAGTGTGTTTGGAAGGCCATGGAGAACATGTTATGCCAATTTGAAGTTGTTGCAAAGATGGCAAAATTTGGATTAGAGAAAGCACTCCTGTAGGAAAAGAAAGAAGTATGTTAATTTAGGTTGAGAATTGCAATCCCTTCTTTTTGGCCTTGCAACCCCAAGAGGAAAAATTGATCAGATAGTGGTGTGAAGCAAAAGTAGGTAGTCACTTTATTGATTAGAAGTTTTTACATCTCAAAAGAACCTTGATATTTAAGGGTATCGGAATTGATAATGTGCCAACAAGATAGAGTACACAAGATTTGTTACCAAATAACATTAAACACATTAATGCCTTTACACAAAAACATTAGAGGATTGTGTTTGCATATATAATTATTATTATTATTATTAATGTATTAACTACTAAACTACAATTATGCTGGATTTGCTCCCTAAGATCATAGGAAGAGAGGAGAAACTTGAAACATTATGATATCCATTTCTCTATTTGTAAGTGTTTTCTCTTCTTCTTAAATTCTTCTTTTTGATTCCCGTAATTTTCTGGACTATCAAACAGAGAACTACGTTTTCCCCTTCTACCATGTTGTCATAGTAATAGATCAAGTAAATCACTCAAATAATCACAGCCAGTCTAATCTGAAAAAATTGTAGCTGGTGTCTTGGTGAACTTCGGTAAATTTAGGTGATAGTTGGAGCAACGGCAGGTAGAAAACTTCCCTTTAAGACTTTATACCCCAATTCTCCCTTCTCAGTTAACAACAAAAAAAATTCATTTTCTGGCATGCAGAATGAAAAATCTGCCTGTCAAACATGCTAAACTTTGTCAAACAACAATTTCTAGAATTTTAGTCGACGATTTTTTATTTTTATAAAGGCTGGAGTGATTCAAAGGCTGTCATTTTTTCCTTTCCTAAATTTCCTGCATGGTTTGTTAGTATTTCACATCTGGCTAGTTTTCATATTGTACAGCAATAAATATTCCGAATTGTCCTGCAGGCTCGACCATTGCTTAATCAGGCACTTGAAAATGAAGACATCGAAGAGTTAGTAGATCCAAGGCTAGAAAGGAATTTTGTTGAAAATGAGATGTTCCGGATGATTGAAGCAGCTGCAGCTTGTGTGCGTCATTTAGCTTCAAAGAGGCCGCGAATGAGTCAGGTGCTTATAATCAAATGCCTTGATACTTTTTATCTTTCATTTCTTCATTTAGCTCAGTCATGACTTGAAATGAAATGTTTTACCCTTTTTTTTTTTTTACTTTTGCCCCCTTTTCAGGTGGTGAGGGCTTTAGACTCCATAAGTGAGTTCTCAGATCTAACCAACGGAATGAAACCTGGACAGAGCGAAATCTTTGATTCAAGGCAACACTCTGCTCAAATCAGAATGTTTCAAAGGATGGCATTTGGAAGTCAAGACTACAGTTCAGATTTTTTTAATCATTCTCAGAGTAGCTGGAGAAGTTGAGACTTTGGAGTGCAGCACCTGGCATACATAGCACCGGTAAGCCATAGATGGACATGAGCACTCAAAACAAGTCTAGGTCTTACTTCAGCATCCAGAAGTGCTATTAAGTTTCATTGTTTTCATGGAAACAACTTGTTTGAAAGGGTGCAAACTGCAAACTTCTCTTGATCTCAGAATGATTTTTGAGACCCTCCATTGAGAGTTGAGATCTTGTAATTAGGTCTTGATGCGCATTTCGTGCAAAATTTTATGCATTTCCCTGTAATTTTGTTGTCTCTGCTAACATGGTTGCTTCTTCTTCTTCTTTTTTCTCACTTCTTTGTATTCTCTATATATATTGAGATTCATTGATATAGATTGTAAGATTTCATTTATTTTATATTTATATATATAGTCATTTTTCTCCCAATCCCTTGAATTCTCTTGCATTTTTGGGTGCTTGAGTTTTGGTTACCATCTTCCTTCGTGTCATAATTCCTTGATATTCTGTTCCAATAACTAATACTTACTAAGAAGAAGCTGACACGTCCTGCCAATAACTGATGCTTTCCTTTGTGGCAAGTGTTTAAAATTTGGTTCAATCGAGATATTGGAAGTAATGGGTTGTGAGAACAAAAATTTCAGCATTCTAAACTAGATGTATGATTGTGGAATTTCGAGCAATTTCGGATGCAGGGAGACTACTATGAAAGCAATCAAGCTGAATGCATTCCAAACTGAATTCTACTTCATTAAATGCATGTCCTTTTCCTTGGCTTGATGTGGATGCGGATGCGGATGCGGATGAAATACCCGTCGCCACTAATAATTTAGGCTTAAGTATTTTGAGTCATAATATTGTGAGTTCTTTCTTTAAAGTTAAAATTATTGGGTTAAGCGTTACAACTGGTAGTAGAGACCTGATAGTTAAGCGTTACAACTGGTAGTAGAGACCTGACGGATGCCATGTCGGTGTGGTACTCTACATGGGGTTACCCATAAAATGACACATACTATAACAACATGGTGGATCTTGTGAGGAGACTGGGCCGTAAGAAGAGTGGAGTTGCGCATCCTATATTGTGAGTCAGAAAAATTAATAGGCCTTGTGAGTCGGCAAATTTGTTATTAACAACTTGGATTTGAGTATTTTGAACTATAATATTATGGGTTTTTTTTCCTTTCTAAGTTGTTAGGTCAGCAATTGGGGTGTTAGACATGAAATTTTATTTCAAGTTACAGAATGGAAGATGAAAGGCCAAAGTTGTAATTTTCATGCACATGCTGATTGTTGAGATCTAGAATGGCGAGGATGTGATTATTGTCATGTCGTTGCTGTAAACAAAACTATATCCCTCTGATTGTTTGACTCTTTTTTTTTTAATAAAAAAATCAACTTATTAAATCCATAATATACTATCATTAGAAGGCCATAAGAATGTGATTGGAGGTTGTTATCATCCAAGAAATCTGGTTTATATATGGAGCTTAATGGATAAATGCCAGCTGCTTGCTGTCCTAATAGTTAATACAGTATATTATTACCCTAGTAAATGGTTTGCCTTGGTACCATTTCCATCCAATACTATTTATCTCTTAGGCAGCCCCTGTTATATCAAACTTCATGCATTGTGTGTGCGTGTGCGTGTGCGTGTGTGTGTGTGTGTGAGAGAGAGAGAGAGAGGGGGGGAGCGAAGGGGGGGGGGGGGGGGGTTGTTTACTGAAAAGAGGTAATGATATCCATGCCGTTGAAGCCTATCATTCCATGCCGTTGAAGCCACAGGCTTTCAGGGATGAACAGGAGGTAAATTTTACTCCACTCATGCAAATTTTATTTTTAAATTTCTCAAATTCTTTTTTTTTTAAAGTTATTATTCAAACACATACAGTTTTTAAGAACATCTTTTAAACTAAAAGCATCTTTTCAAAAGATTCTTTTAACTTGAAATTTGAAAACTTAAACAATAACAAATTCTAGAAGGTCTTTTCACTTAAAAATCCACACTAAATATAGATGTCAAGACTCAAGATGTCAAAAAAGAACTTAACAGGATGGGAATTAAAAAAGATGTGACAGATATTGCCAACGAGAACAAAATTATCTGCAAAAGGAGTATTAAAGGCTTTCCCTCCCAATTACAATTGGTAAAGCTCCCCCCCAACAAAGCACCAATTACTACTTTCATCCACATGAACTGTCACCACCTCAATCATACTTAACATTACTTAAAAACATAGCTTCTGTATAATGAGATGGCTATGCCAGAAAGAAGACAAATGTAGGAGATAAACTGTGATAGAAACTATCACTTGAAAATTGTCGATTCTGATACTGAGAGCAATGCCTCACACTCATCAACGAATAGGGTTTCCGCCACGTGGTGGTGCCTCATACCCACTTCCAGTACGATTAGGTGGTGTTGTAGACCCATAAGGAGCATTGTTCGCGGGTGCCACTTGTCCTTGAGATCCAACAGTGCCTCTTGACGGTGCATCATAGCCAGGGCCCTTCGTTGCATCGTTACTGGATCCTTTTTGTACATCGTAACCTGGCCCTCTGTGGGCCTCGTATCCAGATCCCCTCTGTGCATCGTAAACAAGCCCTCTCTGTCCATCATAACCAGGCCCCCTGTAGGCATCATAAGCAAATCCTCTTTGTACATCATAGCCAGGTCCCCTCTGAGTCTCATAGCCGAGCCCTCTGTGTGCATCATAACCAGATGCTCTGTGTGCATCATAACCTGGTACCCTCTGCCCATCGTAACCTGGTCCCCTCTGTGCTTCATAATTGGGTCCTCTCTGTGCATCATAACCAGCCATTGCAGGAGAAGGTCCAGATTGAGCTCCAACATGACCAGGGGTACCACCACCAGGAGCTCCACTACCACCACCGGCAGGGAGGGGGCCACGTCCCTGTTATGAAAAATGCAAGAGTACCATCAAGCTTCATTTTCGTCACCTGAATAACGATCTAGAAGAAAGCAGGAAGGATATCCACAAATAAAATAAAATAAAGAAGAAGAGATTCATGAAATGCAGAGTAAAAATTTACAGTTCCCTTCCGGTTGTATTCAATGAATCGCGAATGATACAACTCAAATGGCCATCTTGTTCATTTTTAATATTATGTGACCTTTCATTTAACTGTTAGTCTGTCCGAAAATCAGGACTCTGAATGCATTGTGACCTCTATGTACAAGCAGTTCAATTAACATTCCACAGAGAATCTTACTGCAGCATTAGTTGTTAGGTGTTCTAAACAGCCAAGGTTCTGCATACCCATGCTAACTGAATCTTGATATTCGGCTTTTCTGCTTGTTTCTAGGTTACTCAGCACAAAGAAAGAGAGAGAACTCTGCCACATTTCTTGACACTGAACATTGGCCAATAATATTTCAGCGTCCACTTGGGGGCCCCATGTGGACATTGAACTGAAAGCAATGGACGTATGGAGCAGACAGTTAATGAACTTCTTTCCCCATGCTATTAAGATGAATTGCTTTGACAACCAGTTGTTCTACCAAATATATTTCAATCATTTCTTCTTTTCTTTGTGCTCCCATTTTTACTTTTAGTAGACAGGTAATTAGCACAAAGCAAAAGATAGCCATTTAATATAAAGTCAAAGCTCTAATTACGGTTTAATTTTACTAAAGATTAAGAAATAGGTAAAGGCAATGAGCGTTGGACAACACTGCAGAGTCCCAGCGACAAAATCATGCCTCTTGAAGTTTTACTAGCCTCAATTTCATTCCAAACTTCTTGAAAGAAACAAACCTTCAGGTATCTACTAAGTAATTTGGTCTTGTGAAAATAATCTCCAATGATAAATTTCTGAAGTATCACAATCAGATGGAAGTATGTTCAGATTGAAAAGGGGTCGAACTTTTATCTGTCAAATATTAGTTTATTAAGCAGTCGTCAACACAACATGCAGGTCAGGATGTTTGCACCAATTTAGCGCTGACAAACTCATTCACATTTATATGTTAATTAAATGTGTAAAAATATTGAAATGCAACTTTACAAAGCTATTATGAATTCATAATTAGATGATAGGATATATTAGTGTCCTAAGGCATGCAAAAACCCTCTAACAATATGAATGAGCTGTTGAAGTTTCTTCAACACACACACACATTTAACAATTTCATGGATAATATATTGAACCTGTAATCATGCCTTCATATCTAGATTTGGTTTTCAAAGATGCTACACCCAAACCAAGGATCTGTATCAAGTTGGGGTGTCATGTACATGTTCACAATCAATGAACCAACATCCAAAATTTATTTCAGTGGCAGTTTAATTTTCAATTGAAATAAATTTTAAAGTTCCCTAGCATCTTTTGCATTATGTTGCAGATTAAAATATAATTTAAATAAAAAAACTTCTTTGTGGATTTTTTTTTTTTTGGGGGGAGGGGGGGCTTCCTTTCAATTCCGGTAAAAGATCTAGGAATGTAATATTTTAAGGTAAAATAGAACTTAGCCAAACCAACATGAAGAAGATCACAAAAACCTGAGGAACACCGTAGCCATCTTCATAAGCGTTTTGTCCTACAGGGTAATGTGCAGGAGCCTCGTTCTCATTGTATCCAGTCACGCCACCATAGGGCCCACCTGCATTTAAATTGCAATATGTGAACCATCTAAAAGTTATAATAAATATGAGAAAAAAGGAGCAATGTCTAAAATAGTGAGTATACCAGTTCTTCTATCAACGTTAGCCGCATTACTTAACTCTGCACGGAGCTTTTCCACCTCCCTTGCCATGGTTATGTAGTTCTTTTCCATCACCTGAAGAGATTCAAGATGGTCGTTGTATAATTTCTTCTCATAGTCATAGGTAGCCCTGCATGGGCCAAATAATAAAATGTCATGACAACCCTGAATTTGCAACTTCAACTTTTACAGTTGATAGACTCCCAAAAATATACTTCTACAGAACCTCAACAACATATGAACATATATCAAATGAGCTTTTTCTTTTTCTTTCTCCTTTTCTTTAATTTTTTTTAACAAGTTTATGTAACAAGAGTTTTTAGTCAGCTTTGACTTTATCAGCCTCAAATAATTCACTGTAAAGGTGATTACTAAGAAACTAGCAAGCTTCTTCTAGGGAAAACTTAAAAAGGGGTCACTTTGAAAAGTTAAAAATAAACAGGTTATCAAACTTATAAGCGCAAGCACTTCATTTTCATTTTGCAAATCATTAGAAGTCATCTTTCATTTAAGTTGCTTTGCAACGCACCCATAAACAACAAAGGAATAAATACCTGCAATGCTGGTACTCCTGTCTGAGGTTCTCAAGTTCTGACATCAGAGCAGGGATCTGCTGCACATCTGAGTGGACCCTCTGAAGATCCTGAGTCAACTGTTGCACTTTAGAAATAAGTTCCTGCCTTGCTGCAATCAAGCTCTGGGCATCTGCTCGTGCCTGCTGCAATTCCAACTTAACAGGTTCTGCTCCTTGGAGTTCAGCTTCCATCTTTGCAATTTTATCCATAAGGGCCCTCGTTTGCTGTTCCCTCTCAGATTTCACGGCTCCAATTTGAGCATGCACTATCTGCAGCTCATGCTGAGCAGCAGCCAGTTCTTGTCTCAATGTTCCATGGGTTGCAGCAAGCCTCTGGTTTTCTGTTGCAAGTTTCTGCAACTCCCCAAATTGTGCAGCAAGCCTCTGTTCCATAACTTCTGGAGGAGGCAACATATCGAAGGGAGGAAATGCACCAGGTGGGGGGCGTATTCCAGAACCAAATGGGTCAGGATGCACTAAGCCAGGGCCAGGAAGAGGGCGCCTTAGATGAGAAGCAGGCAATCGACCTTTGCTTCCCATTTTAAGTAGCTAATTTTGAGCGAGACAAATGAGAATTAGGAGGACTAAAGAGAAGTTACATTACCAAAATTTAGATCTGGAGCTACACGAGTACTAGTTGGATTGCAAGGTAAGTACATGACAACATAACAAAAGATTCTTGAAAATGATGAAGAGGTAAATCAACCTTAAGGTTTCTCCAGAGATTATGGAGAGCTTTATTTGTGGCAAGCCTAAGCTACAATCATATTAAGTATGAATAAAAACAAACAAAAAAACAAGAAGAAAATTCAAATCTAGCCAAGAAGTATAATTTAATAAGAAATCTTCATTGAATAAGACTAATATAGCCATAAATACAAAAATATACCAAACCAGACTCTGAACAAAATAGAAGTATGAAATTGAACTAAAGATAACAACTATAAGCAATGGGAACAGAGAAAATTAGACCCCGACGCATTTGGGGGCTAGAAATCTTAACTGAACAAGAAATAAGGATTTGGCCCAATGTTACCTAGAACATGGATCGTTATAGTACGAGGAACGGGAACGGAGATCGTTACTTTTTATAAAACGTGGTACGTTAGGAGTAGACTTCTTCGGATCGTTTTCTTAGATCAAAATACATTTATTTGAAACGTGATATGTATTTTGATTGTTTTGTAATGATATCCGTGTGTGTGTGTGTGTATATACACAGAAAATTTTAATAAATCCAAGCTATTATAAAATAAAAGTTTAACGATATATATGTATTTTCTTGTATGTTGTATGATTTTTTTGAGACTTTTGATATTGCAAATTGGAACGTTAAATTCTGTGTTTCAAATAGTTAATGATCTATGTTTCGGATCATGCGATCCCAATTCGCAATTCGCTAAGAGTGGAGCGAATTGTGATAACTATAGTCTGACCATATTTATAATTATGAAATTATGCAGTTCTAGCCCGGTAAATATAATGGTAAACGTAAAAGGGATAAACTGGGGTTAAATGACACCCAATAATGTAGCATTGGGCAGCTGCAAATAAGGAATGAGCAAAAAAGCTGTGTCAAGATAATTCCAACCACCAGCAATCAAAAGAGAAGAATAGGGAAGAAGATGAGAGAGAAGAAGAAAAACATGAAGTAGGAGGGGAGAGGGGGGAGAAAGAGAAAACAACATAACATTTCTTCCAATCCAGCCACGCTCTCTAACATGTTAGAATTAGGGAGACAAACAAAATAACCACAAATTCTAACCTTGGCATCCCTATGCTTACAAGTCAAAATCTTACCAAGTCTAAATGCCATGTTGCTAAAATAGACATGTGCCTAGCATGTTACTCCAATCAAGTACCCTCTAAGTCCAGGTTGGGCCAATACTTACAATATTATGATGAATTCAGAAACCACAATTACCATGCAGCTAATTTCAACCTTACGATGAATTCAGAAACCATGATTACCATGCAGCTAATTTATGTCACAATAAAAACTTCATATTCATTAGATATTTCATATCTCAAACCATAAGCACATCACTTCTAAACCCCGCCGGGGCCGTGTTCTGGGTGGGGTAGCACAAGTCCTACCATTTTGACCACAAAAATATCAAGTCTAGCAACAACTTTCAACACCAATAACATTAAACTACTTCCATGCAAGAGTGAGAGAGAGATACGTTTTAAGAATTGGCCAAGGCAGAGGTATTAGACGAGGAAAGAGGCAATCCACGTCAACTGCCGAAAAAAAGATTACAATTTGGGTGGGGCTGTTTAATCGCTAATCAGCCCACGACCTATCTCGAACATGTTTAATAAAATTAATAAAAAAGAACCCAAGTTTATGGAAAAATACTCCAAATTGTATATCTATATCTGCATATATATATATATATATATATATATAAGAAAAAGAGATCAGGCCCCTAAGGCAATTACTTATTATGGATTACCAGTTGCAAATGCAATATTTAGCTGCGCAGTTTTGCAATCTATAGAAATGCAAAAGCAGTTTTGTATATATAAACTCAGATTATCTAGGGTTTCAAAGAGAGAAAAAGAGTTACGAGGAGGAGGAGTAGGAGTAGGAGTAGATGTTGGTTTACCTGATCGGAGGTTTAGTTCGCAAAGCAGAGACGAGTCGGCTACAGTGAGGACAACCCCACAATCCCAAGCTTCGATCCCACGAAATGATACTACGATAAACCCTAATAAAGAAACGATACTGCTAGTTCCAATCAAAGCTCTACGGTAGATGAGGAGAAATTAAGTAACAGTTCGTTTTTAGGAGGGAGAGGAGAGGTCTTTTTGGATATCTAATGAAAGAAAAAAAAAAAAAAAGAAAGATTAATACAATTTCAACATTTTGTTTGGAAATGAATAAATGAGAGAAAAAAAAAAGATTTTATACGTGTATTTAGATATTTTAGAATAGAGGTGTTATTTTTATTTTAATTTTTATAATTTTAAGGATAATATTAGAATTATTAAAAATTAAATCCTTGTTTCCTTTTTTTTCACTTCTTCCTATTTTTGAAGGGATAACAAAATTACTCAAATGAAGGTTAAGCTCTCCCTTTCTCTTCCTTCCTTTTTTTCTTAATTTTTAAAACAAACATAATATAAGCTCTCCTTTCTTTTCTTTCCCTTTCTTTCCCTTTTTTTTCAATTCCTTCCATCCAAATATAGTGTAAACGGCAGTTTTATATCTTTTATTTTTGAGTTAACCTTTCTTTATATAATTGTTAGTGCCTTGTTAGGCTGTGTTTAGAGAAGTATTTGTACTCTTGATTCTCTATTTGCATATATATATATATATATATATATATATATTCATCCAAACATAATGTAAACGGCGGCTTTTTATCTTTTATTTTTGGGTTAGGTTTTCTTTATATAGTTGTTAGTGCCTTGTTAGGCTGTGTTTGGAGAAGTATTTGTACTCTTGATTCTCTGTTTGCATTTATGTATATATATATATATATATATAGCATTTATGTATATATATATATATATATATTTATTTATTTATACAAAGATGTGGTATCAAATTCTTCCCAACTGCGTTGAACCAATTAAATAAGACCTTGTAAAATTTGCTTTTAAGAAATGTGTTTTAACTATATAAATAAACTTTAAAAATTATTTGTCAAAATACTAAAAATTTTATATGTAAAATAATGCACTCATTCTTAAACTAAAAATTCTTGTCACGAGTGAGGTATTCAACTTAAAAAAATAATTTTACCTATCACAAAAACCCTAATGCTTATTCGATGTTAGATAAAAAACTTGTGACATTCTTCGACCGCCGACATTCTCCTATCACCTTACAAGTGAGTAGCACTACTTTGATAATTCTTGTCACGTATTGAGTCTCCTACCCAAACAAATTAACCCGTTAAGTTTAGGTATCACAACCGTTTTATAGGAGTAATTTAATTTTAGATAACAAATTTGTTCTTCCAAGACTACTCTTGTCATTATTCTTTTAAAACAATTTATCACTGCTTTCACTGGTCATCTGCAAAGGCTGGGGAGGCTGAAACCCAAACACTCACCAGAGTCACGGTTACTTTTGTTAGACCTCTTCCAGAAACTTATGGCTCAAGATAAAATACACAATGACATTTTATCCAGAGCACATGGTCCAAAATGCAAGTATAGAAAACAACCAAGAAGCTCTCCAGAAACTATAGTGCTAGCTCATGATATCTCAACACACGTAACCACAAAAATCAACTAAATATCCAATGACCAGGGACAAATTAGTAGCAAGGAACTAAGGAAGTCCTGTGATGGTATGAAATTATATATATTTGTTCTAAAATATATATTGGATTGATCTCGAAACGAATCAATGCAAAATTTTCCTGTTTCCATCATCCCAACTTGTTTTAGCCCACAAAACATTACAACATATTCAGGATTTTCAGTTATTCCTGGTGATAAATGTTCCCCTAACTCAAAATCTAACATCATGGTTGGAAATAGATCAACGAGAACATTATTGAAAATTTTCCTACAGGTAGGTATAATTAAAATACATTAAACCTTATGAAGATGTATTGATTTATTCTCCATTCCACCGATCCTACCTAGCACTTTATTCAATTGGCTTTCACCTCAGGCCACCAGATTAGGAATATTGGCCAGTGATGCTTGTATCTTCTCCTCTGAAAATGACAAATCAACCATACTTCCTTGCAAGTACTTCTCATAAGCTGGCAGGTCAAAATGGCCATGTCCACACATTGCCATGAGAATCACTTTTGATTCTCCAGTTTCTCTACAATGCAGAGCTTCCCTAATCGTGGCAGCTATGGCATGAGTTGGTTCTGGTGCTGGTATCAATCCTTCAGACCTAGCAAATTGTATGGCACCTGCAACAAAGAAAAGTAAACACTTTAGCCCATTTCCATTATTAAAACACATTATGTGCTTCCATAACAAGTTGATTCCAATTCCAGAGTGCAACTCAAAGTCTTCCATTAATATGTAATTGCATTTACCTTTTTCGGGCCTTGAAAAGAAGAGAAGGGTTACCTCGAAAGCATTCAATCTGAGGAATTGAAAGCGCTTCCATGAAACCCAATTCATAGACGTGTGAAATCAATGGTGCCATACCATGATAGCGCAAACCCCCTATAAAATAGAACACATTCTTGAACAGATGCAGATGAACAAGTACAATGCAAGAAAATTTTTAGCTCCCTGTACCAACCAAACTCACCAGCGTGAATAGGGTCTGGTATGAAGTCATGTCCAAGTGTATGCATCTTCATTAGTGGAGTCAACCCTGCTGTATCACCAAAATCATACACATATACACCTTTTGTTAAGGAAGGGCATGCTGCAGGTTCAACTGCTCTTATAAGAGGGTTGATTTTCCCCTCGAGCTTCTCTCGAATAAATGGAAAACTAAGCCCTGCAAAATTGGATCCACCCCCTGTACAGCCAATGATCACATCTGGAGTCTCACCTATAGCCTCCAACTGCTTTATGCACTCCTCACCTATTACAGTCTGATGTAGCAAAACATGGTTGAGAACACTCCCCAGACAATACTTGGTATCGTCATTTGTAGCTGCAACCTCCACAGCCTCCGAAATAGCTATTCCTAAACTGCCTGGGCTTGAAGGATCCATTTCAAGGATGCTCCTACCAGCCTCGGTAAGATTAGAAGGAGAGGGGTGCACTTTGGCACCCCAAGTTTGCATCATCATTTTTCGGTACGGCTTCTGATCATAAGATGCACGAACTTGCCAAACCTATACATAAAACCGAAATAAGAAGTCAGGAGCAATCGATCAAATAAGTATAAATTTACATAAGAGCTAAAAGCAAAACTACAGGATTCAGTCTAACTGGTCTGGCCCGAACACTTAGGTTGAGATACCAGAAAAATATGAAAGCAGAACAGCTGGCTATGATGATGCAGCAGGTCAAATCATTCAGCAAAGATATTTAACTTCAGCTATACTTTTTACATATTAAACACCAGACATGTAGTAAATTACACTATTTCAGTGGAACGGAATTGTAGCATAAAAAATTAACAATTTGTTGTGGATCATATGACATCATCCAATAAAGCAGACCAATCTAATAGTCAGAACCATTTTAAACCAACCTATTCCACTAAATGAACACTGGATTCAGGTTTATAGGAAATCAAACATTTCTTACTTCACAGTTGAGACCAAATAAGCTGCATGCAAAGGCCAGTGAACTTCCCCATTGGCCAGCACCCGTTTCTGTCACAACATTCTTGATGCCTTCCTGTGCATTGTACCAGACCTGCGGAACTGCAGTGTTGGGTTTGTGTGACCCAGCTGGGCTCACACCTTCATACTTGTAATAAATTCTGGCAGGTGTATCAAGCAGCTTCTCCAACCTCTTAGCTCTAAATTCAATTGAAAAATATAAGGTTCTTCTTGCCATGGTAGTAGAAGTTAAGATCCCAGAAAAAAAAAAAAAAAAAAGGTATTAGGAACAAGAAGAACAAACCTGATCAGAGGGGTTGGACGCCAAAGCCTGTAAATGTCTAGGACCTCTTCTGGGATATCAATGAACCGGTCACCGCTTGCCTCCTGCTTAATCAACTCAGCGGGAAATAGAGGAGACAAATCCTCAGGTTTGACTGGTTGAAAAGTCTTTGGATGCAAAGGTGGAGGAGGTTTAACTGGAAGATCTGCAATTAGATTGTACCACTGTTTAGGAATTTCAATCTGTTTAGGAATTTCAATATCTTTAAAATCAGCATTGAAAGCTGCTCTTGCTCTTGCTCTTGCTCTTGCTCCACAGCCAGATGAAAACTTCAGATAGATTGGCTCTGCCTTCAATGCAAAACACCCAAGCCATTGCTCCTCGCCTGAAGATGCAAAAGGTAGTTCAAGGATATAAAACCAAAGCAAAATACTAGTAAAACAGATAGGGACAACCAATAAAAAAATACACAAAACAATTCAAGGAATGAACAGTTTATATTTGATGTGGATGTGTGTATACTGAGAGCTTTGAAATAGGTGGGAAATTAATGTAACAGACTCTTTTCAAAAACTTTGTTTCAGGTTTCTCTAGAACTCAATTAAAAATGGCACATTGATTTGTTCCCATAGCTGGAATAAGAAATATATTTTAGTTTCAGACATACTTATTCTAAGGATGCCTATATAAAAGATGCTAAGTTGTATGGTAAATTAGAGGCAGACAATTATGTACTTAAGTAATTTCACCAAGATAATTAGAGAGAGAGAGATCTCATCAAGTAGGCCCTTCTCCCTCTACCCTTCTTTCACCTTAAATTTACTCTGGTCTCCAGTTTGGTGTCTCTCTTCTAAAATTATGGTTGTAGTATAATAATAACATGGTGTGGCCTTAGACAAAGTAGAATGGTGAAGCAAGATTCTTGTATCCGACCCCAAATAGTCAGAGAAAGGCTTTGCTGGGTCGAGTATAATAATAACACAATAGAGTATAGGCCAAGACCCACTTGACCGATGGAACGAATCACTACCAAAGAGCAAAGTCCAATGCCGCATGCAATGAAAACCTATCAAACAGCACGGGTCTTTGTGACCATACATTGGACCATATGAGCTTCAGTTCTTTAGATTTAGAATATTTTGGAAGTTAATCGTACTGAAATGCTCGACTTGGCTCAGATTTTGCAAGATTTTGAATGAATAGGTTGTGATCTTGGGTAAAAATTAACCTAGCGTTGTCACCAAGGGGAAAAAAATCAAAACAGGGATTTTTTTTTTCTTTTTGAGATTTGAGTTAACCAACATCACTGCATCTTTTGAACAATATGGGCATTATTGGATGCTCCATGGAAATGAAATCTTTTCCTCGTGCTTTGCACAGTCCATATTGTTTTTCTTAAGGTGACAGTTTCAGACTTTCAGTTCTTACAATCAGCTGCAAACACAACTCCATGAGGGATTATTGCCTTCAGTGTTATGAAAAACAAGTGAATTGATTTCCAAGGGACATCCAAATCTGCCGCCAGAAATGTCAACATATGTATTCTAGACACATGTAAAATACTGGATTAATTTGCCAGATTTACTACTGATATCTTGGCATGAGTTCTCAATTTGATTGACATTGTTACTGTTCTATTAGCTAATAACACTCCTTCCCTTAATTTTATTGCAACATAGCTCTGAAAGCCATGTGCCCAAAGGACCCACGGTTGGCAGGTCTCCGTCATACCAAAAAAAAAAAGTTGCTTTGCAGCCAGTGAAAGCAAGTTCCAGAGAATAGTGACAGAAAATCACCACGTCATGACTTGGAGTTTCACTTATTGAATAAACCATATCCTTATTTTCACTACTTGTGTTAACTGTTTTTACCTCAAATATATGTGTGACAATGTGTTTTTGTGTGTCTAATGAGGAACATGTTCCACCTCTAATACTTGATTTTCTCATGCGATTGATTGATTGTTGATGGAAATTTAGTATTTTCAAGGTTGCACCAATTAATACTGCATGATTATTATCAAATATCACATTAATAATATTATTATTCCAGAACTTATGAGTTCAAGAAATAATGGAAACTGAGAATTCAAATCCCCATTTCCTTGCGCACTACCTCTTACATATAAATAATGTTTTTTGGTGGGTAGCAAAATAAAAATGGAAGCCGAGTCCCCTACCTCTTAATTGTGTTCCAAAATTAAATAAGTTTACACCTGAAGTGTCTTTTTGGGATTCGGTTTGTAATTACAAAGTACAAAGAAGTCTGAAAGAAAACAAACAAGATTTCTTCATCACAAATGAGGTATACTTTCCTTGGTAACTTTGAAAAACCAAAGGGGAAAAAAGGAAATAAAACATAACAGCTTAATATAATAATGCTTTCGAAAGGGGGTCATATTCAATCATTTACCTTCCTTTTCCCTCAGTTTTTCCAATAACCAAACAAAAACTTACAAAACCCTAACTTTTTTTTCCTAGTACTGCACAACTCAGGTTCACTTCTTCAATGTCAAAAACCCATAATTGTGTGTTAAATATCAAACTAGCTTACATACAGGCCAAAATACCCCACAACTAATTGGCTATTCTTTTTTTCTTTCTCATAAATGTGAATTTCTATTTTCTGGCGGGAAAAAACAAAACAAAAGAAAAAAGATTCACCGAATATATCTTCAATTAACCAGTTTTTATATCTGAATTATCATGAAATTTTGATAAAATTTTACAAGTCCTTATACATTCCATCACTAATGTAATTTCTCAATCAATAAAAATGTAACATGTTCCTTTTTCACTAGGTTGCAGAATTCCATCAATGATCGTTACAAAAACAACAGAGTATTTAAACCACCATTTGGATTCCATAAACTACGTCATGAATGAGTTCACAGTAATCAGGAAAGTGAAGAGCACAAATAAATAACCAATTTTTTCAAGAGAAATCAAAGATTTGAGACTTTGAAACTTACCTTTGATGTGAATGTTTGGGCGTATATTTGTAGAGAAAAATAGAGACTGCGCCATTTTTTTTTTTGCAGAAAGTTTGTCCCAATGTGTAAGCTATATATGAGGTAGTGGGTAGTCAACAGAAGAGAGTAGCAAAGTTGGACGGGATGATACGAGATAGGGTTTGGGTATTCATAGCTCTGCGTTGTGAGGTGTTGGGAGTTGGGACTGCCTCATTTTTCAAATAGCAATACAGAAGCCCGTCTGTTGACTCTTGACTCCAACACAATTTTTTGTCAAACTATTTTTTTTTGTTTTTCTTTTCTATCATTTTCAAATATTTTTATCAGTTTTTCAAACATAAAAGAATAATTTTTCTCTCCTCTCTCTCATAATTAATACTATCTTTTTTTTTTCCTTCAAACTTATCTAAACAAATTATAATTTGAAATATAAATTAGATATACCTAACATTAAGTAATAATTAAAACATTCTGTTTCATGTGAATTCGAGTTTATAATAATATTTTTTTTTAAATGTACTTTATGCACTTTTTAAAATTTTGATATTTCTTCTCATGATCAATAATGAAATTTCATTTCTAACTTCTTATAAAAAAGAAAGGCATTAAGAAAAAGAAAACAAATTTAAACTATTTGATTATTTTATTTATTTTACTACAATAATTCTAATTTTTATTACACGCATTTAAGATTATACCTAGTATTTTAAAAAAACTATTAAATGGAGTTTCTTTTCTCTATAATCTCTTCACTTATAGCTCGTGTTGAGGTTTTGAAGAGAAGAATAATTTAAGAAAAGAAAAAAAAATTCATCTCCTTATAATTTAAATAATTAATATGTCAAAATATTTGAGAGTTCTCCTAAATTTTAACTCATATATTTAAGAGTATTTTTGATATTTTAAATATTTTATTAAACGCATTTTTTTGTAATATTTTATTTTCTCTCACTATAATAATCTAAATGAAAGAAAGTAGTATCATTCTATTTGAATTTTTTCTTTTCTTTTTCCAAATCGTCCCATCCAAATGATTTGTTAGAGACATTAGAGAAAATAAAGTTAATAGTTACATCTTTTTTCTAATCTTTTCTCTTCTATCCTAGAAACTCAGATGAGAGACTTTAGTCTCCACCTCAATGTTTTTCTTTCCAAAACTCTCCAACCAAACACACTATTAATTAAGGATTTGGTAGAGATACTAATATTGATGATGGAAAATTTATTACTGTTGGAATATGTCTCCAAAATCCAAAGATCTTTGTTCTAGATCCTTTCCGACTTTGGTGAATCAACATCTTGTCATGTTTTTCTCCCTTGAACATCTATATCTGGCTCATGTCATTTATTATATATAAAAACACATATATTATGTGTTTAGTGAAGTGATTACAATAGTAATTACAAATAAAATCTTCTATATAAGAAAAAAACATATTACATAAAATATATGAATAATATTATTCTTATCATAACATTTTACCAAATTTTTTTACCTGTTAACATAATTATTCGGATAGTAATGAATTCAATACTTTAGTGCTAATCAATGAAGCATGTTGGATCTAGTCATAATAAGTGAGTCGAAAATGTTTAATTAATTAGAATCAAGAATCTGAATTAATTAGCACCGCACATACTAACAAATTGCATTTATTAGTATCTGCATATATCAATAAGCTGCATTTACTAACACCTAAATAACAACATCAACAGATAAAAAAATTTAGTAAAATATAATAATAATAATAATAATAATAGCATTACTAAAAATATATTACTTATTTATTTTTTACTATATAAAAAAGTGAGGTTTATTAATTAGCACATGCACTACAAAACTTTACTCCCGGAAGCATTCAATTCTATTTGAATGCTTGTAATCACATTTTAGCAACAAACTTCTATCCATCCTTCTCAAAACAAAGCTCTCTACCAACACATAACAACCAAACTTTTTCCACCCTCTCTTACGTCTATTCTCCTCTATCCTCTCCACTCTCACCTGTCTCTCTCCTCCATCAACCCAACCTCTTCCCACTTGCACTGATATCATTTTCTCATAAATTGCTTCACTCAAACCAACACCCCTAACCCCTTTTTTCTTCTTTACATCATCAACTCTAAACCAAATGAACCCATCATCACTATATCTATCATCTGATTCATCTCTCATAGTTTCCATGCCACATACTGTAGCCACTTCCCTTTGTATACTTGTATTGACAGTGACAATGTTGCTGCTCCTACTTGCTTCACTTGAATGTATCTCTTCCCACCATTGCTCAAGTGTCATTTTGTAAAACAGAGAGCCCTTCATTCTCTTTCTTCGGCTCAATTTCCTCCTTCACAAACATAAATGGGCAATACCATTTTCCGACGACTTTGGGAGTGCAACGGCTATTAGGAAGCAAGGTGCAGCGGAGTGAAGCATCGAGTCCCCGAGCTTCTCCTAGTTGAGATTGGTTTGGACTTGTATCATAGACTTCCCATCCTTTTAACTCTGAGGAAATGTGGAGAGGAACCATCAGAAGCTACAGACTTGGCCATGAAACCACCACTATGAAGACGATGAATCTCAATTCTTTGATATTCATCTCTGTAATCGAAAGGATATAAGTTTATGTCCTTTGTGACAGTGCCAAAGAAACATTTCTCTGACTGGGCCTCATCCATCTCTCTTGTACATTTGTATGCTTCCCTGAAACATCCCAACAGCAGTCAATTTCGTTTTGATACTGTAGTGGAACCATTTGCCTGTGCCCATGAGTGAAAAAATTAATTAAAATTTTTTTGTTGCACCATCCTCTCTCACATGCAGATGAGACTCATCACTCCGGACCGCATACATGAGTCGCAAGGGTGATGAGTCCCAAGGTAGGATAAGTAGCATTAGTCTAGAAAATATTCGTTATACATTATATTTTTATTCAACTCTCATCCTTAATTTTATTGTATCTATCAGCTTTCAACGTAAGAATGGCAACAGGGTGAGTCCCTTGCCCATTCTTGCGCCATCTGAAGGGAGTCTTTCTCTATTCTCGTCTCACCCAACTAGTTATGTTTCCCATCCCATCACCACCCTGCCTTGCCTCATTTAAAAATGTCCCATGCTGTTAAAAATTAAAACTAATAAAACAATAGTATTACTAATAGAAATCTATAAACATATATATGTATACAAATTATATATACACATTTTATATAAGGTTTCCAGCTCTCCCATATTATTTCCACCACTCCACCCCCATAGAGATATCAAGTGGGATTGCCAAGTGTATATAATACATCTTTTTGGAGTAGGGATATCAATTTCCTTTTGTATATAAACATATTAAAGAATGTTTATGTAATTTAAATATATAATCAGGGAGGGATAGAATACTTAAATCCATCTCTGCCTCGTACCCATATTGGGTTTTAGCCTCTTCATTCATTCCCATCCCCATCCCAGCCCATTCCCCACTCCACCAGACCCCAATTTTTTTTTTCTCAATCATGTTCCATTAGAGATGTGTTGAGGCGAGGACTTGGCAAGACGGGACATTCTACCATCCCTAGTTCTGCTTGACCATCCTAGAGTACTATTCCAATAACATAAGTGATTCTAGAAAAAATTAAGAATGTTAGTCTAGCTTATTGGATTGACTCTATGAGATATGGAGAACTGCTAATGCATACCCTTTCTGTTCACCATCTGTTTTGATAATATAGTACTGGTTGGAAGAAAGTGGCTGATCAAGAACTGGGATGAACAAAACCTTTATAGATGCTGCTGTTCCGCTATTTGATGGATGAACGATGGACAAGATCTTGTCCTGAGGAAATGGCAACTTTTTTATTTCGGTGCAATTGAATGTAACCGAACAAGAAGTCTCTTGCGATATCAATTGTTCATCTGTAAACACTAAAGAACCAGATAGAGGACTCGTAGGTTGTTCTCTAAGAGTGTTAGGAGAATTTAGGCAGACTGAAAGACTCTTTGTTGTATACATCTCTGTTCTGTCTCTCTCGTGTATATTGAGAACTTACAATAATGTTTAAAAATGCAATTCCTACATATATATATATATATATATGTATGTATATATATATGTATGTATGTATGTATGAAAATGGTTAAACATAATAAATTTTCTCATCCTATTTTTTTATTCTTAAAGACAAGATAACGAAATCTACTTATCTTACATTTATTATAATAAATCACATCATCTTGTATCTAATAAGAAGATAAAATAAAAAAAAATTTATATATAATATTACTATATATATATGTCACATTTTGACTCTCTCTCTCTCTCTCTCTCTCTCTCTCTCTCTCTCTCATGCTTGAATGAACATTTACCCACAAACATAAGTATTTTTTGAATGAACTCAATAAAATTAGGTCAATCATATTTTATCATGCTAATATATATGATAAGACGTGATTAATTTGATATAATAAACTAAATTCATTTAAAAATTTCACCGCAACTATCAAATATTTTCTTGAAATCTATGTTATTATTTTACTCTTAGAGGACATATAGGATTGTTGAATCATTAATTCTTATAATCTCAGTGCCACAATATTGGCCTTTAATAGTAGCTCACGTTTAGTATTAATTCTCGTACCTGTCAGCGTCACAAAATTGGCCTTCAATGTATTAGGTCATGTTTAATACATATACAATATTTAGCATCATTAGATATATTTCACCTATGATGACTTTAATTAGATTCTTTAAATAATGAAAATTCTTTTCATAAAGTTGGTACTTTATTTTAGTGGTAACTTAAAAGTGGCCATGACAAGAAAAGCACTTTGCAACATTGATAATTAGTTGTATAATTGCATTAGCAAGTTTAGCTCACTAGGAGAAATTATCCAATGTGATCGTTATTTTACGTCATTATCGTATGTAGAGTGACGACTGCTTATAAAATCTTAAATATCTCATGAATTTAGAAAGTGTGAGTGATAGTCAGACCACATTTGATGATAATATAAAACTAATTGTCGCATATTAATATTACTCGCTTAAGAAGGAGAAATAACAAGCATATTCAATGCCATCATTTTTATGATTTTTCAATCAAATTCTGTCTACCATGTTTCACTACTTAGATAAAAATTTAAAGAATATTAGCCAAATATTCTTCACTTTTATTGTGCACGCGGGTGTGTGTGCGCGCTCCCGCACACGCGCACACACACACATATATATTATGGGCATTTATTTCATCCATTAGTTTGAATTGAAGTTATTATCTTGAACAAATTTAAAATGCATGCAACCATATCTATTTAATTAAAATATTTATTTAGATATCTAAATATGATTACTGATTATTAGTTGGATTAATTAGATTTAAACCATGGTTTCTTGACCGACCCGAACCGTTAACTCCAAGATAATACAATCATAGTGTGATAAGCTTCACAAAAGAGAGATTGGATTGGTTATTATTATTATTTGATTTTTTATAGAATTTGTTTGAATCTCATCAAAAATTCTCTTGGGTTTTCCTAAATTCAATGCTCTGATTTTAACATCTATTTTTTCTACCTAAGATAGCACCATAAGTCAATTAGAGAGAGAGAGAGAGAGGATGTTTGGCATTCAAAAACATCAAATTCTACTTTCAAGTTGACCAAAAGTAAATCACTTTTCAATTTTGTACATTAGACAAGAATTTAAAGCTAAAGGGAACAAAAAGAAAAGCATTTCTTAGTACTTTAAATTAAAGCACTTAGATAAAGTAGCATGTTAGTTATAGGTTTCTAGGTAAGAGAAAGTGATAGGTATTCCAATTAAAGCACTTAGATACACTTACTTTTGCAAAATCATATCTTATAGGATCCGAAATATCATAGGAAAATATTATTTATTCTTATTTTATATTTCGAGTTGTAATTTAATATGATGTATCAGAATAAGATAGCTTTGGGTTTCACAAAATGTGATTTTTAAAATTTGTATATTCTGACACATTATACTGAGATACAATTGAAAATATAAATTGGAAATACATAACACTACTCGATATCATATCTTGAGACATCACATTAGAAATACATAACATTTTCTTTCTCGGTAAATATGAATATACTTTATGTACACATCCCCATCAAATCTATAGGCAGGGGGAACTTTAGGGCATTTTTGCTTGCAAACCGAGGCTTAAAACAACATTATGGGCTCTCTGCTCATTCCCATTTGCATTGGATCCTATGGGTGTGTCTAAAATTATAGTTTAGCAACAAATTTCCATCCATTCTCCTCAAAACAAAACTCTCTACCAATACATAACAAACCAACCTTTTCCACCCACTTTCACTTCTAATCTCTTCCACCCTCTCCACTCTCACATCTCCCTCTCCCCCATCAACCCACCCTGCTCTCTCTTGCACCCATCTCATTTTCTCAACTATTGCTAAACTCAGACCCACACCCATGCCCTCTCCTCCTATATTGGCCATGAACTCTGAACCAAACAAAGTCCATCAGCACCACGTCCGTCATCTTTTACAGCTTCCATGCCACAGACCAGAGCCACTTCCCTTTGTACACTTGCATTTACAACCACAACACCGCCTTCATTACTTTCATTTTCGCACGAATATATCTCTTCCCACCAATGCTCAAGAGTCATTTCATAAAACAGCGATCTCCTCATTTGATCTTTCAGCCTTGCTTCCTCCTTTACAAATACAAATGGACAATACCATTTTCCCTTGACAACTGGAGCTGAATGCTTACAAGATATAGGAAAACTGAATTCAGGAAGATGCAATAGATGAGAGGTGTTGAGGCCTTGAGCTTCTCTTAGTTGAAGTTGAAATGAACTGCAGATGTCAACTTCCCAACCTTTTTTTCTTAGAAATTTTGGAGGATAACCATCACGGGCTACAGACTTGGCGTAGAAACCACCACCATTATGATAGCGACGAATCTCAACTTGTTGGTATATGTCTCTGTGATTGAAGGGTCTCGGTTTTACATCCATTATCTCATCGCTAAAGCAACATATGCCCATGTCCTCCTCTCTTGAACATGTGCAAGCTTTCCTGCAAAAGTTGCTGTGCAGTCAAGTTGCAACCTTACACTAACATTGTGAAGGTAGCACGAGGAAACTTGAATTATTGTTCAGGCTTAAAACTTCAACCAAACTTTAGAAAACAAAAACAGAAAGCCTGACAATTTTTTGGCCAAACTCTAATCAAAATTAATGGTTTGGAACTATGAGATAAAAGAGAGAACATACCCTTTATATTTGCCTTTTGCTTTGATAACATAGTAGCGGTTGGATGACAGTGGCTGATCAAGAACTGGGAGGAACCAAACCTTTGTAACAGAGGTCTCTTGGTACTCTGATGAGTGAACAACCTTCAAGATCTTGTCTTGAGGAAATGGTAGCTTTTTAACTCTCTTGTTCTTGCATAAACCCCAACAATAAGTATCTTGTGCTTCTGATTCTTCATCCCTAACTACTAGATAACCTGAATATGGAGCCTCTGGTGGCTTTGTTGAAAGAGCACTAGGAAACTTCCGGTAGACTGAAAGAGGCCTTGTCACATACATCTCTCTCTCTCTCTCTCTCTCTCTCTCTCTCTCTCTCTCTCTGTGATTAAGAACCTTAATGTGAGAAAATAATGAGATTATGGAAGTTTATCTGATTGTTTCCTTGTGAATTAAGATAAAGTAAGGGTGTCTTTAATAATTTACACAATATGATTAAGTAATGTTGCACTGGTAACAAGTAGAGGCATCACAAAACAAAGTACATTAAAAAAATTATTAAAGGGGGAAAAAGTAGATTAAGATAAAAAGAAAAAGAAATCAGCTCCTTACCTCATTTTCCACTTTCAATTGATGCATGATTGACACCATAATTGCATAGAAATTTCATGCAACACTGGTTGTGATTTTCGGCTCTAATCTTTCACATACCCTATTTTGGTACTTGCCATAACCTGAAAGTTTTATGCTACAAGTAAATTATAATCTAATAACAGATTTATGTTAACTACGGAAAGATTAAAATAATATCTGTAAATCTTAGTTTAGCAGCAGAGTTCCATCCAATTTCTTCAAGCAAAACTCTCTACCAAAACATAGCATCCACCCTTTTTTCTCTTGCACGGTTGCACCTTTCTCATTTTCCTCCACAGTAGCTAGATTCAAACTCACTACCGGGAATGCCAAACCGATAAAACCCATCACTAATGCCGCAGTGTATCTGTCCACGCCATGGATCTCTGCTTCCATAAGAGATCTTCAAGTTGTGTTAAGAAGCAGAGCTAGACTTAGAGGCTTCATGCTTTTCAGCCCCATATTGCCCCTTTTCTTGCTCTTGCTTGCTTATTTATTCCCAGTTAACTAGACGGATCTTCCTTCTGTCATCGAGTCACCAGGTTTCAAAAATCGAGCAGATGACAAGACTTGCCTTGCCTGGTTTGAGACACAGTTTGCTTTTAAACTGGGATTTACAAAAGATAAATGAGACTACTATTTTTTTTGGAACATAAATTAAAACCAAACAAACAAAAAGGTTTCTTTATTTGGAATGAAAAAGAACACAATTAAGAGTACATCTTTGACATATGTAAAGGACAACTGAAATCTCTTCTGTGCAACCACTATCAACCCTGGAGCTCCCAGCTAACACACCTCAAAGTTTGAGTTTAAGAAATGTCTTTATGATTCCCATCATCTCACCTCCAGGAAAGCGCCCAAGACAGCCCCTTGCTGCCTCTATCTCATTAAATACACATACTGAATCGCCACTGAAAGGTTGAAGTTGTTTACTTCTTTTTTCTTCTTCGATACCCACGTCATCTGCTAAATCTTCGCCAGCCTTGACAGTTGGAAGAGGAAATGGATCCAGGGAAGTTCCTAAAATGACGGACTCCCCACCCACTGCACCCACAAAGTCTTTCAATCGGCACAATGCAAATGGAACTGGTTCAAAGCTGTGGTCTCCATACTCAACTGGAGTAGAGTGGTCTCCAGTGACACAAAGGAAGTATTGAAAATTCCCGGTTGATTCTGCCTGCCAAAGGAGCCTGGCCAGCTGACCTATAGCTTGATCAACCGCTTCTAGCCCTCTGAATTTGAAAGTGCTGGCTTTATCATGACCAGCATCATCTATCGCCTACAATAGCAACAATCAAACAGTTACCATTACACCATGAGAAAAATGTTTAATCAGAGTACTCATATGTCCACCACATGCATATTATCTTTTACACACGACTGCTGGGAAACAAAGTTGAAGTGGGGTCCATTTAAATAATTCAGTGAATCAAAAAATTTGGATAAATCAACAATTATTACATTTCACCTTGTTAATTAAGTGGTGCAAGATTTGCTAAATACGCCACAGAGTTTCATTTGAGATGGTTCAGGATTGTTCTGTCATCTTCTGGTGAATCAACCACCAATAAACATGTACCCCCCCTGTAACAATGCTTGATATCCCATGACTTGAAGTCACCCTCAAATGCAAGTCACCCTTTTGAAGTATTTTGGCACAAAAAAATTGATATAGCATATTGTTTATTGTTTCGTTTTATTTATTCATTTCTTCTAAAGTGACTCATGTTGGAATGCAGGGTTTAACTAAGTTTGAAACTTTGCAAGAAAAACAAGAAAATTAAAAGAGATTTAGAACTTTGCAAGTCTCGACCTTGATGTGAAGGAACCCAAAATCATAGCCATCTGATCGTCCCGGTTTGTGTTCATCCTCTCCTGGTACAAAAACACCGGGGCAAGGCTGCAGAGGAGCTGAGAGTGCCTTGGCTATGGCAGTTGCTTTGGAAGTTAATAGTGTGCGATAGTCTCCTGTTGCCCCTGGAGCTTCAAGAATATCAATACCAAGTGATAAGCCCAGGCCAGCTATAATTTTAGTAGGAGCTACCATGCATGGCCACAGCCCATGTTTCTTTTCAAATGGAGAAACCTACAACACATAATTTACCAGATAAAGAACAGAAAAAAAATAGAAACAGATATATATAGTGAAAAATAATCTGTTCAAATTCTATGAATTTAAGTAAATAAAGAAAACATACATACATGCCATTGCATGCACAATTAACATTCTGTCTTGTAAGACAAACTCTTCACTCAGTATCTCAAAGTCTGTAGATTTGTGATTTTATGGAGTATAGCACTTCATAATCCAATTGTGACCTTCCTTTCATGTAACAATTAATCTAATAAATTACTGGGAATATTATAAAACGACAAAATGTGAGAAAGTTGCAGACATTAATGAAACAACTGTCAGGTACCACTCTTAGCTTAAAACATTTTTCTGAGACTTTTGTCCTGTTTCCAAGTCAAAAATATACATGTAAATGTACTGTATGTACATAATAATCATGCATCTAAATTCTAAAAGGACAAAAGTCAAACTTGCAAAGCCCATATCTCAATATATTATTTAAATGAATCTGATGCTTTTCCTCTTGTCTTAGAGAACTACACAAGGAGGGGAGTTTATTCATTTTTTTAGAATTTTGGTAGGGTAGATAAGGATTCAACTGATCTGTAAAGCTATATATAGGACTTAGAAGCTCTAGAAGCACCCATTTCATGGCCTAAATAGCCTTGCCTTTCTAGTACTTTTACCTTATTCATTCCTCAAAAAGAGGAACAAGAACTATTACAGCTACCTAACAATAACAACGCAAAAGTGTTCTAATCAATCAGATGACTGCAATTCCATTTCCCTAAGAAAGACTTTCCATGCTTGATGTTAAACCGCTAACTACTTTAAAAGCTTAAGCTATTAGAGACGGTTGTAACTTAAGTATTTAATATTATAACACACCTCCTCATGTATGGCCAGACTCTTCACTGTGAATGGATCAACACGCGCATCAATTATAATTATTAAGATGGCGGTGATGTTTGAATCCAGGACATTTGCCTACTTTGATACCATATTACCAACTACTCTAAAAGCTTATAACTATTAAAGAGATTGTAACTTAAGTATTTAATACTCTTAACAGTTGAGAGATAGATGTGAAATTAAGAAAACATGACCTCAATTCGAATGCCACAGCCTCGTAAGAGCACAACATTGGCAATGTTCTTTCCTTCTGCCGCTCGTTTTGCATTTAGTGGATGAGAAACCAGAATCCGTGATATCTCCTTGGTTAATTCATTAACAACTGCAGCTGTGTGCTTTGCTTCATCAGTACCATCTAGAGCTTCAGCTTGTAAAAGTAAGCGATTGTCCTTTAATGGGTCAGTTCCTGATATATTTCCACTTAAGCCCGGTCCTTTCACAACAACTCCACACCTATGCTCCGTTGCATACCTATAGGATATGATCTTTGTGTTAATTTTTGTCCATCTTCATGAAATAAGATGCCACAAAGTAAATTCCAGCTACAGATTAAAGCATTTATATTTTAATTAAGATTTGAGACATGAACTTGGCTGGGACAAAAGCTTGAAACATATAACCGTTGAGGATGTTGAGTAAATCTCAGTCTTTTCTATTATTCAAGATGATAGGAACTATAAATTATCAAAGCCCTAATCTGTTACAAATAAGTGGAAATTAACAAATTTGCAGCTATAAAGGATCCCCCCCCCCCCCCCTCTTCCAAAAAAATAAATAAAGAAAGATAAGTTGCGTATGTAAAGGATATTTGTTAGGTAAAACTATCAAAACCACCCTGACTATTTGCAGTTGCCTACATCAATGGACAGGCAAACTTACTGCAGAAGGAAGTATCTTCACCTGACTCTGACTTCATACTGAGGAAAAGATGGCAGCTTCATTCCATCCAACGCTGCACAGAGAATGGGTCCTTCTTCTTCAAAGTGCCTATCAGCCCTCCTACTGGTGACAATTCCAGTTTTCTCATCCAAAGTTGCAAAATTTGACTGGAGATGAAAATTTGCAGTAGGGAATAATGAGGAGAAAACCAGCAATGAGCAATACATTTCAGAACAAATGATCTTAATCTGTTTCTACAGAAAATAGGATTAAAACAAAATTTTCATTGACAGATGCATAAAGAAGAACCTTTGCCAAATGGGATTGATTAAATGGTAAAATAAGCAGGGAAATAACTTAGTTTTAGATTAGTCATTCACAAGAATCAAAATTTCATTTCGCAGTATTATTTTAGGTCACCCAAAAATATTTCAAAAACATAGTGAAAATGATAAAAAAAAAATTAAAATATGTAGAAACACTTGGAAACATAAAGTAAAATATATGAATGTGTGAAGATAAAAATTATAATTAATTAATTGAAAATGTTTTAGGATACATGTCCATCCATAAAAGAAGATACTGGAGTGAAATTTATAAAAAAAAAACGTAAATGTAAATTAATGATTAATACCAAATAACTCTTTGCTAATTAAAATATAGTATAAAAAATTTAGAACTAATTTTTAATTTTTATAAAATATGTAAAATTATTATAATTAAAAACAATACCATAACATAATAGATATATATTGTTTAATATCCACGAATTAAACAATTAAACACAAGTTGCATATAAAATAGTAAGTAAAACAAATAGAAATTTAAACCTATTAAAATAAATTGTTTATCTACATCTTATTTTCACTACTTCTACTTTTCTTTGTTTACTGTTTTTAAAAAAAATTAGAAATATCTTCTTGTAATTTTGAGTCTTTATTCTTCAATCTCCTTCTTCGTTTGAAAAAGAAATAGATATTATCTTATACCAACTTTTAAAATTATTGTTGATACAAAAGAAATGTTTCCACTGTTTCGGTATATTTCCACTAGTTTCGGTATGTTCTCATAGAAACTATGTGAATTTTCGATATTCTACTAATGTTTCGCTTTGGTTCACAAGGGAAATGAAAACGTTTCGGCCATTTTGATGGAAAAGAAACAAAATTTTGATCCTTGGTCATTCATTCAAAGTTAATCCTACCTGATGTCAGTGTAAGCAAACACATAGAAGTTTCATTCAATTCATCAGCATAACCAATGATTAATTATGATTTTTTTCAATGTACAAACCAACATAATTGGATGTCAAAGGTATAGCCAAATTATAATAAACAATTACAATGTAATTTCTTCTAGCTTTGCACTCAATGGCAAGGGAGGGAGTGGTATGCAAAATGCTAGGTCCTCCCTTGTAAACAAAAAGAGCATCCAAAGCTCTATTTTTTTCTATGTTATTAACTTATTACACCAAGTAAATTTAGAATATCAATGAGAACATATAGGAGTTTTCCGTTTTCCCAACTCACATGCACGCACATGTGTGCACATAAATAAACATAAGGAAGGCTAGGGTTGTGGCTTTTGATGAGGTCCATGATTCTACAATTTTCAAGTGATAGAGAAGGGCTAAAAAGTTGCCCTTTTATTGATTTAATGCTATGGAAGGAGAGGACCAACCACTTCGAGATACAAAATCCTTCACAAGTGGTGGAAGAGAAAAGTCCAAAATCTAGGGGTTCGATCTTTGAAGGGTCTAAAGGTGCTTCTAATGTAATTGTCTTGCCAATTGCAGCTGGTTGACTTGCTTCTAATGTAATTGTCACGCATCAATGCTATTTCGAAGTCCCTAGCATGGATCAGAATGCCTAATATTCAGACATTATATGTTATACGGCATGTGACTAGTTATCTATGGGGAAAAAAAATGATGCATGCCAAGTACCAATAAGGAAAAAAAAAATTATAACTAAAGACAAAAGTTAAAAAAGAAAGACAAAAACGTACTTTGAAAGAAATATCCCATACCTCATTTGGACAGCCGGATAAAAAGGTCGGATCGAATAGGATATGGTACGATCATATAAGATGTAAAATCCTGTAGGATTACTAGGATATTGAATATCCCAATTCTACGTTTGGATAAGTACAAATAAGAGTCTTGGCTATAATTACATTTGTATTCCCATATAATGTTTTTTTTAGTAATCGGAAAAAAAAATTCTCAAGTTAAAAAAAAAAAACAAAAGTTCATATATATGCACAAAAAAATTTGAAAAATTAAGAACAGAGTAACAAAAAATGATATATATATATATATATAAAAGATAAATTAAGAGAGGGTTCAACAAGTTTAACAATTTTGTGTGCACAAATATTAAAAAATAATGAACATTAGATGTAAGAAAGAAGATTTTGAGCAATTTGTTTGAGATCTGTTGTGGTGGCAATGTGGTTGTCATCGGCAATGACGATTGTCTACTCCCTCTTCTCTCATTCTCCTTCTTGTTGAAAGTATTTTTTATTTGCTTCTTATCCCGACACCTCAGTTGACATAATTAACTAATCACATCCCATTTCACCGAACAAACATGGTGTATATGTCATACGATGTGTAGCTCTTTATCTTTGAAAAAAAAGAAGATGCATGACAAGTAACAAGAAGAAGAAAAAAACAAATGAAGAAATTATAACAACTAAGGACAAAAGTTGAAAAAAGAAAGATAAAAACATACTTTGAAAGCAATATCCCCAGGTGACATCGCCAATCCAGCACCCATTGATTCAAATGCACCTCGACCCCGGTAATATATTCTTGGGTCATAGCCCAACAAAGAAAGATGGGCAGTGTCACTTCCACAAGCCAAGCCTACTTCAACAGGGTCCATTAGACCATTAACTCCAGAAGAAGCAATTGCATCCAAATTGGGTATCTTGGCTACTTGAAGAGGGGTCTTGTAACCAAATCTTGGCAGTGACACATCGCCCAACCCATCAATCAGCACAAATGCCACCCTTCTCTTGGGCTGATCAGAATTAACCATGCTTTTATATGCTATAATTGCCTTTCCTCCTTCCCTCTGATGGGGCCTAAGACCAGACTATACAATCCCTTCAATCTGAACAAGAAGAAATATAAGAAAAGTCTGTAAAATGGATTTTTACATATATAACAACCACTACTGCTTTTCATATATGCTAAAAAATAAACACAGTATAGAAAGTATCAGTCACGGTAATGTGAGCATATGATAGTCTCGTAGGGGAGATGTCTTGAATCAAATTGGGGTAAATAAGTAAATTTCAAGTGGAGAAAACTGGTACAAAATTTCTTAGATACATTTGTCCAATATTACATAGTAATAATTCAGAAATTTGGTGAAATCCGGAAACTAATTTAAAAATATATATATATTGTCCAGGGTGAGCCAAAGTTTGGGCATTTCAATGAGTTTGAAAATGGACTGGAAGAAACTGTCTATCAATTTGCAACTTATGCTATGTTTGTTTCTACCTAAAATACTACCTGTTGTAAAACATTTATCAAGTAAAATCTTTTACACACCAATTACGTTTCTCTTGTTTTCTGGTGTTTGGCTGCAATCCTGACAACATTTTCCGGAAAACATTTTCAAGTGTTTGACATGAGAAAAAAAAAAAAACAAGTAGCTAATAGCAAAACCTTGAGGTGGCCACTAAACCATCACTCGACCAATGCTTCTTCTCAACTTCTTCCAAAATTATCATGCATTCAAGCTGGTCTTACCTGAACTGAAACTCAATTCAAAGTCCCCAAAATGCAAAAGCTCAAAGCTACAACAATTGCAAAAATCTACAATAATCTAGACTTTTCACTGAAATATTTTATCAAACATCGAGTAGACAATAGAGGGAGGAATCTAGTTATGGATTCAAATTATTTCAAATTGAAAGAAAATGGATTTCATAGATTTAATAACTATGTTGATGGTATAGATATGAAAAAATTAAGAGAAATTTGAATCCGAACAATCCAAAAAACAAAAAACAAAATTTTCAATGAACCCTTAAACTTCTTAGCCAAAACACACCAAAAATTGAACTAAAACTAGAGAAAATTATCAAATCACCACCAAACAATGATCTTCATAATAGGCTTAATTTACACAAACCAAAACTTCATGAAACTCTAAAAAAAAAAAAAAAAAAGTTAATAAAAACCTTGATAATCTGGAATAAAAAAGGGACACCTGTTGTGTACTTGTGAGTGTGAGCCATTCGGACCAAATTGCAAAAATAACTTCCTGCTTTTGAGACCTAAATCGTTTTACTTGCAAAAAGGTTCTACTAATTTTGACGTGCAACCAAACATGGTAAAATACGGGAAAATTTTTTTCAAGAAAATAGTCTACATGGAGTGTACAAAATCGCATTCATGACATGAAACATATACAAACAACATCAAACACCCAATTAAACCTCACTCCTTTACCCTAAACAAACATTTATCTCAATTTTGCAAGTACAAAAAAATGAAAGTAATGGGAGATGGGTTTTCATCACACATTAAACTGCAATCTGATTTTCTTGAAATTAAAAATAATAAATGGGTTCCTCTCTCTCTCTCTCTCAACAAGCCTAAAATCACTACCTTTTCAAACATCACAACAGAAAATTTAAGCAACAATAAGCTCTAATCTTCAAAATACAGAAAGGTAATGCGAAACGATCAAATAGTGCAACATTACCCTTATTACCTCAAGAAGAGAGCTTCAGTAGCGAATCTTTCGATGATGAATTTACAATCGGAAGAAGAACAAAAATCCCATTTCAACCTCCTCAGAGTTGGATTTGGATTCTCTTGTTTATGCCGGATTCGTGACGCCGCGTGGCCGATTGCTGTACAGTGTCTGGGAAAGCTAACCGCAGTTTTGTTGTGGCATTAGCATCATTGGGAAAAGCGGAGAAATAGGATGGGAATTGGGATAGATCACCTTTAACTTTATCAAGAATTATTCTCTCTTTTGATTCCCCAAGAAAATTACTAATACTATTCTTATAGAAAAAATAAAAATTTACCAAAATGAGAAGCCTCCTGCGCTGGAAGCGACACCCGAAGGGTGAGCTTCTGGCGGTAGGCGGTTAGCGGTTAACTTCTTTCACTAGATAATAGGCATTACCTAAAGAAAACATATCGGATGTAAGTTAATTACACTTTACTCCCTCCCTTGTATATTTAGACTATGTTCACTTTACCCTTACAGTTTAGACTCATATTCACTTTACCTCCTATACTTTAGATTCATATTCACTTTATCTCCTATATTTTATTATTTTACACTTAACTTTTTTTTATTGTTACGACCAAAATAAAAACGTCATCATTAACGAAAAGTATGAAAGGGTAAAAAAGTTCAATCAGTTATAATCACAAAATTGAGATAAGGGCATTCGTTCAACTAAGCAAAACCAACGTAGACGCAGTCAAAATTAGGGTTTGCAATTGTTACAATTATTAAGGGAATAAAAAACTTGAATTTTAGGGTTGAGTAGTGATACGAAAATGCACAAGGTATGTAATTTTTTATTTGTTATTCAAATTTGTTTGTTTCCTTATCGATGAGCTTTAGGAGCCTCAAATCTTCACTTGTCTTTATCGATGAGCTCAAATGAACAATATATGTTTTAAGAGCTTACAATGATTAGGTTTATTGAGGGAAAATATCCAAGTAGGGACCTATGTCTTGCACTATGTTTTTGGTGTTGTTATATATGTATTTGTGGGAATCCCTATCCTTAATTTGATCTACATTAGTAATTTTTTGCTTTAGTTTTCTTGTATTTTTCAATTTGTTTAATAACTTTATATTTATGGATTTTGATGCAAAATGATTTGTTTCTAGATTTACCATGAGGACACTTAGAAAGGTCTCATCATACTAGTATATATAGGTGAAAAGAACAAATTGAGGAGAAGAGATCCTGAAGAACCCAATAATTCTTACTGAGCTTCAAGGAAAAACTAAATTCATGACATGTGCTAAATGCAATAAGTAAGGACACAATCAGAGAAGTTGCAAAGGACATATTCATCTAATTTCTAACTTGTCCAAGGTATGAACAGTATGTGCAATACATTTGAATTTTAAAAGTGATCACAATATTATTAGGCAATCTAACAAGTTGATTCCCAAATACAGGTTTCAAGTAATAAGACACCTACCAGTTCTAATTTGAATCAAGTAATTCAACAACTAAATCCTTCAATTGTTAGTTCCATACTTTGGGTTTATATGATGTGTGATAATTGTGTGATTTTGTAGGGTAAAACTCAAGGTTTTACTTCATCTAAACAGTCAACAACACAACAAGAAGCAACCCACAAAAGTAACCAACCAACCCCACAACCAGCTTCTCCTATGCCCAGAAGAATGACATACACACAACCAGCTTCTCCAATGCCCACTAGAATGTCTACAAGAATGACTTCCATATAACCAACCCCACAACCAGCTTCTTCTATGTCTAAAAGAATGACATCCACACAATCAGCTTCTTCAATGTCCATAAGAATGTCTACAAGAATGGCTTACGCACAACTACCAACTAAGTTGCCAAGTTTTGGTGGCAAAGGATTTGGGGTGGGTCAGAAGCAACAGACTCAAGCATAAGAAGCAACAGACTCAAGCACAAAATGGGAGATATAAGGGTGTCAAGTGAATCAAGTATTAGTTTTTTATACAAAGAATTTCTTTTTAAGGCATTTCTTTGGCCTTCACAATACGTTTTTATTTATCAACAATGTGTTTCTGTATGAATAATATATTTCTATATCAATGTCATGTGTATGAATGTTATGATTTTATGTCCTATTGGCTCAATTATTTACCCTGTTACTTAGTAAAACAATAAGTACACAAATGCACAACCAATTGAATAACTCTAAAATAACAAGAAGTTTCCATTGATCATTCATTCACATTCAAAAGTTACGTTGTCTTTCAATAACTCCAACTTAACCAAAATTTATACAAAATAAGTCAAATACAACTAAAACCCCAACATATAACCAAAATTTATACTACTTCCCTAGACAACCAAAAAATCTTAAAAAAAATAATAATATTTTTTGGTTACATTTGGTCACCCTTTCTTCCTAGGAACCATAGAAAAACAAATAACACCTATGATACAACTAAAGTCTTAGAGTATAATCGTTGTCTTCGACGAGCAATTAACAAGTCCTCTTCCAAAGCATTTTTTTTTAATTAGCCTAGGGATTACTTCTTTAACTCGTTCACATATTGGAGGGTTGGTGCATGCAAAATACCCACAATTTTTAATGATCTGCAAAATTATATCACTTCATTCTCAAAGTATCCACATCGATACAATCTATAAGTAATTCAAATAAATTAAAAAAATATCCACGAAAGAACTTACCCTATAATTACTACATTCATAAAACATCTTTCCATAATATATGGTTGTCCAAGCAGTTCTGAGGGTCGTTCAAGCTCCACGGTAGCAAGCACAAAAATAGCTTGAATTGGTTGGCCTAATTGGTAACCTTTCATTGGTTCAGACAATTGGGACATGGATGATACTTGCGATTGAGCTTGAGACATTATATTGCGTTGGTTTTTCTTTTCAAAAAAATTACAGAGCTCTTTAATGGTGAATGGGTTGTATTGGTGTTACATAGAGATAGGGATAATAGTGAATTTTTTTGGAAGGGAAAAGCAAAACAGAACTCTTATACCTCTATTATGGCACGTATATAATACACGCCATTCATTTGAATGACAAACCTAACATTTTTATTTTGGTCATAACAACAGGGAGGGAGTAAGTGTAGAACATTAAAGTATATGGGGTAAAGTGAACATGGGTCTAAATGCACGAGGTAAAGTGTAATTTATCCTATATTCTATTACAAATAAATAATATTTCAAAATAGAACTAATAAACTACACTATTAATACACAAATATTTATGTGACGGTATTTAAAAAAATAGTAAAGAGTATATATAATTAATATATAATAGAGAGTATATGTAATTTAAATGTATATTAAAAAGTACGAGAAAAATATATGTAATTTATATATATAATTAGAGGGGAACGAGAATATACATTTATGTGAGGGTATTTGAAAAAAATATCTAAATCTTAAAAAATATTTATGTGATTTAAATATATAATCAGAGCAGGACAAGACAAAATACTTAGACCCATTCTCATCTTAATTTAGTACCAGATTTTAATTCCTTTCCCATTCCTACCAGCTTGTTGATTTTCTTTACCAACCCTTTCAAACATGGAGGACATTTTGCCATTTTTAATTGCAACAAGGTATATTATGATTATATAAAAGATTATGTTTGGAAAAAATCTAGATTTAAAAAAATTTCTAATAAAAACTAATTTTGAAAATGTATCTAAATTGGTCTTAATTTTAAAAATAGAAATTTATTTTAAAATTTTCATAATTTTTTTTATATTTAAATTATAAGGAGAATTGCATTTAAGACAAGTTATTAGCAGACTAGTTGAACAATTTGTACTTAATTTGATATGAAAGAAAATAAATTATACTTAAATTGATAAATACCACTAATTATTTATTAAGCACAATATAATTTAAGGACATGACACTTAGTTAAGTGTTACATTATGAACTATTGGTAGCATGTCGGAAAATAATGTAATTTTTTAATTATAAATTATTATTATTTTGTTAACTTGTATAATTTTATTCCTAGACACAATTAACACATTATCGTTTGGATTGTGATTCAGAAATAATTTTTAAAAATATATTTAAAATTTTATAATTAATTTTTTAAAATTATAAAAATATATTTAAATATAATAATTTAAATTTAAAAAAATTAAAAAATATATATTTTGAAATGCGTTTTTGAAAATAAAAGCAAACATAGCCATTAAAGGGTTAACGGTCCTTCTACACACGAACCATCTCCGAAGGCAGCGCCTGCGACTCGGTACATGCCAAGCGAGAGAAATCTGCCCAAGGACTCAAACAACTCAACTCCACTTCTGATTCTTCCCATTCCACAAAGAAACCGGGAAAAGAAAATCAAGAAACAAGAGATCACAAATAAATGAAGACGATGGTTTCCCGACTGCTCCATTCACAGTCCTCTCTTCCAAGACTCTAGTGACGTATCTTATTAGTTGTTGGCCATTTTGGCTGACGCATTTGACTACACATTTGTGATCTTCCTATTATTTCATTTGGATATTTTCACATAGGGTTCTAATGAATTCCCATATTGTTATACTTCTTTTTCCGATTTTATTATTATTTTTTGTTAGATCAGTAATTCTCACATTGATGAGTCTGATTGAAATGGGTATGAATTTTGAATGCCGAGTGTTGTGAAACTATTTTTTTTTTTTTCTGTGAGTACTGGACTCAATCCATTGTTTATTTGGTCTTGAATTAATTTTCTTTCTTTCAAGCTTCCTGCGAACATCGGCGAATTACCAGGGCTTAATAATAAACTAGGATTGATATTTTTTTATTGAAACCCTAAATTGCGTGTCATCTAAAATGGATGTTCCTTTTGGAAGCTGATCACTAGGAAGGAGAATGTAGGGTACTTGGATGTAGATATAGAATTCTGTTTGCTAATATCCCAAAAGGAAAAAATAAATGCCCGTTTGAGTTCTGTAACAAAACGAAAGTTGGAATTTTTTCTTTTTGAAGATACATAATGATATAAACAAAGATTGCCTATACCCTTACGGTAGTTGGATGTAGATATAGAATTCTGTTTAATAATCTCCCAAAAAGAAAAAATAAGCCGTTTGAGTTCTGAAACAAAACAAAAACTCGATTATTTTTTATTTTTTTAAGATACATACTGAGATAAACAAAGATTGCCTATACCCTTTTTCTCTATTTCATTATTATTAGTGACATAATAAGACCAAAAATTAACATAAAAAAAATTTAAATAGATGCTAATATCCAAATAAGTAATACTATGATATATGAAGTGGAATTATTCCATTATCATGTGGTTTTGTGACAGCTCCTCAACCATTAGTATCAAAATTCAGTTATTCATCACATTTTGTGCTTAAAATACATGTGATTCTTTTTGTTGGCAGGTAAAAACATAAAAGATAAAAGATATTGCTTCCAATGGTTTTCTTTTTTCAATACTAGTATTGAAAGCTTGTACAAGTCAGTAGAGCTTTATGTCTCCAAGCTTTAGATGGGATCCTAATTATAGCATTAGCATGCCTGCCATTTCAGTCTTCCATTTTTCCATATTTGTAGATTATGCTTACCTTTCTGTACAAAGATTGAGTTGAACTCTTTTTTGTATGGCAAGATTTTCTCACTAATATATTTATCTTTCTGCCACCTGTCGAGACAGTACAGTGGCTCTGTCCAGAAATGGGAGATTATTATCAACAGGTTCTGACAAGGTAGACGAACCCTTCAAAGTTGAGGAAGCAGAGACGGTCAAAGTCACACCACCTCCAGCAGAGAAGGTACCTTGTGCTGATAAAGGGATACTGTCAATTTAATTACTCCTCATTTAGTATACTGGATATGCCCCTCTTGAATATATAACTTTTCATTTTCCTTTGATTCAGTTACTTGTTTTGGGTGGAAATGGATTTGTGGGTTCACATATATGCAGAGAAGCTCTAAATCGTGGTTGGACTGTATCTAGCCTTAGCAGGTATGCTTTTATACTTGTGAAAACTTGAAGTTTGGTTCCTTCAGTTTTGATTCCAACAAGAAGGTTGATTTTAATGACACTTTAGACTTTAGATCAAACCCATCCTTTTTGGTTCCTTCAGTTTTGATTCCAACAAAAAGGTTGATTTTAATGACACTTATAGACTTTAGATCAAACCCATTCTTTTTGTTTCTTACCAAGCTTATTAGAAAAATTCTAGTTCTATACACACATACATATAACTTTTGGTTTTTGAAATAGATTTCTGGTTTACTAGCTAAATGTTAGCTTGATGCTTTTCTCTCATGTTGGCGTTACTAGTTGTATTCTTGTAAGAAAATAAATGAACTGTCTGCTTGAGATAGATTCTGTGGAAATATTTGTTTGTTCTTATAGTATACATATGTTTTATTGAGCCAAAGTCATTGTAACATGGTGACTAAAGTGTTGCTATGACATCTAAAAGGTAATGAGCAGGATTATGGGTTCAATTGCACTTTATGTGATGTGATTGTTAAATCTAGGATTGTGATATAATGTGGTTGTCTTATATATTGAATAGTTTTTTTTTTGTATTAAGAATTCACCAATTTCTCTAACATCCTATCCCTAATATCATAAAAAACAATCTGACTTAATTCCCTAGGAAAATCACTTAGCCATACTATTTTACCTCTCAACTAATGGGCTTCATTTGCCAACCAATCGGCCGCTAAATTAGTCTCACGACTTACATATTGAATAGTTGATGGCTAATCTGTACTACAGTGGTGCCAAACCAAGAATTGTTTTCTTTTTTCTTTTTCTTGTGTGTGTGTTTGGGGGGGGGGGGGGGGGTATTAAAGAATCAAAAAGCTTAAGAATTTTGGAACACAAACTGATATTGCAGAGATAGAGAGAGAGTTTTGTTATATGCGTGTTATGGTTATGTGGGAAAATGTTGAGCTTACTGACATAATCTACCATTTTTTTTGGAAATTTAGGGGAGCCCGTGTTAGCTGTTAAAAACTTTTGGAAGGCTATTTGTTTGTAGCACTGTCCTATTTGTAGGATTAGGATGGATGCCACTAATGTTTGTTATCACTTCCTTTTGGTGGATGGGGAGCGTAGTTATGATTTTGAATTGTTTTTGAGGGGCCATCTTGATGTCATGTGTAAATTCAATACCCCTAATGCATAAGTCATTTTTAGAATAGAGAACAAAAAATTTGGGAGGGGCACGACCCTTTCGTGCTCTGTTTAATTTTTTTTAGAAAACTAAGAAAGCGCATATTATAATCTATGGAAAAGGTGACAAGTGTGTGCATGTGTGTAAGTGTCTTCCTCTATATTACTGGGATAGAAACTTAGAATGATAGGCAAGCGCTCAGAACATCATAATTGTCTACAAATTACAAAAAAGATGAGAAAAATCATCCTCGCATATTTTTCCTCTGAAAATGTAACAAAAATCTTTAAACATCTTGATAATAGAAGATGACACAACAAGTCCAGGGCAGCGCACCTCTATTTAATTAATAATTCCCAACAGCCACTTCACAATCTGATTGGATTGATGCAACGAATGGCCCACGAGGCCACTTATGGCATAGAGGATAGCCTGCAACTCAAGTAGGATGACGTTCATGAAGGTCTCGCACCGGCAAAGCTAGAAGCATGCAACATTACCACCAAGATGCCTTTGAAGAGACCCATCACAATCTGGCAACCTTCCCGAAGCAAAGCTAGACAAGATTCAACGTGACTTCTATAGGAGGGCAAGGAAGGTGAGAGAAAACTTCACGTTGTCAAGTGGGACAAGGTAAAGGACCCTATTTACAATGGGGGTTTGGGTCTTAAAAATTTAAAGAAGTTTAATAAAGCTCTCTTGGGAAGTGGTTTTGGACATTTGGCATGGAGAATCAAGCTTTGTGGTGAGAAGCGATAGTTACCAGATATGGAGAGGAAAAGGGAAGATGGCATTCTAAGGAGCTGCTGGGGGCTTATGTTGGGGTCTTTGGAAGGCTATTTGGAAGAGGGAAGAAGATTTCATCAAGAACGCTTAGTTTGAGGTGGGGAACGGTAGGAGGGTTAGATTTTGGGAGGACCATTGGTGTGTGGATAGTCCTTTGAAAGGCTGTTTACCTCGTCTATTCAACATAGCCAAGAACAAGGGTTCTTTGGTAGCTGATTATGGAGATGTGGGGGGAGAAGAAATCGTGTGGAGCCCTTGTTTCCGTCAGAATTTTTGGGAGAGGGAAGAGGCGGAGGCGGTGGAATTGTTGAAGATTGTGAATGGGTATAAAATGTGTGCATCCAAAGAAGATAAAATGATTTGGAAAAGAAATAGTGAGAAGAAATTCACGGTCAGATCTTTTTACAAAGATAACTAAGAAAATGCCCGATGAGTGGAGGAAAAGTATTTTAGTACCTATATATAAAACGAAATGAGATATCCAACATTGTACAAATTACCGTGACATTAAATTAATGAGTCATACTATGAAACTTTGGGAGAGAGTGATAGAATACCGATTAAGACTTGAGACATTTGTATCGGAGAATCAATTTGGATTTATGTCAAGAAGATTAACAATAGTGAGAAGATAACATGATTTTGGAAAAGAAGATAAAATGATTTGCATCCAAAGAAGATAAAATGATTTGGAAAAGAAATAGTGAGAAGAAATTCACGGTCAGATCTTTTTACAAAGATAACTAAGAAAATGCCCGATGAGTGGAGGAAAAGTATTTTAGTACCTATATATAAAACGAAATGAGATATCCAACATTGTACAAATTACCGTGACATTAAATTAATGAGTCATACTATGAAACTTTGGGAGAGAGTGATAGAATACCGATTAAAACTTGAGACATTTGTATCGGAGAATCAATTTGGATTTATGTCAAGAAGATTAACAATAAAAGCTATTTATTTATTAAGAAGAATTATGGAGAGGTATAGAGAAAAGAGGAAAGATCTTCATATGGTATTCATCGATTTAGAGAAACCCTATGATAGGGTTCCCCGATATCTAATATGGTGGGTTTTAAAAAAAAAGGGAGTTACAAAACAATATATCAAAACAATAAAAGATATGTATGACGGGACGGTTACTATAGTGAGGACAACTGTTGGAGAAACAAGTGAATTCGCGTTCACGGTAGGCCTACATCAAGGGTCGGCATTAAGCCCGTTCTTTTTTGCTTTGGTAATGGATGAGCTGACTAGGCATATAGAGGATGACGTTCCATGGTGTATGCTTTTTGCTGATGATATTGTTTTAATTGATGAAATAAAAAGAGAGATAAATGATAAATTAGAGATTTCGAGAGAAGCTCTAGAATCAAAAGGATTCAAGGTAAGTAGGACAAAAATTGAATATCTTGACTGTAATTTTAGTAAAACTAGTAATATAAATGGGGATATAGTGAAAATTGAAAATCAAGAATTAATAAGAAGTGAAAAATTTCGTTATTTAAGCTCATTTATTCATCCAGAGGGAGAAATTGGAGATGATGTTAATCATAGAACTAAAGTAGCATGTGCTAAGTGGAGAAGTGCGTCTGGGGTGTTATGTGATCGGCGTATACCCTTAAAATTGAAAAGTAAATTTTGTAGAATAACTATTAGGCCAACCATGTTGTATGGAACATAATGTTGGACAATTAGGAAACAACATGTTAATAAGATGAGTGTAGCCGAAATGAGGATGTTAAGATGGATGTGCGGTAAAACAAGAAAGGATAAAATTAAGAGTGAATATATTCGTGAGATTGTAGGGGTAGCATCTATAGGAGATAAGTTGAGAGAATATCGGCTAAGGTGGTATGGTCATGTAAAATGAAGACCAATAAATGCACCAGTAAGGAATAACGATAGGGTTAATATTGAGGGTCATGCTAGGAGGCAAGGGCGACCTTAATTAACTTTATTAGTAGTTAAAAAAGATATGGGAATGGGTGGTTTAATGGAATGAGTGACCTTAAATAGAAAATAATGGCAAGATAGGATTCATATAGCCGACCCCAAGTAATTGGGATAAGGCTTTGTTGAGTTGAGTTGAGTATTGCGAGGTGGCAAGGGATGTGTGGACCATGGCTATATCTTTGGTGGGATATCATTGGGTGATGCTGGCTACGGTCTTGGAAGCTCTTTCTAGTTGGAGATGTTCTAAAGGAGGGAAGGGTGGTAGAATTGCATGGAGAATGATCGCGCATTGCATTATGTGGAGTCATTGTAAAGAAAGAAATAGGAGAACTTTTGAGGAAGAGGAACAATCCCTTTGGCGTCTAAAAGATGGAGTGTTATGCTTAATTTTCTTTTGGGTTAAAGAAGCAAACCAATTGCATTTAGACACATTTATAACATTTTTGGGAGACCTTGGGCAATAATTTTTGTAAGCCCGGCCCTTTTTTTTTTATAGAATGGGTTCACCCCCCTCGGGCGCCATTTTATAGATTTACTTTTACCGATAAAAAAGTATCAAGATCGGGAGCTTTCCAAGTCAATAGGTTGCAATAAAATGACGAGAATGGACCTCTGTCCCTATTTGACATGATGTCCCAGCAGTAGCATGGGTGTCTTCAGTAGAAATTGGGTACCCAAACTTGCACGGGGTCAATAACAAGTTTCCCTGCTACTCTGTAAAGGGAGATGGTTGATGATACGGCCTTATTTTGCTTTAGAAAAAAAAATCCCTTTCAATTTAACTACTTGTACACAATAGGTTATGGTGGCAACTTCCACTGGTAATTTCTTCATTTCAATCATTTGATTACTGAATCCTGCCATGATGCTACATGCGGGCAAATATTTATGTGCATAAGAGCTGCATTTTACTGGTAAATGAATTATAGGTTGTAGATTCTGTAATACTTTGCATGTATCAGTTATCCTTTTGTTATGATTATTCGTTAATAAATATGTTTATATTTGTTCATGAAATTTTTCTGGAAGGTTCTCTGATCATATATTTTGGATGATACTTCTCTCCCAGTTTCCTCTGCAGATTCGTTAGCTGGAACATTTCAAACTATTAGGAATCAATAATATGATATTTCAAATACTGTGTCAGAAAGCAGGGAGATCATACATCTGTTGTCAGAGTTGTGACTCTCCCATTCTACTGCCTTATGCTTGTTTCCAGACTGGCAGACAGCCTTTCACTCTTACCACCATCGTTCTCTTCCTTTCCTTTTGTCCCAATCTTTTAACCATTGTGAAACCACCTACCATTAAAATTTGTTACATAGTTTCCTGTTAAGATTTTCCATAAGGGTATTGAACAAGGTCAATCAAATTGGCCGTTTGCCACGGAGGATCATGCTTTATGGAGAGATCTCATTTCTACTAAATATGGGTGTGAGGAAGGGGGTTGGCTCACTTATGATGTGGTGGAGCAGTATGGGTGTGGAGTGTGGAAAACTATTCAAAGAGGGAGAGAAGGCTTTGCTCCTTGTATCAAGTTTGACACTAGGGGATGGTGGGATGGTTAATTTTTTGGGGGGATCCATGGCATGGAGAAGGTGTCTTGAAGGAAAGATTTCCTAATCTCTTTAACATTGCTTTGGAGTTTGGACAAGGATGCTTTGGTTGCGGATTGCATTGAATTGGTAGGGGTAGAAGGGTTTGGAGTCCGAAACTTAGAAGGCAATTTTTGTGATTGGGAACTAGGGGAGGTGAATGAGTTGATGACTTCTTTTGCAAAGTGGATTTGACAGATGAGAGGGTGGATGAGATAAAATGGAAGGGGAGTGGAGGCAAAAAAATTTCGGTCCGCTCTTTTTATAGGAAGTTGGTGAACAGGAAGGGTGTTTCTTTCCCTTGGTGGCACATTTGGAAGTCTAGGGTACCTACAAAGGCCACTTTTTTTGTTTGCGAAGCTATTCTTATGCCAGATAATCTTTAAAGTTGAGGTTACCATTGATGCTCCTTGTGCAAAGAGGAGGAAGAGTCGGTAAACCATCTCCTTTTGCACTACAAGATTGCCCGGGATATGTGGAGTTTGTTATTCGCCATTTTTTGTTGTAGTTGGGTTATGCTGGCCAAAGTCAAGTAACTTTTTTGGGGTGGAGAGGTTCAAGAATTAAAAAGGAATTGAAAGTAGCATGGAGAATGCTCTCATTTGCCTAGTTTGGTGCCTTTGGCGAGAGAGGAATGAAAGACTTTTAATGGAGAAGAGTGCCCTCCATGGAAGATGAAAGATACTTTATTGAAAACTTTTTTCTTTTGGATCAAAGAAGAATATCTTATGTGTTTAGATAGGTTTTTGGATTTTTGGGGGGATCTTAGGCTTTAATTATTGTAGCCGATCCCTTCTTTTGTATACTTGGGTTTGCCCTTCTCGGGCTCCCTGTAATTAATACAATTTACTTTCACCGATAAAAAAAAAGAAGGTATTCAACAAGGTGGTCAAAGTTTCTAATATACCCTTTTGAAGTTTGCCCATTTACATTTAGAGGCACAACTCACATATCCTTCTCCGGAGAACACATTTCTTCTTTGTTCATGATGTCTGGGGCATTGAAGCTTCATTTTGTGCTGTGATTTATTAGTTGTCATTTATGATGATGCTGGGGGAAAGAACTTATTGGTATAACAGATAAGGTCACAGTTGCTTATTACATGTATGTACATTTATATATACGTATATGTACTTTGTTTTTTGTCAGATCTTTATAAATATTTTTATTCACACACATATATCTTGATAAGTACATAAACACACACACTCACACGTATATATTAAACTATTTGCTTCAAAGATAAAATAAAAAAATGAAAAGCTAAGAGAAATAACTGTTTGCTGATTTTCCTTATTGTTAGGTCTGGGAGGTCATCTCTACACGAGTCTTGGGCAAACAGTGTGTTCTGGCATCAAGGTTCAGTTGGTGTTTTATATGTTTATATTGACTATCATCATTGGCCGATCCACAGGTTGCAAGAGCCAGCCAAAGATTTGAAATTTTCCAATTGTTACTTTGCTAAAAGTCTTTATTTATTAAAAGAAATGCTAAAATGCTTTTAAAAATAGGAATTGCCCCTGCCCCCAATTTCTCTCCCCCCCCCCCCCCGTCCCCTCCTTCCTAAGAATTCTAACTTTTCCTCCCAGGCACAATTCATGGATTGACCACCGACTGTCATGCTTGTGGAGATATGAAATATATATATATATATATATATATATTTTTTTTTTTTTTGGACAAGTAGAGATATGAACTGTAATACTCTTTTCTTTTTCATACAGGAAACCTTCTATCGCCTGATTCGTTGAAGAATGCACTGAATGGAGTGACCTCTGTGGTATAAGTTCTCTGAATTTGTACTTCTTTAACCTCAGATCATATGAGTCAATCTTAAAATAAACTTTATGACATTAGATAAGGGTTCATATCCTCTTATTATGGGTTTAATTGATGTAGCCTATTCCTTGTAATTATGGGTTTGCCCCCCTGTGGGTGCTCTTTTTTATAAAATTACACCTGTAAAAAAAAAAATCCATTATTCATCGTCAAATTTACTGTCACCAAACTGTTTCCAGTTGTTACCATGGTGTAGAAAGGTGCAATTTCATTTTATTTGAGACAAAAAATCAGTTGAATTACCACTGAAACCATATGTTTAGATTTAAGAAATGCTGGTGGTGCTGTCCTAGCTAGATTTGACACATTTCAAACAGCAAAGAGTTGGCAATTCGCTATGGTTGTATTGGAGAGTGATTATAGATGAGCTATGCCTTAAAGATGACTGCACACATTTTAGAGGACATAAGAGTTATTGATTCTTTTTTCTCTTTCTAGACCTTGTCTTTTGCAATCCCCATTATACTTACGGTTGTGCTATGATTTTAAAACAAATGGAGTTCTCTCCATATGATTTTCAGTTTCCCCTGCTTGTAGTGGTTTTTTTGGTCTGATTGCGTGCATAAATCTTGGAGAGTTTCACTGGAGAGTGATGGATTTTATAATGTATCTTATTTCAACTGTTCCTTAGAGTTAGGATTCTAGTTGTTGTACTTGGCAAAGTAAAACTATATCTGTGTTGACTATTTACTATTCTGGTTGTTGTACTTGGCAAAGTAAAACTATATCTGTGTTGACTATTTACTATTCTGGTTGTTGTACTTGGCAAAGTAATATTGTGTCTGTTTTGACTATTTCCAAAAATATTTTTAAGATTTGTGGTTCTGCCCAGTTATGTGGAGAACATTGCCTTTTTACCTTCAACAGGGGTGAAAATGAATAATCCAATTTTACGTCTGTTGCAAGTTTGAATCCAAGCAATGTACGTACTGTTGAAATATGAATGATTAAGGAAGTTGGTCAAAATTACTATTTGGCAACTTATGAACTTATATTTAATATTCATTTGGTGGTGCATTGGATATGAATGAGGGTATAAATCTCCTTAACCACAATGTGCTAAGGTTTCCAATTTATATCTCTATGGAGGGCACTAAATCAGTTACTTTCTTTCTTGCTTTTGCCTGTTTACATTTTTTTTTTATTCTAGAATTATTGTGTTTGCATTTTAGAACTTCTGCTTCATGTTGCTTGTTTTCTATTTTCAATTTCAATACATGTTGGTGCATTTTTTGATTTAAGATGTACTTGATACATATCATGTGTTGGAGGTTTTGGCTCACACTCACACATGTATAAGATCAATGGGACTGCAAACATAAATGCTATTAGAGCTGCTGCAGAACAAGGTATGCCATATCCTTTCAGCATATTTTTTTTTAAAATTTTTTTTTCAAAAAAGTTTGAGAACTAATAGCAGGGTGTATTTATTTATAAAAACCTTACTGTTAAAACATCAAATTTGGGAAAATCTTCATATGTATTTTAGAGAGAAGAAAGATAGCAGAACAGAGGCAGAAGAAGAAGAACAAGAAATTGGAAGACAAAATAGAGCACCTTCAGATATAGGGAAGAAAAGGAAGTACTAAATAGTATCATTTTAAAAGTTATTGAAAATTGACTTGAGATTGGCGAGAGTGCTTTAGAAATAGTTGAGAAGCCTTGCATGGTAATGACAGGGTCATACATCGGATGTGTTAGATAAATACACACTGTATTTTAAATCGCTAAATGTACTGGAAGCAACTGCATCGGATGTGTTAGATAAATACACGTTGTATTTTTAAGCTGCTAAAGTACTGGACGTAATTATTGTGTTGAAGTGATAACCATCATTTCAACTTTCAAGCACTTTGTCACTTACTACTGTTGGAATGAGTATATCAAATGATAATTTATGCATTCAATTCTTAGGACGTGCTTATGAATCTAGTTTGTTTCCATGGCATTTGGAAGGAATGTAAACTAGTAAATGAATAGATTTCTTAATACTAGTAGTGTAGTATAAAATTATGTGAAGATATTGTTAAAAACTTCATTCTTTCCTCTCTCTCTCTCTTTTTTTTTTTTGATTTCGACATTTTTGTACTTTTGAATGTGTATTTGCCTGAGTTCTGAGTTGAAATATTCTGATGATAACAATGGAATGTTACACTTGCACACTTGCCCCAAAGAAATGTTGACATTTTGAATTAATTAATTTACACTTTTTTTTGGTGGTTGTATAATTTCCTTCTTTCTGCAGATAATTTGCAATACATGCTATTTACAGTGGAAGGCCATTGATTTATATAATAAGAGTAAACATTATTTGTATACTGATTTCTAAATTATAAGGCAAGGATTAGGTGGTGGTAATAATTGTGAACCTTATGTGGCCCATCCTCCCGGATATATGAGTTGCTACTTATTTGCCTGGCTCCTTCATGTGCATTAATGTCTGCAGGCGTAAAAAGATTCGTATATATCTCTGCTGCTGACTTTGGTTTGGCAAATTACCTACTACAAGGATATTATGAGGGGAAGGTACGTTCTTGCTTGCTACTCGTTCATGTATTATAAGTATAATTTTGAAAATGAAAAGATTAAACTTTCGAAACAACTTTGTGAATTTTTTGTCGACGAGTAGTAGTAACCTAGAATACCCAATTCGTTGGATTGGGTGAAAATTTCCCTCCAATCCACAAATTTGTTATTTTTAAATGAAATCAAGTTATATTTGTGAATTGACTTGGTCAAAGGCGCAAATTTGACTTTTTGACTCGCATATTTGACTGATTATAGGGCTGAATTCAACTTTTGACCATGATTAGACCTCCATCAATTTATAACTTATTAAAAATGGATACTCAATTGATACTTTACTGTTATGGAGCATCAAACTTCTATCCTATAAAGCACAGACACTCTATTTTGGCTCACGTGTCCGTGTTCGTGTCGAACACCGACACTTTCGGACACTTAGCAGACATGTGTCAAACACGCGAAAAAATTGTATCCAAATGCTTTTATTTTTTTCTAAATTTGGGACACATTTCGGACATTTTTGGGACAATTTTTTTTTCCTCTTATCCTTACTTCTTGTTTTTGGTTATATATATACATATATACAAAATGTAATAGTTAGTAAATTTGTTTTGGAACTTTAATCATGGATGTTGATGATTAAATGAAGAAGCTCTTGAATTTTTATTTAATGACTTTGTTATTTTAATAGCTTAATAACATTTTTGTGATTTGTCTTTTTATGCCAATTTTAATTGAAATAATGTTAGGATCTTATTATATCGTCATATAAAAAAAATGTATATATATTCAATGTTGTCCCTAACGTGTCCGTGTCCGTGTCCTACTTTTTTGAGAAATGGTGTATCTATGTGTCCGTATCGTGTCGTGTCGTATCCGTGTCTTGTGTCCATCTCCGCGCTTCTTAGCTTCTATCCAATTTCTTCCACAACCAAGCCAAGAGCCATATTGCCAAAGAAGACTTGTTTGCAATCTTTGCACTTTTTCATTTATATAATAGATTTTAGTTATACAAATGTGCATATATGTATGGACATATAAATATTCATTTCTCTCTGGAAATGCTTTGGATATGTGGATCCTTCAAAATTTTGGCTCTCTTGCTCTCACTATTTGCTCTGGTATCTTAGATAAAAAACCATGTAGATGAACTGATTGATGTGTCTTAAGCCCTTTTTAGTGAAAACAAAAACACTATTAAACAGGAATGGTTTCAACTTTCTAGTTTAACAAATTACAACTATCTTATATATTGTGAAATTAAAGATCTATGCAACAAGAGTTAGAGAGAGAGAAAAAACGATAAGATTTACGTAGTTCGGCAATGTGCCTACATTCACGGGAGCGGCTATGCTCTTCACTGTATAGAAAATAGGGTTACATATCTCTAACATTATATTTTCAAAAATTTGGAAACATACTTCCATTAATGCACAAAATGGAGATGTACCTTATATTATTCACTGTAATAAATGGTTTCTGTAATTGCTACAATTTTTCGAAGGATTAATTAATATGGAAATATATTTCAATTCTGCAGTACTCTGTCTTAGCAATTAATGCAGCACATTCTTTTTAAATATTTAGAAAGCTCATTTTTTATTAATTCCTCCTTTGTCACTTTTCTGATGGAAAATTTTCTTGTATGCTGATGCAGAAAGCAGCTGAAACAGAGCTAATGATCAGATTCCCATACGGAGGTTAAGTTTCTCATTTTCTCACTGGGATTAGGAATGTCTGAGTCTCTATTTAGCATGCAGTGGAGTTCTAATTCAATATATGTGTTCTGCTCAATGAAGGAAACCTTGCTGAATTTGTTTACTTGATTTCTTGAGATATTCCATTATAATTCGAAACAATTCATGCATATGATGGGAAGAATCATTTTGTGGGAATGTTCTTCTGTATATAGAAGTATGGAGTCAGGATGTGCTGTTGTTCAAGTCTACTTAGATTTAGTTGCCTAAAGTAATTGAGGCTTCTCCCTAGTAACTGATAATTGGGCATTTGAAATTTGACATAAACAAGGCAATTGTCTGTTGTAATCTCTGAAGGATATTATTACTGGAGGTACCTTATTAAAGCTTCATTGTCATCTGTGAAGGATAAACAATTTCTCTTTATTTTTTTTTCAGCTTTTAGTTGCACCAATTTATTCCATATATATATATATATATTTGGAACAGATTGTGGAAAATTTATGTTCAAAATCATTGTTTTGGCAAAGACATTATTTATGGGAGGTTTAGTTTCAACTAAGTAAACTAAAAGGCATCGTTCAGGTAATAAGCTTATTGCTACCTGGGTTAGGTGATTGATGGAGTAATAAGTATGCTGTTAAAAATTTGGCAATGCCCAATCAAGTACAGCCAACTAACCTAGGTAGCTTTACTCGATTGAGGTTTTACAATTTTTTGGTAACAAGCTTGTTGCCCCATTATTGTTGCAAACTAAGTAATAATATTTCAACAAAGACACCAAAAACCAGGGGCGCATCCCATGTATACATGAGGGATATGAAGTATATCCCTCCCAAAAACTCTACATCAACCATAGCAGACTTTACAATCGAAAAATAATCACTCCTTAAACACAAACTCTTTAATCCAACTACAAAGCATGTTCCCTTTGAATGTTCTCCTATTCTGCTCACCCCAAATGCACCCAAATAGAGAAAGGGTTGCCACATCCCACACCTTCCTCATCCTCCGCTTAATGCAAATCCCTCTCCAATACCTTAAGAGATCCATAATCGAACCATGCATAACACATTCCAACCCCAAAAGGAAGAAGATAAGCCCCCAAAGCTCCCTAATGATCCTAAAATGGAGAAGCAAATGGCTAACTAACTTCTTTTCCTCCTTATACAAGCAACATTGACTAAGGATGATTCTATTTTGTCACCCAGATGTTTTAATTACCTTAAGAGCATTGTGATTCATGAAAAAATTTACCTAAATATATTTGAATTTTGCAAAATATATTCAACTGCTAGGATTATATTACTCTTAAATCCCAAGTAATTGAAATTATCAGTTTCTTGCAAATTATTGTATAATAACAGAATATTATTGTTGCTGAGGTGTTATTAAATTTTTGGTAACTAGCTTTTCACCCCATACAAATTCTTAAGAGTGATTCTATTTTGTTAACTAGAATCTTTAATTCTCTCAAGCGCATTGTGTTTTAATTTGAATTTTGAATAAGATATTCAATTTCTATAGGGATATACTGCTGTTAAAACTCGAACTATTCTTATAATTCCCAAGTAATTGAAATTCTCAATCTTCTGAATTATTATTAATTACAGAATACAATTGATGTTAGCGGGAAAAAGAACATACACCACTTCTCCTATTATCAGATTCATTTTTTAAATTTTTTTATCAAACATTCCTGATATTTCTACCATTTTCTTCTTGTATTCCTAATTGTTTTATTTGTTACAATGTCTTGGACTGCATTTTATTGCAGAGGTATTCTTAAATCCTTTATATCTTAAAACATTTCTAGCTTGAAATGCCATATCCTGATTATTCGTTAGGATAAATATAGACTTCTGTGATATTGTTTATTCCAAAAGAATATATAATGAACTTGTTGGAGAAGATATATTTGTATAAGGGCTGCTATCGTTATTTCCTTCTTCAGGTGTCATTCTGAAGCCAGGTTTCATACATGGTACTCGCCAAGTTGGGAGCGTAAAGTTACCTTTAGGTGTTATAGGGGCTCCATTGGAGATGGTAAAAATTTACTGCTTATAGTGTTATTGATCTTGTATGATAAATTCTTAAATGATTTGTATCCAACACGATTTTACTTTTTCATTTTAAGATTGTGGCCATGTGGAATTCATTAGTTGTTGCTCGTATACAAGAAGGGATAATGTGCACTCTAAGCAGGACACATGTAATGTTATTTTGGTGATATCTATGTTTTGGGTTTACCAATAAATTTACCTTAGTGCTCAAACTCTTACAAATAGAGCAGCAAAGGGATTGTCCTAGCCTTGGATTCAGCATCTTTTGCCTGTTAACACCATGCCTATCTACTCACCTCACCCCAACTCAATTCAACAAAGCTGTAAATTCTAGGTACTTAATGTCAGCTAAAAAAATCTTTTTGCCGTAGAGCTATCTATGGCCATACTCCATTATATCATAGGCCATTGTGTGATAATGGCTTTTCAGTGAATCTTTAGTATGCTTAGTTCACATGCCGTTGCTCCTGCCACATGTTGCCAGATGAAGTCACATGTCCCTATGCGTTTTACCTGTTGTTGTGTGAGTTCAGATTGATTTGATGATGTACAGACACTGTTTATTATTTGGTATTGCCTCAGGATGATGGTAAACTTTTTAACGTTTACTGCAGGTTCTCCAACATGCAAAGCAGCTAAACCAAATCCCACTAGTTGGTCCACTCTTTACACCTCCAGTAAATGTGTCTTCAGTAGCAAAGGTTGCAGTAAGAGCTGCAACAGATCCAGTGTTTCCTCCCGGGATTGTTGATGTATATGGTATACTACGATATAGCCAACAAAAGTCAGCTTAGGCTTGTTAGGTATTTTCTTCTCTTCTGTTCTTGCTATAAGAGCACCAGCATCCGGTGCTAGCTTTTCTCGTATTGGAATAATTTTTTATGTCAGTCAAAATGTAAATCTCATTCTCTTATTGTCACACACTGAAAACAAGTGCATTATGGAGACTTGAGATGATAAAATCTATTTAAAGTGCATTAGTTTTTCAAATTGGTGTTTTCCTTTATTATCTGTTCTTTCTTTAGATCAGCTGTGGATCCAGAGGTGGTGTTTGCTCAACACTTGGAAGTTTTTTTTCCCTGCCTTCATTTTAGAAAATTGAAACTGTGTTTTGTCAGACTTGTAATATTTTTGTTTATTTGCTCCAGAGAAATAGAAAGTGCTTCTAAAAGGCTAAGCAGAAGATTCCTTGTTGTTAGGGGAAGTTTGGGCACCCTGATCAAAGGAAGTTGTTCATTGGAAGCAATTGAAGGCAAAATTATAAATTTTCAATGGTATTATTGCTAAAAGATGAAAATTGAAGCTGTTGCTCAAAATGAGGAACAGTCTTCAGTAGAAAAATTGTCTGTTTTCATGCCATATACTGATTTTGTTTTCAATTTTTACTTTTGTTTCTAATGCTATGGAAAACAAAGGGGACTTGTTTCAGATGGTGCCGAGAAATCAGCAGAACAATGAGTTTACTTTCTTTGAATCTCCAAATGCTTCCATGATTCTCTTTTCCTTCCCTTGAAGATGATGAATTTGGTTGATAATTAAAACGGAGTATAGTTGACAGTTTTAGACCTACTAGGGTTGCAATGCCTCAAGGCTGGATTGATTTTGAAGGTGAAGTTTTGCTGGCTCTAAAATTAATGCTTAAATTTGTTTGAAAAAAATTTTACTGAAAAAGTCAAGACTCTGACTGCCCTGCATGTAAAATAATTGTGTTTATAAATGGATTAGAGGTCGGGCCTTGACGCAATTATAATGTTGTTCCATTGTGACGAGTTGCCGAAAGAACCTTACCGTTTCCGGAAGTAAAGTTGCTTATATCTAACCGTCTCATGCTTGCAATAACAAGAGACTCGTGCACTGGGATTGCCTTTTATGTTTATAGGGAGAATGTTGCTTTGGATTGCAGTATTCGAAAATGATTGAGGGTGTAATGTGGTTGAATTGATAGTTCTATATAACAAAATGCCAACTATACTTCCATAAATCTAATACTTTTGTTTAAATGAATGTAGAAGTGACATACCTGGGGGAGATGGGGTCTGGTCAATAGTAGCGGCCATGGGGGAGATGAGAGTTGAGGTTTGGAAGTGCTGAATGAGGATAAAAATATAAGAAAGGATATTTTCATAGTTATTTGAAGATATGGCTTTTGTTTAAGCCCCAATTTGTTGAGACAAGATAGTGTGTCAAATAAAGAAACTATTTAAGAGGTATAGACACATAATACGGATATAATATATAATACGGATATGACATTTTTTAAAGAAGTACAATTTGATTTCGTCAAGTACACAATATATATATATATATATATATATATATATAGAATTTGGAAGGTCTCCATTTCTTTCCATCTGTGAGAGAAGAAACAAAAAACACAGTTTTTTTTTAAATAAAAAACTATTTTTTTATCATCGTCTCTCATAAATGGAGTCTCCATTTCTTATGAAATGAAGTATACTATCCCCGCATATAAAATGGGTCTCATTTATGATTTTATAGGGATAGACCCACTTAATCTGAGAAGGTGGTACACAAGGTGGAAGCAATTATCCGATAGTCCCTTAGGACTATGGTCCTAACAGTCAGATTGAAAGCAACATCTGTAACAATGCACTATATATGCAGATATAATTTATCATTTAACTGTTGGGACCATTGGGATTGGTCTATTCAATAATTTCTCCACAAGGTGGTGTCTCTAGCATTATTGTTGAGTGAAAGGGTTAGTCTAATGCACGAGTTTCTAGCCACTGTGAAGTTTAGAGATGATTAGATATATGCCAAAAATTAGTTAAGGTAGCACGGATGAATTTTTTGGTTTTGCAAATCAAATTTCGAACTATAACATGTATTTCAAATGAGAACACCATCACAACATCATTTATGACATACGTCTAAATCTAATATGGATAACTACTAAATTCTTTAATACACTTTCTTTTCTTTTTTTTAATATTATGTATGTAACCTTTCTTTCACAAATGGAGAAATTGTTTTTGTGACATGAAGTTGTGATGATACAATCAAAAATTGCAATGAGCTGATTTTGTTGATAACACAAACAAAAATTGCAATGAGCTGATTTGCTTGATGATCCATTCAAAAATTGCAATGAGCAGATTTTCTTGATGATCCATTCAAAAGTTGCCTTCGGTGTATAGTTTTGATCAATACCCTTTTTAATGTGCTCCTCTCAGATCATGAGTCAACACATTCAGATTGTTAATTGTAATAACAGGAAATTGGAAAAACAAAAGCTGCTAGATGAAATTATCAAAGAAAGTACATTCTATTCTCCAATTGCATCTCAGAACTCGGAAAATGAATGACTCCAGATGAGAACTCTCTGAGATAGCTCTCTTCTTTGTTCAAAAAAAGAAAAGAAAAACATAACAAAACAGAACAGAACACCAGCTTTTAAGAGGAGCATCACGCATTTATCCCAAAAAAAAGGAAAAAGAAACAGGAATAACAGACTAACAAACAATCAAAAGCGCCAAAATTGAATCATCAAGGGCGGATTTAATTGCTTCATTTGTTCATTCCAGTAGCATCCTTGACAGCATCTGCAGCCCCTTGTGCCTTAGCCTTCACTTGCTGGCCAGTCTGGAAAAACAAAATAAATCCAAATTTGAGTGTATCTGTGTTTTTTTTTTTTTTTTTTTGTGGCTTATTTTCTTGAATGTTTGAAAATCAAATAACATGGCTCTATATCTATATATTTATAGAGAAAAAAAATGAACCTCCTGCAATGAGTCCCTGGCAGATTGGGCAGTGTCGCAAGCCTTGTCCATCATATGGCTAGCCTTTTCCTGATATAAACACAGGAACATATCACTATCATCATGTAAACACAAGAAGAATCATAATCATGCCAAAAATGGTGATAGACTGTATTTGAGCTATAATATGTAAAATTGTCACCTGTCTGTACAGGTTTAGATACTAGCACTATGAGTATACCGAATTGAAAAACTATCATCTAGTCTACCGATCAGGACAAGAAAGTCTACCGAGCTGACTATCGCCCAAAGTTACTCTACAGACCTATTTTTGGAAGGTTAGTTCAATAAAGAAACTTTCATCAATAAATACATTTTAAATCCAATCTTTCCATTTCTAATCTTCATCGGAATTCACAAGAAATCGACCTATAAATAAAGATTCAAGGTATGCCCTAACTAATAATGAATTCTCTTTTAGCAATTAATCTATTTTTCTATTCCTTTTCTGACTTAAACATTGAGCAGTGAGCAATCATACTGAAGCCAATCCGAAAAGAAATTGTATGTATTCAAGTAACCGGTAACAACAAATGGAAGCAAAATGCATTCAGAGAAGCTTGAATTCACCTGAGCTTGGCCCTTAGCCTCACCGGCGTGGTAACAGGCATTGATGTTGGATTGGTCATTCATCTTTGGTTTTTCTTTGGAAATCAAACACTTTATGGCAATTGATCAGGTTCAAGAACTCAAAACAATTTGGTGATGCAGATCTCATAACCTCAAGGGGGTATTTATAGTTTTTGAAACAAAGCCCATTGCTAGATGCAGAATGTGTTTTAGATATGTGTCACTCTGTGCTTGAAGATGGAGGCATTTTGGCAGTTTGACCAGGGCTTTTGTGGCTCAATTCAAGGTTGGTTAGAAATTATTGGGTTTTGACTGATTCTGTTAACTTGATTAGAGATTAGCCATGGTTAACCACCAATAAGTTACCAATTTGATAAATTACTTCAGATTTTTTTAAGGTTTCCCAATGGATAAGCATTTTCCAGATATGGGTACTGTTTGGTAGAGCTTTTGCATTACTATTTTTGGCATTTGGTTTAGTTTTCTTTGAGATGATTAAAGATGAGAATCAAACCTTTAATTTCAAATTCACTCGAGGTGTCATGTCAATATTTTAAGGAATGATGATTCCAAAGGTTATGTACTGGGGACAAAAGTATATATACCATTATGGATATATAAAAGAGAGAATTTCTCAATTATAATAAAATTTTAGTAGAATTTTTTTTTTCAAAAGTTTTGGAAGGGCGGTAACCGCCCCTCCCCCTCCCTCTCCCCCACCAACCAAGGACAGCCACTAACTTTAACTCTAACATCCTAACACCGACACATTTAATGAGTTCAATAACACGTACATTAGAGAAGAATTCATGTGCTAACTAACATGCCTCAACATAAAAAGTTTTTCTAACGTGTACAATAGAAATGCTCTAACCCGACAGGATAAACTTTTTCTTATATGAATACGTGTTTTAATCACAATCTACCACATATGTTATGCATATGTGTTTTTTAAATTTTATTTAGTTTTAAAGTTTTTTATTTATTTTTTAAATATAATTGTATCCTTAATACATCATTAGCTAAAGAGTGTCATGGCTCGTTCATGAATCTTTCACTCTAGTTCATTTTTATACTAAATTTAATGTATATTTAATTAAAATAATAATTATTTAATAAGATATATTAAATAAAAAATTTATATTAATTATAAAATAATTAAATATTAATTGTTTTTTTGGATTTTGAGCCTATTGACAGCTACGTTGTGCAGTGAACTCACATATTTCTTTTATTCCTTGGACCAATGAAAACGGATAAGTGTCCACGAATCAGAAACTCATTGGGTTGACCGTTCAAAAAATTTTGAAAAGTCAATAATTTGATTGGTGACAATAATCGATAGTAATTGGACAACGATGTACTTGGTAATAGCCGAAATTATCCTCTACCGGTAAAATCCCTGAAATCACAGCCAGTAAAATGGCCTATAATATAAACCCATCCCCAAAGACTTGGTAAAAGCAGAAACATTAACGGACACCACCGCCACCGCCATTGCCACTGCCACCGTTGATGGCCACCCGTGTTGGCTCTCCCAAGCTCCTCAAAAACCTCCGGTATTTTATCAGACCTCTGAACTCTGCTCCGTCTTCCATTGAAGTTTCGCCAATAACTTTCACCGAAAAACCCGATCCGACCGTTACCAAACCATCCACGACCACCAACTCATCAGCTCTCAATCTCGATAATGCCAAGGAGCTCTTCTCGTCGGTAACGACCACGAAGTTGCTGCGATCCACGGTCACCCTTCACATGGCGGCCATTGAACCGATGATTGATCTGGGCATATGGGTGATGAATTCAAGGATGATTGAATTGGCTGTCCTGCGTGAGATAATATTTGGGACTGTAAGGCATTCGTTTTTCGAACATTTCTGTGCCGGTGAGAGTCCGGAGGAGGCATGTCGGACTGTTCTAAAGCTTTGGAACGCCGGTTTGAGAGGGATGCTTGATTATGGGTCGGAGCACGCCGCCGATAACGAGTCGTGTGATCGGAATTTGGAGGGGTTTCTTCAGACTGTTGCATCAACCAAGTCTCTTCCACAATCTTCTGTAAGCTCAACTTGAAAAAGAAAGAAACAAACTTTCATTTCTCAACTTTATAATCTTCCTTTTTCCCATTTTAATCCAACTTTTTAACTATTTTTTAATTATTTTTTTTCTATTTTTATAACTTCTTGTTCTAAATGGTTTTTGTTTTTTGTATTGTTGAAAATGAAAACCATGGAAATTTTGAAAATAAATGTATTTTCAGATTGTTTTTATTTTCTAAACACCATGTCAAGTGCATTTTTTATTAGTATTTTTACTTCTGTTTTAAAAAACAAATTTTGAAAACATTGCCAAAAACAAATTTTGAAGACATTTCCAAATGATTGCTTGATTGGACAATTGCATCTTGTAACATGGTTTAAAATTCATCATGAGAAGACTGTGTTTAATTCAACTTATTGATGATATTTAATGACTTTTTCAAATTTAAAAAGTAATTTGTTGGGTTCATCATGAGAAGACTGTGTTTAATTCAACTTATTGATGATATTTAATGACTTTTTCAAATTTAAAAAGTAATTTGTTGGGTATTTCATATTTAGGTTGATGAGTATATTGCACTTAGTAAATTTTTACTTCATTCAAAAATCTTTTTAAAAAGTAAATTTTTACTTAATTCAAAAATCTTTTTAAAAGCAACTCCAATAAATGTTTCTTAAAAGATAGTCTAATGATATTTATTAACATTTATTTAAGTATTTATTAAATATTAAATAATTTAATTTAAAGAATATTTTTCTATAATTACTTAATTTAAATCATATTTTTTCTCATCTGACTTAATATATATCAACACATTCTACAAAATTATGTAAACACTTTTAGAATTTTGTTTATATAATTTTCCATTACAATATCTTTCACTTTTTTAAAAAACTTCAAATTTTTAAGCAACAGGTCAGCTCTGTCATAGCGAAGATCACTGCAATTTGCCCCTTTGATCTGCTGAAGAGGGTAAGCGATCTATTGAGATGGGAATACAAGAACAATTCATTTCATCTTCCATGGAAGCTCAATACCCTTCCAGTTTTCTCCAATGCCAGCCCTTTTTATCACACACTTGAAAAGCCAGAGCCATTAACGCCAAAAGAAGAGCAAGATCTCCATTTGGGCCACCAAAGACTGGTAAAACTTTGCCGGAAATGCCTGGAAGCCAATGTCCCTTTAACCATTGATGCAGAGGACTCATCAGTTCAACCTGCCATTGACTTACTTCACATACTCTGCTGCAATCATGTACAATAAAGAAGATAACCCAATTGTTTTTGGGACAATTCAAGCTTATTTGAAAGATGCAAAAGATAGATTGTTGAGAACTACAAAAGTTGCAGAGGAAATGGGAGTGTCATTGGGGGTTAAATTGGTCAGGGGAGCTTATATGTCAAGCGAAAGACAACTTGCTGCTTCTCTGGGTTTCGAGTCTCCTATTCATAATACCATTCAGGATACGCATGACTGCTATAATGACTGTGCTTCTTTCATGCTTGAGAAGATCTCTAATGGCTCTGGCGCAGTAGTTCTTGCAACCCATAATATTGAATCAGGTAAAAGGATTCTACTATATATGTATAATGTGTATATTTATTAAAACTCGATATGAGTTCGGACGAGATAGAAAATGCTTTTTTTTAAACAGGAAGGGGCCTGCTCTGAATCCACCGTCCCCTTGTCATCCCTAATATGATTTAACATGTAAGGTGTTGATGGTGATGGTGATTTCAGGGAAACTAGCAGCTGCTAAAGCAAGAGACTTGGGAATTGGAAAGGAAAACCAGAAGCTCCAATTTGCTCAACTGTATGGAATGGCAGAAGTGCTTTCTTTTGGTTTGAGAAATGCTGGTTTTCAAGTCAGTAAATACATGCCATTTGGACCTCTAGAGCAAGTTATGCCTTATCTTCTTAGGAGAGCTGAAGAGAACAGAGGGCTTTTATCTACCTCAACCCTCGACAGACAACTCATGAGGTAACACTAGTTTTGAAAAAAGGCCTAACAAAAGTCTTTTATATGGCAATTGATTAATTTGGTTTTTGATGTGTTATTTCCTACTCTTTTGTATGCAGGAAGGAGTTGGAAAGGAGACTAAAAGCTGCAATTCTCCAAGGCAAATTAACTTGGAGCAGTGATTAAGCTTCATGTTACTTGAAATTGTACATAAATAAGCATATTAATATATGTTCTTTTCAGAGATTTTTGGATTCTTGCTTTTAGTCTTATTAGATCACAAATTCTATGGAAATGCTCCTTGAATGAGTTATTCACACAAAAATTACATTGATGATCCACTTGTTGATCAAGAAATTAACACATTTCTGTCAAGAAAACTTGTATCTCTTGTTTCCAGTTCAACAAACAAAATATATATATATATATATATATATATACACACACACACATATAGATATAGAAAAACACAAACATGCATGCACACACGTTTATGTAAGGGCTTAGATTTTAAAGAGCAATCTTCCGCTTACTAAAATCATATTTCAATTTTTTTTATTCTCAAATGATGTGAAATTATATTATAATAATATTTATTTTAAATTATATAATTAATGTAATTTTGACACATTAATATCATTTTATTTAGGATAGAAAATTTGAAAGTGTATTATTATTATTCTAGAAAAATGCTATGTTTTTTAAATTTTTATTTCAAATTTTACATCTAGACGATGTGCCATTATAATATTGATAGTGCATTAAATCATATAATTAATGTATCACAGTAATACACTGACACATCACCGTCACATTGTTTAAGATAAATTATTGAGATGTGTAGCATTGCATAAATAGGTTGACACGTTTAACACAATTAATAAACAAGTCATATTCGAATTAGTCATTTTAATCTGTTTAACACGATTTAACATGTTTAATTAAAAAATTATGTATTAATCTAATTTGTCTCACATCAAAAAACTGATAAAAAGTTGAGACATTTTTACCGATAAAAGAGGGTTTAATTTCATTTTGTAATTTTGTTTAACGTCTACGATTTATCAAACTCGGTGATTATTCTACACTTGTAAACAGACAAGTAAAATATGATTAATTAATACTGTTGAGTTAGAATTGATACATATTTTTAAATATGTATATCTTGACACAACACACTTAACACAAATTGACACTCGTAGTATAGTCGAACCTCAGTCAAATGTGATGACTCTTCCTCACAAACACTACAACCTTTTAAATTGAGTAAATTATATTGACATTTCCTGAAGTTAAGTAATATTACACGTGATTTTTTTGTAATTTAAAAAATTATACTGAATTTTCTTGAGATTTGTGTATGATTTCCTTCCATTGGTCAAACCGTTAGTTGACTTTAAGAAAAATAAATAACATCTACTTAATTAGGTTATATTATTACTAAAATGAAATTGTAAAATATTACGTCTTAGAAATACATCTACATATAACATCTACTGAAAAGTCAGAGTAATTTTTTAAAATATAGAAAATTTATATAATATACTAATATTACCTAATTTCAAGAAGATCAATGTAACTTTTTTTATATTTATTTTATCATATTTCTATAAAAATTAAGAAAAAATATTGAAAAATTCTTAAAATAATTTTTTTCAACTCAAAAAAATTCGTGATAAATTTTTTTAATTTAAAAGATTCAAACGAAAAAATTTTATTACAAAAAAAATCAACCAAATATTATTAATTAAATTTAAAATAATTTTTAAAATATATTTAAAACAAATTAATTAAATTATAAAAAATATTATTAATTAAACTAAAATAACCAACGTAATAAAAATTAATACAATCCAAAACCGACGTTCATTGGGGTCAAGTCAAGTGCTAAACGAAAGCGTGTATGAGGTTCGAAATGTAACGCTGTCGTTTTGTTTCTCCATTTCTCAGAAGATCAGCATCGCAGAAGAAAAACACGCGTGATAAATCGAGAAAGATCAAAACCCCGCTATCACTCCCGGACTCGAGAGATCTTCAGAACCCCCAGGTCGGTTTCTCTTGTCCCTTCCTCATCTTTTCATCTCCAGCTATGATCTGTTTCCTTTTTCTCTCTCTCCAGAATTTCTCTAGAATTTAAATGATCCGACATCATCTTTGAAACGTTAATGAATTATTTTCTAATTCTATTCTATTTTTCGAGAGATTGTAAGGGTTTTTCACCACCATTTCCATCTCTCTGTACTTTTCGATATTGATGGTTTAAATTTTCATTGTTAAGATTTTCTTTTCTGGATTCTTTTCCGGGCATTTGGAGTGTAGCGAAATATTTTGACCCCGCCTACTACAATCGCATTATTGGGTGTTAAATTATTGGGTAAATAAGTTACATAGTAATTTTTGTATAAAAATTATGTGTATTGTCTTCTAGTAGCGGAGACGAAACCTATTCCTTCAAAAGACGTTGTAGTTTTCTCCTTTTTTGTTTCTATTTTATTGTATTTTACTTCCATTGTTGTCCATATAATTTGTGGGTTTACTATTATTATTATTATTATTCATAGCGGCTATGGTCTTGCCTTGTTTTCAGTAGAGCTGTCACCGATGCTTATGTCTCAATTCTGTTTGAGACACCAATGTAGTTTGATACTTTCATCAGTTGATTAATACTCCTTTTTGCTCGTTGCTTTTGAAATTGTGTGGGTCTATGTTCGTTGTTGCAACAATTGATAAATGCTATTATTTATTTTCCTTTACTGCTTTCAGATTTTGTGTGCTTTGCGTGTTAGAAATTGGCCAACGGGCGTCCATGTTATGGAAAACAGTGGGGTGCCTTTGGCCTTTGGGGTGCAGGAGCTTGTCTGAGGTAGAGGAATGGAAAAGAAAAGAATAGATGACTATGATCCGGGACCAGTTCCGCCTCTGAGAGTTGACAGATTTGGGTTCGTAAAGCAGGAGCTAAGCAACTCCCCTGAAGGTTTAGCCAAAAGCAGATCGGCGTTTGAGTTTGAGAGGTATGCCAATTGTTTTCCCCATCCTGTCAAATCATTTTGTATGCTGTCAACATAATGTGATACTTTGCTTCTTTTATAATAACATTTCATAATTGTTGTTTATGATATTTTGCATTTGTGCTGAACTTGTGAGTTCAACTAGTTGTTAACATAGGAGAGTGGTCATATTGTTATGACTCTTAACGATAACATTCTTAATGTTTTCCAAATGATAGGCAAACCTTTTGCTACCAGGCTTTTTCAGTATGTCTCTTGCACCAATTCTAGTTATGAAATGGAATTTTGGAGGGTGTTTTGTTATCTCCATTAGAGTGGAAGTACGGGTGCCACAGTGTTTCAGCATACTATTTCAAATCTATTGCTATCAAATAATTTTTTTAATTGAACATATATATATATATATATATTCATTCACACTTTTGTTGATATTTTTAAAGAAAAGTGACAAATTATCACCTAGAAGATCTTCTTTTGTTTTGGCAACTGTTTCTTCCAAAAGGAAACCCAACCCATCAATGCGTTGAAGCAAGAGAAAATGAAGGAAAATTTTTTGTAGAAAAATAAAAAAAAATGGAAAGAATGAGAAACCAATTGAATATGAAGCTAAACAAATCAACAACAAAACAACATGAAGAAACCTTATAATCACATTTTTATCAACTTATAAAGAGGAGGATGTGTGTGTCTCCAGTTATAAGGCAGGCAGCATATTAGAAAACATAAACCCAAATCTTAACACAGATTATTGATCTGAAAAATTAAGTAAACTATGGTTTAAGAAAAGAAAACCAGTGAGGTAAATATCAACAGGTCTTTTGTAGATCTCAACGAATCATTGGGCCTAAAGCTAAAGGGGCTTCCTTTCACTTATTTTCCTATATACTTATGAGCAAGCTATAAAAGGTCCTTAAAATTTGTTTGAATTTACAAAGAATCCTGATAACCATGTTTTTGGCACACGGTCCCGAATTAAAACTTTTGGACCGAAACATGATGAGAAGGCTGAAACAGTCCAGAATGGACCTGAAAGTTCACACGATATAAGGGTCTTGTGACTACTGGAATTTCCATGGAGTAAACTCTAGCTGAATCAAGACCTTTTCTAGTTTTGGAAAATCTCTGATTCTGCTTTATATTAATTGTTGGCATTCTCGAAGACTTAGTTCTGTAGTATCTTTTATAACCTAAAGTTATAGCTTCATGGAATGTTTATGTATTCATGTGTACATACACAAATACCTAGATCTCTAGTGGTTTTTATTTTTGCAGAAGTGTATGGTTACAATTCATTTTTTAGACTGGATGGATTACAGTTGTGTATATGCTTTTGTGGTTTGTGCTGATTAAATCAGTGTGACACTTTTTCAGGGACGAAAGAAGGATTAGAAAATGGAGAAAAATGATTGGGGCTGGAGGCAGTGATTGGAAGCATTATGTTAGGAGGAAACCTCATGTTGTTAAACGACGTATAAGGAAAGGAATTCCTGATTGTCTGAGGGGTCTTGTTTGGCAGTTGATTTCAGGAAGTCGGGATCTCTTGCTGATGAACCCTGGAGTTTATGAGGTAATCCTTTTGCTTTCTCTTATGTCAAATTTCATCTTTCTTATATAGTTATATGTCGTTGGTGTTACTTAATTAGTATCTCAGGACTCTCATCTCTTATAAAATGAGATGAAAGTGAAACAAACAGATGCATACTTGATCAGTAATGGGAAGTAACTGCAGTAAGTTGACATGACCTTCCCCCATCTGCCTTCCCTTATTCTCATGATGTGATTAGTGTGGTATGCAAAACTTGTTTCCGCTGTTTCTCATTGAATATAGGGATCCTTTGAGCACATTCATTATTAGAATTTCTTTCTTTTTTTTTTTTTTTTTCTTCTTTTAATCCAGCAATAGTGTAGAATCAGAGTGTTTCTTTTTTAGAAGGTACTAAAGTTCACTCATGCTTAGTTATCCTGAAACTTTGGTTTCAAATCAAGGAACCTTACTAATGCATCCCCCATTTTCAGTTGAAGTGGGTATTGAGTGAACTTGTGCAACATTGGCCTCTAGAGAAATTACTCGGGGATGAGTCTTGTTGTGTGTATTTAGATATCATTGGTGTGTTTTTGGCAGTCTGATAATAATTAACATTCAATTGTGGACCTATCAAGTTTTGGACATGGAGTGCTCATTACATCAGTAGTTGTCTAATGAGTTGTTCTTTATTTTATTTTATATTTTATTTATTTGTTGGTGGTTTTGGGGGGGGGGGGGGGGTGTTTTGTGCATAAAATCTGGAAAGATTCCTATTTTTCCTTTAGTTCTTGAGTAATGAAGTTGGTTGGGTTGTGAGCTAGCACATATAGGGTGGGATGTGGGTTGAATTGCATGAACCTGATACTCTTCCTATGTTTATAAGGGTTATTTTCACATGTTCATTTTGTATTGTCATTATCATTGTACTTATGAAACTGTTTGCTTGCTGCAGCAACTAGTAATATATGAGACATCGGCTTCAGAACTGGATATAATTCGGGATATATCTCGTACCTTCCCTTCACATGTTTTCTTCCAGCAGAGACATGGACCTGGTCAGAGGTCCCTCTACAATGTGTTGAAGGCGTACTCTGTGTATGACAGAGATGTTGGCTATGTTCAGGTTTATATCTAATATATCCCATCACAATTCTATTTGCTCTTTGTAGGGTACTGAATAAGGTTGGAATTATTTTAACTACAGGGCATGGGATTTGTAGCTGGTCTATTGCTTCTCTATATGAGTGAAGAAGATGCATTTTGGTTGTTGGTTGCATTACTGAAAGGAGCTGTGCATTCTCCAATGGAAGGATTATATTTGGTAATTTCTTTAGTCCTAGAACATGTTGATTTTACCCTTGGGATGTATTTAGCTTAGTTTATCAGCTTGAAGCTGCTGACAGCCTACAACTTGTATAATTTGGTCAGTGGAGTGACTTTAGGCCTTCTGTTATTTATATAATGTATCTGTCCAAAATTGAGAGAGCAAATTATGTGGCCCTATATAGAGCAGAACAACAAAGAATGATTTAGACAGCTAGTCCCAAGTAACTGGGATAACACTTCTTAAAATGTCAGTAAGAAGCAATGTTGTCCCTTAACTTCCTGAATTAGTCATAAAACTAAGCATGGTGTTGTTTATGATTTTTGACTTCATAATAGTGTACTGCTTATGGATAATGGCTTTGATAGAAAGTATGTAAATCTTCAGACTAGGCTTTGCATGATGCTATGAGTCAAATTTCTGGAGTTGCTATTCCATCATGATGCAGCCTTAGTGTGTGGGCTTATGTAGAACGGTCAGTAGCATATAAATTGAGTTCCCGATTGTTTTTGTATGCTTGGCAAATCATTCTAGGAGAGGAGACTATAAGCCCATGGTGATGAGCTCTTTTCTATTTCTTGTGCTTACTGCTAAGTAAGAAAATATAAATAGACATGTGGGATGTTCAGCTGCTCTTACATTGGAACAATACTTTCTTGATTAAGTTAGATTTTCCAGCAAATTGAACTATTCTTCTTTCTGCTTTAATCTCAGAAGTTAAACTGTTAGTGGAAGAATCATTCTGATTATCTGTTGGATTTGTGAAAGTCCGTCTCCTTCCAGATTATTTATAACAGATCATGATTGCTAACATATAGAGTATAACAGATGATTATCTAATTGGTATTGCATCGTTGGGAAAATGTGCTTGTCTTGTGTTTAGTGCATTATCTATTTGCCGATAATTCAATTGCCTAGTACTTGATTACTTAGGGAATATTAATTTAAGTTAATGTTTCTGTTAGCAATAAAATTTCCTAATTGGATTATTCAACGTGTTTGTGAGTTGCCGTCCTTTGCCTTCTTTGGTATGTTTGGAAGGACAGTCAGCATATAGTTTTTGAAAAAAAATATCCAAGCTTCCATTCCTTGATAATTTGATTTGACAATATACTGACAAGTTATAAAGGATTTTTTCTTGCTTGACTTCATGGATGCTTTGAGTTTTGCAAAGGGTCTGGTATGCTATCTTGTTGTCTCTGTGCACAATGTGTCTATTTAGGTCTGCTTCATTTTCTTCGTTGAATGATATCTACTCATAAAAAGATACTTTATTGCTGTTAAACTGGCTTTAGCTGATTATTATGTCAAAGCCATTTATCTACTTTTATGACCATTATAAACACATTCCAGAAATCTGAGAAAACTGTTATCTTATGCTACTGGAGTAGGTGGGGTTGCCTCTGGTACAGCAATATCTTTTTCAGTTTGACCATCTGATGAGGGAGCACTTGCCAAAGCTGGGAGAACATTTTACCCAGGAAATGATCAACCCTAGCATGTACGCAAGTCAGTGGTTCATAACTGTTTTCTCATACTCTTTTCCATTCCATTTGGCTCTTCGAATTTGGGATGTCTTTCTCTCTGAGGTTAGTGATCCATAGTCTGTAATTACATATGTTTTCTCCTAGAAGAACTGCTAGTCTGGAAGTTGACATTTCTTTATTTTTTGGGGCCAGGGAGTGAAAATTGTTTTTAAAGTTGGTTTGGCCCTCCTGAAATATTGCCATGACAACTTGGTAAGTATTTCATGACTTCGCATCTTCATTAGATCCAAATAATTTGTGATTTTCTGTTCTTTAATAAGCGATATTGTTGATTAGATAAAATTGCCCTTTGAGAAACTCATACATGCTTTGCGCAACTTCCCCGAGGATGCAATGAACCCAGATACTCTATTACCGATGGCCTACTCAATCAAGGTTCTCTCTCTCTCTCTCTCTCTCTCTCTCTCTCCTGCATATGTGCAAAAATGTGTGGCATTACATGTTATGAACTTGTAGCATGTTAATTATTTGATTTATTTTTCATCACTAAGGTTCTCGTGTCATTGTTTTCCTCAATATTATCAATATTATGTGTGAAAAAAATTTCCTGTTGACCTGCATGCTTCTTTTATATTAAAAAATACGTCTTGAACCGTAACTAGCAAACATGTCAACCGTCTTTTTTATTTGACATTTGACTTGAGCTATGCCTGGACTATGCCATCAGGAACACATTTACAAAATTTTTGAAAGTAAAAGGTGAAGAAGACTTAAGCATGTAACTGCAATGATTGAGAGAACAAAAAACGATTAGGCCACTTTTATTTAGTTGTTGGTTTAGTGCTTCTTCTTTAATTAACTTGATGAGAGGAAAAGAAAAAGGCAATCTTTATGACATTTGGACACATGTGTCAAATATTATATTTAATTATGATACTGAACTCACTTTAAGTTCAACTACTTGGGGTTGACAGATGTATCCTTCTTCTCCAGTTAGCTTCTTGTAAAGCTGTCTTCAACTAAATTCAAGGCAATTATGTCCTTTTTCACATTCTCTGTCTATGTTCTTTTTGGCCTTCCTCTGATCCTTTTGACACCTTCCAATTTGGATCAAATCACTTTTTACATGTTGGTGCATTAGTTGGCCTAGGTTACATGTGGTTAAACTATCTCAAATGACTTCATTTTATCTTTAGCCGGTACAAACTGTTACTTTTAGCAAATGCATTTGTTTCTAACTCTTACCTTTTCTTGTATTGCCACCCATCAATCTAGCATTCTCATTTGTTGGTTAAACTGCCCAACATTAGCTAACTTTAGGCGCTCCTGTTTTCAATTTGCATATCAACATTTTGAGAGTAAGTTTGCCATCAATCCATGGATTCCATTTCAATTGAGGACAAGTTCTATGATGGCAAATTCCATATGCTTTGTGTGAAACCTCACTTGATTTGTCCCCTCATGGTCTTTTCCTTCTAGTTTTGAGGCAATAAAGAGTCGGGCTGGGAAGTATTTATCTATGTTAATAAAATGGCTTTAAAGAATTTGAATGTAAAAAAACTCGACTTCCTAACTCTGTAATATGGCCCAAGCAACTTGTCAACTAACCATGTAGTTATGTGGACTTTTTTCATATATATGTATATATAACTGAAACAGTCTTAGTTTTATGCAGGATAACTTTTTACTTTTTATTTCTTATTAATCTTTGTTTTTTGGAAATAGTATGCATATTTGATTTAGGCTTATGCACTTTGTTCTGTATTTGGGCTTGTTGCACAGCCTTTTTTCTGCAAAAATCTATATCTTTAACAAGTCATATTAACTTTATGGTTTATACGGAAGCCCTTTCCTTCTGCAGCCTTAATCTTGCACCAGTGACTGCTTTTAGATGTTGGTGCACTTTGTTGCACTTGCTGCATTTCAAACAAGTTCCTTGTATTTGTCTACCTATTAGAGCCAACCTTCATTTTCATCCATCATTTGTCATTGTCAATGCAAATTGAGTACAAATATACAAGTCACCCTCGTATAATTAATATTCAATAAGTTAATAATCTCTAATAATTAATAAATTTTTAAGGATTCAACTTGGTCCCATGGTGGATACTTAATAATTAATATTTATTTCATAAAAACTCTTTATAATATTAATTATTGGGGAGATAAAAAGAGTTGTACATGTACTTATATATCCCATTTATGACATATTTTGGTAATTATATTTATTAATTCTATATAATTGAAGCTTGTTATGTCGTAAATTTTCTCACTTATAATACTTTTACTCAAATTAAGTAGAATTAATAAATTTAATTACCAAGATATCTTATAAATGAAATATAAGTATATATATGACTATTTTACCTCTCTTATAATTAATATTATAAAGAATTTTTTGCAAAAAGGTATTAATTATTAGGTAAGAGAATTATTAATTATCTACCATAGAACTAAGCTTGGTTCCTTAAAAATTTATTAATTATTAGAAATTATTAACTTATTGAATATTAATTATAAGAAGGTCAACTATACATTGTTTTGTTATATGGACACTTCAAAATATATGCACCATCTATGGGAAACCCAAAGTGACTTGGCCACAGGGGTATGGGTAGGGATAGGGATTCATGTTTACTGCCATTGTTCATGTGTGCTGGCATACATGTGCCCAGCAGGAGCCCCCCAAAAAAAGGAGAGAAGATAATTTCCATAGTTCACGAGAAGTTCCTTATAGTACTATACTGCTATTATTTTGCTGGGTGTACGAGATTGCTTGTTTATTTTGGATTACTCTTTTCCCTCTTTGGGCTTGTTGCACAGCTTTTCTACTGCAAAAAATTTACCTCTCTACCAAGCCATAGTAATTTTATACATAAGCGCTTTCCTTCTACAACCTTAAACTTGCACAAGTGGCTACTTATAGGTGTTATTGGTGCTCTTTGTTGCACATGACCATGCATTTCAAACAAATTCCTCAAGATTTTTCTACCTATCAAAGCTAACCTTCATTTCCGTATGTGTGGTTTGTCATTGTCTATGAAAATTGAGTAATAAATAATTTCTTGTTTTGTTTTATGAACACTTAAAAGTAAATGCACTATCCATGGGAAACCCAAAGTGACATGCCTCATGGTCATGGGTCCATCTTTGTTGACATTTTCATGTGTATGGCATACATGTGCCTAATAAGAGCATCCAAAAAAGAAGAGAAGATGATTCGGTAGTTTACTAGAAGTTCCTTGTGGAACTTCTCCTGTTTTTCTGCGTGTACACATTACTTTGTTTATTTTGTATTTTTTTTAATTTATGAATTGTGCATGTGTGCTTTGGTCAATTATTAGGTATCTAAGCGTTTGGAGGAATTAAAGCATGAGTACCAAAAGAAAAATGAGAAGCTGGCAGACTCTAGTGGGAAACAGAAACAGCAGCCCCCTTAAACGCATTAAAGGTGCTGCACATCTAAAGATAGGCTAAGCCAACTTGCCAATACATACACTGATTCCTTTATTCTTTTCTCCTGCCAACTATATTGTCTGCCAATTTGTATATCACACATTGACCATGTCATTGGCCAAAACATTTTATACACGTATTATTGTTCCATAGTTGCTTGCTTGGTTGATGCTTGATTTCACGTCTCTTTGTGCTATTGAGTTTAATATTATATGTGAGATCTATCATAAAAAGTGGGGTTTGGCAGTGTCAGGTATCTACTCATCTCCTGATAAGATGGAATATTTTTGGGTGGACTACAAGGGAAGAAAATGATTGTGATTCTGCAGTTATGTCTATAAAATAGATTACCATGGCCAAATCTTTTGAACCATTTGTCCAAGAATAATTTTTTTCCCTCTCCTGGTGATCTTACCAACTGGTCTTCCTTCTCAGTACATATTGGCATGATTCTTATCTTAATGACACCAAAAAAACATGGCTGAGTTGAGATGTTAATCTATTTCAGGCATTTCTTTTCTCATGGAATAGATGCCAGGCAGATGAAAACAATTCAAATTATGTCATTTACGCTAGCAGCTTGTGATGATTTTTCATTGATATGGCATTCTTATCCTCCAACCCTTCATGTTTAATTATATTTTTGAAAGTCTAGTCAATCATTAGGGTCGATAATATTAAATTCCTACTAACCCTCCCTTCCTCCCATTGTCTTTGCGGAAACTTGAACTCTGTTCTTCTCTGAAAATCTGGAAATGAGCACGATGCATGCTTTTTCCTCTAAAAAATGAACGGGTAATGTCACTGTGCCACTGCTCACTTCGGCAGTTAATTGTATATAGTTACTTTTGACATTATTGTTGTTGAATGCATCAATTCAAAATGTGAATTATTCTCCTTGAATCTTCTGGGTTGTAACAGATTGAAAATTCTTACGCGTTACCTGCGAACAGTGTCTTAAACTCAACTTTAGAAGATGTGCAGGAAAGTTAATAGTGTTTTGCCTGTTTTTAACATTTTTAAATTTTTTTGGAATTGGAATATTACCTTCTTCATGATTAAGATTGTGATATCATATTATTGTAAGACCCCAAAAAGAGAGAGAGAGAGAGGAAAGGAATTGACAGGTAGAACAATGGAATATGACCTTTAGATAAAAGGAAATTCATGAGTAATGTCACACTGTTCAAGATTTGTCGACAGCAGTTGATAAAAAAATGCTTACATCAAATTTGAGAGATGTTGCTATGTGTTTCAAATTTTACATTGAATTATTGGTTGTAATATACCATACATCACCAAATGTTAATTGGAATATTGAGTATTATAGTTAAACACTTTTATTTATTTATTTATTTATGGGAGTGATGGGTTTTTACAAAATTCAACATTACATGGTAATAGAAGAACACCCAATTTAATAGCAGGTGCTTCTTAAATATGGGTCATAGATAAATAACCCAGTTTAATTTATGAATAGGTAAAAAAAAAAAATACTTATATCCTCTTAATATGAGAGTTTTACTTAAACTTATGATCTCTTTTTAGGAATGATAATTTGTATCGTCCTGTCCCTGATAGAACGGTTCATAAACGAAATCGATGTGGGGTTTTAAAACTTAAGTTGGTACCAAACAAGTGGTCCCTAATAGAACTGTTCATAAACGAAATCGATGTGGGGTTTTAAAACTTAAGTTGGTACCAAACAAGTGGAAACTGTTAATAAACGAAATCGATGTGGGGTTTTAAAACCTAAGTTGGTACCAAACAATTGGAAGAGAATTCGATATCAAATTCTTCCCCTTTTCACTTCTCAAAACACCTTGTATGAACCAAACAAGGTGGGCCTCTTCTATTTAAAAAAAAAAAAGGGGGTTCATACAATTCCCAATTCTTACCAGCCGTCCAATTTTTAAAAGAAAAGAAAAAAAAAATAACGCACTCTCTTTGTTAGATGGAGACATTTGATAGAAGAGGCTCATAAATCATGATAGAGACACAAAATACAGCCATGATCTCTCCTATAGATAAAGACAGGAGGCGAATTCTCCATAAATAGAAACACAATATGTTAAAAGAATTCTAAAACCCATTTGGGAGAGTTCCAAATTAAGTAAAATAATAATTTTGAAGTATTAATTATTGAAAAATAAATTATAAATATTTGATTATCACATGATCTTTATTTTTATTTTTATTTTTATATTGTATATATTGGATAATGTATAGAATAAAACTTGTAAAAAGGTACAATTATTTTGAGAAGCATATATTTTTTTAAAATTCTATAAAGTCTTGTTTGGCGACTATAATTTAACTGGTTTTACACATAATTAGATTTTAATAATTATAATTAAACACACAAAATAATATTTTAAAATAAAACACAATTTTAATAGATATGAACACTCTCAAACAAATAATTATTCAAAGATACCAACTCCCGAGAACAAATTAATAATCACATATATAATAAGATAATGTAAATATATATATATATATGTTATATATCATCTAATCACCATTGGATCTAAGAGAGCTTTGCATAATTTTTCCTCCCAAACACCCTCCTAAATTCACCAAAGGATTATTAGGTTGAAGGTTAATTTAGTCATCTTACGACTATGAAGCGTCAAGTCAAGTGGGCCCATAACAGCAGATCAAGACAAGCGTGGAAATGAGCAGAAGGAAGGAAGGGAGAAGACGGCGAAAATCCATCCAGCTCACGTGACACGTTAGTGGGCCCTTATTGTGCCAGAACCGCATCTTATCGTCCACCGCGCCACACATTAAATTCGGGGACAGCACACGGCGAACGTGTCAAGGTCAGCTCTAATCAAATTCTCGTGACGTGGCGTTAACTTATTGGTTTTAACTTCTCGCCTATTTCCACGTATGGAATAACTTCCCTTTTGATTCAACTAAATCCATCCGATCAACCTACCAATTCTATGCCCACCACTCAATTGGGTCATTGTTATATCCGAACCAATTAATAATTGATATATAAATAAGATACTATGAGCCACATATTTTATCTATTAGTTGTTCATTAATCTAAATATAATATACTTACAATCAATAAATAAAAGCTTTTAAGTGATTGTCTTCCTCTAATTGGTGGAGTTCATTATTTAAGAGTGTTAGCAGTGTACTTGTCATACGTAATATTTATATTTGTATTATACAATTATATCCTTGACATATCATTGAAAATATATTAGTATCATTTCCCTAAAATATGCCAGTATTATTCTCTCTTGTATACCTATATACAGGCCTAGCTCTCTTGTACATGTAATGGACACGGCGAATATATAGGTTTTAACCCATTCTCTCTCTCACTTTGTCTTTATTCTAATAAATAGTATAATCACTCCGAGTAATTATCCGATAATGATTCTTTTTCACTAATTTTAATTTTTTATAAATTTTTGTTTTAAAATTTCATATATATATATATATATATATATAAATAAAAATAATAATCTTATATCATATGATGATGCAAGCTAAGTTCATTGGATAATTTCTTTCAATGTAGTATTAAATTTTTATTATTATAATGTTGAAGTTTTAAATTGAATTTATTAAGCTAATACTATTTTGATATATATATATATATATATATTTTGATACAAACTATGTATGGAGGGAGAAAGTTATAAATATTATGTATATATAATGATTCAAATCAGAGTCAGTGTGAATATAGTCGTATGTATGGAAGAGATGAATCATTTCATTTAGTCTTGTTTTAATTTTATTTTTGAATGATAATATTGAGAGGGTTTTTTTTTTTTTAATCTTATTGAGTTTTAAATCAAATTTAATAAACCAATATTATTTAGGATACAAGAGATACTTCTTCAAATAAATGTCTCATTAATGCATAATCTCTTATGGTGCATTTGAATTAAAGGAATTGGAAAGAAATGAGAAAAATGGAAAAAGAATGAATGATTATTTTATCCTCCTTTGAAAATAAGAAGGGGAGGGCTTTAAAGGGTCATTTTGTTTTCCTTTTAAGAATCCGAAGGAACCCGAGGAAAAGATTTAGAAAGTTAGTGATTACTTACTTTATTCGATTTTTTTTTTAAACAAGATAAGAAGATTATACTAACGTTTTTTATTCTTTTCTCTTATTATTTATTCAAAAATTAAAAAATGATTTACTTACCATAATCTTTTATCTTATTTCCCTCTCAACTAATACGTTCTTATCCGTTCATCTTCTTCTCTTATCAAAACAAGTTGCTGGTTATAAAGATTTCGTTATTATATAAAATTATAATTTTAGTAACAAAAGTATTTTAAAGAAACGTATTTTTCTAAATTTTTATTAAAAAATATTTTCATAAAAAATAAATTATTTTTAAAAAAATAATATCCCAATTTTATCAAAAAAAATAAAATTAAATGATAAATTAAATATGAATACAAGAATTTTAAGTGGTACGTGACAGAGGAATGGAAATTAGTCAATTTGGAAAGTCAGTTACTATAATTTACGCGAAGGTTCAGGGAAAGCGATTGGTATGACCGTAAATAGCTCCGAAATTCGTGGCAATCGTTTTTCAAGCCCTTGTTTCTCCCTATATATTAAGAACCCCTCCCGTCGATTCCTTCGCACACAATCTCGTAATAACTTTCTCATACGCTACTACGAACGCCGAGAATTTCTAGCGATCCCTCTTTCTCTCCTCTCTCTTTCAATTTGCCTCCTTCTCTATTTTAGGGTTTGCCTGAAACGCTCGAAACTTAGGGTTTGTTTCTGGTCGTTCTGAGATTATCTGCATCGTGAATACAATTTACCAGTAAGTTTACAATCCTTTTTTATATTAGATACATGCAAGGATTGTGTTATTGTCTCTTTATGCTTTGTCTTAGATTTCTTAAACGTTATGAGTATATGTATGTATATAAATATCAAAAAAATGTATGCGTATATGTATTTTCTTCTGTAACATATTCTTTCCTTTTTCCTACGGGTAAATATTCGAATATCTTTACTATTTTGCTCTTGGTTTGATCTTTTTCTTCTCTGTTTGTATCAATAGAAAATCCTTCTGAAAATTTTCTATTTGATTATTAAGGCAGGGACGAGGACAGAAATAGGGGGCAAACTTTGTTTCTAATGTTGATCATTAAAGATATTTTTGACATGTAATTAAATTAAATCCATCGACATAAGTCGAACCTAAAGAAAGGACAATCCTAGAAAAGAAGTTGTATACAAAGCCGCCGTAAACGTGTTGATTTTCTGATAGTCTAATTATCTATATTTGAGAATAACAACTAAAAAGGGATTAAACTGAAATTTAGATAAAGGAAAAGGAAAACTGTGAAGATTTTTAATCCAGTGGTGGTAATATAAATTGAAAGGATATGTTTTGAAAATATATGTAATAAAAAAATGAGAAAATTATGCTTAGGTGACCGTGGGCCTTCATTGGCCTCGTCCTTGTATAAACACACACCACACATACAGAGGCGTGCGCATTTTTTTTAAATAAAAAAATAAATTCCCTTGTTGCACTAGGCTCTGCAATTGTTAGGCTTGGGTGGGGCTCTTGATGTTAGTAAGCACCAAATTAATTTTTGTTTTGCAATCAATATATGATATGAGTTTCTCAATTTTTTTCGTCCTTTCAAGTGGTAAGGAATTTAAATTGAAGTGAAGTTGTTCCATGACGGATTCAATTTCTTGTGGACATATAGCAATGCATACGAGAACACATAGTTTTATAACTATTGTTATATTCTCTCGCCCCTCCCCGTTGTGTATTCCAAGTCTTTTCTTTCTCCATTAACTATTTCTGCTGTATTTGGATAGGAAAATAAATCATATGTTCATGTTGCTTATTCTAATAACCCCCAATGAATTTCCCTTCTCTTTTTCTCCTTAGTACCTTGCCAATAGTTTCTTTGCTTTTTTGCACTGCTTTATAAGCTTTATGTTCCAATTGTTAATAGGTAATTAGAATATGTACTGGCGCTGATCATGCTTAGAATTTGTATGGTGCTAATCGTTATTGAAAGGTTTAGTCGTACTGATCAAAAAATTGATAGGTATAGTTGTGTGATTCAGTACTTTTGTGCTCAAATTTGGATATCAATTAGAATATTTCACTACTGTCAGCTGTTATTTCACTTATCCTGCATAGTTTAGAGCTGTGTGCGACACTATTTGCGGTTGGTTCTAATATATCTTTTGATGGTCTGGACAGGGAGGGCTGAATGATCTAATGGAATCAAAAGGTGGGAAGAAGAAGTCTAGTAGTAGTAGTAGTAGTAAATCCTTGTTTTATGAAGCTCCCCTAGGTTACAGCATTGAAGACGTTCGACCCTGCCGGTGGAATCAAGAAGTTCAGATCTGCTGCTTACTCCAACGTGAGTTTTGCGCTAAAGTCATTTTTAATTTTACTCATGTTTCATTATGTTACTTGATGGTCAAATTTTGGAATCCTAACATGCTACCTGATCTAACATTTCAGCCTGTTTTATCTTTACAGTGCGCTCGGAAACCATCCTGAGATTCTCCAAGTTTCACATTAACCACCAGAGGTGGTTCAGAGCACAATATTTTGCTCTAGTTTTGTTTCTTTTCTGCTTTGTTCGTCTTCTTGTTCTCTCTCTGCAACAGCATTTCTTTTGTTCAAGGCAAGATGGCCTTGCCAGTTTCTCCCATTGGATTCGAAGGATATGAAAAGAGGCTTGAGATATCTTTTTCTGAACCTGGCATCTTTGCCGACCCTGGAGGCCAAGGCCTCCGATCTTTGTCCAAATCACAATTGGATGAAATACTACAGCCAGCTGAATGCACCATTGTCGCATCATTGTCGAATGATCATGTTGATTCTTATGTCCTTTCAGAATCTAGCCTCTTTGTCTACCCCTACAAAATTATTATTAAAACAGTGTGGGACAACCAAATTGCTTCTTTCAATCCCACCCATCCTTAAGTTAGCAGCTGCCCTTTCCCTCTCTGTGAGATCTGCGAGGTACACTCGTGGAAGCTTTATTTTCCCTGGGGCTCAGCCATTTCCACACCGCTGCTTCTCCGAGGAAGTTGCTGTCCTTGATGGCTATTTTGGCAAGCTTGGTTCAGGCAGCAAGGCGTATGTGATGGGAAGTAACGACACTCAGACATGGCATGTTTACTCTGCTTCAGCTGAGTCGGCAAATTATTCGGACAGGGTTTACACTCTAGAGATGTGCATGACTGGTTTGGACACAAAGAGGGCTTCTGTATTTTACAAAGGCCATGCAAGCTCTGCAGCTGTAATGACTGAAATCTCTGGTATTAGGAAGATTCTTCCGGATTCTGAGATATGTGATTTTGAGTTTGATCCCTGTGGTTACTCCATGAATGCTATCGAAGAGGATGCACTTTCTACAATACATGTTACCCCTGAAGATGGCTTCAGTTATGCGAGTTTTGAAGCAATGGGTTATGATTTCAAAGTCGTGAATTTGACCCACTTGCTTGAGAGGGTGTTAGCTTGCTTCAAACCGACTGAGTTTTCCATAGCTTTGCATGCTGATGTTGCGGGTAAGGAACTTGGTCATGAGAATACTCTGGATGTGAAGGGGTACTGCCTGTGGAGAAAGGAGCTATGAAGTGCTTGGCAATGGAGGGTCAATCGTCTACCAAAGCTTCATGAGGGCTGGTGGTTGTGGGTCTCCCAGGTCTACTCTGCAATGCTGTTGGAGTGAGAACGATGAAGATGAACAAATGGAAAAGAAATAATTCTGGATCAGATGTTGTGGTCTTTCTCTATTCGCTCATTTCATTTTATTTTACTTTTATGTGTGTTTTTTGTGTCGCTAGTCTGTTTCTGTTATTCTCAGTATGGTGATTGTGTGTCTCCTCAATAAGTCCATTATTATCCATTGGATTTTATTTGCTTTGGACATAGTGTTTGTGTTGGACTAGTATTTATTTTAATAATACAGTGGATGTTAACAAAGATTTCTTTGATCCATGCTATCCATACTATTTTTGGTTTTTTTTGGAGTACAATGATGAGAAAGGGAAATGGCGAGTCTCTCAAATTTGGTTCGCGTCTGTGGAAGGAGATGACTTAATTATCTTGGATGAAACCTTGGTCCTCATGCTATCCATACAAATTTTTTTTTTTTGGAGTACAATGATGAGGAAGGGAAATAGTGAGTCTCAAATTTGGTCCACGTCCTTCTATGGAAGGAAATGATTTCATCATCTCGGATGAAACCTTGGTCCTCATGCTATCCATACTATTGATATGCAATATTTAGTTTCCACAAATAAGGTCGATATGGCAGGTGCGGTGCCGATCAAGACTTCACTGTTAGGGTGTTCTGCAACTTGATAGTGTAATACACGTGATCATTCGTACAGATCAATTAGGTCGCAGAGGTTACACCTTCGCAAATGAGGCTAGCATAATTCTTGTAATTGACCTCATGGCGGCTGGAGTCCGGATGTGCAGGCCAAGCTACTTCCAAGTTGTAGTCAAATGTTTTTGTAAAATGATCCAATGGTTCTTCTACATGTTTTGTTTTTGGGGCTCTGCTTTACATTTATAGTTTGCATGCCCAACTCATGTATTACTTTTTTAATGATTTACTAACAGAACAAAGAAACATGATTTATGAGAAGATATAGGAATCAAGTGAGAGTTCTGCTGGGGCTTGTTTTTTCTTTGTTATGATTTAAATTTTGTGGCTTTTAGTTTCTTATATATTAGATTTAATTGTTATTTTGATTGAGGCTATTGTGAGGGCATTCTCTTTCGTGGAGGGTTACCTAGATGACATAGGAGAAATATTGTGGAATAGGTCGATGGGTAATGTCACGGCCTGAAACCCAGGCCTAGGCGGATTAGGGGTTCGTGATCGGCCATCGAGGCCCCTTTCAGGTAAACGTAATTCAATAATCATGATATTTCTTCTAATTACCATTTACGCAGCGGAATAAAAATATTCTTTCTTCACAACCACAAAATAAGCTATACAACTTAGTCAAAAATTAAAATGTCATCACTGACGATCATAGCTTCCAAGTCAAATTGTGGCATAATATTACACCACATTCATACATAACATCCCTAAAAGTCTAGTCTATCTTTGGCTAAGGACTCAGTTAAAAGAACTCGCTCCAACTCTTAAGCACTTATCCTGCATCACCTGAAAGCAAATATGTCTAGTCCTTACCTGAAAGACGTTAGAGAATGGGGTGAGCTTCAACAAGCCCAATGAGTACTTCCATAACATGCCAAGGGTTTCAAAACTACTATGTAGTACAGTCTGAAATGTATATACTCATATGGAATTAAAATACGTTATATCAAGTACAACAGATCAGAAACTAGTATCAAAGTCGTTTTCAATAAATCTCAGTTCAATCACAGTCGTAAATCAAAATCGATAGCATAGTACAAATCAAATAATGATTCGATAACATAGTTGGTCACGATGATTTGTATTGTAATTCAAACAAGGTTCGAAGTCGTTTTCAATATCAATAGTCATAGTCAAATCAACATTATAGTTCAATTATTGTAATGCTATCATAGTTATGGTTCAAAGTCATTTTCAAATTCAATAGTCATAGGTCAAAGTCAACATCATAGTTTGGTAACATAGTTCGATAACAATTTCATAGTCTAAAAATCAAAATCGTAGTTCAATAGTTCTTAATTCGAAGATTCAAAGTTCAATCATAATTCACATTCGATATTCACAAAAGTTCAAATCATTAAAATTTTCTCTTCTATGGCCAGCAAATTAGAACCTCGCTTGACTGAGATCAATATTCAATAACACCATCAATATACCCCATAGGGCAGGGTTCAAATGAGTCACAATCTATTCAATAATGACAAATGATAGAAGATTCTATGGCCAGCAAATTAGAACCTCGCTGACTGAGATTAAATTCAATAGTACCACCAATATACCCCGTGATTAGGGTTCAATAAGGTCATAATATATTCAATGATGACCAATCATAGAAGGGTGTATCATTCAAAACATCGAAATCATTTTCAAAATCAATAACAGTCTCGATTATTCAAATAAGAGGTTCATATTTAACCTTTAGTCAAAACAATTCAAAGATTGGTGAGGAAAACTTGTATGGTGTCATTAGTATTTTACAAAACATTTTCTTAAGTCAAAGGGAAGACAACATAGATATCATTGGTTCATTTAAAACATATTCTGGATACAATGTATTCGTTAACAAGCTATCAGGAAATGGCAATATCAATAAGTCATTCAAATCGATTTCAAACAGAAGGGTCTATTTTCAAATCGTAATAGAGTTCGATATTTATATCTATAATGAAAATCCACCTCAACATGGTATGAAAATACTCACTTGATATCCCAAGAGCTAATCCAAAAAATCCTTCCTTAACGAGGGTCCCTATAATCACAATTCAAGATCTTGTTACTTCCTTTTTCAAAGTATCACATAATTTAACTGTCAATTTAGAGCCCTTTCTATTCTAATTACCCACTCCCTATAGCTTCATTAAGTCTTAGGGACGCGTTGGTCATTTTTCAATTTGTTATTGGGTCTTATTTTCCTCACAAGGATGACACCGTTAGGTTCAAGGTGTCGTAGGTCTTTTTATATCTAAATTTGCGTATCTGTAGTTTATTTTAAGCCTAGGGAGTTTTTGTGATTTTATGTTTTTACGTGTCATATTTTTCGGTACTTCATTTGCCAAAATGGACTCTACCGTTGAGTCCGGATTGCCCAAAATAGTCAAGATAGACTACCTTTTATATTCAATTGGCCCCGGGTATCATTAGAGGTAAAATGGTAATTTACTCTTTTACGCGTCTTAATTTTTCAGAGTCTCGTCTAGTAAAACGGACCCTTCCATTGGATCCGGAATGCTCGAAATAGTCAAAATACACTATTCATCTATTTTATTTGGACTTTGTTTGACTAATTTTTGGCTTAGGGGTGTTTTAGAATTTTTCCTAAAAAGGATTTTAAAATTAATTTTTAATTTATTTTTTGGGTAATTTTGTAATTAACCGAAAGTTGGGGGGGTCAAAATGGAATTTAAGAAAATTTTCCAAAAAGCCGTCCGGTTCAGGGGTTTGGGAACTGAATCGGTTCAAATCATCTCAAAACCAACCGGTTTACTTCGATTTACTGCGTCACGCTGACGTCAGTAGTCATTTATTTAAGGTGCCGTTTAGTGTATTTTAGGATCTGTTTTAAACGGGTCAGGACCCAACCCGAGATCCAAACCCGTGATCCGACCCATGAACAGGGTCGTCTTCCTCACTGCGACGGCCACTGTTCGACTGAAAACCCTAGGTTTTTTAGTTCTCATTTCGTGAGGTTTTGGCCACGTTTTCTCACTGTTATCCATTCTAATATACTTCTAGAACTTAAACCAACATTCTAACACCAATTTGAGGCATCGAATCTAGCTCAAATGGTTCTGTTCAAAAAACGATAGCCGAACCTGCAACTAGTTCTTAAACACTCATTTTTTGCCCAATCTTCATGAGGTTTCTTGTGTTGTGATCCTTGCATCGTGGGGTTCAAGTCCCTGTCCTAAAATTCCAGTTTAATCAAGATTTTGGTGAGGTTGGGTTTTAAACCTGAACCTGCAACTCGTGATTAGAGGGTCAGTTTTGAGTCTTTGAGGTCGCGTATCTAGGTTTTCGAGATGCTCATGAAGCCTAGTTGAAGTCTCAACAAGCCAAACTAGGTTTGGTGTAAGTAGTTTCAAACCCATCTCAGTCAAGGTCCTCTAATGGCGGTTTCTGCAATGTTTGGTGTTCTAGGCTATTTTGATGGTCTAACAGTCATGCATTCAACCCAGGTTTCATAGTTTCAATTTCATGCCTGCTTATGGGGCTTAATCATATTAGAACAGCACCAAGAACTCAAACAGAATAATTTGTAGTTTGAAGGTTCATACCTTGTACAGTGAACCTCTCTCTCCTTCTCCACTCGTGGCTTACTTCTGCTCCTGTGGGTTCTCCTATAGATCAGTCTCGACCTCCTTTCTCCTTGAATGGCCACACACAAACATGCACACACTTGATCTCAAACACAATGTCTCACTTTCTCTCTCTAAGTCACCCTCTCACTCTCTCTATATCTCAGACTTGCACACTTTTGATTTCTCACTTCACAAGTCCACACTAATACATGGTCATGTGCATTTTATTTATTTGAATTTATAAATAATCATTTTGTTGCATGTAAATTGGTTGGTGGTGAGATAATCAAGTGTTGAAGTAGGGTGATGATGGGGCTAGGGTGCATAGGCCCAGGTAGGGGTGAGGTGTTGCATGCATGGCCATTGGCCAGGGGAGGTGGGGTTTTATTATATGTATACATATACATATAATTAGCAATATCTTTCACAAAGGGTTGGCAGCCCAAGTGGCTTTTCTTTTTGGGCCAAAGCACTTGCTTCTTTTTGGGTCAAGGGTTCAAAACCCATTGGCCTCAATTCTTGGCTTCCTTTTTGTTATTTTTCCTTTAGGCCTTAATTAGTCAATTAAATTATGTGCTTTTGTTTTATTTTCTTTTGCTTTCTTATTATTGCTATTATTATTATTATTTATTTTTTCTTTTTTTCTTTTTTTTTCTCCGGTTTAATTTCTCGTAACCCTTATTTTGCTTTCGTCAAATTTTTAATATCAAATTACTAACTTAATTTTCCAGTAAACAGGCCGGGGTGTTACAGGTAATATATGAAATTTCATTTTATTAGAATGAAAGTGGTAAAAACACTGAACCTAACTATCCCTATTTACGTTGATGTCTCAATTTGCTTTTTTTCTATTATTTTTTCTTAAAACAAAAATTGAGAAGAAAAAAAAGTTAGACTGAAATTTAATATTCTGGAATACAAGTATTTCATGTTCAGTAAAGCGTATTAAAATGAAATCCAATATTCTTTTGTGGTTGAATTTCTGAGTCATGTTTATATAAAAGTTCTCAAATACTGTTAGGTAATGGAAATGTGATATTAGTTTATTCTTTTGGGATGGGATCATCGAGAAGTTGGTTCATGAATCTGAACAACAATATCTTCATTTGGATATAACAAAAAAAAAAAAAAAACATGTTATTGCATAACAGAATGTCATTTGGTTTTTGGAATCATGAGGTTGTTCCGGTCCACCCCTTTTTAGGGAACATATGCTTCCAAGAATATTTAGATTCCTACTTCAATACCAAGGTGAATGAAAAGCATAGATTCCATTATGCTTTACCATTTGGCCTTTCGTGGAAAAAGAGTGGCAATTTCAAATGGAGTAGAAAAGCATCAAGCTGCCATATTTGACAATGGAAGAAAATTGCCAAAAAACATCAGCATATTCTGGTAAAAGAAAGCGGCACAAATAATTCATTGGATCCTTGGCATTGAGGTGACAATTTCTCTAATTTAAAATTAATTCAATTTTTCACATGTTGCTTGACTGGAATTATTCTTGAATGGACATAGTTTTGGTATGTGATTGTTTTTTCAATTCATGAACATTGCTTCATTGTCACTTGCTGTTTCAACTACCTCCATTAATTTAATTTAGAACTTTTATTAGTGGGATTATGGTTGTCTTGCCAATGCTAATCTTCAAAGATCAACCCATTTGATTTTTAGGTTCATCTACTTGTTCTTGTTCTCATTCATTTCATAATCCAATGAGTTACAGTATACCAGTAAAACTCAATGGCAGATTCCGAAATACCTCTTAAGGGGGTGAAAGTAGAATTTGAAGAGATTTCTTATGAAAACACATAAATTTAGTAGGTGCAGGGACAACTCTTATTATTATAGTATTATTTTTAAATATATATAAATGATATGTAAAAAAGTAAATTTTGAAAGTTTTGGAAGAGGACCTATAGTTCCCTTAGCCTCTGTTGGATCCGCCACTGCCTGAATGCAACTTTCTAAAGTTTAGGAGAAAAAACTCTTAAAATTTTCAAAAAAGAGAAATACTATGGTCAATCACAGAGACCTAAAACTTGCGATGTAATGTGAACAGACCAATCAGATCACGAGTTTTTGACCATAGTAAGGCCATTCAAACACCACTACCAAACAGAATTCTCCCTATGACAAAGAATCCTTTCAATCACGGGTTCTTCTGACATAGGGAAAACTCCAGATACATGCAAACTGATCAACTCTACTAGCCTGATTATATATTACTAATGTGTTGTATAGCCAGAATGGGCTAATTAAGAATTCATAATCATTCAGATATGTAACAAAACTTTTGCATCCTTACAGTTAACCTGAAAAAATGGTACATGCACAAAAATAAATTTCCATAGCTCACTTTTGATTCTTCTCATCTCTTTGATGAGTGAAAAAAGAAGAAGAAGCAAAGTTGTTGTGGCAATGAACACTCGCACTTCTAAAAATCTTAAAGCTGAAATAAAAATCAGATATCTCAGTTGGCATTCTTTGTGAGCTGTTCACAGATTTTAATAGGGTCGAAACTTCCTTGCAGCTCTCAGTTGCTGTATCCGCTTTTTATCCTGCTCAAATTTGTTTTGCAGCATCACTAATCTCTGCAAGGAACAGAAGTGCAAGATGATGTATGATGGCTGAAAAGAGTAATAAACAAGCATACAACTATCCACTTGTCTTGAATTATTATAACATTGACAATTTTTACAGCCCATGGTATATGGAAAACCTAAGAAATATGCATTTTTCTGGATAAGTAGAAACCTAAAAAATAAATAAGATGTATCAAAGGCATGTTCCAACTTCCAAGTAGTCCACAGTAAGAAAAAAATATTTTACTATTTATGATCTCTCTTTTGTCAAGCCATAACAAGAATGATTGAGGGGAAAAGACCCAGTCAGTAAGAAAAAAATATATTACTATTTCTGAATCATTACCCAAAGTTTACCCTTTTCCTATTGAAAAGCAGAGGAACTGTTTATAGCAAGGACATGCAAATTGAAGCAAACAAAATATTACTTCAATTTTCAACCAAGCAAAATGAATTTGACGAAAACATATAAGCCTGTAAAAAACTCCTAGTCAAGTATCAATCCATCACAGCTCTGGACTCTAAACAAACCACTGCAAAGAACCCCAAGAGTAATTGCTGCTTTAAGAAAATGGCAACGATCTCCAAATTTGCTCAAGCCTCCAGTTAGGCAATCCATTATGTAAAAACTGAATATGCTAAAAATAGGTTTTGAACCCCAGACATACAAAAAGCATGTATAGAAATGAGAGAGAATAAAATAGAATCCAAAATGGTTTAAGCCTCCAAAGTCCAGAGGTATTATTAAGAGTCTAAATTGATGTAAAGGGTAGATTTAAGGTGAAAGGCATATGTTTGAGAGGTAAGTTAAACCTTAAGGCTATTCTGTGGAGCCTTGCTCTAGGTAGACATTGGGCATAAATCTCACGCCTTTCTAATGAAACCTTGTGTGTGCAACAATGGGAGTTTCTCTATAGCAAACTAAGTTGAATCTGTATCTAAGTGAAACTGAAGATAGTAAAGGAAACAGATGAAAGTGAAATCTTCAAAAGAAAACTAGATGGGAAGTGTATCATATTGTCTCTAGAAACTAGACAACTACTAAATTTTTTCACTATCTTTTTTACCGTACTTTCAACATATGTGCTAAAAATGATTGGTAGAGAAGGAATAGGGAACACAAATTTGTTTATGAGATTTAGCATACCATTCCTCTGGGCTTCCCTTTTTTGAAACCGGTAGAAATCTAACCCGACTTCTTTACTTTTCTTTTTGGCCATTTTATCCAGAGCAGCAGCAGGGGCAACAGAACCCACAGCAACTCCACTTTCAGAATCTGTTGTCTTTTTCCTACCCTTATGATGTACAACAACAGTCCATCCACCTTCTGCAGCACGGGCTTCTCTTTCTTTTCTTGCCTGAATTTTCCATAACAAATTGAATTAGAGAACAGCTAGGACTAGCAGCAAATCAACTAAAAAAATGTGACCATACAAGTTCTATCGACAAATACAAATACATACACACATATACATTCTAACACAGAAGACACTTGTACTATTATACACACTGACCTTTGCAGAAACTTAAAATTCCAGACTGTAAGTTCAGATGAGAGATGCTCAAGGGCATCATTGAATACTTAAAATATGTATCACATCTTTATTTATTCATTTATTTATTTTTGATATTATATATATATATATGTATTACATCTTCAACAAAAAGAATATATATTTATGTACATACAAAAAGAAAGCTCATGTAAATGAAGCTGCACACTCAAGGCCTCCACCCACCAAAAATGAGAAATCCAGACAAAGCAAAAAGTGATTAATGTGCTTGTGCTTTTTCAATAACTCAGATGGAGATGAGATAAAATCATCAATGTCATGTGGGAGAGAAGAATACCTGCTCCTCGTGTGCCTCATGAGCAGATATAAAATCATCAATCCTTTCTTGCAATATGTTCAACCCTGGTCTATTCTGATAGTATTCTGTAATCCATTCTGTAATTCAAGAAACTCTCATAAAGCACTCAACAAGCAAAACCACTTTATACAGTATAAAATGCAAGGGAAAGAAAAGCATACTTCAATACAAACTCATGAAGAAGAGCAAATATATATATATATATATGCATGTCGATTTCTCTTGAAAAATAGGAAAAAAAGTTTTAACAACATCAAATTATAAGAAGATAGACAGACCTAAAAATTTATAAGAAAGTTGTTTTATTGGAGAGGTCTTAAGCCTTATTGAGAAAAACTGATGATGAAGCTAGATTACAAACAAAAATTAAAAGTTGACAAGCATTCAAAAATAAATACTATAATATATACGCTCCTAGACAGAGAAGAATGAAGAAATAGGATTTTTGTATCAGACCAACCCCAAATAGTTAAAAATAAGGCTATTGGAGCAAGAGTGACAAGCATGCCAACTGTGGATTTGTCGTATTGTGTGGGGCTATTGAATGCATTTGATGTCAATAAATTCAGAGCAAGCAGCCTAAGAAGCACGGATACAGAAACGGACAGGGGACAAGGACACGACACGACATGGGCACGCAGACATGTCATTTTTCAAAAAGTAGGACACGGACATGTTGAATATATATAAATTTTTTTAGATTTTTTACATGACCATATAATAAAACATAATACTATTTCAATTAAAATTAGCATAAAAACACACAAATCACAAAAATATTATTGAGATAGTAAAATAAGCAAGGCCATTAAATAAAAATTCAAGAATTTCTTCATTTAATCATCAATATTCATGATTTAAGTTTCAAACAAATTTACTACTATTACATAAAATGTGTCTAGAATGTGTCTGGAGCATGTCCAAAATTTAGAAAGAATTAAAAAAAAATTGGACACCCTTTTTTGTGTGTCCGACAAGTTTCCGGGAAGTGTCCTGAGAGTATCGGTGTCCGACACGGACACGTGAGTCAAAATAGAGTGTACGTGCTCCATAGAGAGCAGCTCAAAACATATAAATACCGCAGGAAAACAAGCGTGCTATAATAGCAATCATATTTACTTTTCATTCCTTTAGAGCAGTCCTCATCTCCTGAAGATATCTGATAAACCTCATCTTCATCAGCTTCTCCTCTCTTTTCCGGTAACTTCTCATCTTCCTTTGATGATGGGCGATCCTTCTTTTTAGTTTTACGAGCTTTCTTTGGCTTACCTACCAGGAAAAAAATTGTTCCCATGATAAAACACACAATATTACAATTGCAACATAATCTTAAATAGTTTCTGCAATCCAGTAAAATTTTGCATGAAGAAACATCATTTGTTTACGAGTTTTGAAGTTTGTTCCAACATCAGCCTCCTTGGGTTGCTTGGATATTTCGATCCAACCTTGAGGTTCAGATTGGCTTGCCCCCAACTTTCCATTATCTGTGAGAGAGAGAGAGAGAGAGAGAGAGAGAGAGAGAATAACATAATTAGCTTCAAGCAGAAGAGTAAAGAAATACTCTGATGAATTACACTCGAATAGCGTATGACACCTTAAGTAAGATTCAGGAGGCAAATAACTTAAAATATAAATAACCAAAAACTCTAAAATATCATCCTCTCAAACAATACAAAATAGCCGGGTATGCATGAAAGGAAAAAGAAAAGAAACAACAACAAACATACAAATTTAAGTTTCAAAAGCCAGGGAACAAGTGCATGTTTCTGGGATTTTTAATTCAGGAAGTAAATGACGACACTGTGTTTCAACCCTATAGCAGCTATGGCTGATCAAATTAATAAAATCATGTAGTGTGGTGTGCGTGTGCGTGTACGTGCACACATATATATATATATATATTATATTTAGCAGTTCCCTCATTTCAAGAGTCGGTAGTAAAATTTTAACACTTGATTTAAATTTTGCGAGGTCAAAATTTAAATGTATCAAAAAACATTCAAGTAGGTCCAGGCTTAGGGGGAAAAAGACCTCACTAATAATTAAACAAACATCAAACCTTGACAAATTAATATTATAATCAAGATATATGCTTTTTTTTTGTTGATCTCATTTCATCATCAGTAACAAGAAGTCTCCAGATTACCAAGTCAATACCAAAGAGAACAAAAAAAAAAACCCTACTTCAGAGGTACTAACTACTAAGCAAGTAATTTCCTCCACTGTTGAGTTCTTATTCTAGCTTCCTTTATCTGCCCTATAACATACGAATCACAGTTTCCCAGTATCATTTCTAGGTGAATATATTATCCCCTTCAGGAAGTTACAGCCATGCACAAATATATTATCTGGAAGGTTAAAATTAAGGCAATCAGGGACAGAAATTTACTTTGGAGGGGGGGAGAGGCCTTACCCAGCCTCATCCCTGGATGCAGTATCTGTGTTGACCTCTTCCTTGGCCCGACTAAACCAACACATAAGACATTTTACCCTCTATTCAACTTCCAAAAAAAAAATGGTGTATGCCCTTTTTTGCACTTAAAATTTTGGACTGTGTGTGCATGCACATGCACATGCACATGCATGATAATCAGGTTAACACCCTGCTTAGAGCAATGGAAAAACACTACTAATAGAAATTGAAAAAGGAAAAGCAAAATAAGAGAAAAGAACAGAACTATTTCAGAATGACCATTTTATAAGTTCCCTAGTTTCTTGAGTATAATTAGAAGAAGATCACAAATGACTTTTTTTAACATACCATTCTGCTTGTCAGAGCTGTCTTCAACTTCATTAAAGAGCTCATTAACTTTGTCAATCTCAGGTTTCTTCATCTTCTCATTTTTTATTTTCTTTTTTCTCAGTTTTCTCTTTTTCGTTTCTCCTGTTGCATTAGCACCATTCTGCTCATCAAAGCTTTCTTCCACTTCATTATAGAGCTTATGAACTTCGCCAATTTCAGCTTCATTTATCTTTCCATGTTTTCTTTTCTTATCCCTCAACGATTTGCTCTGCTTCCCTGAAGATTTGTTCTTTTTCTTTTCTTCCTTCACTACAACATTTTCCTCTGGGACAACAGAAAGGCAGGTTAAGCATCCTTAGTCACTAAGATTCAGTAAAACTCAAAGAGAACAACACCAGAAAAATAATGGAAAAAAAGGAATTGACTAGAGCATTATCAATTTTATGTATCTTTGCACAGTGTCTTATGAGCAGAGAAACAAGACCCAAAACTAGGAGATTTGCATGACAATTCAGTGACTTATGTGGATGCTCCTATTCTCGTGACATTTTGAATTATCTGAATGAGCATGTTCTTTAAAAATGGATAATTTTTGAAGTGCCACAACTTTGTCCAGAATTACGAAGTTGTGTTGACTTCTTACAAAAACCATTTCTTGAGCCAGACCCATTGAAGTTCCATGAAGTTGAACTGCAACGTTTTATGAAGTAACTTCCCACAAGGATACTGAAAATTGCTAAGATACTTAAACAAACTGTTTGCCATGCTACTTGTTACACTAACTAGACAGCCGCGTGGCGTTTTTGTGAATAAGTGGACTTTTTAAATTTTCTATATTTTTTAATTTTTCACACAATTGACAGCTCATACAGAGGAATGCTTCCTCCTTACTGTCCTATAAATGTTCAGTTACCATGCAGTAGGAAATGTTCATCCAGATAAGTTCTGAGTCCCTTTGCATGTACATTGAATTTGAACCTACCCTGTCTAATTGTAGTATGAGCATATTACCACCCCTTTTTATATACGAAGCACATATTGTCGCCTATTTTTGTGCCTCCTTCACTTTTTTGCTTGGCTATGTGTGCAATTGTGATTTTGAGGTAAACCTAATTGGCAGGCCTGCTTGTTAGCATATAAGATAAGTGCTGCAGAGCTCCTCTCTTGTGCCTACACGTGTGGACTTTGACAAGAGACCACAAGGTTAATGCAATTCTGCTTATACAAATTTCCAGGCAGATTACTACTTGAAGGACCTCTTTAATTTTCGAGAGGCCTCCAAGCAACAAACATTTCCTGCTTGTTCAGATGAAGCTGATAGGCAGATTTGCTCTATAACTCAATCTTGGATTTGAATAATTTTGTAGGTTTGTGGTCTTCCTTCCAAAAGAGCTTCAGACACATGTTGGAAGGGAGGAAGGGGGAAAAAAGAGCGATCTTGGCTTATTTTGACTCCTATCACTGGCTAAATCTTTGAGGCATCAAAAAACAATTGAGTGCACCTGATTCAGAAACAACATACACAAAAAAAAAGTATCCAGTTTAATTTTTAAAAACAAGCCAAAAGAGCCAAAAGCGATGTAGCACGGTGGAAAAGTGCCACCATGGCATTTAAAGGGATGAGTGGAGTTAAAAATTCAACTCTTATCGCTAAAAATAAATGAGAGAGGAGAGAGGCCAACTTTGAGAGAGAGAGAGAGAGAGAGAGAGGGGAGGGAGTCCAAAACCAGTGGAAGATGCAGCTTTCACTTTGCTGGCTGAACATTAATTTTTTCCTTCACATATTGCAATGCAAAGCACTGATGAGATGAGTGTGCAAGAGAAGTTATTGTCCTGAATCCTGATAATGTGGATTAACTGTCTAACAGAGTGTTGTTTATTTGAGTTTATGACAATAATCTGTCTAGGTAGACCAGCTGAAACAGTTTAGATTTTTAAGTTGCGGGACTACATTCCACACACATGCAAATGTGGACACTGAAAATTTCGGAAGTTGGCTACTCTTAAGGATTCTCTAATTGCAACAGTTAGTGATACAGGTTCTACGGTAAGTTTTGTGCTTTGGAAAGTCACTACCCAAACCAGTTAAATAGCATTTAAAGAGGACGTTCTAGCTCTTAAAATCCAAATTGATTGCAGGACTCATAATAAATGTGGTTTCTGGCAACAATCAATATATGTTATGCAGATGAACCCTGGACTGTCCTCTTGCCCTGGTTGCAACAGATAGCAAGGTGCTTTAGAATTTTCATTGTGGCTGCTTGCACCAATGTTTTACCTGCATACTCGCATATAAATTATTAAAAAAATCATGGATGGTATATGCATGCATTCTCAGCTTTTTACAGCATAATTTCGTCTATATATATTGGCGGGTTAATAATTAATAGCATGATCTTGATTTTTCATCAACAATATTAAAAATTTAGAATTTCAAGTTTGTTGAATTTGTTAAACGTTATATTCACTGGAATGATAATCACTATTTAGTCAAAACCCTAAAAATCAAACAAACCATGTGCCACACCAGTGTGTATAAATATGTATATAAAGAGACCGGCAAAAACATCTGAAGAGCAGTTTAAATCAAAGATAACAGAATAAAAATTCATGGGAAAATCCAAAAGGGGACGGAAGAAGAAAATATTAAAGAAAAAACAAAAAGACATAAATAAAGCAACATACCGATTTCAACAAAATTCGTATTGTTTTTCTCACGATATTCTTTACTATTTTTCTTCTTCTTTTTCTTCAATCTAAGTGGTTTCGCTGTTATCTTCAGGTTCTTCTGCGAGTCCTCTGCTTCCATCTCTCTCTATCTGTGAAAGTGTACGTAAAATCCTAAACTTGAGAGATGAACAAAAACATAACAGGTTAGGGCATCTCCAGTAGTGAACCAAACCCATATCAAATTTAAATTTGAGTCAAAATCCACAAAAATCACTCTCCAACCCTAGACTCAAACCCATACCAAATCAAGTTTACTCAAATCCAAACCCAAATCAGCGCGTTACTGTTCACAACATCAAATTTCTAACGGCTATTTTTTTTCCCTACCTAGTCTCACTTCAGATGGAAAATGAAAGGAAAAGGCAAGGAAAAGAAATGGAAAGAAAATCAGGAAAACAGACCTGGTGGGAATCGGTGATGGCGGGAACGATCGCAGCAGAGACGGTTGAAAAAGATACAGTTTCGATCAGAGGGAAGAAAACAAACAGATCTGCTTGAAAAAGAAAATACAGAAATTCAAAAACAAAAAAGTATTTCATTTAAAATTTCAGAAAATAAAAAATAAGGAATATTTGTATATTGTAAGGTGAAAACTGATATAGAACTAGATATACACATATATGTAGAGAGAGAAACCATACCGGACGCCGTGAGCCCAGAGACGGTGAGACTGGGAGACGGAGGCAGGTTTCTCTCTTCTGCGGCGAGTGAGACCAACTGCAATCTGGACGCTTGGAGGGGCAGTAGCACTAGGTAGTACCGGTCTTCAACCCTATCTTTGTCGGGTCTTTCAACTTTTAATGCGCTAATTTTTCAATTCCCGGAAAGAAAAAAAAAAAAGAGTTTTATTAATTCCAATAAAAAAAGGTGAAAAAACTTAATTTTTTAGATAAATAAAAAAATATTACTATAATTTTTTGAATTAAATAAAATTTTAGTATTTTTTAAGTATATATTAAATGCTATTTTAATTGAACTAATAAAGTTTTTTACTGAGTTGCAATAAAAATCAATAGTTGAATCTTTAATAATAATAAAAAATCATTCTTTAAAATTGTTAGATAAATTTATTTTTTGTATTTTTAAGTTTTTTTTTCAAATTAAAACAACATTAATGCCTAAAATGTTAATTAATTACTTTTCTACTAAAATGTTTTATTGAATCCCACATAAACATTCTTATTTATTTTCATTGTATCTCTAGGTCTAAAAATGTAGGAAAAAAAAACTCATTTATGCTAATTACAAAAACGTAATTTCATTTTAGAGAAACAAAAATTATAAGCTCATTGATTTTTCACTGAATTATTTGATAGTTATAGAGATTTTCTTATATTGTTTAAAATTATACAAATTATTTTTTTTCCTATTACACTAACAATAGATAGAATCTTTATATGTACAAAATTTAGTGTTGGGATTTCAACTAATTTTTTTAATATGATTAAAATATTATTCTATATTACATTGACTTTTTTAAAGATAAATTATATTGACTTTCTATAAAAATTTTGACAGTTATATTGGCATTCCTTACTTTATTTTACAATATACAAATATTCTTTATAGTCAAAAAAATTTATTCAAAATAACAAAATTATCTATTTTATTTATTTACTTTTGTATTTTTAAGTTTTGATCAAAATTTTCTAACTTTTGAAATACTTTGATCTGGCAGAAACTTGGGTTCGATACAAAAACTCTGGGTCAGATTTGGATAATGCGTTTGAATCGATAGTCGGTACCCGTTTGGGTCGGACCTTTTGGCTGCCAAACTAAAATCTCGAGTTCCTAATTTAAGAGGTGAGAGAATACGAAGTCTAGCACTTAAAGTCTGGACCAATAGTATGAAATTTTTTCAAAATCTTTTGAAAAAAATTTATTCAAAATCTTTTGATAAAAATTTCATCATATTATGAAAAATCTTCAATCCTACTTAAAAAAAAAATTTAATTTGAATTTGGATGAGTACATAAATAATACATTTTTTTAAAAATAAAAATAATTAATTTAAATTTAAATAATTATTGAAGATGCCTAACCGACTAATATAATGAACAAGTGGTTAAATTCTTATTATTTGCACAAGTGATTGATCATTCACCAAGTCTAAAAAATTTGTACATTTCAATTATGATTACATCGTGCATAAGTACAACATGTGCAATGCACATATCATTGCACGATGAATTTTGAGGTTTGGCGAGTAATCATAATATTCTCTATTTACATGCATTTGATTATTTTGTTCTCGAGTGATTCAAACATGTATAACGCACGTATCATGGTAGGTGAATTTTGGAATTTCATGAGTGACTATAACATCTTTTTATTTATATGTATTTCACTATTTTATTTCCAAATAATTCAAACTTTATGTAAACACATCAAGGCTTTAGCTATTCTCATAAAATATATTTAATTGAAGGGTCACTTTACATTATTATTAAATATAAGTTGACCATTTTGCACAAATTTAATTTTTTTTTATAATTACTTCTTTTATAAAATTAGAAATATTTTAAAATCTTTAACAATAATCCAGCCAATAACCTAAAATGATTATCTTATTGAATACATTTTTTAGAATCATAAAATCATTTTTTTTTAACATTCAGAGTAATATTTTTATTTTAATATTTCATTAAAAAAATTTATTTATTAATATAACTGTTGAAGTATCAGTAAATCTCTTAGTAAAGTTAAGTGAGTTTAGAAAATTTAATTAATTAATACGTGCATAAAAGTTTTAATTGATTCATACTCACATATATTTTAAAAACTTAATTAATTAATCTATATATATAATTATATATATAAAAAAAGAAGCTTAATTGACTCATACTCTTAACAGATAAAAAAGTTTTATAAAACTGAGTAGCACCTAACAGGTATGACACCGTGTTACAGTTCCGCACTTCCGCTAGACCATCCGAAATCCTAACAATCAAACCCAGAAGTTCTTCTCCAACTAGAAGTAGCCGAAACTGGTACACCTGTCCATCTCCCTAAAACCCTAATCCTAACCCTGAGCCTGACCCTAGAAGAGATGAGAAATCAATGGCGTTTGCTTTCGATCTGACGAGATATCCTGAACTCTCAGCGACAACCGTTCAAGTTATCTCTTCCTCTTCCCGTTTAATGCCAGCTTCTGATTTTTGCAGAGGGTTGAAGCAAGAAATTAGGTCTTGACATTTCATGAATCTACATATTATACCAGTGAACAACTCTTCAAAATTCCCAAAAACACCACACTCTAGATACTCAATCCTGAAAAAATTCCAGCCCATATAAGTTATACTCTGAAACTAGATGAAGATGATATTCACGGCCCTTGAAAAACGAACCATATAAGTTGTCGGCCCTTAGATAGTGTTGAAAATGGCCAGCTTAGTTTGTCTGAGCAACAAAACCCAATTTGTCAAAACTGTGTGCGCAATTGTATTGAAAGGGCATTGGGACAATCTTTTGAAGCCCAAGATTGGTTCTAGTCTCACCTCAACAACCATCAACCAGGTACTGCTACATCTCTCACCATATGGGTTTTTCCTTTCCTGGTCATTCTTCAAATGGGTTGAAACCATCCCAAGTTACAGTCATTCCTTACAATCTTCTTGGACTATGATTCACATCCTCACTAAGCAGAAACAGTTCAAAACTGCACAAAACATGCTTGAAAAGATTGCACCGAAAAACTTTTTGTCATCACCATCAGTTTTGAATGCCCTCGTGGGGACTCAGGTTGACCCGGATTTGAATTCCCAAGTTTTCAGCTGGTTGGTGATTATTTATGCAAATTCGAAGATGATCCAAGATGCAATTCAAGTGTTTGAGCACATGATGGTTAGCGGGATTATGCCTCAGCTGCATGCTTGTACTGTCCTTCTGAATTCATTGGTCAAGGATAGGTTGATTGATACGGTATGGAAAATTTATAAGAAGATGATAAAAATTGGGGTTATTCCAAATATTCACATATTCAATGTGTTGATTCATGCTTGTTGCAAGTCTAGTGAAGTGGAGAAGGCAGAACAATTGTTGGCTGAGATGGAGTTAAAAGGTATTTTTCCTGATCTTTTTACTTACAATACACTGATTTCATTGTATTGCAAGAAGGGTATGAACTATGAAGCTTTATGTGTTCAAGAGAGAATGGAAAGAGGAGGAATTTGTCCTGATATTGTGACCTATAACTCACTTTTATATGGGTATTGTAGAGAAGGTAGAATGACAGAGGCTTTAAGGTTTTTTAGGGAAATTACAGGTGCTACTCCTAACCATGTGACATACACTACTCTAATTGATGGGTATTGTAGAGTGAATGAACTTGATGAAGCTTTACAGATGCGTGAGGCAATGGAGGCTAAGGGGTTGTATCCTGGGGTTGTTACATATAATTCAATTCTCCGCAAATTGTGTGAAGAAGGCAGGATAAAGGATGCAAATAAACTCCTAAATGAGATGAGTGAGAAGAAGATTGAACCAGATAATATCACTTGTAACACATTAGTTAATGCTTATTGCAAAATAGGGGATATGAAGTCTGCATTAAAAGTTAGAAATAAGATGTTGGAGGGTGGATTGAAACCTGACCAGTTTACTTACAAGGGATTGATTCATGGGTTCTGCAAGGCACAGGAAATGGAGAATGCTAAAGAAGTTTTGTTTGACATGCTTGATGCAGGATTCTCTCCAAGTTATTGCACATATTCATGGCTCGTGGATGGTTATTGCAACCAAGACAATGAAGAGGCAGCCATAGAACTGCCTAATGAGTTTGTTAGAAAAGGTCTCTGCGTTGACATCTCAGTGTACAGAGCTTTAATACGAAGGTTCTGTAGGAGAGAGAAGGTTGAATGTGCTCAAAGAATATTCAATCTTATGCAGGGGAGAGGAATATTGGGAGATAGTGTTGTATACACGAGTCTGGCATATGCTTACATGAAAGCGGGTAAAACTATTGTTGCTTCAGATATGTTAGATGAAATGTATAAGAGGAGGTTGATGATTACACTCAAGATCTACAGATGTTTCAATGCTTCTTATGCCAGTGACAAAGGTGTCTTAGGATATATTTTGGGATCATGTGATTGAGAGAGGCCTAATTTCAAAAAGTATATCCAAGCATATCCAACAGGTGAAATTTACAATCTTAAAAAGGAAGATTGATGATAGTTCTAAAGTTCCGGGCTCAAGTTCATCTCACTTTATGGGTAAGAACACATATCTTTTGGCCTGTTACAAGCATCAGGATACTTTATTAAGTGCGTGAACAGTTGCTGAGATGCATCGATGGCATTGATGGAGCCATGAGTGAATGGCATTAACAAAAGATTTGGTTGGCCAAACATCAGCTTCTACCATTGACAATAATCTTGTGGTTTCATGCCAGAATCTTATTTAAACAAAAGTGAGTAGTCTCACAATTGACGGGTTCAATGCATCCTCATTTATTAATCACAGTAATGTGGATTTCATAGTTCTTTTGCAACAGTAACTCCTATTAATAGATTTTAGAAGCATCTTAGTTCAAATTTGTGGTCATTTGGTGCTTTCAATGCTAGAAACCAGGAAGTCAACTATTGCTCTTTTCCAAATGTGGGTAAGCACTAAGCAGAACTTACTTTCTATGCTTATAATGCTCAATCCAATTGAGTTCCAAAAGTTAAGGTGTACCTATTGGTCAACAAATTGATGTGGATTGCTTTTCAGATAATTCTCAGGGTCATTTTACATTTTGTTTCTTGACCTTGAACTCTTAAGTGTGAGTTAACATATTGTAGTTAATTAACCTTTTCATTAGGAGCTCATAACCTTGATAAACTACTCTGCAACTGGAAGTATGGGCATTAACGGCTGTAAACAGGGATCACGGCCTCCCTAAAATTTCAGATAATTGCTTGCATCTTATGCCTATTATGCAGAAATTCGAGCAAAAATTATTCACTAGCTCACCCCTAATTTTTATTATTTTTTAACATAATTCACTAGACCTCAGCCTAGCATAGCTACTTGCCTCCCAACCTAAACTTTCTGAATCTGCTACTAAGTACTATAAGGGTTCCCTTCTGGTGGGATTTGACTAATCTTGCCAGCCTCCATTTATGATGTGACGAGGACATCTGGCCTCACCAAAATTCAAAACTTTCCATTAGAGAACACCCCCGAAGCCCTTCAGTAATTGCTTTGGAATGGTTGAACCCACCATATTTTATGAAGTCTTGTGGGGCAAGCATGTCAACTTGTCCAACCCCTAAAAAAGCAAATGGTTAATTGAATAATATTTTGTGTCAATAGGAGTGTGCCCATGAGGAGCGTGTCTGTGTATCCTTTGGCCACTAATCTAGCCTTCAACCTCCCAACTGCTCCATCAATTTTTTGTTAATGTGACAAAAATTGAAAGATGTGCCTCTGAGTATTACCTGGGTCTACACATGCATTTTCCCAAATGTCTGCTTTGGGTTGAATACACCACACATTGTTTAAGATGACACATAATATGTGTCTTGCTGCCTCATGTCTTTTCTTTTTGTCTTTGCATTTAATTGAGCTCAATTTAGGATTAAGTTGAAACATGGATTTGATAATTTGCTTTATTCTCCTCTTTCTATGACCCAATTTGTCAGAGCACAGTTTTCTCAGAACACTTGCATGTAAGGTGGTTCTTTTGAGATCGTTCACTTTTGATCGTATCTTTTACTGCTCAAGAAAATTAAGATAACAGAAAGCAAGTAACTACAGATGCATGAATCAGTTTATTTTATTTATGTACTAATAGATTGTTGTTGCTTCCTCCGTTTCAGCTTCCTTGAGTATTCTGGCATTTTCTTTATCTTTGTGATAAATAGTTTGCCACAATCCCAGGAATCATTAAAAAATTCAATATGTGGAATCAATTTGAAATAAAACTCATCCAAGTTTTTGTGTCGCAGGAAAAGATGGAGAAAAATGGAAAAAGAAGGAAGTGAGGCCTGGACTCTGGCTCAACTCTAAAGCAATCAACTCCTTGATTGTGGTCAGAAAGAAGTTCTATTTTTCAATCAGCCTTAACAAATTTGAGCTTCTCATGCTTTTCTTGCTTGGCATACTTTAAGACGATGGGAAAAAGGTGCTATTTTTATGTCAATATTATGCATATCATGAGACGGATTAGCATTTCCATTTAGGCATCCAAATGGGAATGCATCGATGGAAATGTCTAGGCATTTTTTTCTTGTGCCTGATCTCCTCTTGTCTTCAAGGTTTAGGCGTAGGTGGTAGTTTATGCCAAAAAGAGTTTTGGGAATGGCTTTTGTTTTCCCAAAGATCCAACAGAGGGTGACAAATGAATTGTTGGATAACCCATTTTGTCACATTGCAGAGATGAAGAACTGTGGTCTTTCGGAGATGCCTGGGTCTAGTTTGTATTTCTATATACTGTATATTTTGTTTTGATCGTGAGACAGCTGATTAAATGATCTTCCTAACTGCATACATCATTCAATTATCATTTTTAGGGATAATATAACTTCATTCAGTGGTTAAGTGGTCCAAATTTCTTCAGCTCTGTGACTATAATAAAGCATCATTTGGCTGTGAATAGTTGGTCTTGTCAAACTAATTAAATGATGTTCTTTTTATCTTAAAAGTTATAAGCTACCTAAAGTCCCATACTTGATATATATCTCGCAGCACTTGTTTATTCTTGTATAAGCATAATAGCTACTAATGGAGATGAATCATCTTGACATATAAGAGATATAAATTTATAAACCATTCACATTCACTATGTGGCATTATTGATTCCAGAATTATGTGAAGCGAAGGCCATGAAAGTCCAGCATACTATGTAGGAGTATTAGGCGAACACGAGGGAGGAACTAAGGCAGAGGAGCAAGAAAATCGAAATTGTACAACTCATGTTCCTTTCTGAGAAGCAACAAAAATGAAACACACCTTTAATTTTGTTAATGGTTGCTGCATAGTTTATTTTTCGTTTGTCTAATGGTTTGCTCTCTTTGAGCTGGCGCTTTAAACAGGAACTTTTTCTTTATTTATTAATTCATAACGAAAGTAGTTTTACAGACGTGGTCTCTTACAATGTGTTTTGTAGGTGCTGGAATCAATACAGGCTTAATGCAGACAATAATGGTGAATTCCATAGTTCTTCTCCCCACCTCCTTTCTCCCGCTGAGGTTAGGTTTTGATACAGTAATGTAATAACTATGAAAAATTGGTTTGGTACAAGTGACTGGCCATTGTATATTTGTATGTAATATGAGAAACATCATTTGATTCTATTCAATGGACAATGATTATCTCTTTTCTTACATTTTTAAGACGTGAATGCCAGTCAATGGAATGCAAACATCATTTCTGAATTGGTTCCTGAAAATTATTTCAGATCCATATCAAGATCCAAAAGTGGTTCTTACTTTTAATAGAGGTATTTCAATTAAAATTAGCTTGATTTGATAATATTGACCGTTCAAGTTTAATCAAACAGTCTGAGTTGAATGGATTGGTGGACCATGCACAAGAACTTCTTACCCCATGAAACAGAGCCAGTCAAATGTCAGAACTCTAAAATCCTAAACCACCTATGAATTGAGCCTTGGACCTTCTCAGCATCTCCCTCTTCAAATGGCCGAATTGAGCCTTTGCCATTTTGAAAAAAAACTTGACTGAAGGAATTTTTTTTTTTGTAGTTTGTCAAATAAAATAAGAGAAGTCAGTGTAATTTTAAAAATTTCAGAAGAAGAGAGTATAATTATCAAAAATTTCAGGAGAGATAACTGTAATTTACCCTCAAAATTAAGTCTTACAATCCATTTTGCTTTGTTTATTCTTTTTATAATGTGTAGGCTGGTCAGCAAATGAAGGCTAAAGCACAAGGGGCAGCTGATGCTGCTAAGAATGCACCTGGCATGAACAAATGAGACGATGCATGCATGGATCATTCTATTTGCTGCCATCCTCCCTCTCTCCCCACTTCTCTATTAGGAGTCTTTAATTTTGGGATTTTGGCAGCTTTTGTATGCTCCTTTCTAAGAGCTAGTTGTTGGTTTGCCCTTTGAACAAAGAAAAAAGAGTTACTCTCACGGAGTTTTCACTTTGATGTAATAAAATTGCGTCATGGGATGCTGTTTAAGAAATTTATGTGCTCTTTTCTTCACACTTTCTAGTGTCACCACAGATAATTGATGGTTTGATGCCTATTATCATCATCCAATTTTGATGTTAATTGACCTACAAAATGCACACATAGGTAGCCTAAATGAAAACTCTAATCTTCTCCTCTCTATGTAATATCTTAAAATTAAAACCCTGGTTCCTTCTTACAAAGATTTTTTAGGGTTGTTTGGAAAATTTAGAAGATGAACTAGTTTTAAAATATTTATGGTTTGATAAGTCTGTTTTAGTAATATACTATTTTATATCTAATTTTAAAAAATATTTAAAACATGAACAAAGTTAGTTTAAAGAAGAATTAATTTTTTTTAAAAAAATTAAATAACTTAATGAGAAACTCCAAAGAATTAATCAAGGTGGTAGCGAATTATGAGATAGGTACTTATCATATCAAACTCTTGCGTTCAAATTCCACCTAAAACAATAGTCCTTTTGAGACCACTCATTATCTATCATAAGAACGACTAACTGTTAGTGGAGACTCTGGTTTACAACCCAATTATGCGACTAAAGGTTAGGTTGTGGATATAATACGATTTAAAGAATTCCTAAACAACTTCAGTATGACAACTTAGGGTGAAAATGAGATCTTTGTGTAAGATTTTTACAAATAAGTGAGTTAACATATCTCATTATATTTAATGTTTGTAAAAAACTGAATTAATTGAAATGCCTAATCTAAATAGAGTAGACAGGATTAACCCAAATTGATTAATTGTGATCGAAGGTATATGAAATTTGGTGTACCTTAATTATGTGTTATCTCATAGAGCATATAAATTTTACAAATATTTATGACCTTTTTTTTTGTTAACAGTCCTTTATGGATTAAGACTTATGCTCTAGTTATAAATAGAGGAGTTGGTCTTTATTTTTGCTTAATTGTTACAGTCTCCTAGGAGACGAACTTTATGAAAATTGAATGACTTTGTGAAAATGATAAATTCAAATTTTCCTATAATTAATTAGAAGAAATTACCCTTAACATGAACTCTACGAGATAAATTATAAGTCAACTCAATAGTTTTAAAAAACTATATTTAACATGAAAAAAATAAATTTCATATAAACTTATGTATTATAAATAATTTGCTACAAATTTAAATTATTATAATATAATTTACAAAATTAAATCATTATAATATTATTCACAAACTCAAATTTCTATTCGAAATTAAATTTAAAATTTTTGAGACACTCAAATTTTTTTTTTTTTTGATATGTGATAAATTTTTTTAAATAAATTTAGTAGAATCTAAGTAATAATTAAATAAATATTTTCCTCAAATTTAAATAAAAATTTATGTAATGGGAGATGGCATAGGTGGGGACAACATCAATCGAAAACAAAACAAGAAACCCATTTGGCCGTCTTTGATTCTCGAGTGATTCGAACCCTTGTGCAATCGCCATGTTTCAGCTCTGTCGACATCATCCAAAACCTCAACAATCAAACCCCTATAATCTCTTCTCCAAGTGAAACTAGCCGAAACTGGTAAACCTCTCCCTCTCCCAAAAGCCCTAACCTTAACCCCTAGAGATGAGAAATCAATGGCGTTTGCTTCTTCTCCGATGTCACACTCGATCTCAACATCGCATATCCAGACACTCCTATCACTTCCAGGTATACTCTTCTCCGAACTTTCGCCCCTTTTCTTCACTCATGCACTCACGTGCACCTCACAAGTTTCTACCACCCTTTCATTCTCATTCTGAAGACCCTAAAACCTATTGTTTCCGGTATTTCTCGTCATCTGAAGTTGCTATTGAACACAAAGACTCCGATCACGTTGCTTTATTGGTTGATATTTTCTCTAAACCACCAAGAAGTAATGACGAGATTATGCTCGAATTGGAAGCTAACAGTATCGTCATTAGTCACGAATTGGTGTTAAATGTTTTGCAAAATCTCGAGACAGCCCCCGATGTTGCTCGGAGGTTCTTTGGTTGGGTTTCGGAGAGTGCAAGCGAGCGATTAAGCTCGAAATCGTATAATTTGATGTTGGGTATTTTGGGCGTGAATGGGTATGTGAAGGAGTTTTGGGATTTGGTTGAAATTATGAAGAAGAAAGGGTATGGAGTGTCGAAGGGCACCCATGTTAGGGTTTTAGAGAAATTCGAAAAAGATGGATTGAACAGTGATTCAGAGAAGTTAAAAGAATTGTTTTCATCGGGATCAGTGGATAATTCGGTTGAAAAGGTATGCACGAGGGTTTGTAAACTGATTAGAAAAGAAGTGTGGGGTGATGAAGTTGAAAAGCGCTTACGAGAATTGAATATAGCGTTTTCCTGTGATTTGGTTGCGTTGGTTTTGGAAAATCTTGGAACCCAACCGAATAAGGCATTGATATTTTTCCGATGGATAGAGGAGAGCCATTTATGTGAACATGATGAGCGGACTTATAATGCTATGGCAAGGGTGTTGGGAAGAGAGGACTCCATTGAGAAGTTTTGGAGGGTGGTTTATGAAATGAGGGGTGCGGGGTATGAAATGGAGATGGGAACATACATCAAGGCTTTGGGATGTTTTGTTAAGAGGAAAATGATCAAGGACGCTGTGGATTTATATGAGTTTGCAACGAGTGGTGCAAATAAGCCTTCAGTGCAGGATTGCACCTTTCTTTTGAGAAAGATAGTGACTGGTAAGGAGCTAGATATGGATTTCTTTTTGAAAGTTGTGAAGACTTTTACGGTGAGCGGGAATCCGACGTTGAATTCAATTGTTGATGCAGTTCTCAAGTCTTTAAGCAGTGTTGGTAGATTTGGGGAATGCAATAAGATCTTGAAATCAATGGAGGAAGGTGGTTTCTTACCTAGCAGTACTTTGCAAAGTAAAATTGCATTTCGGCTTACTAGTGATGGGAAAAAGGACGAAGCAAGGGAGTTTATGGATAATATGGAAGCTTCTAGGTGTGGTCCAAATTACAATACATGGGTGTCTTTAATCGAGGGGCACTGTGTAGCGGGTGATCTCAATCAAGCTTCTGATTGTTTCCAGAAGATGGTTGAAAAAGAGGGGGGCTCTTGTGCAGGGTATGCCTTTGCATTGTTGGTTAATGCTTATTGCCATAAGAACAGATCAATGGATGCTTGCAAGCTTCTTTCTAAAATGGTCATTGAGAAAGATTTAAAACCTTGGCATCGTACATACAAAGTACTGATAAACAAGTTGTTGGTTCAAAGAGCTTTTAAAGAAGCTTTGAATCTGTTGGGTTTGATGAAAAATCAGGGGTTCCCACCTTTCTTGGATTCTTTGATTGAGTACGTTTCAAAGACTGGAACTGCTGATGACGCTATGATGCTTTTGAAAGCAACGACTGTGAAGAGGTATCCGTCTAAATTTGTGTTTCTTCGGGTGTTTGAAGCATATTTCAAGGCTGGAAGACATAATGAAGCACAAGATCTTCTTTCTAAGTGCCCTAGGTACATTCGTAACCATGCCGATGTCCTGAGTCTCTTCTTTTCTATGAAGTCTGAAGAAGCTGCAGCTGTGGCTGCTTAGATTCAGAGGGGTGTATCTTTAATTTAATTTGTGAGGTTGAAGTAGTATGGAATTTTTTCCATTTTTTTGGTATGAAAAATGTTCACTCTTCTTGTTTTAAATTTGGTATGCAACAAATTAAATTTAAGGTATTAAAAATTCCCCCAGGTTTTCACTAAACAGTGTTTTTCCTTGGAGTAGTCTGTCACATTTCAAGTAGTTAGTGAATAAGTAGATGTTTGATATGATCAAGTGATTGAGCAGGCTGCTGGGTTCATCCATGTCACCTTTTTTTTTTCCCTTTTCTGAAGTTATAACATATAGACCATAGGTCTAGTTTCAGTCAGCTAAAGCTTTTAAATCTGCAGGTTATTACTTTTTTAAGGTTCTTATGATACAAAAACACCCTTTGAAGTGCTCGCTAGACTTCTGAGGTTTTTGACCTTCATTTAGGCAGCTTTCACTGACCCTCTACTGTGTGTGCTGCATTCATTGAATGGCATTGTTCCTAGAGTGGTGTTTCAACCTTTAGTTCAATATTAATTTTCTGTTATTTTAGTATGAATTGTTCCTCAGGTCCCTGGGGTTTTGGGTAGTCATGTGACTGACATGTAGCTTTTCAAATTGCGTGAGGGGCGGGGTCTAAAAGTTTTTGCTGGGGCTATGATTGTAGGATTACTTTGTTCAGTGCAAATACTTTTTAGAAGTCAGATTATTTTGGTTTTTACCAAATTTATTTCAGAATAATCAGATTTAAGATTCATTCTTGAGTTTTTAGAGCTTAGAATCTCAATTATCTAAGTTTTTACTTTAAAATTATTGCCATCATCTGCTTTTCTCTCTCATTAAGTAGCCAGAACTTCATCAAAGGTGTTGATTGCTCTTATTGCAGCAGGGAGACCATTAAATTTGTTGCCATCTTATTTTATTTGCTGTCAATTTATTAGCCAGAAATTCATCGAAGTTGTGGGCTGCTCCTATTGCAGCAACCATACAACAAATTGAAGCCTCTCTCTACGTTGGCCGTCTCAGTATTAGCCAATGAAATGGCCTTGAATTTCCTCAAAAGGGTTTCATTCCTTATTTTTACTGTATTGTTAACTACCCTTTCTTGTATTTTCATATTTCCCTAATATGATTGTCATGGAATTATGCTGTCAGAGTGAAGTGGAACTTGGAAGTCAGGTTTGAGTTATTTCTCACTGCATTTATGTACCATTATTAGTTGGTTTATCTTTTAGACTTGCAAGATGCATCTGTTTATTTCCATATTATCCTAATATGATAGTCATGGAATTATGCTGTGCGAGTGAGGTGGAAGTCATTTTTGAGTTATTTCTCACTGCATTTATGTACCATTATCAGTTGGTTTACCTTTTAGACTTGCAAGATGCATCTGGTTATTTGTAAAGCTTTCAGGCGCCGGACCTGTCTTTATTATTATCAAAATGTGTAATAGAGTGAACCTGTATTTTTTTATTGTCAAAATACGTGCTAGAGTAAGTGATCTACCAGTTGAAATGTTGATAAACTATTATAATTTATTTATGTTGTTTCAAGAAAGTTACTGAGTTTTGTTTATGCAACCTGTTTTTATTTGCGGGGGTTCACGATCTCCGGGCATCAACAATTTTTATGGTTTCTGTCCAGTTAGCATTGCTGAAGGAGAAGTCCACATTACTGAGGAGTGAGTTAAACCTTGTATAATTATATTTGAGCTCTATGTTCCAAAACACTGGAAGTCCAAGGCCAAGCCCTTCCCCGCTTGATCCAGCCCCAGCACCTAAAACTCTACAAGTTCTTGCACTTCCAAGAGCGATGCAACGTTAACCCCCCAAAATGATCATTCATGTCTCTTTAATTCTTCAATTATGTTTGTAATTTTTTTTTTGTCCTTGTAACATGTTTTCTTAAACTTCAAATTCTTAAATCAGAACCGTATAAAAATTCGTATCTGGACTTGCCCTATAGCACAATGATTTAAATCATGTTATATTTCTGACTATACATTGCTGGGTATACTTGTAAAAAAGAAGTTATCCATTGCTGGTTATTTTCTGTGGATTTATTTTACTGAGAATTTCTAGGATTTAGTTGGACATGTCCAAAGTTCTGCAAGTTACGGTTTTAGGATATTTGGGAAGGACGGTTTGGGTAGTCATTGTGGCATATGCTTCAAATGATTTACCAAAAAAAGGACATGCTTCAAATGTCTGCGTCAATTCATTTTGCTTGGGAATTTTTAAGATGATTCGACAAGAGTTATGGGATTGAGATTGACAGATTTACAAGCATTTATGATGTTATGGATTTGAAAGATTTATAATGCTATAGAAACTAAATGAAGTTTTGATGCTTATATGGTGGGTTGAAGAGATCCATTTATGCAAACACAGTGTTTGGTAGGGAAGATTGCATCGAGAAGTTTTAGAGGTGAGGAGGGACTTTTGAGCACCAGGTATGAATAGGAGATGGGGAATTGTGTGAAGGTTTCGAGTTTGCAATGTGTGGTGTGGACAAGTCTGGTGAATTACTGTATTTTTCTTCGAGGATAGTAGTAGTTAGTAACTAGAAAGGAGCTGAATATGGATTTGTTTTCAAGAGTTCTCAGGACCTTTATGGAGGTTGGGAATGTGTTAACTAATTCTTTCCTGGATGGGTTCTCAGCTCGTTAACTAATATTTGCGTCTGGAGAGAGCATTTGATGCCCAACCACTGTAGAGCGGCATGGCCACAATGCTGCCCTTGGGACACCGAAAATATTTTACATCTGTAATTGCAACTAGATATAAAGCAATGGAGGGGAGTCTTTTTTTGCCCATTGGTTAAAATTGCCTTCCTGGGAGGACAAAGCCCGACGATAACTTTTGGATTGTATGGAACCATCCTAGCTAGTGTAATCCAAATTACGAAAAAGTGGACATTTTCAATGGATGGGCACTGTGTGGCTTAGTGCCTTGATAAAATTCTATTTGTTTCCGTAAGATGGTGGAAAGAGAGTTGTTTCTTGCATCCTATGCTTTTGGATTGTTGATAAATGAATTCCGCTGTAAAGACAAAACAATTGATGTATGCAAGAATTCTCTGAATTGGTCAATAAGAAAGAGTTTAAACCTTGACATAATACATAAAGGTATTCATAAAATAGTTGATTCAGGGATGTGTCAAAGAAGTTGTGATCATTTTGGATTTAATGAAAAATTATGGTGCCTACCTGTAATAGAACGTTCGCAACCTTATTATCACTATTTTTTATCTAACACAAGTGTTGCTTTCTTGAACGGTATGACTGAGATTTACACAACTCAACTCAACAAAGTCTTATCCAAATTATTTAAAGTCAGCTATATGAATTCTATCTCGCCATTCTTCTCTATTTAAGCCCATTTTTCGTTAGACCATACATTATCATATCTTTTTAACTACCTCTACCAAACATTATCTCTTTCTTATTGGTACATTTATTGGTTTTTGTTCTACATGACTATAACACCTTAACCGATATTCTCTCGTTTTTATCTCTTATAGTTGTCACTTAAACCATCTCAAAAAGTGAATTCTTTATACCAACAAACTCTAGCTTAGTTAGTATCTCTTCCACTTCTTTATATGGAAGGTTGAGGGTTCAAGACCCCTAGGGGGCAAAGTGTGTGTCAGAGATTTACCTACCAAAAAAAATAAGAGAAAGAGAGAAAGAATTCTTAATAAAGAATGTAACTTGGTTTTTCTTAAAAAGGTCTCTCTCTCTCTCTCTCTCTCTCTCTCTCTAAGAAGTTGAAGAGGCTCATTTACTTGTTATGAGAGAAGTATTTCCTTGCTGACAAAAAATTTATAAATAAATAAATAGAAATTATTATATGCAGATTATGTGGCCCTCAAACATAACTCAGGGTCAGGGATAGAAACAAATATTTGATACTGAGTATTTTATTCTTCTAGTAGCATTTGAAGTTATTGCTGCATGTTTAGGACAGTTTTTATGACATAAAGAAATAATGCTGCTCGATTTTTCCATCTCATGGTAACCATTTTCAGCGTTTGTCTCTGGGCTGAGCAAGGACAGAGACTAATTGTGTACTCGAACTGACTCCAAAAGGTTAAGAGCATAAGTTCCCCACCCTTGTGAGAACCTAGAGGAATGTGACCTGCCTAGAAGATGAATCCGTGCCCTCATATGCTTTGGAAAACAAAATTGGTTTACCATTAGGTGTCCAAAATGTTTTGTAACTTGTTGAAATGCGGTGCAAACTGGTATCATTCAGAAAGCTGATCCAGATTTGGAATACCTGAATTTTCTTTCTTTATTGTGTTTTAATTCTAAACTGAACTGGATGATTGATCCTCTGGAAACTTGAACTGGTCTTGTATCGGTTTTTTTTCTTCATAGTACAGGGATGGTCTGCGGGTGATGTTTGAAAATATTGGCTTAAAAGTTGAATTTCTTCTTTCTTTGTAGTAAGTGTTCGATTATCATAAACATCGACAGTACAGAAAGTTCTATTATTTGATTAAGATGCCTGCATCCACGTTAAGTTTTTGGCCCTTTCTTTGCTTTAAAGCAAAGGTAGAGTACTTCACTTTCTCATGGTTGCAAATATTGTGGTTGGGGATACAGATTCTTTGTGATAGTGCATTTCATCTCATCTGAGTCTTGTATGCACCTTCTAGTCTTTATTAGTTAAGGAATCATTTGGCTTTAAGTAGTTGGCATGTCAAACTCATTAGTTAATAGTTTCCTCACCTTTCAAACTTAACAATGTGCTCCTTCTCAATTCTCATGACCCTTTAATTAGTTTATATGTGGATGCATGTATATAGACACTACACGGACATCTATACAAACGTATGGTGGTGCCTGCCTGCTAACATATTAAGCTTATTACTGTGGATGAATGTTCACTTTGTGGTGGATGTGCTTTTTTTAGGATTGTGGTGTTGTGGGAGCCATGAGAGACCCACTTATTTTGTTCATTTGTTCACCAAAATACGCGAAGGTGGAACTATCATATAGTGAATTCGAAGGATGATTGCCCAAAAATGGTATACCATTTAATCTGAAATTTGTCCTCTTAAATGGTAAATTAAACAGCGATGGTTCTTGTTTTGGTGAGGGAAGCTACAAATGTAGTTTATCTAGTTGTTGCTGCTGCTGCTGCTGCTGCTTTTATTTTTATTTTTATTGGTTTGAGTTTATCTAGCGTATGTAACTTACAATGTCTTCATTTTAGTTATTTTTTTTAAATTAATGCAGGGTTTTAGCTGTCTGACTTTTCTAAAGAGAATCATCTTTTTCATTTCTTCCTTGCTGAAAGCATTAACCTTAAATTATTCAACTCAACAAAGCATCTAATCCTTTTTGACATTAAGCTCCATTTAATGCTATAATCTGTCTAAATATTGTAGTACAAGTTGAAAGATTGCTAGGATTCTTATGTTCGATATTTTTTACGAATGAATTTATTACAGAAAATGACATATCCTTAACTCTTTTCAGTAGTTTTTGTTATTACCCTTGTTGTCACTTGTCAGTATTGCGCTTGGGTGCAGCAGCTTTTCAAGGGGATGGCGGTGCACTGTAGTGTCTGGCTGCCATTCTGGCCGCCGAATGAGACCTTTCAATGAGCAAAACGCGATGAACGTGACCAAACAAGGTATGAGGAAGCGTCTTCCCACTCTTCACTGTTTTATTTACTCATTTTCTTCAGGTAATAAACAGTGAAAATCTCACTTGGAGCCTTCCATATGTCATCTTCCATCCTCGTGACATGTTTCAGAATGTAGGGAAGAAACTATTGACAACTGATGTTCCTGCAGGAAATATGACAGAAAGATCATCACGTTATGATGATTAGTAGCTGTTACCGCGGGCGTACTATGGGCGCCAATGCAGGTCTTTGTTAATCAGAATGTGAATGCGAAATGGGGACCAAGACCAAGAATTGGACAAGTTGCAGTCCTTTTAAGCCTCATCTCCACCACAAAGATCAAATCAGAGCTTTGATTTATTGGTTGGTGTCGCTACTTGAGACCCCAATCCTCTTCAATCCAATAATACATAATAGAAGCTGTTCTATTATATTTTCATGAAACTATAGCCTAGCCTAATTTGTGTGGTGATTAGCATTTAAGTCGACATGATGTGATCACAGATAGAGTTAGGAATTTTTATTTTATTTTTTATTTTACTAAATGTTCGATCATAAATTTAAAAAATCTTTCATAAGTAATTAAATTTATTAATATAAAGAAATTTAAATAAGAAGTGTAATCAATGAAAGAGTTTCTTAAAAGCTTTAGGTTAATAAAAAAATCCTTAAAAGTACCAAATTAAACTTAAAATGAAGATAAATTGTAAAAAAATTAGATTTAAGGGGGTAAATATAAATTAAAGGAATATATTTTGAAAAATATAAAAAAAAAATTTGGGAAGGGGGGGGGGGGGTGGTTAGAAGGACACCCATTCAAGTTCAATAGTTATACTATATTTGTAAAGGTGCTTTTTAACTGCGCTTCAACTTCGTAACAAATCATGATTATATATTACTGATGTTGATCTTATTGGTTATCATAATATATATATATATATATATATGTGTGTGTGTGTGTGCTAAAATAAAATTAACAGAAATATTTGGCTGTAAAAATTCATGAAATTTGTCCAAATTCAAAAAGAGATTATAATTTTCCTAACTGAAAAATTTGAACAATTTATCAGAAGTTTTGTTAATGTTCAGTAATATCCAAATTAAGGAAGTCTAACATATATTTTCAGATAGGGGATAAACTTGCCACTTCAAAAGCAGGAATAGGGATAGGGATAGGGATAGGGATAGGACCAAGTACTACGCAAAGTAAAATAAAACAAAGAGTGGGGCTCATGGAAAATTTTTTTAGGTGGACCGGGTTCATTGACCAAGGATGGATTCGGTTAATTAAATCATGTCATGTGTACAAATTTATTTTTAAGAAGATAAAAAGTTACTTTTACATGCATGACTTAAAATAATTGACAGGATTCATTGGGTTGATCAATAAATTCGGTTCACCTAAAAATTTATTGGAACTTGTGAGCCATGAAGTATATTATATTTGAGGGTACAAGTAAATTATGAAAAATTCTTAGATGAATCGGATTCATGAACCTGATTTCATGAACCCTATTAATTATATATATATATATATTTTATGTAAGGAGGATGTTATTTTTATGTTTTTTTGAAAGTCACACAATTTGTTTAAACAATATGATATTATAAATTGGGTTCATGATTCAGTTCGTGCAAGGACTTCTAAGTAAATTATTGCTTCTTTTCAAAATGTTAAACATCACCCATTACAAGGAAAAAGAAAGGACACCATGTTCCCTGACCAAAAATCCTTCTCCATGCCATGTTGGTACCATGATTGTCTTTCAGCCAGTGTGCATTTGAATCACTTTTCTTTTCTTGTCTCTGAGCCAGTCTAATTTCTCATCTCTTTTCCCCCCTTTAATTTTCCCTTTTTAGTTTTTCCAACTGAAAATGCTAAACATAATGATTTTTCTCACACTTTTAGAGATAAAGTGAAGAGATTTACATGCATTTATTATAGTAGATTGCATCACATTTTATTTTAATTTTTTATGAATTAATCAAGAGTATCGTAAGTTAGTTTACATGCACCAAACTAAGTCTCATTTTTTGTGACAGGTAAGCCTACCTTTTAAGTTCTAACCACCAAGAATCAGTGCAGAGGAGATTCGAACTCGATACGTTTGGATTTTATTATTAACTTCTTTATCGCTCGACTACACTTCCGTATGGTCCCATCACATTTTATTTAAGAATACAAGAACTCGTTATACATAGCATTATAAAGAGTATACCAAAAAATCATGGTTGGCCACCCCTTTTTTTATGGCTAGATATTGTAATCTTGCTTTTGTAAAGAGGGCCTGATTCAAACTATATAGGAGGGGCCAAAAGCACTCAACTTGGGGGCACACAAAAAGATACCAATTGTCTCTTGAAAAAGCACTTCCACATCCTCCACAACATTATTACTTCTATTATGAAGAATGTGCAAAGATTATCAATATGTTCATAAACAAATCTATTATCACCTGCTATTGAACAATCAGCTAGCAGATTTAATAAACTCTGGAATGAACCTTGTGATCATGGCCCTTGGATCCCACGGGGGTACCATGATTAACATGTTTAGTGGCGATTGAGATAAAGTGGCCCCTCATAAACAAAGTGTGTACTTAATTGGAAAAAAAGTCGGATAGAAAAGTCTTACCAAATAGTATCACGTTCAGATTTGAGTATTTTACATAATTCATGTTTGTCTCACGTGAATTCTTAAATCTGAACAACAGTATCACTATGAAACCCTTCTACTGAATTATTTTTTATACTTAACCCCCTAAAAAGTATGCATGTTGTTTTAGAACACAAACTTATCTAAAAGTTTAAGTTGTTAGAAACAATTATGTGGGTTCCACATGAGTTCTCAAAAACATTCACACTGAATTATTTTTGTACTGGCCCCCAAAAAAGTGTGCATGTTGTGTTAGACTACGAACTCATCTAAAAGTTTAAGTTGTTAAAAACATTGTAACTTTATTATTATATTATTTAACAAGCCCTTTCACATGTGGCCAGTCTGAATCTACACGTGAGTCAATTCATATTATCAAGGAGACATTGATATTTGAATTCAATATCTTTTGTCTATTATGATATCATGTTAAACCACAAATCATTTAAAAACTTAAACTGTTATAGAGGGTGTAATTTTATTATTATATTCTCTAATATGTTGTATATGTATGTATTTATGTATGTGTGTGTGTGAGTAGAAGAGACAGTGGTAATGAATGCTAAAGTTCTTTGAAATGAGTAGAAACATTGCAGTGGGGAAGGGCAGGAGAGGAGTTTTCCAGAGTGGGTTGTGTGAAATAAGGACAAAATGGGGTCAAGGAGTGTCTAAACTTGGCTTGGATACTCTGTGATGTCTTACTTTCAAGTGAACAGCCAATGCAAAGTATCATATCATTAATGTGGATATATAGTGTGGGAGGGAAAGAGTAGTGGTGGCTCTTCCCCCCCATTCAAACCTCTATCAACTTGTAAAAGAATAATTATATCCTTCTCATTAGGTTATCCCTTGCTGCATTTATGGTCAATTTGTCCACCTTCACTTGTTTGACATTCTCTAGGTTCCACTCTCTCTCTCTCTCTCTCTCTCTCTCTCTCTCTATATATATATATATATCTATCTGTTAGAAGAATCAGAATATGGTACCATACAAAGAAAATCTTTTCCTTAGCCACGGTTATTTATTGCATGTAGATGATGAAGACATTTTAATTGATGCTATATTATTCTGTCATCCATTGAAACTATATAATTAGTTTATCCACATGCACTATTATTCAATCTTTTACCATGTATATTTCATCATTCTTTCTATGTTACACGAATTTTGTAAATTTTAATTTATTAATTAATGAGAAGTTCTGCTGGAAATAGGCAAAATTTTCCTTGTTGTGTTTGGTGGTTATTATCAATTTATCCAGATTTTTGAAGACACGATGCGACCAGAAAAACTCTTGCGAAATTTTTATGACCATTTTGTCTCTTATTTTGTAACCAACATATATAGGAGTGTTGTTTTTAGGATTTATTCTTATGAGAAGATAGCTGACTTTCTATGATTCGTCATTGGGTGTAAAATGGATTTTAGGTTTGTGAGTGTTTACTTTTGTAATCTTCTCGATACTTAGTAGATTAATCATCACTGCCTGAAGATGTAGGCATCTTGCCGAACCACATATGTTTATGTCTTCTTTGTAATTTTTTTGTTATTTTTCTTGTTTGAGAATGATTTACAATTTGGTTTTATCACTTCCACACAACATGTTGTTTATAAATCTTTTACCTATAAGAGTAATGGTACACACATCCAAAAAAACTCTTTGAATTTACCACATGATAAATTGAATTATCGTAACTCTTAATTAAATCTAAATAAAAGAAACAATTAATTTATCTATTAATTTCAAAAATATTCTTAACACATTAACACGTAAATAAGAATAAGTAATAAACCGGTATACCAAATAATTTTCTATTGAAATATTGGGATAATGGTGGTAACATTGCTTCACTTTTATGTTTTTTGAGTGAATATTATTTTTCTCCCCTTTCTTAATCCCTCATTCAATTCTAAATAAGCAAACAATGATCCTTAGAAATCAGATGCCCCCATACACATGTAGTTGGAAGGTGTCATAAACAAACTCATTTTTTTCAACTCATTTAATTTGTTAGAAATTAGAATTAAGCTCATATTACCCATTCCATAGTAGCTTCAAGATATCATTAGGTTAAGATAATTGTGATGTAAAATTATTTTTACACAAATTTTCAAGTAAAATTAATTACGATGCATAATTACTTTCAGAATGAGACGAAATTCGTTTTTAAAAAGTATTTTATCTCATATTTGTCCCGTTTACATTCCTAATTACTATACTTTCTCACATTCTTAATACTTTTTCTTGAAAACAACTAGAAAATCACTAATCATAGCCCCCAACACCAAAGTTGACTTCTATATATCTCTAGGCACTACTCCAAGGTACCTATTGGACTTAGGGGAAGAAAAAAAGGGTCACATTTTTTTTTTAGGTTAGATGATACAATTGGTTAAGTGGTGAACATCACACTTATCAAACAAGAAAAAGTGGTGAACATCATGCCCACTGCATGCCCTAATTTATACAAGTATTATCATGATCCTTGTCATGCTTTGCTCTTTATAGATAGGCAATCAACCTTTGTAAGGGCAATGGTAAGGTGACATAGCTGTCAAAGAACATATGAAAACCAACTAACCAATCCAATCACTTGAGGGCACATGTTAAGAGTAAATAGTCCCACTTCTCAATTTTGTACACCTGTCATGTTTTCTAGAAAAAAAAAAAGTCCAGTAGTAAAATAACATGCAAAAACTCTATAGTAATACAAATTAAATTATGATATGTAAGATTTATTTTAAATTAGAGTATAATCGTAACATCATTCTTGTCATATGTTTAAAACTGATTTGCGTGATTACTGAGTTCATTTGTGTTATCTTATCATTATTTTTTTTTTTCATTTTCTTGGACCGTCTAATTTCGAGTTTGGTGTATCTCCATTTCGAATGAATTGAAGAGGTTCCATTTCTCTCATAGATACGGCACATCACTTGTGGGACCCACAATTTGTGAGATCAACACTTGTAAGAGAAATGAAATCTCTTTGATTTTGAAATGGAGAAAATCATTCCTCTAGTTTTTACCTTCATCTTATTGTTTTTGGTCTTTTAGAAAAATGATATCCATTGCATATAAAGGCCTAAAGAGTTATGTTGTGGGACATTGCGATGATCCAAACTTTGTCATATAACTGTTAATATATTTTACACAAACATATAAAATAACAACGTGAAATACACGTACAGTTAAATGAATGAAATTCCAACTGTCACGATATTCAATAATATTCCTCAGTCTTAAACCATACCTTAGGATAGTCTGTTAATGGTCCCCAGCATTAATTAATGGGCATGCCTTTTTTGGGTTGTAGTGCAGTGATGAAGTGTCACTTATGCTCAGCTGTATCCAATCTATCTGTACTCACCCACTGGACATTTTTGTCATTTTCCAACATTAAAGCAATCTTCTCTTTTCTCCTGTTTGGTCAATTCCTCTCCCTTCTTGCTTGACATATTCATTGACATTAGGTTGCATCTGGTTTTCTTTCCATCCCAATCACATGACCCATACATGTTGTTTGGAATCAGGTTGAGGTTAGCTTGATTTGAACTGCCTTATTCATGGTTTTAATTTTTTACATTTTAGCATTTGTTTATGGGTCTTAGGGCTTTTATAGTCATTCTTTTGTCAAGCCACTTATACTAATCTCTGTCATAAACAACAAAAATATTCATTGATTCGGATCATTGCACTTGGATTAATAAAAATTTGACATGTTAGTAGGTGGCTCTCGAATTACGCTAAGGTGCCAAATATTCATTGACCGAGGTATAATACTCCCAGAACTAATGAATCCTATCTTGTCACATACACACAGAAAGAGACAGTAAATCATGAAATTTAGTATAAATGTCTATTATTCGGTGCAATTTTGTTTTTGTTCAATTATATATAATTATTTTTGTCATTTCGCACCCGAGGTGATAAAAAAATTATAAAAAAAATATGTTTTCAATTTTTTTTCAAATATTAAAAGTATTGAATGCAAGAATTGGTGAAGTATTTTCTTAAAAGTAAAAGATAACAACGTTTAACATGCAACAATGATTTAAAGCAATTATAGATGTAAATATTGAACGTATTACGGCCTTATCTCACATCGACAGTAAGACTCAAATGAATTTGGCATTTTAGTGAGAACGATGCCTCTATGTTTTGAGAAACCTTAATAAAAAATTGTGTAATGAAAAGAAATTAAGTTGACCAAAATGAAGTAAAGTAAAGGTAGTTATAATTTTAATATAAAGTCATTGTCCCTACATTATTTCATGTGTCATTTTATAATTTTCATCTTATATTAAAGTTGCACAAAGTAAAAGTAGTTATAATTTTAATATAAAGTCATTGTCCCTACATTATTTCATGTGTCATATTATAATTTTCATCTTATATTAAAGTTTTACATAAAAATCTCTATAAACAAATTTAATGGGATGATTACAATAATATTAATGCTACATCCAAATATATAAGTTATATGAATTTGTTTTTTCCAGGCATAATTTTTTTTAATTTAATCATAGTATTAGGGGTCAAATTAAAATTACAATGTTCAGCAAAAGGAAAAAAATTAATTTAGATTTTTTTTGAATAATTTAGGAAAAATTAGTTATTTAATATCTTCTTTAGTTTGATTTATCCCAAAAATAGGTTTTCTAATTAGTTCAGCAAAATCAATCAAAATTAATTAATTTAAACATATTTTTAAAAAGTGACCTCTAATTAACTAGGACAGAAAAAGTGAGTTTGTTTATCCCATCAAAATTAATTTTTAAAAAGTATGTAATTTCAATCAAAATTAATTCTAAAAATAATAGATTTTTCAATTTAGTAAAAGTATAAAACACTTACAGAGTAAAATATTTAAGGTCAAATGTTCATTAATATTAATATAAATTAAAGGGTAATACATTGTTGTTTCTGTCAATTGTACATATAACTTTTATTATTGTACTAATTACATTGATTTTTCTTATGATGTGATATTTTTTCTTAGATTATCCCTAATGTGATAGACCAATGCTAATTAAGAAGTTTTTGTTGATGGAGTTTTTCAAATGACAATTTTTCTTTTAAGGATAAATTTATAAAATTACTGTCACAGTTAATCACATCAGGTCGACATATCTGATAGGAAATAATAGTGTAATTAGTTAAAAAATTGCAATTATAAAAAACTATTTGAGAGGTTGGAGTGATTTTCTCATTTATATATATATATATATGTATAAATATATATAGTTAGACATTTAGTTATTTATATTACAAAATTACCCTCTAACACTTGTAAACTTATTTTTCATCAAATTAATTGTATTATAGTTATGAAAATACCTTCAAATTTAACATACCAATTAGAAATGACAACTTGATAGATTTGGGATAGGATGTTCCTCTCCCATCTTCCGTTTAAAAATAGCTTCTCCCGTTCTTACACTGTTTATTATGTCCCTCCGTTCTCCAAATCCTATTCCGATTTAAAATTTAATTTTTAACATTTTTAAAATTTTAAACTAATTTACTAGTATTATTAAAAATAAAAATTTATATATATAATAAACAAAAATTTATATATATGAGAGTATTTAATGAATTATTAAAATATTGAGTAATATTTATGTAATTTATATAATATCGGAACAGGTCGATTCTAAACCCATAACGAATTTTAATTTCTTCTCCATTCTTATCTTACTTAATTTATTTATATTTTTAAACTCATCTCAACGGAATAAGACGGAACGAACCGGCGGCCCGAACATTTTGCCATTCCTAGTACCAATCGGTCCCGTTGATTTCTGGGAGCAATGCTTGCAACTACAAGAATACAAACTCTCGTATGTACCGAATGTGCTTAATTTTCAACAATTACCGTAATTGGAGAACCCTTATCACCCACTTGAGAATTGAGATACATTTCAGTCTAACCAATATATTCTCTCTCATGAATTAGAGAGAAAGAAAAGTTGATGGTTGGCAGCTTTTGCATTTTAAAGTGCAGCTCTTTTGATTAGTTTTTGGGAATGACTGTCTGCTGAAGGTAGAGAAACGTTTGAGTGTTAGCTGATAGTGGTTTGTGGAATCAATAAAGCACACCCACTTCTCATCACCCAAAAAAGAGTGTAAAAAATGAACTTAAAAAACGGTATAACAGCCAACTGGAGATCCTCTCTCTCATCATGTTCATAGTCATGGTCATAGACAGGGGACCAAATCCATCATCAATCTCAAATCCCTTCCCTCGAGATTCTCAAATTCTTATTTCCTCAAAAGAAGATAGAATTTGGGGCTTTAATGAATGGCCAAACTCAGGGAATGTTGGATTCCTCAGTTCACTGTCCCTGGCAAAGCCATCCCGCGATATCTGTGTGCTTATTTATAATATACCTATTTTGTTTTAAGCTTGAATACTCCCAAGTCTTAACCCATAAAAGAATTTTGGTTTTTATATCATGTGTATGTATAATTTTATTAATTGCTTTAATTTTTATTTCTTGGAGTAGGAGTAGAAAACTCTCATTACCCTTTCTAGGCAAATGCATGATTGCACACCATGGGAATTTCCATCTCTCTCCTTCCCTTTTGAATTTTACCTAAATTTATTTGGTTATGTTCTCTCAAGTTCAAGGCAATAAAATATTCCTTCTTTAGAATCTCTGACCCAGTGAAAGGCATGCTAGCTCTCTTTATACTACATGAAGACTTGAGTGTATTTCTTGGGCCTGACAGAAGATTTTAGAGAATTGGGTTTCTGGCATGGAAGCTAGAGGTGGGTTCTGATCTGAGATTAAACAAAAGAAACCCATTTGAAGGCTAGTCTTCAAACTAGCTTCACCACTCACAATAAGCTGGTTTTAGCATCTGGGTATCTTTAGTTCTTGTGAATTACAATTCAATGGAAATGGAAAAAAGAAGAGGGGCTGCATTCTGGTTTATGACATTTTTCTGGTTTTGGACTTCTGCAAATGGTTTGCTCTCTCCCAAAGGTGTAAACTTTGAAGGTAAATATCTATTTTTTTTTTTAATTATATTGTGTTTAATCTACTACAAGGGTGTCCTTTAGCTAAAAACAGTACAATAGAAAGAATGGAGTTATTTATCTGTGTGCTTTTACTTCAGTGCAAGCTTTAATGGATATAAAGCATTCTTTGGAGGATCCTCATGGTGTTCTTGATAACTGGGATGAAGCCTCTGTTGATCCATGTAGCTGGACTATGGTGACATGTTCTGCTGAGAGTCTGGTAATTGGCCTGTAAGTCTTATGTCAAAGAGAAGCTCATCTTTATTACAATACAAACCAGGAAAACTAGACATCCTTTACCATGAAAGAATTCAAAAAATTAACACATTGATGAAAATTTTGAGTTATTTTCTTGTTGCAGGGGGACCCCTAGCCAGAATTTATCTGGTACTCTTTCTCCAAGCGTAGGCAACTTAACAAATCTCCAGATTGTGTGAGTACCCAGAATATATATTTTCTGTTTGTTGGAATTTCTGAATGAAAATGTTTCTTTGCTGTAAAATTTTTTTAAAGGAATGAGGTCTTTTTCAGGCTCTTACAGAACAACAACATAAGAGGACCAATCCCAGCAGAGCTTGGAAGGCTCTCAAAGCTTCACACACTTGATCTTTCAAATAATGTCTTTACTGGTGAAATTCCCTCTTCCCTAGGTCTTGTGAAAAGCCTCAAGTATATGTAAGCATGGAAGTTTGAAAATAGAATGTAGGTCATATTTAGACATATTTCTCATTTGGTCTAAGTTTGACAGAAGTTTATTGAACTCTGATTTAGGAGGCTTAACAATAACAGTCTGTCTGGAGCAATTCCAATGTCATTGGCCAACATGACCCAGCTTACCTTTCTGTAAATTTCTTAACTTCTTGTATCATCCATCTACAGTCTCTTTATTTCTAATATGCAATGGGTATTGTAAGAATGTTTTTTTCATTCTTCATGTTTATATTTTTTTTCAGGGACTTGTCTTACAACAATTTAAGTGGCCCTGTACCCAGATTATCTAAAACATTCAAGTAAGCTGCATCTATACTAAACGGCTACATGTCAATTTTCATTCTGTTTCTCTCCTCTTTCCATACAGGTTAGCTTGGATATACTAAACTTCTATGCACTCTTTGTTCTCTTCTATGGCTGCAGTGTTGTGGGAAATCCTCTGATCTGCGCAACGGGGTCTGAGCAAGACTGCCACGAGATGACACTGATGCCCATGTCCATGACCTTGAATAATTCACAAAGTAAGGAACTCCAAATTTCTCATTTTCTGAAACTCTTTTTTCCAGAACCAAGTCCAAACTTTCTGGTAGTTATATAATACTGGACTCACAACTCACAAGCATCACCATTAACTTGTGTCTTAAATGTCTGTTTCTTTTTTATATTTCTGCATATTTGTTTGTTTATCCTGACTACATCTCTATACTGCTAAAGCTGCTCTGCCTTCAGAGAGATCAAAAAGTCACAAACTTGCCCTTGCGCTTGGGTCAAGCCTTGGGTGCATATGTTTGCTTATCCTTGGATTTGGGCTTCTACAATGGAGGAGGCATAGACAAAATCAGCAGTTATTTTTTGATGTTACTGGTTTGTAAAATACAACAGAGCTTGGCTAATTAAAGCACCAGATATATCACCACAATGTGGCTAATATAACCCTCTTATTATGCACTGTTGTATGAAATTACAGATCGACATCATGAGGAGGTTTCCCTAGGAAACTTGAAAAGTTTCCAATTTAGGGAACTTCAGATTGCAACAGACAATTTCAGCAGCAAGAACATACTTGGAAAAGGTGGCTTTGGAAATGTCTACAAAGGTCATCTCCGAGATGGGACTGCTGTGGCTGTAAAAAGGCTCAAAGATGGCAGTGCCATTGGGGGGGAGAGACAATTCCAGACAGAAGTTGAGATGATCAGCCTAGCAGTGCACCGGAACCTCCTCAGGCTATATGGGTTTTGTATGACTGCCACAGAGAAGCTTTTAGTTTACCCATACATGTCCAATGGAAGTGTTGCTTCTCGTCTCAAAGGTATTATATATATATATATATGTATATATCGAAATTTTATTCTATGATGCTGCTTCTTGCTCACTGAATTAGTACTTCATCTATTTCTGACAGCAAGGCCAGTCTTGGATTGGGGCACCAGGAAGAGAATTGCATTAGGAACTGCAAGGGGATTACTGTACCTCCATGAGCAGTGTGACCCAAAGATAATTCATAGGGATGTGAAGGCCGCAAATGTATTGCTTGATGACTATTGTGAGGCGGTGGTGGGAGATTTTGGCTTGGCAAAGCTTTTGGACCACCAGGATTCACACGTGACGACAGCTGTGAGGGGCACCGTGGGGCATATAGCCCCCGAGTATCTCTCCACTGGCCAGTCCTCTGAGAAAACCGATGTATTTGGGTTTGGGATCCTTCTCCTTGAATTGATCACTGGACAGAGAGCTCTAGAGTTTGGCAAGGCAGCTAACCAGAAAGGAGCAATGCTTGAATGGGTGAGCACACTTTCTCTGAGGTTCTTAATTCATTTGTGTAAAAACTAACGGTAATTAGTTCAAAAAAGCAGTTTTGTTCCTAGCAGTTAGCTTATATATTAAGATCATCTATTCTGCATTTTGGCTCAATTTACTGATAAGTTTTTATTCTTATCCCAGGTGAAGAAAATTCATCAAGAGAAGAAGCTTGATTTGCTTGTAGACAAGGATTTGAAAAACAACTATGATCCAATTGAACTCGAGGAAATGGTTAAAGTGGCTCTCCTATGCACCCAATATATTCCAGGCCAAAGACCCAAGATGTCTGAAGTGGTTCGAATGCTTGAAGGTGATGGGCTTGCAGAGAGGTGGGAAGCTTCTCAGAAAGTCGAAGCAATTAAGTACAAACCACATGAGTTCTCCTCATCTGAGCGATACTCTGACCTTACCAATGACTCTTCATTACTTGTACAAGCCATTGAGCTCTCTGGCCCTAGGTGAATTAGTTATAATCTTTTAAAATTCAATATAAAGTTAGAATTTTATAAGGAGAAAATCTATAGCAAAATCTGCCTGCAATAGTCCAAAGCCAATTGAAATTTTATGTTGTATACTAGTGATATATACCAGAGCTCCAAAGGGCTTTGATGTTGTTTTCTTATTGTACAGATTATGATTTGAGGAATTGATATGATTAAGGTTGGGAATTCCAAATCTTCTGGTTCCCATTTGAGTGAAGAATCTTTGTGAGGATGTCCACTAGGAAACCTAAGTTTGTAAGAGTAAAGTTCTTTTTTGGGGTTTTGTTTGTCTTCTCAAAATTTTAGCATAAAGAGATAGTTTTTGTGATATTTCAGAAGTTATAAATATGATTTGTTTGCTGCAAACATTTCCGCTGCAATTTTCTTCTAGTATACTGTGAGCTGGCCTGCTTGATTTACTATTACTGATATGTGGATTTAACAGTTTAAGAGGACTTGCTCAGTAATACTCCCTGAAAGAGTAGAAAACAAACAATCACCCTATAATGATTCACAATCAGTTGAATGAATGAGAGCGAGTCTTGGCACAACAGTAAAGTTGCTCTATTATGACTTGGAGTCATGGGTTCGAGTTGTGAAAACGGTCTCTTTGCCCGTAGGGTAAGACAAGATACATCTAACGCTCTTCAATCCTCCTTTTTTTTCGTATCAGATTCTTTCCCAAGTAATAGTTGATTTCAACCATTTGTTATTCTTCAACTTAAGAGCCATGTTTACAACAGAGAAATATCCCAGAATCCAAAATGCCTTTGAATGTTTCATAAACAATCCACAATTCAACTATACTGAAAATTCATACCAATTACCACTCCCAACTACATTTTTCACAATTGAAAAAGTTACTAATCTTATGCCTCTATATGTCACAAAATCCAAAATTATAGCAAGTTCTTCTTGACTTTTTAAACTACACATCAATGACTTCTTGCAACTAATTTTGGTAAATTTTGATAGTGCCCTGTTTAATCATTTGGGGCTGGTAGGTCTTGGTGTGGTTATCAGGGATTGTGATGGAAACTTCATTGCTGGTTTGTCTAAGAGAGTAGCAGCCTCCATGGATGTTGGGCTAGTGGAGTCCATGGCAGCACTTCATCCTGTCTAGTTTGCCTCACAGATTGGACTCTGAGATGTAATTCTTGAAGGAGATTCTGTGGCAACCATAAATGGGATTCGCTCGGCAAGGATGATTTCTCTTCTGTGGGTATGGACAGAGAAGATGTTAGAGCATTGTTGCATTTTGCTGATGGGTTTTTTTGGTGTATTGCTCTCTCTGGCTTCTCTGTTTCTTTTTCCTGTATTTTTATTTTTTTTATGGAAGCTTAGGGGGTTACATGACAACAGAAGAACAATCTAAACAATGACAGAAGCCTCTTAAATATAAGCCCAGGATAGATAAACCAGTCCATTCCAAAATAATGTTCACATTTTTCAAATGAAGCGCGTAAGATTTAAACTCGTGACCTCCCACTAATGAGGAGACAATGCCCAACTAAGTTAGCCTGAGTTAATTTTTTGTTGGTGTAGTATTTATACACCCTCTTCTTTCTGTTTTTGTCTTTAGTTTGTTAGCAGGGGTTGTGTTTGTGCTAGGGGTGCAACTTAGGCAGGTCAATTTGAGTCCAACTCGACCCGGCCCAAATTTTTTTAGGAATTGGACTTTATTTTTTTGCAATTAGAGTTGGGTTTGAGCAAAAGAATTCAAACTTGATCTAAATTAAGGTGGACTTGGGTTGAGATTTTAGAAACCCGAGTTCAACAGAAATCTAAATTCAATATTTTGTATACTTTACTTATCCATAATTTGATTAATAGGAATTTTTTTTATAAGAATTACTATTTACATCTTTATAATTTCAAGAACTTGTAGATTTTTTAACATTTTTTCAAAATTAAATTATGTTGAAGGAATTATTTAATGGTTTTTGGTTTCCTTAAGAAGGAGAAATTGAGATAAATTATTAGCGCTTTTAGCATATAACAAAATAAGAAAAACAATAGTAATTTATTGAAAAAATTGTGAAAAAAATTTGAAAATTAGAGTTAATAATTGGGCTTGAGTTGAACTTGATACTAATAAATTTTAATTTGGGTCAAGCTCAAGTTAAATTGTTATGGACCTAAGAATGGCAATGAGGTGGGTTTGGGGCGGAGTGACCCTTCCCCACCCCCGCCCGTCCCTTTTAGACGTTTATCTCGACCCGGACCTCGTTTATATTTCACGACTCTACCCCCACCCTGTCCCGAATCTCGATATATATATTTTTTGAGTAAGTTAAAACTTTTATTTTGATAAGTAAATTAATTTTTTTTGGCCAAAAACAACTAATACAAGAAAAAAAATATAAGAGTGTAATATGAAAAATCTTAAAACTAATTTTATATAGTATTGTTTATTGATAAATATAGTGTATATAATAATAAATAAAAAAACTTAATATATAAACGTTGCGGGGTAACCATCTCTCGAATTCGACGGAATTTTAAAAGTCACATCCCAACCCTGTTTATGAGCACTCTATACCCGTTCTATTAGAGGCGGGGCTCCGATGGGACGGAACAAATTGCCATCCCTATATGAACCTTATGGTTCAAGGTCGGGGTTTAGACTAGACTCAAAATGATTGTTTTAAAACTTGAATTAGACTTGAATATCTCTCAATCTAAGCTTGGCCAGCCCGAGTTATACCCTAGTATGTGTTTTTCAGTGTTTTCCTCACAGGTCTTTTCTCCCTTCTGAATAAAACTAGTAGTTTTTCTTTCAAAGAAAAAAAAAGTCATTTTACCGTGAAATAGTTGGTTCTAGTAGTAACATATTTAGCTTCTACTTCCACAAATTAATGGCAATAAAGAAACCAAAGTAATTGAAAACTAATTCAAGATAAGGGGTCTTGATTCCTTTTCCTTCATTATTGGCTATGAAGCAAATATTAGGTTTTAATGGGTGTTTGCCAAACTTATCCAAATGTATATTACCTATCATTTTATTTTTAGGTATGATTAAAAGTGTTTAAGACAAAGCAATAGAAATTACTCATGGAGTACTGCATTCGGATACAAATATATGTATATTTACAATATATTTTTATACATGTTATCATGAATAAATTGACTAGTATTATTACAAAATTTGGAGAGAATTGAATACATATAGTCCTATTATTAGGGTCGGCTCTATATAATTAGAGACCTAAAATAATAAAATGACAATTTTAAATAAGACTTTTTTTTAATATTAATGTGATTTTTTACTTTATTTCTTATATATATTTTATTTATTTTTGTAATATAAAATTTAATTATTTTTCAACAAAAGAGAGGTATATATTAAATAAAATTCTAATAATAGAGTTTTTACATAGATATTTTTTTCTTCTAAATAGATACTAATAATATATTAGAATACAATACGAATAAAACTCTATTAACATAATTAAGTTTTTATTTCATGGAATTTCATAAAAACTTCTAATTAGAGTATACTATAAATATATAAAATTTGGGACCTTTTATAAATTTAGAATTTTATTAACTTTAGACTTTTAATTTGATTATACTATAGATACAAAAAAGTTGAGACCTTCTTTTTAAGTAGAGCGTAAATTAATTATTTTATTTGCTTTATAGTTAAGCCGGCTCTGCTTATTTCGACAAGCAAAAAGATTATTTTTGAGACTGACGTATATTTGCTCGAGAAACATTAGGATATAAATAAGTCGAAGTCGAGTCGAGACGAGTAGTGGATTGTTCAAGTTCGACTCGCTAAAATAAACGAGTTTTAAAAAGTGTTCAAGTTCGGCTTGTTAATTTTTTTAGCTAATCTTGAATGAGCTTTTAATCGAATCGATTACGAGTCGAATTTGAGTAACTTGAATTTTTATATAGTATTAAACTATTTTTAACTTAACGAGGCGAACTCGATCCGAACTTAATAAATTAACGAGTATTAAAATATGTTCAAGTTTAACTTGTTTATTTTATGAATCAATTTTAAATGTGTCTATAATCAAATAGATAGCGAGTCAAACACATATAATGTAACAAGTTTTTCAAAGTGAAACAATAATAGAATGGAAGAGCACGGCACATCAGCAGATTGAGATACAAGGCCATACAGCAGACACATTTGGACCCACAACCACTAGCCAGTTGAGCTGACGAGGGTCAGCTGAGGCGACGCCCTTTCCGCTACCAATTTGTGGTGGAGGTCGATCAATGATCATAATCCAGAGAGGCACTATCCTCTTGGCCACTAGTTCCCCTAGGTGATTTATAATAAATGACTCAGCTGCTTCCACGTCTAACTCTAATTCTTTGTTTTCATCCAACCTAATGAAGTTAAATTTCAAGTCACTAGTCAGCACCCAAATTGGATGCATAGGTGTTGTGGTGTTGGCTTCTCTATTTTTTTTTTTAAATTATATTTAATGAAAAATAAATAGATTCACTTTCTAACTGTTTTTTTTTTTTCTTTTCCTCTTTGGCACATAAAAAGGGAAATATATTTGTTTGTCCCTTCAGCTAGAAAATTTAATTCATCTCATTACAAATTCGTCATATCTCATTTGAAAAAAAGTTATATCTCATTTTTTATTAAATCTATAATTGTTATGTTGGATTGAGTTTTACGGTCGTTACAATATTATCACTATATATATAAGGAGACTCAACTTTTTACAAATTTTTTAAAACATATACATGATAATAACAATTTGAGGTGTGATTGAACTGTAAAGACGTTGAAGATAAAATTTATGCATCTCGAGTTCGAATCTCCTTTGCATTGATCGTTTTTTTTTAAGTATTTTTTAAAATTTTTCCTCAAATACGAAAAATAATGAGAAATAGTGTTTGATTTTTTTTTTTTTACAATTTAGAGATGATTATCATATGCATTTTTATTTTTTTTACCTTTTATTTTTAAGTAAAAGAGCAAATCTTAAGAAGTTTCTTTTTTACTTATTAAAAATACTTTAAAAAGCATCACCAATCATACATTTACAATGTATACAAAACTAAAAACTATTCATTGATTCTTAACCGATCAATAATTGTCACATGTACAAAAAGTGAATAAACACACATGACACTTGTTTATTTTGTGAGTGTACAAAGCTAAAAATTATTATTGTGTCCATATAATTAATTTTTAACCAAAAAATAATTGTTGCATGTACAAAAAGTGATCCGACAAATACACATGACATTTGTTTATCGATTCAAGGGATAATAACTCAGCACACTGAATGCTTTTTTGTACAAAACTACCAACATTTATGAAAAAATATATTGTAGACTAGTGCATTGTGGTATCTCATGAGAAAATATTTAGTGGCCTTATGATCATTATCACTCTCTGACAATGGAATGACATGTCAATTATGTTTCATTAAAGTAAGTGAGACCCGAGTTATTTTTCGGTGGTCCTAACGGGTGAAGATGAGGTACCACATGTAGTATTTTAAAAATCGGACCGGATTGGTTGAATTAGGATCCGGTCTAGGTTCTAGTTTAGGTAACCCTTAAGAATCATTTTAAATAAAAAACCGTGTTCTTTAACAAAACTCATGTGAATTGCCAGATTAACCTATTCGCGGTTTGTTAGAGCTGTTCGATTCATTATCCTATAAAAGCAAATCGATTCAATGCAAAACTCTTTCTAAAAGGGTGATGCTCCTCTTGTTTCCCATCTCGATCGATCGATCTTAATTGTTGATCTCTAGATTCTAAAGATCGTAAATCGAATTTCTCAACATATGCTACACTGACGATGATTGCAATGATGATTGGTGTTCTTTGTTTATGAAAAATAGAATGGAGATGGAGGATCTCTCTATCCCTCTCTCAATCCATCGTTGCATTTTCCAATCTGATGACTATAGTCTGGTGATGGTGGCTTGCAACTTACAATTGTTACGACAGTTATTGGATTTGTGAAGGTAAGAGTTCTTCGTGTTTCGTCTTCAACATTATGGTGCAATTTCCTTCTCCCTCTTTGAAAGAACTCACTTTTTTTCTTTTTTTTTAAATCTCTATAACAATTGTTATAATGTTATTGCACATGGGCCATTGAGAAGCATGGTTGAGCAGAACACATACTTTCTAAGCATATATGTTTTCTATGGATGAGAATGCCTAGGTGTGTTTAACTTAGTTACATTATGAGATTTTTTTTTATCATTTTATGTTTAATGACAAAAGCATTGGTTTTGTTGCTAAGATTGTTTAATTTAGTTACATTCTAAGATTATTTCATTTTCTGTTTGATGACTAAATCTATTGATTGTGTTGCTCATATCTCAATATTTTATACTATTTGTTGAGGATGTCCTTCTTGAGCAATATGTTGGTTTGTTGTTGTTTTGGATGTGAATTTCTGTTATTTTGGTTGCCGATATACTATGCTCACTGTATAAATTATGTTGGCTAATTGATTATACGATGCTCACTATTTAAACTAATTAGCCCATCATTGTAGGAAAGTGTGAGAAAATTTCAATTTTTTTATTGATATTTTTCATACTTTTTTTAATTTAACTTATTACATAGTTATGACATAACATAATAATTTAATTCTGATTGACCGGATGATTACACCAATGACTCATGACCTCATTTTTTCGATTCAATGAAGGGTTTGATTTTTAAAAATATTGACAACATTTATAAGAGTGTACACATGATTCTTCATCTCACAATTAAAAAATATCAAAGAGTAATACTAGATATTTTAATACTATGTTTTTTAACTCTAAGATTTCAATTCATGTATCAACTTATCATTGAATGAGAAATGCTACTATAAGTTGTGAGTGTCGGATACTCGCTCATGATCTGATTGACATGTCCATTATACGCGTAACACATGAATTACACGTGTGTACATAATTACGCGGGAAATTAATACGTGTAATACATATATCAATTAGATTATAAATATAAACACCCATGACTGATACTAATATTCTTCTTCATGGAATATATCAAATTTTATTTTTCAAATCCTATTTATCTTCTATGATAAGGTTGCAAGTGAGATGGATCATAAAATATCCACAATCCCTGAAAATGTTTTAGAGTTTCAGTAAATTCATGGGAGAAGTTTTTAGGTAAATTAGATTCATTGGACAAATATAAATTCGAACAATTAGGTCATGTCGCGTGTACATATTGATAAAAAAAAAAAGTTACTTTTATCTACATGGATTAAAATAATCGACCGGTCCAACTTTATGATTGAGTCGGTTCACCTTAGAATTTCTCAGTCCACGGATGGACTCAGCAGTCGGCACACATCCCATTATTAACAAGTGTTGTCATCGCAGGGCGAGTGCATTGAGCTTAATTACTCGAGAGAGTAGCCGTACGTTCATTTCCCACATTAATTGATTCCAAAAGCCAAAGTAGATGGGCCCACAGCAGAACCTCCTTAGTCTCCGGCCCCACCAGAATCGCAGCCAACCACAAGATGATGAAACAACTTTTCTCACCCACATAAAACTTTCCACGTGTCACTTCTTGGATTCTTTCCCCCCACCCACTTGGCTGCCTCTCCTTAATCACAACCATCTCTTCACTCTGCTCCCAACAGACCAAAGCCACAGATAGAGAGTGGGAAGAAAAAATGTTGAAGGAGGAGAACACTGGTGGAGATGGTGGCAGCGACAATTGGGCTCGTGTCTGTGACATCTGCCGTTCGGCGGCATGCACCGTGTACTGCCGGGCTGATTCGGCGTACCTGTGCACCGGCTGTGACGCTAGAATCCACGCCGCCAACAGGGTGGCGTCCCGCCACGAACGGGTGTGGGTGTGCGAGGCGTGCGAGAGAGCACCGGCCGCTTTCCTATGCCGGGCCGACGCCGCATCACTCTGCACCACCTGCGATGCCGACGTACATTCGGCCAACCCGCTGGCGCGCCGCCACCACCGCGTCCCAATTCTGCCCATCTCGGGCTGCCTGTACGGCCCTCCAGCCACCGACCCAGGCTCAGCCGCCGATACCGAGAACAGTTTCTTGGCCCAAGAAGGCGACGAAACCATAGACGAAGAAGACGAAGACGAAGACGAAGCAGCTTCATGGTTGTTGCTTAATCCAGTCAAGGACAACGACAACAACAACAGCAAACATCACCAGAACAATAGTATGTTCGATCTGTTTGGTGAAGAGGTGGAAGATGAGTATTTGGACCTTACTGACTACAATTCATGTCAAGACAATCAATTCACTGATCAGTACAATAACCAGCAGCAACACTACAGTGTTCCTCAGAAGAGCTATGGAGGTGATAGTGTTGTGCCAGTGCAGTGTGAAGAGGGAAACGATCAGCTGCAGCAACAGGAAACACACAATTTTGATTTGGGTATGGAGTTTGAGACCTCAAAAACAGGGTATGGTTACCCTGCCTCAATTAGTCACACTGTAAGTCTTTATATCCTTACCTAATATACTCATTAGTATATAATTATATATTAGTTAATTTTCTATGAAGTTCTAGGAATTGATCACATATCTTCTTTACTTTATTAGCTCTGTTTTCCCCCTTTTCTCTTCCTTTCTCCTTTAAAGGGTGGAATCCAAGGTCACGATTGTTCTAGCTCTTTCAGTTTACTATTTGAGATTTTCTTTCTTTCTTTTTTTTCTCTCTTTTTTTAGTCTACTCTTGTGGATAAGTTGTGGAAGTGGGTAGTGGTTCAGTAATTTTAATTGCTCATTTCTAAAAGAAAGAGTAGAATTCAAGTCCCTGAAAGGTGTTAGTAGGGATTTAAAAGTATCGATCTTAACGATTGCCTAGGCAAAGGGAGTGGACAGTGGCAAGGGAAAAAGGAAATTGGAATTCAGAACTACTCTGGTTGTTCTAAGTTTCATATTTCCTATCCATCTCTTCCATCTTCACCATAGTGAATAAGCATAATAGGTTTCTTCATTCTTGGCTACAAATTATTCCATGCTTCTTTTATATAGCACTTGTCCAATATTTCTTCTCTGTTTCAGAGTCATGGTTATCCAATAATTTCCAATCTTAAATTAATTGCAGTGGCAAATGATTTTTGAATCCAAACTGAATTTCTCTAAGTTTCTTTTGTGTTTTCTGTGTGATCAGGTCTCCATGGATGTTGGTGTCGTACCAGAAGCTACGATGAGCGATGTCTCAATCTCGCACCCAAGACCTCCCAAAGGGACAATTGACCTTTTCTCATGCCCTCCCATTCAAATTCCCCATCAACTTACTCCAATGGACAGGGAGGCCCGAGTCCTAAGGTACAGAGAGAAAAAGAAGACAAGGAAGTTTGAGAAGACAATAAGGTATGCCTCAAGGAAGGCCTATGCAGAAACCCGACCCCGGATCAAGGGCCGGTTTGCGAAGAGAACAGACATAGGAGTTGAAGTGGAGCAGATGTTCTCAACAACACTAATGGCAGAAAGTGGATATGGCATTGTCTCATCATTCTAAAGCCAGTAACAAGAGCCAGAAGAAGGAGATGTCGAGAAAGACTCTTCATTTGAGAATTGTACTAATTAGTCTAAAGCTACTGCTAATATGTAACTCAATCTCATTGTTCTTTCAAATAATGAGAAGTATGCTTTGTAATTTGGATTTCTCTACTTTCTTGTAAATGCACATGTATATTTCACATTTTGATATATTTTTGGGCACTGACAAATTCCCTTTTGAGTTTATATTTGCAATTTTTGAATTTTGGGTTTCAAGTGGCTAAAGCAAGAAATTTAAACCAGAAGAACTGGAGAGTCTATTCTCAGTTTCGGTAGTTATCTCACAAGGAAAGAGAATTCAGTAGAATACCTTTTTGAAAGAAAAAGAACAAAGTGCAGCCACATGGAAAGGAATGATGAAGAGGCTCCAATAGCACAGCCTCTTCACTCTGCAGCCCTTTTTTGCATAGAGAATGTTATTGAGCTTGGCTTCGCTTTCTGCTTTTTATTAGGAGCATTGCTACCAATGAAACACCCCACTCAGCAATTCCAAGTGATCAATCCCACTGCTTTTTCTCCACTTCTGTTTCAGCCACAGATTCTTATTTCAGTATAATTCATGTTTCAGAACAAAGAGCAGTAAAAAATGTTGTTGTCTATAAGAAAGGAAAAAACTTGGCCCAGATATTCTCCTAGTTACAGACTTCCATGTCATACTAGAATTTTGTCAAAAAGTGAAAATATCATAAGGAATTTTAATCTGTATCAAAGAAAGTTACAGTTCAAACAGGGGAAGATATATGGGATATGACCCCTCTCCAACTGTTGGAATATAATCTCTAAACAATGCCACAAGTAAAGCAAAATAATATCTTCCTCTGTTCTGCAACATATGTTACACTATGGTTAATCAATGTAACATTCTGAACTGAGTGAAGATAAAAGTAGATATTACTTAGAAAAAGGGAAAAGAATATTCAGTTGGATACAGGTAGGGATTTCAGCTGCGAGTAGATTAGCCTACCCAGCAATTGCAATGCCATAACGTGTATCACTGGATTATCTCTGATGCATTATAATGATCATAAAACAAAGTGGAAAACAAGTCATTCACAAATATCATTTGATGCTTTTGCCCTCACTCTCTCACACTTTCAGTAGTTATCTCGCAAGGAAAAAGAACAAAGTCCATCCACATGGAAAGGAAAGATAAAGAGGTTCCAATTGCACAATATCTCACTCTGCAGCTCCTTGTTTGCATTGAGACTGTTGGCTTCACTTTCTGCTTTTTATTACCCTGGGCCTTGCTCTTTTTGAACGAAACACCCAACTCAGCAATTCCAAGTGGCCAGTCCCGATGCTCTTTCTCCACTTCAGTTTCAGCCACAGATTCTTAGTTCAGTATAGTTGATGTTCCAGCATCAAGACAAGCAAAAAAATGTGTCTACAGGAAAGAATGAACTTTCCGAGATATTCTTTTAATCACAGACTTCCACATCATACTGAACTTTGTCAATATCATATTGAAAAAATGAAGTATGTAATCCTAAAACAATATCACAATAAGGAATTTTAATCTGTATCAAAGGAAGTTACTGTTGAATCAGGGGAAGATAAATGAAATCCGAACCATCTAGAACTGTTGGAATTAATCTCTAAACATAGCCACAATTAAAGCAGAAGAATATCTTTGTGTGCTGCATGATTTGTTACATTACGGGCTAAGTAATGTAACAATCTGAACAAGCAGAACAATATATATATATATATATATGGATATATATATATGGATATTACTAACTAAAAGAAAAGAATACACAGATGGATACAGGTAGGGGTTTCTGCTGCCTGTAGATTAGCCTACTGCAATTCCAATGCCATGACTTGTATCACGCTTATCTGACAAGTAGAGGGCTTGTCTATGATGCATTATTATGATCCTAACACAAAGTGGATAGCAAATCTCACTTTCACTCTCATTCTCACACTCACTCTCAGTAGTTTTCTCACTAGGATAGAGGATCCACTATAATATTTTTTGAAGGAAAAAGAAAAAAGTCTAGCCACATGGAAAGGAATGATAAAGAGACTCCAATAGCACCTCCTCTCACTCTGCAATTCCTTTTTACATTGAGAATGTTATTGAGCTTGGCTTCACTTTCTGCATTTTATGAGGGTCATTGCTACCCTTGGCACCTTGCTCTTTTTGAATGAAACACTCAACTCATCAATTCCAAGTGGCCAGGGGTAGGGATGATTCTCCACTTCAATTTCAGCCACAGATTCTTAGTTCGGTAAAGTTGGGGTGCTGGCATCAAGATAAGCAAAAAAATGTCCATATCTACAGAGAAAGGAAAGAACTTGGTCGAAATATTCTTCTAATGAAAAACTTCCATGTCATACTGGAATTTGTCAAAAAGTGAAAATATCATATAGAGAAAATGAAGTATGTAACCCTCACACAATATCACGATAAGGAATTTCAATCTGTGTCGAATAAAGCTACCATTGAATAATGGGAAGATACACGGGATATTAACCCTCTCCAACTGTTGGAATATAATCTCTAAGCAATGCAACAAATGAAGCTGAAGAAAATCTTCTTCTGTGCAGCATGATTTGTTACACTTAGAAGTAATATAACATTCTGAACTATGCGAATATAAATATGGATATTACTTACCAAAAGAAAAGAATATTCAGATGGATACAGGTAGGGACTTCAGCTGCCAGTGGATTAGCCTACCTAACAATTCCAATGCCATGACTTTGTATCACTGGCTTATCTATGGCGCTATAAGTTTTGCCTTTGGTTGCAGTTGGTATATTATTATTGCTGTTGTTGTTTTTACATTATTGTGTTTTAACTTCAAAATATAACATTACTTGGGAGACACCCCTATAGAGTAGGTCAAGGGGCTTTTCCTTAAAGATTATGCATTCCAAATACATTTCCTGAATCTCCATCCGCCCATTTAAAGTTAGAATAAATGGAAATCATCTATTGCAGTTATGTTATTTATATATATGTAGTGACAGTTTTAACAATCAAAAATTGCTAAAGAAATTCAAAAGGTATAATGTTATCTAATAATATCATAGCTTATATATGGTATCATTATAGCCCTACTGCCCTAGATATTTTTTTCCCTTGATGTTTAATATGCCATCTGGGTTCTTTCAAGAAAGAAGACCACTATTTTTGAAAGCTCATATTTTACAAATTTGAAATATATTTTTTCTTTCCTACTTCACATTTACTTGATCCCTGAGTTATCATTACATAGATGGTTTTTTTCTTTTGTAAGTCATTACATAACTGAAAAATTGGTTCTGGTGAAATAAAAAGCAAGCCAGTGGAGGTTTCAGAAGTGATGGTTCCAGAAAGCTCACACTATAGTTGTGCAAGGGCACAACACATTGCAATTTCTAAAAGGGTTAGTCCAGTGCAAGAAACTCGCCATCGTGGAATATTAAGAGAGTTAGATGTACACAGCCTTACTTCTGCGAGCAGAAGTTGTTTCCACAACTTGAATCCGTGACCTTCAGGTCACAATGAACAATCTTGCCATCGTGCAAGGCACAGAAGCAGATAGCACTTTTTGCTTTTGTCGTTGTAAACTTTGGGGAGAAAAAGTGAAATGGAAAAATTACATTCCAGAAAGGATTAAAGCAGAGGCTTTGTAAGTACTCTGCGGCTCTAAATCTTGTTACCCATTGTCAGACCTAAGAATCATCTGAGCCTACTTGAGAATTTCTTGCTTTAAATTGAAGCGTGCTGATCCTTGGGACCTTGAAGTATCCATTTTTCCACTGCCATTGGTCGAGCATCTGTGCTTTTTCTTCACTTTATGAGCACTAGAACTAGGATTCTTACCTCATTGTCACTGATGTTATTCCACCCGCATGGCAAACAGAAACATGCTGAAGTACCCTGCAAAGGACATAGACTGGTTGAGATATTCTTCATCAAAATGCTTGATTTCAATTTGAAACAGGTTTGTATCCATGAAAGATTACGGGATCAAACACAATACCCACTTCCAAAATCAGCCCTAGGTGAAGATATATAAGCTCATAGTTGCTTTCGGCCACGTGTCTAAAGTAGGAAAAGTCTTTAGTTCTTATCAAAGTGAGATTGAGTATGCGTCATATTAGATTTTTCAGCTTACTGTTTTACCAGCACCAGACTTTTGGGGCTCAAGGGATAGAGAATCTAAGGTCATGAAACCACTCGAGTGAAAGGTGCATCAGTACCCTTTAAGAAAAGTTGGTTGCACTTTTTCAACTGAGCTATATGCACACAGGAAACAAAGTATAACCACACAAAAAGAAACATGAGAGAATCGAATGGAGTCGGTTGATGTAACTACAACTACGATACCCTCTTGTTTGCTATCATATTATTTAAGCTTTCCAGCTTACAGATTAAGTCTCGAGTTCCACTCTGCCAACCAGTTCCCCCATGTCATTTTCTCCACCCAGTACTCCACTCTGCCAACTAGCTAGTAGCTACACTATGTCATTTTCTCTACCCGCGGTACTTCACTCTGCCAACTAGCTTATGTCATTCTTTCCACTAAGTATTTGTGGGCCTGAGACTCCTGCTTCAGCGACATTAATGTTATCCCACCAACAATGCAAATGTAAAAAGGACCCTTTCACTCAATTGGAGAGTTCAGTTACTTCAGTAGAAAACTTATTCTTGAATAATAAACAATACACATTCAATTATCTAGAGTTAGGTAAAGGCCAACAGTCAGGCTACATAGAAAGAAGCTTCAAACGCCCCCAACCATCATATAGAGATCCCAGTGCTTTTAGGTGCTGTATTCCTTAACGAGGCAGATTAACCCCCGCCACTGCTAGTAGCATAAGAGTCAATGAACAATGCTGTAATAAAACCTGCTTGGCCATTTCAGCGTATCAAAGGCCATGTCTCCAGTTAGAGCACAAGCTTTTAAATCTTCATCTCCGATTCTAACTCATCCAGTATCTACTAATTCCAATTCTCTCTGCCATGAATCTTATCTGACCATGACCAAATCATCTCAATCAACATCCCCATCATGGTCTTATCTGTTCATGGCCTTGTTGGATTTTCCTAATTACCCCCATTTCTATCTCAACTTTCCTGGTCTTCATTCAACATCCCCAGCATGGCTACGTTATGAACATTTTAGCACTCGTTGCCCTCCAATATAGAACTCTATAAATAATAAACACATGCAGTGAATATCTAATTGTCCCATCGTCTTGTAACGAAAAAGATATATAAATCTTCTTCAAATGAGAGACACAAGTAGAACAACCACAAGTACTGTTTTTTATCTTTCTCAAGGGACAATTTAGAATTATCATATCCATTTATTTGCCACAAATATTTTTTTTTTTTTTTTTTGGGGGGGGGGGGGGGGGGATAAATTATTTAAATATTATAATTTATAATTCTGCATATTTTTTTTCCTTTAATTTGGGGCAACCATTTTTGAATTTCACAGATATTACTTATTATATTATGAATTTGTAAAGAAATGAGAAAAAGAACTCATGAAATTCAAAAATATAAAAGATGAGTGTACCCCCAGTAGTGATATTTTGGAAAGGGAATTGCACTCTTTGCTTTTATCGAATAACAGATATGCAAGAACAAAGTTCAGCCTCAAAATAGAATGGTGGAGAGATTCGTGAAAGTTGTTGTAGGATGGCTATAAAGTTCATTACCCTTTCGTCTCTTCTAAGTATCTTTTGAGTTACTTTTTGTCAAGGCCCACTCTGATCCTCAGATCTTTGAAATATCTATTTCTGCGTCTTGATTTGCTGAGCATCATCCCTTTTTCTTCACTCATTAGGGCAAAGTTGCTTACTTCATTGCTAGTGATGCCAACAGACACAGCAAGGAAAGATTTTGGTTAAGATATTTCCTAATGATGGCTTCGTTCTGACATCATTTATAATCAGAAGAACTTAATGGAAGAACAAAATACATACACCACACACATGCATTTAATTTTTTTTGTTATTCATGTTAAGCCACCAAAGATGGGTCATTTGACCAAGGCACATTTTACAAAAGGGTTGATTTCAATTATAAATAATCCTCATGTTCGTTTTAAGATGCTATATCAACTCCTCACTTGTAAATTAACTTGAGTCTCTATTTAGTGTCTGACGATGTTATAGTGAACCTAGCGTTTTGAGTTTAACGCGAATATAATCCCTGAAAATGGCCAGCATAGCCCAAGAAAATCAAAGGAGAACTCAGTCAATAATGCATCACCAAAGCTAACCAGATCATGTGGGTAAGCTTTATTGAATCTAAGCAGGTGCAAATCACTGTTTTCATGCAGAATTCCTGTATATGAGCTTCGGCCTTCAATTTACTACCTTTCTTATACCAGGAACTCTGGCAACAGAGGAAGCCCACACTTCAGATTCTTGCGATCTTAAGATTAGCTACACAAAGTTGATAAAACGGTATTGTTCAACAAGTTCCTCCTACCTATAGAAACTGATGATAAGACAATTTTTTACCTATAAAAAGAAAATGAGCAGATCAAGTTATATAAATTACACAAAGGTCAACGTATCTCAAGGACTACCAGTCCAAAAAGGATTAATGAGAAAAATATTTAGAAAATTATAGTTGAATTTTCAAGAAGGAATGTCCCACAAATTGCACTTCATAGGTGCTGCTTCATTAGATTCCTCAATAATTTCCATACTTAAAAGTCGTTATCTTGTGTATTACCTCATTATATGAACCCACAACAATTCATTCCATAACTCAACGGACATGCTTATATTCTCATAATATGAATATATAGAATTTGTTTTTGTTCCAGATGGCATTACTTTTCGTCTTTTCTTTTATGTTCACTATGGACATGTGATGATATTTAGGTGGAGCACATTAAGAGTAGGCTTGATTGCGTGATACAAATGTCTCCAAACCATTTTTTTAGGCAAGTAAATGTCTCCAAACCTACATTGTCTTGAACAGACGTTATGCCATTAAATGATAAACTTCAAATGCCATTAACTGTTATATAGAGTTTAAACAAGAAAAAAAGGTTGTCCTATTGCACAAGCTCTTTTGCCCCCAACGGGATTTGGGGAGGTTAGACATACGTTTCTTCCTGATGATTTTATTTCTTCCCCTCTCCATTCTAGCACAACGAGTGAACCATTGGTGCTACTGGTCTTCTGTGGACATGACCAAACCATTTAAACTAGTGCTGAATCCAACTATATGGGCTGGATCATGAGCCCATTGTAGAAGTGGGGTGTCAAGTAAGCCAAATATACCACGACAATGATGCCACATGGCGCTTATACGACTTGAGAGTTGACACGTGTAAAACAATGGTCATTCCATGTGGCACCTGCAGAGCATGGCACGTATAACATGGAAAATATGGAGGACATAATTTATGACATATACACCTCCTTATGCAGTTCCTTAGTCTTGTACACATAATAATTTGAAGGAATTTGAAGGCCGTCCTAAGAACACCATAAACAACACTCAATAAGCCTCCGATCACCCCATAACATCCTTGTGCATTATCACTTGTCAACCCAAAGGCAGTATTCAGGAGCTCCTTGAGCTTGGTGAGCGATTACTCCTTGAGCTTGGTGAGCGATTACAATGTGACTTAAAAAATCGTCATATTATAATCTCAGACATGGTGTGTATAATCCATTAATCCTACATGGCTCATTGTGATCACAATGCTTGCAGTGTAATCAGAGTACTTCACAGTGATCCCTCCTATTATAGCTTAGCGGCGAAAGCCAATGTGTGATCCCAATACCCCACGCATACCACAGGGCCCTTGTTCCACACCACAAACATTCTGACTAAGGGTTGCATCTTAACAAATTTATGAAAGAGGAGAACAAACTGACATGGGGTGCTTCAAGTGCATTTCTCCTACATATCCTAATGGCCTTGTACATTCAAGAATATATATAGATTTTAGTCATGAATCTCGAGATTCATTACTAAAATCTATATAAATATACATGAATCTCGAGAATACATTTGAATCTCGAGATTCAGAGAGAACATGCATCAATTGATGCTAATATAATTATATATGAAGTCATGAATAATCATATATACAAATTCAGTATATAAAAAAAAAAAAAAGCCTCAGAATACAAATCAGTTGGCAAAATACAGGCTTACCGGCGAGAAAATGAAAGTGAGAGACGGATCAACCGCCAATGTTAAGTGTTCTTAGTTCTTTGAATTCTTTTTGTGATCAGCCATTCCATCGAACCACAGAATGAACGCCGATGAATTTGTTAGTCTTAGACTGGCACGTCCCATTAGAATTACAGGAACACCTGAAAACAAGCTAGGTGTGGCATTACATTTACATTAACACAATCATGGGCTCAAATTGTAAAGCAGGCTTTTGAACCAAAAGCCCATTGGTGTTTTTCTTACCAAATGTGCCCTAAAAGTGCAGTGTCCAGTCATTGCATGTTGCAACTGCTACTTTGAATTCATAATTTTCAAATTATAATAAAATAATTTTAGACCTTTTAATTAGTGAGTTTAAATCATAATAGGGTAATTTTACTATTGGTTTTTAATAATTCATAGCTAATTTTTTAGATTGACTAATTCAGAAAACCAATTCTACAATTCATCAGTGGAGACTCGACTAATCCAAAATAATTTTACGATTATATTAAGACTATCTCGTAAAACTTATGAAATATAGAAGAAAATTTAGTATTTGTCAATCCAAATTCTCATAATCAATTTGGATAGAAAATACTTAATGAACAATTCCAATGAAAGTCACACACACACACACATATACATATGTGTCAGTGAATCGTTGGAACTCATAGTTTAGAAAACATTGAATAATTATTCCAATTTAGATGTCCATTTCACACTCTCACTTGCAATCAATCCCAAATGTACAATATGAGGCAAACAGTATCCCCTTGTCATCTCATTAGATCGAATATACATTGATAGATCCATAAATTATAGTTAGAGATGGAAAATTAAAAATATTAATATTTAAAAGAGTTTATATGAATAATATATTAAAAAAATAATTAAAAAGATCAAGTCATATTTTATTAAAACATTCTGACAAAATTAAAAATAAAAATCCATTATCAAAATTTTTAGGGACCATGACCTCAACTTCCCTGCATACACCCGTGCAAATATATATAATATATAATATATAATATATTATCATATCATCTTATATGATTGTATGTAAGTCTCTTCTTCCTTAGTTGACGAGTATCTGTCTGTAATGGTGCAGGGGGTGGTCCAATAACAAAATGTCTTTGCCTCTTTACCCCTCCACCCACTCCCATATCCATTTAACTCTATAACCCACCACTTAATTTACATTCATCCCCATCCTCCTAGTCAGATTCCCACCTCATATTCACTCTAATTATTTTATATATAAAACTATGACCTAGCCAACAATTTTCCCATGAAATCCCTACTGTTGCTAATATATTATCCAAAGGTGTCTGTTGACCTTTACACCATATCTTTTAAGTTTTACCCATCAATTCGACAAAAATGTGTATGTATATATATATATATATATATATATTTGATGCTAAACAATGTTTACACTAATTTTTTTTTTTTTTAAAGAATGATTATGCTTTTTTAGTTAGGACTTGATCCTGATAGATTGAAATTGAATTCGATGGGAAGCATAGGCAATGTAAATATGAAATAAATTTGTTGGATTTTATGAAATGATAAAAAAAATGAAAATTAAGTTTTTTTTTTTTTTTTTAAAAAAAAGAATAAATTTCCTATTTCATGGTACCATGACCTAGTCCGATTCCTTTTGTTTTTTTATAGATTGAATTAGATCTACTTTACGCCAACATAAATTATATATAAGAATGTGGACTAAAAACATAACCCATGTTAAATTAGGGTAGAATACCCCAGTTGGACCATAAAAAATGCTTTGTCATATATATATATCTATATATATATATATATATGAAGAATGTTAACATCAGTTACGAAAATAAAAAATTTGGGACATAATTGGTTTGTGTATACACGTATTCACATCATGATTGCGCGTTTATTATGTGTCAATTAGATCGTGAGTTTTCAACTGTCACAATTTATGGTAACATTCCTCATATAAATATATATATATGTGTGTGTGTGTGTGTGTGTGTGTGTACATGTGTATTTTATGCTAAAGCGGATTTTCATTAATTTTATAAGAACGTTCATATTTTTTCAGTTAAGACAATAGATTGAAATTCAAAATTCTACGGGGAAGGTATATTTGCAATAAATTTATTGAATTTATTTGAAAATATAGAATAATGAAAATTAAGATTTTTTTATTATCTAAAATTAAATAAATTTCCTATTACATGGTGTTTCCAAGTAAACAGCCTGGCCTTGTGCACTCAATTTCTTAAAAAGAAAAAAAAAAATCATTTAAGCCCAATTCCTATGATTATCTACCTAGAGGATGACAGTTCAGTTAATGAAATGGAAGATTTTGGGTTCTTCTGAATTTTAGGGCATGATAGGAATGTTGGAATTACTAGTGTCGTCTACTAAAGGATAGGTATAATTAAGATAATTATGCCCCCACGCATGGGTAAATTGGAAAAATTAGAGAGAATACTTGAGCTGGAAGATCACCTTTGGTGGGCCCTGCACTTAGATAAGCAAAAGCCCATTATGGGTTAAAGTTACACTCATTCTTCTTTTCTTTTGTTGGTTGCTTCATTCAATAAACATGGATCTTCTTTTTAAGTACAACGACGAGAGGAAGAATTATTCTATGTGTTTGTGTGCACGGTCTAAGACATAAATTTTAATTTGTTAGGTAAAAAGAGGGGCGTGTTTTAACCATCTCTGATTCTTATTTCGATATGTTTTGACTAATAAATATAAATTTTATAAACTAGAGAATTTATGAAAATACCCAACTATTATTAAAGAGTGATACATACGACTAAAATGCTAGTATGACTATGGATAGCAATGAGTGAGTTTGGGAAAAAAAACCCTCTCTCATCTCCGTCTTGTTTAAAGAAAGCCATCTACGCTTTTATCATCCTTCTGTATTACGCAAGTTATGTCTCAATTTAAAATTAATTTTTTAAAAGATAAATTAATTAACTAATATTATTACAAATACAAATTTATATATACATATCTAGATATATACATATGAAAATATTAAAATATTGAAAGATACTTATATAATTTTAAATATATACCCCCACACCCACTACATTTATTTTCCCTTTAAATCATCCCAATAATGGGATAATGCTGCATTTTTGCCATCATTCAACACCCAAGTATGACCCTGAGGGCATTTTTGGTAACTCAGCATTTGACAAATGAACTCCTTTGCTTTGTCTTTTATCCTTTAATGGATATAGTACATTATGTGATAATACATCATTCTAATTGCACTCTTTTATACGTATTTTGTCTCACTAAAAATAATGAGTCATATCATATATGACAAAATATTATTAAAATGACACATTGTTATTTTGACATATTATTATACTAAATTTATTCTAGACTGAGCAATGCTACAAATCTCATCATTTTTATCCCACTTTGACCCTACCTTCTCACATTTAGTGAAATCTACTATTTATTAAATAAATAATATTTTCTCACATATTCTCTCACTCATGTAAGAAGATGAGATCAAAGTGAAATAAATAGGATGAGATTCCTAGCATTTTCTGTTCAAAAATTTTTCAATCTAAATTGAACACATATACATTTATAATACACTACTACTGAAATGTGACCTACTCGTTTAAACTTGGACCATAATCAAAGGACATGCGGAAGTAAAGTGTATTCATCTTCTATAAATACCAACACGGGCAACCTCATTCCTTGCACTGTCAAAACTAGAGAGGGAGGGCACAAACAAATGAGGCCAACAAACACCACAGCCACCACCGTTGACGGCGGATCCCGGCAATGGAATTCACCGATCCCTTACCTCTTTGGTGGCTTAGCCCTCACGTTGGGACTTGTTGCCTTAGCATTGATAATTCTAGCGTGCTCATACAAAAGGTCTTCTTCTGGGTCATCAACTGAAGTCCAAGAAAAACCAGCTGACATGCCCATGAACGTGCTGCAGCCGGAAATGGAGCCGAAGATCGTCGTCATCATGGCCGGAGACGACAACCCCACCTACCTGGCGAAGCCCAGCTCTTCTATTCGCCATAGTTATGAAGAAGTCTGAGATGCCATTGATACCAAAGTGACTCTGTATTTCTTCCTTTTATCATAATGATTCTTTCTTCCACCTTCTGATTTATGCTTTGTCTTTGTTAGATTAGCCGGGAATATGTAAATTGACGAGTATACAAAGATGTTATCTTATAAACAATGTTCGAGTTTAATATATATCTATCTCTTTCTTTTTTTTTGTATTAGTTTATGTTACAGACTGATATACCACAAACCGACACACTAATTATTTTGAGACACGTGTGCTTACAGAACTGATAAACTCGGTCATACAGAATAGGCGTGGCCTCCAGAGCACTCTCATACACATATCTTCCAGAGCTGATGCTCTAAACAATATTTACTCAGTATTCCGTATGGGTCCGACCTCGTAATCTCCTTAACAGCTGCCGAGCAAAGAATAAAGAAACAATTTTTTACAAGGAAACTACTAAACATGGTTATCTCTATTTTGATACAATGTCCAACAAGGTAACTGTAATTTCCGATGATCAAATCCCTATTTTTATGGCTCCGAATCCTAATCAACTTAGGAAGACCACAGTTTATAAATTAAATCCTATAGGTACGCTTTATTTTCATGCTCATTCTTTGGCTTTCATTACAGTCTTTTCAATTCAGTTTACTTACTTAAACATCGGAGCGGCTACCGCCGGAGCCAATCCGATGGCCCTCTGATTCCTTCTTTTTGAGTGTTCTTCAGGTTGCGCGACCCAGATTTTTTGCGAGCCAAAAAGTGCAGCATCACAAACTTCAATTATAATAAATATACATACATATAATATATATATATATGTGTGTGTGTGTGTGTGTCTCATATCATGTGGTCTTCGTGTGGCGCTCTCAAAAAATAGAATGCTCTGTTTTTCATTATTCTGGGGTCATGTTTCTGAAATGTTGTTAACAGGACCTATGTGAACATTTTGAAAATAAATTTGCCTCTTCACATGTCATTTATAGAGCAATGTTATACTTATTCAAGTTTATTTTCAAACGTTGTGATACTAATATATCATTGTATTGGCAATATTTTGAAAGAAAAAGGTTAAAGATAGCCCATTTCCTCATTTTCAGGCATAAACCCTAAAAATGACGTCTTTATACGTGCAAGTTACAATATAAGAGATGGTCAATATTTTCTTCTATTTTTTGTGTCACATCATATCATTAAAAATTCGTAACTACCACCCAACGAGACTGTAGGACCTATTATAATAAATGCATATAAGTTCCATCACATTGTGTTTAAAAGTAAAAAAAAATATGTTATGTTTACCATTATTGTACTTTAAATCATATTATTAACACAATACATGATATAATGTCACATTATGACCAACGAGACTCTAGGACCTGCTATAATAAATGCATATAGGTCCATCACATTGTGTTTAAAAATAAAAAAATCTGTTATGTTTACCATTATTCTACTTTAAATCATATTATTAATACAATACATGATATACTATCACATTATGACCATATCATTTGAGATAAAAATTTGAAAAGTGTAGCATTATGTCATTTATATGAAAAGGTAAGAAAAATAATTAATCACCATCTTATTAGTGCATTACAACATTATTATCTAGGGTAAATTATACTATATTCTCTTAAAATTTTTGACAATTATACTGATTTGCTCTGAAGTTTTTGAAATTATATTAATTTTTGTTATTTTTTCTGACAAATTACAAATATTCTCTTCCATGTTAAATTTTTTCAAATGACTAAATTTCCTCTTTCATGCTTGTTTTTTTTTTTTTTTTTTTTTACATTTTTTCAATTTGATTAATTTTTTCATTTTCAAGTAAATATTGATTAAAACCTTAAATTTTTTTTTATATAAATCAACATAAATTATTTAACTTAATTTTTTAAAAAAAATTGGTCAAAATTTATAAAAAAAATATGAAGGGGCAATTTTGAAAAAGAAAATTGACTTGAGAAGGTATTTGTAATTTATCAATAAAAATAAAAAAAGTCAATATAATTTTAAAAGAGAGTGAAGTAATTTTTGTTGACATGATAATTTATGATTTGTCGAGACCATTGACTTAGTTAATGGTCTAGCACTATACAATATGTTCTCACCAGGTGGACTTCAAATTAGCGTATCATTATGCAAACGACACTTTTTTCTTCAATTTTGATAAAATTTCAAAAAAATAAACAAATGATTAAAGAAGATTAATATGATAAATTACACATTGGACCGAGGTCGTATTCAAGTGACAATGACAAATTAAGGGGATGGAGAGGGGCCACCAAATATTTAAATATTATATTTTTACAACTAATTTTTTTAACAAAATAAGACTTGCTCCCTCCCTTAATTTTTTTTTTTATATTTATATGAACCCCTAAAATTTAATATCTACAATTTGCCCCCTAACTAAAATTTTATGGATCTGCCACTGCCAAGTGATGGAAGTATCTACTTTCTACTCAATTGGAATGAATTCAGGTTTTTTACACCACAAACATACTACTAGTAGTTAAGTTCCCCTTCCCCATCATTGTAAAAAAAAAATGCTGAATTATATGTGATTATTTTCAGTCACATGAAAACCATTTTTTAGTTTCAAATTTAAATAATCACTTTCCTAATTTTTTACATTTTTCACCTATAATTTTTTGGGAAGGATTTCAGTTGCCTAAAATGAAGGAATACTATTAATCAAGGGCATCTAAGGGTCCTTAAAGGAAGATATAATAGTTTTCGAGTTTGGGTTGAGCTCGAGTTTGGGTTGAGCTCAAGTTCTCGATTTGTAAACCCAATCAAGACCAACCCCAATTTAGATTGGGGCTTAAATTTTTTTTTGCCCAAATTATAAATAATACTACCCAAACTTGAAAAAAAAAACTCAGGTTAGGCTCAGGTTAACTCACCTGACTTACACTCCTACATGACAACCCCCTAAGGAGTGGCCGAGACTTTGAACAAAATGCTTGAGGTCTCAAGTTCAAAATCAACTCTTGACATTATCTTGATAGTTGGAGCTTTAAAAAAGAGGCTCATTTTATTGCTAAATTTACATCTAGTCACGCGATGAAAATTACAATGGATCGATGAAGCGGTCATAAAAAAAAAAAATTATCATGTTCCCATGAGGAGATGTCATTATTGTGGTTCATGAACCACATCCTAATTAAAGCAACTTATTGTCAATGATGTAAAAACTTACCTCACAGAAGAGTAGTCAAATCTCCATTACTAAAAGAGATTGATAATACTAAAATGGAAGTGGAAAATCGAAGGAGGTATTGGAGAAACACCTAAGCACAAAAGTAAGCTGACTTGTCTTTTCATACCTATCTGTAAGTGTTCTCACTCTTCAATTATATCCTAATTAATTATTTTCTAGGTGGGTTATTTAATACAATATAAATGAGTGAAAGAATTAGCCAACAAAGCTTGACAGTAAGGATGGAAAAATTCATTTGAAACTTGGGTAATGGATTAGGTTGATGGCTGTAGCGTCTCGGACATGTATTAATTATTGTTGCTTTGTGTAAAATGGACAACACAGCAAGTAAACAGGTTTGTTCTTTCAATTGTTGCAAATTAGTCCAAAGGCAGTTGCAATTCCACATCATCTTCTTTAGTGGTGGAGATTTGCAATTATCATTTCCACTATGTTTCTGTGTGTGTGTTTCTCTCTCTCTCTCTCTCTCTCTCTCTCTCTCTCTCTCTCTCTGTATATATATATATATATATATATATATATATAAACCTCCATGTTGGCAACGTGGGAAAAAAACTATCCAATGGGTAGGGGGGCAATGGCCCATCTTTTAAACATTGTAGTGCTGCAAAACTATTAGGATAAATTTAGATTTTTAAAAGTACATTGTATTTCTCTATTTTTTAGTCAAAAATTATACATATCTCTTTTTATGTTCAGTTTTTTTTTTTTCAAAATGATAAAAATATCCTTTTTATTATTATTTTTTTTCCATTTTTTCAATTTTGACTAACTTTTTTTAAAGATTTTTTTTTATATAAAAATAAATTTAAAGCAAATAACTTATATTTTATTTTTGATTAAGAATTTTTTTATCAATGATTATTCGAAAATAAAAAATGTTTAAGAAAATTGGTCTACATTGAAAAAATACAAAAAAATTAAAATAAAGGGGTACTTTTGTTATTTTGAAAAAAATGAATTGGATAGGAAGTATGTGTAATTTGTTAATAAAATTAGAAGAAAGCAATGTAATTTAAAAAATCTCAGGCAAAATCTTTGTAATTTTCAAAAACCTCAAGGGAGGTTAGTGTAATTTATTTAAACTATTATTATGCTATGTTCCATTTAGATTGTTTTGACTGATTTAATCTAGTTTAATTAAACTAGTAAAAATGATTATTTTATAATTGATTATATAAGAAATCAATTAAATCATAATCAAGTTTTTTATATTATATTTTAAACAACTTCATACTTATTGATAAATATCCGAACTTTTAAAAAGAAATCACTTTTTTTATATATAATAACTAAACATTATTTTTTATCAAATAATTTAAATATTAATCAATTATATGATAATCAAAATAGTTTAAAAAATCTAAAACAAATGTAAACTTATTATTTCATGACTAATCCAACAAAAAAAAAAAAACTAATATCATTTGTGATGATGACAAGGACCCCATTTATATTATAAATAGATATATAGGATCAAATATTACAAGAGACATTTCTATACGCAAGCTTCAACTGTTTTTAATTTATAGTAATTTATGAGTGGATTATGGGATATTGCATGGGTCCAAAGAATGTAATAAGTGAAACGATACCTTTGATATCATAACCAAATCTAGTCTAAGTATATATTCAAGTTAATTAGACAATGAAAGCAATAAGAATGTCTACTTTATTAACATATAAATATAAATATATATATATATATATGCTGAGAGTAGTATATTTCTTTCTTTGCTTGTTCTATGGGTTATACTTAGATTCCTTCATCTAAGGAAGCCAAGTTTCCCTCAAACATCTGATACTGATTTACTGACCCTTTGATTAACTTTACAAATGTAACCAAGTTTGTCACTCTTGAACCTCAACAAGAATAGCTAATTGCAGGCGTATTTTTTTTTTTTTTTTTAATTCTTCAGATTGTTACTATTAAATTCTTACTAATCTTCTTCCCTCGTTTCAAAATTAACAAGTAATATCACTAAACAATATCTGCTTTGGCAAAGGCTTATTTCTTGTTGGCTACTCGAAACACTGGCCAAAGTCTTAGCTTAGAAGTGTGAGTCAGCCTGGGCCGACACGAACAAGGCATGACACTTTTTAGGGAGTCGTGTCGGTGCTGGCCTCCTAGGCTTGTGGCTCATAGACAGCATGACATGGGACCAAGCACGAGTAGAACATACCATGACACGACCCGTTTTGAAAAAAAAAATTACTAAACCTAAAAATACAGAAGTGAAGCATAACATTTTATATTTTGAAAAAAAAAATACAAAAATTAAATAACAATTTGTTATCTTTTAACTAATTAACTAACTAAAAATTATGAAAAAAAATACAAAAATTAAATAAAAGATTATAATAAAAAATAACAAAGTAAAAAATAATGATATTATATAATTAGATTAACAAAAAATAAAATATTTGACACCTATCTTAGCCCAATCATTTTAGGACAAAGAGAAGTGAAAAAAAAACTAGTGGGCTCGTGGGCCGGCATGGCATGGGCCGTGTTGGGCCTAAGATTTCTTCAACAGGCACAGCACATAATGCCATGGGTCAACACGATATAGTGACACGAATGAACTCACCTGGAATCGACTCATTTAACACTTCTATCCTAGTCAGATCATTTTAGGATAACAAACAAACAAACAAAAAATAATAATAAATAAATAAGAAAGAAAAGAAAAGAAAACACAGATGGAAAATGTGTTGAAAAATGTAGATTGGGTTGGTGGATGCGACTGCTCGGATACGCAAGGATTTAGAAAAAAAAAATGAAATGGGGGAAAGAGGATGGCTGCATGTTGGGAGGGTGAGAAGCTTTGAAACTTAATTGTGTGTAGGTTTGGAGAGAAAAAGGTGTGTGAAAAGGGACCTTCTCAAATATGGCTTTACAATCCAAAGGAAAAGCATTTCCATTTCCACTCTCTCCTTTGGTGGGAGACATTTTGTGACAACAATATTCATTTTAGTCCCACAAAATCATCACATTTTAGATTATTTTCCCTCCTCACATGAAAAACAATGTTCATGTGTTGCAATACTTTACATGAACTTAAATAAATTTGTCATAAATCAGTTTAAATTTTACCAATGCCAGACAAATATGTTTCTTCATTGCCCTTTCCTTCTTTATTTATCATTTTAAAGCAGGCATGTAAACGGATCGAATTTAAATCAAATTAGGAGTGATTCGATTCTTATTTGTAAGAAAATTAGCATATCAGATCTAAAAACCTAATGAATTTATAAATTATTGAATCAGATCAGATTCAATCCTAATAAAATATTATATTACATACTCTATATATAACATGTAAAATTTAAAATATATAAAACTTAACTCAAACTCAATTTAAGAAAATTTTATATAATTTAAAATATAATACATTATATAATTTCTAATAATAATATACAAAAAATTAATACATGTGTTATATACAATCAGATTAGTTTAATCCATTTCCTATGCATTTAAGAAATTATCTAATTCGGGTCATCGGATTAATTATTTTCGTATCACGATGTTGGAAAAACAAGATTAAATCCGTATTAAAATCCAATCCATTAATACCCCTAGCTATTCTAAATGGCCCTAAAGTGACAAGGTTGTGGTATATCCTTTATTAATTAGGCTATATAATATTAGCATGCCTTACTCATGTATAAGACAATTTTAAAACTTGATTTCTCGAAGAAATAGCTAATTAATGCCATAATAAACTAGTATATGCCTTTAAAGCACAAGAACCTTCCTAGAGTGTGTGTGTGTGTGTATATATATATATAGGGCACAAGAAAGAATCTTGCTTTGAGCCCAGTGGCATTGTAGTATTTCTCATGTGATAATTAGAGCACTGTTAAGCTCTATTACTCCCCTATAAATACCAGTAGCATCAACCTCATTTCATTTCACTGGCAAATCTAGAGAGAGAGGATGAGGCCTGCAAACACTACCTCCAGCGGAACTGAAGTGTGGCAATGGAATTCTCCAATCCCTTACCTCTTTGGTAGCTTGGCTCTAGCGTTAGCACTCATTACCGTTGCATTGTTCGTCCTAGCCTGTTCATACCGAAAGCGTGCTTTCAACTCTTCAGATGATGCAGAAGATCGGAAGCCGGTGAAGATCATGGACACCAAGGCGGCCAACATGGATGATAAGCCAAAGGTTGTTGTCATCATGGCCGGAGATAACAACCCCACTTACCTCGCCAAACCACTTTCTTCTTCAACTCACTACTGCAGTACTCCTGGGCACGTCTGATATATATATATATATATATATATATATATATATATATATATATCTTGCTTCCTACATGGATTGATATTGAAGAAGACATTAACATATATATGCGTACCAGTTATATACAGTTCTCTTCTTCAATTCTGTGATGGAAGTAGAGTTTTTGAGGAATATGTAAATGGATGAGTATGTGTATATATATATATATATCTATGTTCTGATCATAATTCATATGTTTTAATCTTAATACGTTACTTTTTGCATTGTCTTTATAGTATAGTTCATGTTGTCACTCTCATTTTGATGCTTAATTCCTTCGCGAAAGAATTGTTTTGATGGCTTAAAAACTCTAATAATAAAATTAGTACATAATTTTTTATTTAAATAAATAACAATAAAAAATTAAAGTATATAGAAAAAAATTCTATTAATAGAATTAAGTTTTTTTTCATAAAATATTTATGAAATTTTTTTTTTAGAGTTAAAATTTTATTAACCTTAAACTTATAAATACATAAAATTTTAGACTTGATGTAAAATTCGACTTTTATTAATTTTAAACTTCTAATTTAATTATATTATAAATATATAAAATTTGGAGCCTTTTGTTTGAGGGAGGCCTAAAGCGATTGTTTTGTTAACTTTATGCACCAGTCAACTCTGGTATTAGTTTTAGTTATGAGATGTCTTTGTTTCAAGTTTTTTTCCCATTCATCTTATTTAATATTTGATTCTTTTGGGTCACTAGTAATCTTGTTTTCACTTTCACACCTTTCTAACTCGGGGTTGCACGTGATATTTGCACTTAATTTACCATGGTTCTTTCAAGGGACGTCCGTGAGAAAATGTGTTAGATGTATTCTTGGTTCATTTTCTAATAACTTAAATTTTTATAGTAACTGAGGTTAGTTAGCAATTGCATGAGATTCATATGCAAATAAAGTTAAAAAATGTCACAATTGTATGAAGTGTTTTATCATGTCATGTCATGTTTTGTTTGGTTAATGAAATTCATCTTCCATATCAAAAAAAAAAAAAAAAATTCATGTCACAACTCCACTTAAAAAACCTAACAGTCCGTTTGGATAAGTAGGAAGGAAAGGCAAGAAGATGAGAGTATTAGTTACAAGGGAAAGGAAAGGAAAGGAAAGGAGAGGAGAAAGTAATCCCTTCTTAATTATGTTTGGATAACTAATGAAAGGAAAGGAGAGAAAAGATTAATATAATTCTTTCATCTTATTTGGGAATGATAAAAGAGAGAAAGGAAATGAAATAATTTTATATTATTTTATTATTATACCTCTTTGGATCCTTTGAATGTTTTAGGATAGAGGTGTCATTTTTATTTTGACTTTTATAATTTTAAGAGTAATATTGGTATTATTAAAAATTCATTAAATATTTATTTTTTTTCCTTCTATTTTCTCCCACTTTTGGAGGGATAACAAAATTATTTAACATTTTGTTTGGATAAGTAGGAGAGAAAGGAAAAGAAAATAGAGTATTAGTTATGAGGGAAATGAAATGGAGATGAGAGGAGAGGGTAATCTCGATCTCCAGATAACTAATGAAAGGAAATGAGAGGAAAGACTAATATAATCCTTTCATCTTGTTTGAGAATGATAAAAGAGAGAAAGGAAAGGAAAGGATTTGGATGTGTATTTGAATGACCTAGGATAGATGTGTCATTTTTATTTTAGTTTTTACAATTTTAAGGGTAATATTGGTATTATTAAAAATTCATTAAATCATTTTTTCATTTCCCTCCGTTTCCTCCCACTTTTGGAGGGATAACAAAATTGCTTAAATGAGGGTTAAGCTCTCCCTCCCTCTCCTTCCCTTTCCCTCACTTTCTTTCATAATTTTTAAAACAAATATGATATAAGGTCCCCTTCCTTCTCCTTTCTCCTTTCCTTCCCTTTCTTTCTAATTCCTTTCATCCTAAACATAGCATAGGTTGATAGGGAAGGGTTTAAGAATTTAGCATGATCACACGCTTAAAAGACAACCTGAAAAACGTGATTAGAAAAAAAAGTAATAGTGGGTGGATTGCTGCAGCTAGTTTGGATGCAAAAAGAGATTAATGATGCGCTACGAGAATCATGCGTTTGGAAAAAGCTTCTTGGCACTGTGAATAATCGGGTGACATATTTGTGTTTGTAAGCCTCCAATATTGCTGGTTCTGCCAATTAAGTTTCTTTCATAAGAATCAATCCTATGATTTCTATTATAGTGAGCCCCAAACACATTCTTAGGGTCAACGACAAACATGGGTGTGGGGAGAGGAGAATTTTTTTTTCCGGGACAGGACGGAGCGGGATTGGGGAACGGATCCTCTACTCAAAATCCGTCATGATCCAATCCTTAACAACCATTTAATATAATCATAATGTATGTATATATAAGTCTTTAATTTCCGAATCCTTTAAAAAAATATATGATTTTGTTGGGTGATTGGAATGATATATGTATATATAAGACTTCCATTTCCGTTTGCAAGGTCGGTTCTACAGTAAGACAAGAAAATTAATGATTTTAGGCTTTATTTACAAAGAATATCATAATTTTTAGATGTCTATGATATAATCCACATAAAATCTAAAGCTCATAAAGTTTATTTTACAAAAAGATTTCAATATTTAAGTGTCTACAGTATATTCAAATAAAAGTCTAAAACTCTATAAACATTTATTTCAAAAAAAAAAAAAGGTCCTAATTATTTGACCATGTATTGACAAGTAAACAATGGAATGGATACTTATAGTTTGTTTCTCTTGAGTGAATGTTTATGATGGGTAAAAAGAAAAGATTAGGAAGAAAAAAAAAACTTAAGCAATTAGAGAAAAATAGTTCATTTAATGACCGTTTTTAAAATAGTAAAAAAATAATAATAATAAATGCATGAGTTAAAAATTAGGACAATTGTCAAATAAAAAATTAGTTTATTTGTCAAATAGATGATAATTTTTTCTTTTTTCCTACTTATTATTCAAATAAGAGAAAATATTTTTTTTTCATTTCTCTTGAACATTTAAAAAATGTGAAAATAAATATATTCTTTTCTTGTCTTTTTTTTTCCCTCTAAATTATCAATACTTTTCTTTTTTTCTCTTTAAGATTTTCGAACAAGATGCTCATTAGATTATGTTCATGTCATGTTATTTGGTTTGTTAAAAAATGACAATGTCATTTTCAATGCCGTATTTGTCAGGAAGAATAGTTAATGCTAATTTATGACATATTATGAAATATACTAGCATATGCCAAAAGTAAGTATAGTCCGCGCTACATTTTAAAGTAAATGCCAAACAGAGAGAAGATTTACCTTACTTTTTCAAGGAAAAATAATTATTGTGTTAAAAAAAATGTTATTTTAGCATTGAAGTAGAGTTATCAAAATTTGACATTTTTATACTATAACAATGCCAAAATATAGATTTGACAGAAATAAAATAACATTTAAGCATTAGAGAAGCGTGTATCCTACCTCCGTTTGTCATCTACTAAATATATTCTATGATGTGACATAAATTGACATTAACTATTATCGATGAAAATGACATTACCATTTTTTAATAAGTCAAATAAGACCCTAACTTCTCTTATACATGTGCCAAATGTCATCCAATCCTAAAATTTGACAAGAACGTAAAAAAAAGTTACATAGCCCTAGCTTCTCTTATGCATGTGCCAAATGTCAGCCAATTCTAAAATTTGACAAAATGTAAAAAAAAGTTACTCTAATAGCATGTCATTTGGTTTGCCAAAAAATAGCTATGTCATTTCCAAAGCCATATTTGACATTGAAAGTAGCTAGAGCTAATTTAATAGATTACAACTATATGAGAGGTGGGATTCATAATTTGCCATGCTACGTCAACCGAATTTGCAAAATAAAGAAGCTTTAAGGTGAAATCCACGCTTGAACTATTTCACTCTTCTGTGCTATCAACACATGGCTCATTTTGATTGTTAGATTCCAACCTATATGGGAGGATAGAATCCACCATGTCATCTGTTATATTAAAAAATAGCATTTGAGTATTACAACATAGTAGTCAAAATTTGACAATTTTATATTGTAGTAATGCTAAAATATAGAATTGGCATACATGAAATGAAATTTAGCATTGGAGAAAGTCTTAGAGCAGTAACTTTTACATCAATGACAAATTTTAGAAATGATATATGTATTAGAGTTGACATGCTAAAAATAACAATGCTATATCTTGTGCCAAATATGCTAAATTTTGACATTTCATGTAGCAACCTATTAAAATAACACATGAAGTTTCTTTTTGAATGATAATTGTAAAATAATAATTAGTTAAGAAAAATTAGTGTAATCAGTGAATATAAAAATGTTAGTTAAGGGAGGGAAATTGAAAGTATCAAAATTTAGGGACAAATCCTATTTCCTTAAAAAATCCTAACAAAATTAGTGTTAAAAATACATCTATTTCTTGTCCCCTGCATCCGCCATTGAGTGTAATTGTGTCAAAAAAATAGATTTTTTTTTTCAAATATTACAAACACAATGCTAAATTGATTTTTATTTTCTCTGTCAACGATAACAATGATAACTACAAGTATTATTTACAAATGACCATACAACCCTATCCCTAGTCCATCAAGCTCTCTTGCTCTGGATATCTGATTTTTCAATAGCTACCATTTGAGCCTTCAATAATAGTTTCTAGCTTTATTAGTTGATAGGATGCTCTCCCTCCCTCCCTCCCAAACCACGGCCAACCTTTCTCGCCGGAAACTTCCACCCTACCTCATCTTCTTTGTCATTGCCACCCACCAACCCCTTCGAAGGAGTGAGCATCTTAGGCGCTCCCCTCTTCCAACAACTCATTCAAACCTCTAATCCAAAAACCAAATATCCAACCCCCCTCCGCCTTTATTCTTCAGCCTATTCCTTCCATTTGTATAGATTTCTCATTTTATAACCTTCCATCCATGGCTACTGATCCTAACTCCCATTGAAGCAACCTTATGGAGGACGAGAGAAGCTCCGAGAGAGAGAACACCATAGTCCCTAAAACTGTTGATACTCAAGAAGCGCTTGCTAGTGTAATAGCCCAGGGGGCGGCAGCTCTAAGTTGAGTTAGGACAATGCTTCTCTGCTTATGGTTCTCAAAGATAATGAAAAGTGGAAGGCAGAGAATGCCCTTTTGAACAATGATCGTACCTTAACGCAATAGTAAAGGCAAAGGAGCCTTATGCCATCATCCTTTGCCCGTTTCTGGCTATGGAAGTTGTTCAAGTGATAGTGCTACAAGAGGTAAGAGGCCATGGGGCTCGTTACACAGGTGGATATAGATTTAATTCAGATGAAAATGTCGATAACTCCTCTAGCTATAGATATGGAGCGTGGAGGATATGGACAATGGTAGAGGCAGGAATGGCTCCCAAAGCCAAATACAGATCCTAAGCAGAGGAAGTCTATGGGGATATTGATCCAAACTCATTATTGAGCTTCTCCTATCTTTCCCTTGTTCTCAATCAGATGAAGAATGGCGGTGCTTAGCTTGGAAGAAGGGGATGGTGGTGGCGGCACGTGAAGGTCACTCCCTTGAGGCTATTGTTAGGGATGGGCTCTCATGACCTAGGAAAAAATCAAAATGGGGGTTACGTGTCATATGCAAATACTCTCATCCAAAATCAAAATGAGAGCATGAAGCCACATATCTTGGAGTTGGCAGGAAGAGAAAAACAAAAGCTAAAGAGATCTTGGACCAACAGGCTAAACGAAAGGTCTAGTGCAGGCAAAGGTAAGAAAACAGGTTACTGTAATTGGCCTTGTTCCTGTTCAGGAACAAGGCCAATTGCCTAAAGCTGAACTACACCTCTCTTGTGGAAGTAGATGAGCAGACAGTTGTTCAGCTTGAAGAAAAAAGCGTGCAGGAAGAAGCCCAAAAATGGAATAACGATTTAGTTGGCTATGTGCTTGGTTCTAAACCATCATTTCATGTAATGGAGAGATTTATTAACCATAAATGGAAGGACTTTGGGAAAACTGAAACTTTTCTCCTGGATTCTGGCATATTTGTTTTCAACCTGAAAAATCAAGAAATTAAGCAACAGATTATAGAACTTGGCCCTTGGCATTTTGAGAATAAACCTTTGATTCTTAAACTATGGTCTTCATATTTAAATATGGAGGAGTGAAACCTATTCCCCTTTGGGCGAGATTTCCAGGTCTCAAATTGCATTGTTGGTCAGCTAACACAATTGGGAGATTAGCTAGTTATATAGGCAAACCTATATTCACAGACAAGTTAACTGCTATTAAAGCTAGGTTATCCTATGCAAGACAGCAAGAGTGTGGATTGAAGTGGATACCACCGAGGAGATGCCAACTAAAATTCATGTTTTAGAGCCTGATGGTAATCTTTACTGGCAGCAAGCTATTTATGAGTGGAAACCCCAAGTTTGCTCTATTTGTAAGGTGTTTGGTCATATGGCACTGATAGATGCCCCAGAACCATTAAGACCTGGGTTGCCAAAAAGCAGAAGAATCGGGAAGGTGATCACCAGGACAGCAAAGTTCCAGAACCAATTCATAGGAATACTTACAGAGAAAATGAGGAAGGGGATACAAGTGGAACTACGGAAGTTGACAATGCTATTAATATAGGGAATATCATCAAGGTGGAGGTCAGGACACCACAGTTCAAAATGACCGGGTAGTGGGGAATAAATTGGTTACTTCTGTAGCTCAAAATCCTGATGGTGGGGAGGGCAAGAGGAAAGATATAGGTGAGCCAGTTGACACAACAACTTCAAATAGCTTTGGTACTCTGGCAACATTGGGGGATAGTGAAGTGGTTCTTGAAACACCCGTAATTGTATTCAGTATGATGAGGGAAGTCCAAAATCACATAAAGGAAAAGAGTAAGGCCAAAGGAATTCAGGTGGGAATAAGAAGAACAGGAACAGCAAAGGGCATCCTCAGCACAGCAGCAGGTCTCCTTATAATCAATCTTTTAAATGATTTTCCTAGACTGTTGGAATATAAGGGGCCTAAATGACCCTCTAAAACAAAGAGAAGTTAGAAAGTTTATCTCCCAAAATTATGTCTTTGATATGTGTAGTTGATACGAGAATTGCTAATTTTGTCTAAGCCATATAGTAGCTGTCTACTCCTTTTAGTGGTTGGATGGCCACAAAATGGGTTGTAGTCGGACAGCCACTAATGAGATGACCTATTCCCCTATTCTATTTTACTCTGTTTTGTTTGTCGTTTATTCCAAATTTCTGTCGATGGTTACTTGAGCAAAAGAACTCTCAACTTTTGTGAAACACCATGCTTGAAAAGCTTCTTAATTATCATATCAATAAAAGGAAGCATGATGAATTTCATAATTTGTGTGGTTTTGTTGTTCTTCAGAGCTTTATTTTCTTATTTGCACAAAGGCAATACTAGTTTGACTAATGCCATTTGTTTGTTAAAGAAACTAAATAGACATAATCTAAATTAATCATCAATAATATATGCTTATACTGTTTTTTGAGATGGACGTTTACAAGCTAAGGGAATCATAGAAGAGGTAGACCCAGAAAAAGAAAGAAGACAAAAATTCAAAATTTTTCAGGTGCCATCATGGGTCAGGGATTGAATCAATCATCACATATTTCCATTTGTAGTCACAAACTCCATTGTTAGAGAAGATCCCATATAAAAGAATCATTTGGACGTGTTCACAACCCAAGCAGGTAGCTTACAATTCACAACTAATACTTTTGACTGAAGAAACATTAAAAAAAAAACAAAGAAAAAAAAAGGAAATATTGTCGAAAAAACAAGGATCGCAGCCCAGAGCTTCGCTCTGAAAGTTACAACCAATGATGAAATATAAAAAACTAAAAGGATACAAGAAACCTGACATGGACAATAACTGTAACTCAATTTCCATGTTACCTCATTGTTGTTGGGGCAGTAATGGTAATCCTTTAAAGGCCAAAATTGCACATCTGCACAAACTCCATTTCGTAATCGACATGTTTAGTCCAGAGATGCTTGAATTGGTTCATAGCAATGTCGAGCCAAGGTTTCATGTTTCCATTAAAATGAATAACAGCAGCATTATTGATTTCATCCATGCTAATACTTGGATTGTACCCAAGCCCAAGCACGTGCCATGATTTGTCCAATGACTTTGTAGTTGAGTAGAAGGTAATCAGGCCAGGTGGAAGCGTCCCTAATTTCCATAAAGTTCGATCTTCATTCTGATCACAAAAAAAAAAAAAAATTATGTCCCACCCTCAAACTCAACCTAGCACTTTCTAGTACTATTACAAATTCATGAATGCCAAAGCAAAATAAATAAAAAATAGAAAAGCTCAACTGGAAGCAAAAATACACTAACCAAATTCTGCCAGTAATGGTATTGCTCAGTGCATTTCTCACGCCTCCAAGCATCAAGGTCAAATATATTCATCCCGTAAGCCCAGGCACAAGCTTTGGGATTGAACTTCTCTCTAATGAGAGGGTGAGAGAAGTTTAAATACTTAGCATAACGGTGGAATGACCCAAAGCAGGTCTCGACTGCCCCATTCACCTTCCCATCCATATCAATTTTCCATAATGCTGTCAAATCCTTCTGAACTACAACATCGTCATCTAGAAACAGAATTCGGTGCAGCTTTGGGTACATCTCCGGCAAGTAAAACCGGAGGTGATTCAACATCGACAAGTACTTGGGATTCCGGAATTTCATGTTGTTCACGTCTTTAGTTGCATTCTCCGCCCTGTTCTCAAAGTAAAACCTCTGCAAATTTGCCGATTCAAGTTGCCTAAGTACCGGCACATATGAAGAATTCAAGAACGTGTAATCCTCCACTGCTTTCACCTCAACATGGGCACCCCCTTCCACCGGCCTCCTCTTAAACCAAACTTTCATTGCCGCGATATTCATCCGGTCTGTCACAATATGGAAAACATGCTTCCATGGCTCCTCAGCGTTCTTCACTGCAGATCTCACCACCACAGAGACAGCAATTACATTATCTGAAAATATTGCATAATGGTACAAACTTGGATCCTCCAATTCAGGCTCAGGCTCATCATCTCTATACCTTTCAGGATGTGCAATTCGCTCCTCCATGAGTCGCATTGCTAGACAATGCAAACTCTTCGGAGTTGATTTTGCAGAAATTAAGCTAGCAAAGGCACCATTCTTCTTAGCCTTAATGAGCAACTCATTAACTGCAAATATAGTATCTTTCAATTTCTGAATCTTTAATTGATTATCATAAGATTCTTTTGCTTCGGAAATCATTAACCTAGCAATCTTGACTTTATCCTTAACCTCCTTTTCAAATTGCCTCAAGACATCCTCATCCACTGGTCCGCCGGACTCAAACAATGCTGCACGATAACTTGGCTTCAAAGTGAGATCTGAAAAATTCCGTGCCAAATCATCAAACATTCTAAGCTGCTTAGAGGTCTCAAGCTTAAGCTTCCTCGCATAAGCCGCGTATGCATTCACAAGTGCAACATGATCATTTGCTTGCTTATATATTAAATCCAACCTAGTCTTCAACGGATCTGACTTTAATGCTAAAAATGTCCGGTGCACATAAGCATTTCCAGTATACGATATCGCCTATTTAAATAGTCAAACCATCAAAATTCAATTCTGATCAAACAAATTAAGGAAGAAGAAAAAAAAGATGATTCTGCATTTCAGCTTCTTTTCTTTACTTTTACAGGGCATGATAAAAAAATGAAATGAAATTGGGCAATATATCAAAGTTCAATTGAAAGCCTTAAAGACAAATCATATAAAAGAACTCCCTTTCCTTTATTTCTTTTCCTAGTTTCGGCAGAACATGATTAAAAATTGAGTGAAAATAATCCAAATGATATACATACATTATTACATATAGGGGGAAGACTTACAGAATCGTGATTGGAATGGGAGGGGTGGGAGGTGAAGAGGACAGTGAGAGTGACGAGAAAGAGGAAGGAGAGCATAGCGGAGACGAAGATCCGGTACGAGAAGAAGTTGCGTACGCCGCCACTGAATCCTCCACCACCCCGGCCGCCTCGGACCGCAACCGCCATGGGATTGGACAGATCTAACCGTCAAATGTCAATATAACGAAAACTTAATCAGTTCATATAATTAATGATCCAGATTTTTGTTTTCCACTAACAGCTTTGTGCGGAGGCTCGAGAGAGCGATGGATCTGAAAGGAATGAGAGTGGAAGAAGTGAGAGAGACGAAGAGGACCGATCCCCGGCGTCGGTGGGGGGTTTTTTTCTGAATTTTAATTGGAATGGCTACCTGAAGAATTTAGGCGATCTTCCATGTTAAGACTTTTTCAGTTTGACAGAGAAATTTAATGGAACTAGTTGGCAATTTACACTAAAAGGTGTCGTGCCATTACCTTTCCGTCCCACTCAGATTTAAATACTGTGCGAGACTCTGGTTATAGTAACCTAAATAACAAAATATGTTCTTTCATTAATATTATTATTATTGATATTAAAAATATATATAATTTAATTATTACATGATTTTTTATAATAATAAAAAATTTAAATTTAAATTTGAATAAGAATATTTTATTTTATTTTTATTAATATTTTCATATTTAATACTCTTTTTTTTGTTATTTACGTATATTTACATATTTACGATATTTAAATTTATCATTTTTTTATCTTTAATATTCAAAGTATTTTAAATCAAATAAAAAAGTATTACAAATTATTTAATCATCATGAGGTAAGCATATTTTATGTAACTTAATAGTTTGAAGTGTTTAACTATTAATTTATCATATTTGGAAAAAAAATAGATAAGTAAAAATTTCATGAGTAAAAGGGTAAAATAAGAATTTACTATTTTTTAAAAAATAAAGATAAAATAAGTAATTACTAACTCTCTTATCTTTTCTTTCCATCTCTTCCTATGTCTGAAAAGAGAGTAGAATAATTTTTCAAGTCCATCCATCCCTCTTTTTTTTTTTTTTTCTCTTTGCTTTCTTGTTTTTAAACCAAAATTAAATTAGGCATCCTCCATTCTCCTTTTTATATTTTCAACTCTTTTAATTCAGACAAACTGTAAAAATAATTACGGAGCGACAACACAGTATTTTGAGTTGGCAGTTGATCAATGGTGGCAATGAGTCATATTTTCATGCTTGGCAGAATCTTTAATTCTAACTCTTTTAATTCAGGCAAACGGTAAAAAGTAATTAAGAAGCGACAACACAATATTTTGAGCCGACAGTTGTTAAATGGCGGGGATGACACATTTTCATACGTGGCAAAACCTTATAAAAAGAGAATATAAAAATGACAAGAGGCATTTTGTTTTAATTTGCACACTCTTGAGTCATACAATTAATTTTTCTAGTCTCAATCGATATCGAAGGAAGACTAGGGTTTTTGACAAAGCTCCTGAGGCTTCTACCATGTCGACGTCTGGGTGAGTTTTGTGTTTCAATTTTATAGTGATCAATTAAATGTTATTGTATTTTTTTATAACCATTTCATTAAAGTTAATTAAAATTTGAGAATTTGATATGTTATCCATTGATTTATGGAATGTTTCTATTGAATCCACTGTGATTGTCCCACTAAATCTATATAAAATTTTCCAAAAGATGATCATTCCATCTTGGGTGTATTACTAATGCTTGTTACATGTCTTTTAGGGATACCCTTTGTTACCAATCTAAAGATGTAGGATTTTTTTTGGCTTATTTGAAAAACATAAGAGGGTAAAATAATCATCTCCCATATTCAATGATGATCGATTCTACACACTACATCTACAATCCTTTTGCATGTGAATTTCAAGTATTGGATCACATAAATAAAATAAAATCAAGGTTGGAAGGGTAAATATGGGAGAAAAATTAACGCTAATTAATCCCGTCTATGGAAGGGAACAGAAAAGTAAATGATCAAATTGTTATATATCATTTTTACCCCAAATCAGATGAAATACAATTCGATTTCTTTTTTTCTTTTTCTTTGACACGATTGTTTAAGATTTGCACTCTGTTTTTATATTTATGTTCGCAAAAGTTACTTTAAAAATACGTTCAATCGTTTGGTCAAACTTTTAAAATTATTTTTTATTAATCAATGATAATTCCGTAATTTCATTCATTAAGTAGAATCTTTTACTTACCAAAAAGAAAAAAGAAAAAAAAAAAAGTAAAGCCCCCTAATTATTTGTGGGGTGTGAATAACCTCAACCTATGTATACACACACATACACACGCATATATATATATATATATATATATATGTTGGTTCTTTCTTTTTATGTTTTATATTACGTGCTTAATCGTGTTTTTTTTTTAAGAATTCTTAATTTTATGAGCAATAAATATATTGTTGATAATTTTCTATCTATACACACACATTATGCCTGAACAAATGGTTGGATTTGGACAATCTAAATTTAGATCTTAGAAAAACTCACATATATAGGTATATATACACACATTTATTATGAATAATCAATGAGCATGTATTTTATGCTGTAATTTGCATCTAAGTAAGAATGAGAGGTTGACATATGTTTGTTTTGGCTAGGAATTGGTGGGATAACTTCGACGATAGTGAGAAGTATAAGAAGCTTGAAGCTATTTATGCTCAACGATTGATGAAAAAATACTTCTCCGACAAGAATATATATGGGGGTAAAGTTTCATACTAGAATGATACAATTACTTAGATATATATATATATATATATATATATATATATAGATGTACGTAATGGCTAATGGTTGCATACTAATGTTTATTTTTTCTTTGGTTCTTTTAGTTTATCTTATATGTTCTCTGACAATATTATATTGCTTAACACTATGTTTGGATGGAAGGAATTGGAAGGAAAGGGAAGGGAAGGATAAGGAAGGAGAGCTTATATCATGTTTGTTTTAAAAATTAGGAAGGAAAGGGAGGGAGAGCTTAACCCCCATTTTAACAATTTTGTTATCACTCCAAAAGTGGACGGAAACGGAGGGAAAGGAAAGAATGATTTAATGAATTTTTAATAATACCAATATTACCCTTAAAATTATAAAAGACAAAATAAAAATGACACCTCTATCCTAGAACATCCAAATACACATTGTTTGTGTATAATAGTAAAATAATATAAAATTCTTTTTTTTCCTTTCTCTCCTTTATCATTTCCAAACAAGATGAAAGGATTACCTCTCCTTTCCTTGCATTAGTTATCCAAACATAAACGAAGGATTACCCTCTCCTCTCCATTCCTTTCATTTCTCTTATAACTAATACTCTCCTCTCCTTTTCTTTCCCTCCTACTTATGCTCAACGATTGATGAAAAAATACTTCTCCGACAAGAATATATATGGGGGTAAAGTTTCATACTAGAATGATACAATTACTTAGATATATATATATATATATATATATATAAATGTACGTAATGGCTAATGGTTGCATACTAATGTTTTTTTTTCTTTGGTTCTTTTAGTTTATCTTATATGTTCTCTGACAATATTACATTGCTTAAATCTTGAACTCAAAAAGAACATTTTGAATGATGTACGTGCTAGTCCTGAGGTGAGAAAATTTTTTAGGTAAAGCAGATTCATTATATGATTAGTTGATTTCTAACATTTCCATTCCATCTTGCTAAGAAATGCCAAAGAATGTCTTGGGTCATCCCTAAGGGGACTTTGGGAACCACTGGGATATGTGTGTGTATAAATGTGTCGCATATACATGGGGTATATATACAATCATGATTTTATGTGTATGTGTGTGTGTATATATATATGTATGATTTTTGTGTGTGTGTATATATATATATATATAGAGAGAGAGAGAGAGAGAGAGAGAGTGAGAGAAAATCAAAGAGGAGAAATTAACTTTTAGAGAGAGTAGTGAGAGAAAGACAGAGCTTCTGACTCCTTCAATGGCGACATTAGTGATTATTCACCCTCTTATCTCTCTCTACCAAATCTATCCAAATTTGTCATTTCATTTAATTACGAGGGCAATAAAGTCATTTGACATTAAGTTGACTTTCTCACAAAATATGAGTCAATATATGAAGTTAACTTGTAGAAATACGTTAAGATGAGGTGGTTAAAACTCTTTTCTTCACATGGCAGGTGCACACACACATTTAGAAGAGTTCATCTCCCCCATCCTTGTACTAAAAAAAACACATGAAGTTAACTTGGTCATTTTACCAAGTTCAATTAAGTTCCATCAAGAGACAAATACTGATAGGAGAGGTCAGTGTAATTTTAAAGAATATAGAAGTGACTGTAAGTATCAAATATCTCTTAGGAAACATCAGTGCAATTATCCATTCTGATATTTTATCGGGAGTTTTAGGAAAGAAAAAAAAAGAATGAGAAAATGACAATCTCTTTTTTGTTAGAGAGATAATTATAAGAGAGAAAAAAAACTATTTATAAGTAACAATGTTATTAGCAAAAGAAGTAATTATAAGTTTAATTTTTCTTTCTTATGTTTTTTACCCCTACATTTGAGAGGAATTAGTAATCAATTAAAGCAGAAGACCAATAATAGAACTTATGATTATCATTGTGTATGAGAATCTTGGATGAAATTTTCTTCTTGCTGGGCAATGTTGTGTCATCAAGTGTTTGACATGCCAATTGTCAGTCAAGTGTCTAACAAACTAATGAATTCTGTAGATTCTCATGCTGTGTTGTTATGTTGGATTTACTAGAATCTTGTAAGATTTTGCTTGCTTTTATTAGAAGATTTTCCCATTTTTTTTATATATTTTTCCCTTCATATCTATAGGGTTTCCTTTTAGTTTTGTTAGTGCACTCAACATGACATTTTGCCACTATATATATATATATATATATATATATATTACATAGTTTTCTTCTCAATCCCTTGCTTGCAGAAAAAATATATGAAAAGGAATCGAACAGAGGCGAGGAAACTATAAGAGCTGGCAGGTATGTCCTCAAAGTATTTGCTTAGAATCATAGTTATCAGAACCGGTTCCTTTGTCAATTTATTGTCTGGTTCGATTCTAATAGCTCTATTCCGAACTTTGATAAGCTAAACTGTACTAATTAAGCACTACGTTTTAGTTGGCTCTGTGCGCAGTCATTTGCAGACCCGGTGGCTTTCAAGGAGGCTGGTGGTGGTGCATCACCTTCACTCCCAATCCCAAGTTTCAAAGATCCTAACACTGCGTTGGCTCCCATCTCCAAAGCTCCTACTGCTGCATCAGCTTCGGGTTCAGTCCATGTCCAAAGTTCCAAAGATCCTAATGCTGCATTGGTTTCAGTCCCAGTCCAAGCTTCCAAGGGTTTCAAAGATCCTAATGTTGTGTTGGGGTCAGTCCCAGTCCAGAGTTTCAAGAGTCCCAAGATAGGATCATCTTCTACTGGGAAAGGCTTCACCAAGCTCTCAAAGAAGAAGCACAAGTGATTAATGAAGCAAAGCTAAAGCTAAAGCTAAAACTAGACTGTTTTATGGAAGAATAAATCATATAAAAACTTAGAATAATCTATGGATTGAAGTGGTGCTCATGGTTACTCAATTACAAGACTTTTTAAGTGGTGAGAAATGTTTTTATGCATTATGACATGTTTTATTTGCTATTACTTTGTTTAGGATCATTGAACTTCTTGAAGACCAAAGACACTATCCAAAACTTCAAACTAATATACATTATCTCGTCCAATTAGTTTGGGTTGGAAATCGTTTAGGTTTACGAAGAGTGAAAAACAGTCCGGTCGTAAGGTAGCATAAATTAATTTTAAATATGTGACACGAATGATGTCATGATAATGCTTTAATTTAAAAGATATGTTACATATTAAAATTTTGATTTGTATTACTATCGATTTTTTTCATGCTACCTTACCAACACCAATTATCCAATAGGCAACTTCCCCCCGGCCGCCCCCCTCCCAAAACAAAAAAATACTATAATTTAGGTCCCGTTTGCCTTCACAGTTAAAGGCGAAATCGCGAGTCAGCCCGTAATTTAAGAGTGTTCCAAGAAGTTCTGTATGAGAAATTGTGGGTGTGGCCTATTACTTTTGACTTCTTTCTATTCCACCAAAGGAGTACTTGATTTGTTATCTTCATAGCTATTGGTTACATTATAGGCCAATTTTTTTGACTTTATTTAATAGAAAATAAAATGAATAATTAGTTGATTATACTTACATACAAGAGGTCTAGTGATTCAAAATGAATAATTAGTAAACTGTAAAAAAAATATTATTTCAATTAAGTAATGGTAAAAAAAATATTATTTAAATTAAATAATTAAATATTTAAATAAATCATTAAAATTTATAAATATTACTTAACAACTATCAAATAAAATATTTATAGATTTAACCAACTTATCAAAAAAGCAACACCTACCAATTTAACCAAAATCACACTTAATAAAAATATTATGATTAATAAGTGTAATTTAAAATTTTATTTTAAATAATTTATTATCAATTAAATATTTAATGAGTTATTTATATGCACAGATATGATTAAATATTGTCCATTAATTTTATAATAGTAATGAAATTATTTATTATTTATCATAGTTGATTTTTTTTTTTTATATAAAAAACTATTAATTGTTAACAATTATAGGATATGCAGGGGAAAAAAATAAAAAAAATTATAGGATATACTATTCCTATATCCAAACAAGGACGAAGGTTGAAGCCATTGTTGTGATCTTCCCACGCTCGTAAGAAAAAGAGAGAAAAATAAAAACCTAAACGAAACGAAATGTCTTTCCGTTTGGTTGCTAGAAATCTCGAAGGAAAAGAAAAGAAAAAGTTATATAGAATCTTGTCACCCCAGAAATTGGTTCCAGATTTGAATTCCAGTTTCTGCTCGCTCGTTCAAAGGTAAGAAAATTATCAGATGATTAATTACTATCATCATTTCTGGAACCTTGATTGAATTCTCGTTATTCACTGTTTTTTTTTATACTGTTAAGCATTGTTTGGATATTCCTTGAATTTGAATCGCCCCCATTCACATTTTCCATAGCATTTCAATGTACAAATTCGTCATCTCCAATGGCTCCTCAACAACAATAGAGGATGTCTCCGTATTTCTTTATATGTGGTTCTTTTTAGGTTTTTCTTGATATAAGAAATTTAAAATATTTTAGAACTGTTGACATTTTCTCAAATGGCTCCATTTAAGAAGGTATTTTTCTTCATTAGAACTCTACCGGCAAACAGGCAATTTAAGTTCAAGGAATGTTCAAACAGCCCCTTAATAAATTTTCTATAGAATTGGTTTTAGGCCTAGTAAATTAGATTTCCAGACACAACTCAACTAGGGTGCTGGCTTGAGACCTTATTGAATTGTTCAAGAACTGTGCATATGCATACTAGAATTACTTTTGATTATTACAATCCAGAAATACTTTTGATTATTACAATCTATCATTTTACTGTGCTTTATTCTGGAGCACAATTAATGTTTTGCCAAGAACAAAATGGAAGTTTAAAGGCTTTGGTATTAGATTCTGCAAAATGTAACTATCAACAGGCGTCCAACTTAGATACTTCTTTCATTTTGTTTTGTTCTCGTTTTGGCTTTGCATGCAAGATAATCACTCATTTAAAGGTGTCCATGCATCAATTGTTCTTTCATTCATAGTAAGATGCTATTTCTATTGGGTGTAAAGTATAAACTCCAAATTTCATAGATTAACTTGTTTTCTTGTCTGGATTTTTAGTTCCTTGGATGATAATTTGTCTTATTTTCGTCTTTGACTAACTGAAACAGTTTTATCTTTAACATTTGCCTCATATTAACACTCTTTCAGAATTAGAACGCTAGGGAATATTGTCTGCTCAACTTCATAATTTTTATGTTTTCTTTAATCAGTTTACAGTTCCTTGCAAGTTTTTATGAAAAGAAAACCCAATCCCATGGAGGAGTTTATCCTAAATGTGGAATTATATGCTATGGTTATTAAAAATTGCATTCATATGTTTTATGGCAGGCAACAAATTGAAAGTTACCCTGAAAATTAGAAACGTTATCTATTGTACTGTTTCATGAACTGGTGCTGGGGTTTATTGTTCTTACTCTAAAAACAATTGCAGGCAAGCAATTTTCAACTGGATTTTAATCTCTTTTTTCAATAATTAGTACTTAAAGTTTCTTTTCTCACCTCTTCTTCTTTTCGCAGAGTTATGAGGTTTTTGTGCAAAACCCTAATACAGTTGGTCAGAGATGGTGGGGTTTTTGTATAAACCCACCATTGAAGACGACCTCAACGATCAACCTTCAAAGCTCAAGAATTCAGAGGACCAAGTGGATTTTTCTCTCCCCGAGCTTGACGATTTTTCTCTGTCTTTTGCCGGTTCATTTCTCGATTTTGACTCTATGAAGGATTCGATGGAAGAAAAACCGGACCCATATGTGATTGAGCCAAAACCAGAGCCAGATACGGTTGATTTAGGAAAGATCAAATTGGGGGTTGTCAAGAAGCATCTCGAGATGGCCGAAGATGGGTCTTGTAGGGAAACTACTGCTGGTGACCCACTTAGAGATTGCTCTGGAAAATTGGGGAATTTGGGTTCTTTGATTGAGGAAGAGATGGGAAAGGTTACGTTGGAATGCCCGTTGGATGGTTCAGTGGCGGTTGATGGGTATGGCGTCAAGAGTGAGAGAATAGTGGGTGTTGATGGGAATGGAGTGGTGAGTATTGAATCATCAAATGGTAATGGTAAAAGTGCGGAAAGTGTTGAAATACTGGGTTTCAATGGGAATGGTGCTAGGAGTGGTGATCTAGTGTGTGTCAATGGGTATGGACCGTAGAGTGGTAGAATAGTGAGTGCTGGGGATGGGAGCGATGATAGTTCAGAGTCAGAGAGTGAGAGTTCATCTTCATCGTCTTCTGCTTCATCTTCCAGTAGTGGTGATGATGATGATGATCAGGAGCAGGAGGAGGAGGAGGAGGAGGAAAAAGAAAAAGAAGAGGAGAACAAAGGGGAGGTGGATAGAGAGATGGATATGGAAGAAGATGAGATAAGGGATTCTGATGTAACAGAGATGTTTACTTGGAGTGATGGTGAAGATGATGAAGACAGTGGCAATGTTATGAAGGCACTCATTAGGTCCAAGAATGAGATTAAGGTTCTCCCTCCAGTTCCTCCAGTAAATGTGACCTTGCAACCATATCATCAGACCCTGCCAGTAGGAGTTGTTTTATCGATTATTGGCGCCCAAGTCATTGTGGAAGGGATGGAGAAGCACAACCCTCTTAATGAGGGTTCTATCCTCTGGATAACAGAAGGGAGATCCCCATTAGGACTGGTAGATGAAATATTTGGACCTGTCAAGAATCCTTACTATGTGGTTAGATACAATTCAGAGAATGAAGTCCCTGCTGGGATTGGACAAGGCACTTTAGTCTCCTTTGTTTCAGAATTTGGGAATCGTGTCCTCAATGACTACAATCTTTACAAGAAAGGGTATGACGCATCCGGTGACAATGATGAAGAGTTGTCAGATGAGATGGAGTTTTCAGATGATGAAAAGGAGGCCGAATACAGGAGAATGCTGAAGATGACAAGAGGGGGCATGAATGACCAGAAACATGAAAACGAGAAAAAAGAAAAGAAAAACTTTAAAAATAGCAGTGGTACCTGGAGAAATGGTCAACCTTCAACCTCGGCAGTGCCAACAGGTGTGAGTCAACCACAAGTGGACCAAAACCAGCTTTATATCCCACCTGCAGCAGTATCAGTGTATCATGGTAACTGTGGAAGCTCTTTTGGCACAGGGCAAGGTTTTGCTGATGGCCAGGCTTTGTCCCACCATTTCCACAACTGGCACAGGTCCCTGGTTTTATTGCACCTTCTAACGGTGTTTGGATGAATGGGATGCCATGTCAACAGCAGCAGAGCATGGGCTTTCCTAATGGTTATCCAACAAATGGTATGCCATGGATGCAACAGAGTCTTCAACAGCAATCCTATAATATGCCTTTGCCAAATGGAATGCCATTCCAGCAGCAGTTTGGTCTTAGTCAGAGAGTTAATGTTGCTTTGTCCAGGTGGACTGGGCAGTCCAATTTTAGTGTAGGACCACCATTTGCACCTTGGTCTTCGGCAATGGGCCAAAGCAGCTTCAACCAATCACCATTTGGGATGGGCGTACACTGCCATAATGCTTGTCCACCTATAAATGGGTGAGAACAAGGAGTTATGTCAAATGGATTACAGCAAGGATGTAACTGTGATTTGCAGCCACCTTTTGTTATTCCACGCAACACTGAAGTTCCTCAGGATTTTAATCAGGGCAGATATTTTGGTTGTGGCAAAAAACCGTATCGCAGAGGAGGTGGTCGTTTTGGAGGTGGGGGAGGGCGGCAACAATTCAAGTGAGAGATATGGCATGTTCTGTTTGTTCCTTTCCATGGTGAGATTTACTTGTATTGGAGTTGTAGATAAAACTTATAATCAGTCTCTGTGAGCTGTTTTCGAAATCTGTCTAGTTTCCTGTATACTCTGTTGGTTAAATTTTTACATTGTGGCTTCTAAAAAAAGACCATCAGGTTCTAGGAAGACTTTTGTTTATTCTATTTTTAATATAATATGAGTTTGGTTTAACTGAATCATTTTCATGACTTCAATGCAGCAATGCTAGTTTATTTGTTATGCTGCTTGATTAAAATTTCAATTTTTTGGTATTTGATCAATTAGAATGTCACAAGTTACATAAGTTCTTTTACAAATTATAAAATTATAAAAAATGGTAACTCTGCATGAAAAGATTAGAATATGCAATTCTATCTTCAAAGAGAATACAGTTGTGTCAATAATATAATTGTTTTAGAATCATGTGTTCAGAAAGTTTGCATATCCAAGTACATTCTTTTGTTGAAAAGACATTAACGCTCTGGTTAATTTGTAGATTCAGCGAGGACAGTGTTAGAGAACATAAATATTGAAGTTATGCTCTCTCTAGTAGTTTAACCTTTTAGAATAGTTAATTGTTAAACTGGTATCAGAGCAGGTAAATGTCTTGTTCTCAAATGTCGTTGCCATCTCAATAATTATAATGATGCATGTGCTTGTCTTATTTGAGGAGAGTCTAGCCACATGTGAGGGAGCTTGTTAGAGAATATAAATATTAAATTAACGCTTTTGTTAGAAAATACAAGTGCAAGGGCATGTTAGAGAATGTAAATATTAAATTTTTATTCTTTTTAACAACTTAAGTTTTTAGATAATATAAATATTAAATTTACACCTGTATTAGAGAGTATAAATATCAAATTTACACCCAACAATATAATATACGTGAAATAAACAATTTGACACAAGTTACAAATAAAATAACATTCTAAGAGGACATGTTGAGTTGGAGGGCTGCTAAAAAAAGGAGATTTTGGAGTTGGATCGTATTACAAGGTGTTCAAAAGGGATTATGATTCTAGGTTTTCTGGAGTCCGACTCTAGGGATCTCTCTTCGTTACTGTCTCAGCGTCTTGGCTTCTCCTCTCTCTCTCTCTCTCTCTCTCTCTCTCTCTCCAAAGGAAGTTTGAAGCAATTGGTCAAATCCAACTCACACACACACATATATATATATATATATATATATATCAATTGCAACTAGGATTTGTTCATCCAAAAGGGTTTAGAAAAGGTAAAGAAGAGATAGAAGGATAGAGTCTCTCTAAAGCCAGCCCGATTGAAGCTATGTTCATTAACCGATCATCATGGTGAACTTCACGGCCATCTAAATAATGTTCGCTCAGATCGGAGAAAAATCCTTTGATGTTGTTTGTGAAGTGGAGTCGCCTGGAGAGCTATTTCAAATACTTGAAAGGGGCCTAGGTGTGGTTGGAAGATTATGGGTTTTGAGATGGGAAATGGAATGGATCTGCAACACCCTGGAGTCTCTCTCGTCAGGAAACGCAGAGTGGTGTTTCCTCTTGGAGTGCACGGGCAAAATCGGAGCCTTTTCCTGTGGAAAGGATCCAATTGAAAGGGGAGCTACATGCGACTAGAAGGTCGATCTCATAGGGGAATTCGACTCCTATTTTTGCCGGAAGACAATGTGAAAGGTGGATGGTCAATCTATGCACAAGCCTTCAGATCATTAGGGTTATCAAATCCAAGAACTGCCACGACCCTTAAAGGGTCATACTTGGATGCCTGCAGAATCGGCAAATGGCCTCTGGAACCTGTGTTAGTGGAGTCGTAGCCAGCAAATGTTCGTGAAGACTTAGAGATCCACATGGGCTCTTGCGAGAGTCGATTTAAACATCTTCGTCGATGCTTAAACGGCAAATTCGATGACATGAACACACCAGTCCCAGATAAGTTAAAGATTCAAAAATGGGCACTCAAGAATTGGGGGATTCAAGCCGGATTAAAGGTTCTTGACTTGAACGGTGTCTAGTTTCTCTTTGAGTTGCCATCGGTAGAGGAGGCCACTAGGATTCTCAAATGCAGAAATTGGTCCTTTGAGGGGTTACCAGTGACTCTGCAACCTTGGTCCCCATCGGGTTGTTGTTAAGGGTTGGAAGAAGATGGCTTAATTTGGCTAAGGTTTATGGGCTTACCAGCATTTCTTTGGAGTACGGAAGTCTTCCGAGCTATGGGGAATCGCTGCGGCCACTTCGTGAAGCCGGACAAGGCTACAGCCAACCATCGTCACCTAAGATGGGCAAGAATTCTAGTAAAATGTCGATCGGAGAATATTCCGGCCTCCCTCAGCATCAAATGTGGAACCTGGTCCTTCTCGATCCTGGTTTGGTCGGAAGCTGGACCGACTTGCTCTGAGGTTGATCCGAGACGGCCGGAAGTTGCAGCGACTATCGGACGAGTTGGAAGGGAAGCTTCGGATGCTCATGCGCCAGGGGCGCGACCATTCTCTAGTACCCGCTCTATCAAGGGAGGGTTATGTGGTGATCAACGGTGGGTTCTCTCCTCCCCTCGTACAGGCGATTTAAATTTCAAATTTCACGAGTTTGTGAGAGGGTCACATGAGGCATGGAAGGATCCAGAACGCCAGCGCAAATGAGGTTATGTTGGGCCGACTGGGCTGGGCCATCACCAAAACAAAAGAAACGGTAGAAGACGCTCGGGCCACCTTTTCATGCCTAGGGCCTTATCTAATGGGTTGGATAAGAGGCGCCCATTTTTGGCCCAACAGGAAGGATGTCTAAAAGGAGGGACTGGGGCAGCCCATGCTCATGCTTATGCGACTCAGCCCAGCTCGGGGCGCACCGCTATGAAGGATGGCTCCTTTAAAGAGAAAGTCGTTTCTGGAAATGCAATTGATGCAACAGCGATCGTTGTTGCGGCCATCGAAGAGGGCTCCAAGGATATTGCACCAGGGAAGGAAAAGAAAAAGGAAAGAAAAGAGATGCAGGCAGCGGCAGCTCAAGTGGACGCCATCACAGGGTGGCACGATTCAGACCATAGCAGCATGCTGGACGAGTGGGAGTTCTTACAATACCTAGGAAAACAGCTACTATAACGATGTCAGTCAAAACAACTGGATAGCTGAGTGCTCCCTTGCTGCAGAGGTGGAGTCAATCACAGCTCAGGAATTGCAGCCTGTGCCCGTCGATCAGAGGGACGAAGCGGTGTTGCGAAGCCAGGAAAACGTTGAGCACTTGGAGGACTACAATCCATTAGCAGTGGTCTTGCCGAAAGGGTGTCCGAACGGTGCTACTCAGATACAGGAGGCGTACTCAGCGGAGCTTCTATGTCATCAACAGAAGATAATAGAGGGGTGGGTGCTCCGCAAACTGGGGAAGGTGAGCAAACTGTTGGGTGTCCCATGCGTAGGCTTTGAGGACCGTCTGATGGATCTCTTCAGAGAAATAATGATGTGCAATTCTCTATCAAGACCCTATCTTAGTAATGTGGCTAAGAAAGATAGGGAGGATAAATCAGCGAAAATAATGAAATGAGTAATGAAAGAGCTGTCCTGCTCGGTTAAATATGGCGGCAGCAAATCGAAGGAGGACTTTGTGGAAGGCAGCGAGAGGTTCTAGCCGTTCTTTGTCTTATGAATTTAAAAATTTTGTCCTGGAATGTGAGGGGGTTAAATGATCCAGACAAGCGTACAGTCGTCAAAGGATTATTGCAAGAATGGAGGCTAGCAGTCATTTGTCTCTAGGAAACTAAAATGGAAAGTATCTCGAAGAGTTTTGTTTCGCTCCATTTGGAGTTCTAGATGGGTCAAGTGGGCTGCTTTAAATGCCCAGGGCACTGCAGGAGGGATTCTCGTGGCATGGGACTCCCGCTTGGTCAAGTGTATAGAGCACATAGTTGGTGTGTTCTCTATTTCATGCAAGTTCAATCTAGTTTCAAATTCTTTGGTGTGGGGATTTTGTGGGGCTTACGGTCCAGTTATTGATGGTGCTAGGAGTTCGTTTTGGGATGAGTTACAGTTGGTGCTTTCCTCTTGGCAAGTCCCTTGGTGTCTCAGGGGGGATTTCAATGCTATGCTGAAACCCGGATGAGAGGTTGGGGAGTGGAAGATTGACCTCAGGCTATGAGGAACTTTAACGAGTTCATAAATTCTCAAAGCCTAGTGGATTTACATCTGGAGGGAGGGAGGGAGATTCACTTGGTCCTGAGGAGGTCACCAACCTGCTATGTCCCGTTTGGATAGATTTTTGGTGGCGAACAATTGGGAGGATGACTTTCCAAGCATCTCCCAAAAGTGTTTGCCACGGCCTTGTTCTGACCATCATCCTGTCATGCTATACTGCAGGGGTTTTAGTGCGGGAAAAAACCCCTTTAGATTTGAAAACATGTGGCTTGATCATGAAGGCTTCGTGGATTTGGTGAGAAATTGATGGAAATCTTATGTTGTGGTTGGGTCCCCAAGCTTTTGCATTGCCAGAAATTTGAAATTCCTCAAAGAGGACCTTAGAAAGTGGAATCGTGAAGTCTTTGGCTCAATTCAGGTTAGGAAGCAGTCCTTACTGAATAACTTGATGGAATTGGATAAGGAAGATCAGCAGGGCTCTCACTATTGATAAAAGGAGTGAGAGAGATGGCCTAAAGGGCCAAATTGGGCAGATTCTTAAGATGGAGGAAATCCCTTAGAGACAAAAATCTCGTGCCGTTTGGCTTAAAGATGGTGACCGCAACACAAAATTCTTTCATAGAATGGCTTCTGCTCACTACAGAAAGAATAAAATATCCTCTATTGTTATTAATGATCAAGTACTCACTGAGGAGGAGCCCATCAGAAGGGGAATTGTTGACTTCTATTCTAGTCTTTACACAGAGTTGCGCAGCTGGAGACCCGAGGTGGATGATATGCTTTTGAATAGACTGAATGGAGAGGAAGCCTCTAATCTGGAGATCCCTTTCTCGGAAGATGAAGTGACGAGAGCTTTACAGGCGTGCAATGGGGATAAAGCTCCAGGTCCCGATGGGTTCACTATGGCCTTCTTTAAAAAATGTTGAGATGTGTTGAAATCGGATGTGATGTCGGTTTTTGGGACTTTTCACAGGGAGGGGGGCTTTGAGCGAAGCCTCAATGCTTCTTTCATTGCCCTCATTCCTAAGAAGGAAGGAGCCAATTGCATCAAGGACTTCCGCCCGATAAGTCTAGTGAGCAGTGTTTACAAGCTGATCGCAAAGGTTCTTTCCCTAAGGATGAAGAAGATTATGGGCAGTATTATATCTCCCAGCCAAAATGCCTTTGTGGAGGGCCAGCAAATCCTGGACGCGGCCCTCATTGCTAATGAATGCATTGATTCTAGGATCAAACAGAAAAGGAAGGGGCTTGTGTGCAAGCTTGACATTGAAAAGGCCTTTGACCATGTTAATTGGAGTTTCTTGTTGGGTATGTTGGCTAAGATGGGTTTTGGAAGGCAAGTGGCGGAAGTGGATTCAGGCGTGCATATCCACAGTCTCCTTTTCGGTTCTCATCAATGGCTCCCCTGCAGGTTTCTTCCGTTCCTCTAGAGGTTTGAGAGAGGGGGATTCCTTTTCCCTTTTTCTCTTCGTGATTGCTATGGAGGCCATGAGTTGTTTTATGTTCCGTGCTGAGGAAGTGGGCCTCATCAAAGGCTTTCATGTGAGGGACAGAAGGGGTGGAGGTGCTGCCATTTCCCACCTGTTGTTTGCTGACGACACCATCATTTTTTGTGACCCTGCAGTGCTTCAGCTTCGCTTTGTCCGATGTATTCTTGTGTGTTTTGAAGCTGCGTCAGGTCTGCGGATCAATCTTGCAAAAAGTAGCATTACCCCGGAAGGGCCGATCCAAGAGATGGACATTTTAGCCAGTATTCTGGGCTGTAGGGTGGGCTGCTTACCACTGGTTTACTTGGGCCTTCCTTTGGGAGCTCCCTCGAGATCCATTGGGGTTTGGGATCCTGTGGTTGAAAGGTTTCTTAGCAAGCTGTCAGGTTGGAAAGGCCAACTCCTTTCTAAGGGAGGCAGGCTCACCCTTCTTAGAAGTACCTTGACAAACCTCCCTACTTATTTCATGTCTCTCGTCCTTATGCCTGAGACAGTTAGCAGAAGATTGAAGAAGATTCAAAGGGATTTCTTATGGGGCCACGACAGTGATTGCAGAAAGATTCACTTAGTTGCTTGGGATAAAATCAAGAAGCCCGTGTCTCTTGGGGGTTTAGGGGTGAAGGATTTGATACTATTTAATACAACCCTTCTAGGAAAATGGTTATGGAAATTTGGCGAAAGTGATAGGGAGCTTTGGAAAGAGATCATTGTTTCCAAGTATGGGTGTGATATTGGGGGTTGGTGCTCGGGCAATGCAGAGTGTCCAAGGGGATGTGGTCTTTGGGGCTTCATTAGAGGTGAATGGAAGATTTTCAAGGAAAGATGTAGTTTTGTTATCGGGAATGATGATAGGGTGAAATTCTGGGATGATGTCTGGGCTGGGGTCGAGTCGTTGAGGGCGAAATTCCCTATGTTATACATTCTGGCTAGCAATAAGGCGGCCTGGGCTAGTGAGTGTATGGGGAGAGTAGGGAATGAGCTTATATGGACCCCTCGTTTTAGGAGAGATTTTTTTGATTGGGAGCTTGAAGAGGTGGGCTTTTTTCTTCGTCACATCAACAATTTTCGGGCTATGGATGGTAGGGAGGATAGGAGAATTTGGATGCCAGATAAAAGATCCTTTTCTGTTAGCTCTTTTTACAAGAGCATGTTCAATTCTGATAACCCTTTTTTTTCCATGGCCGCTCACTTGGCACGCTAAAGCCCCCCCCTAAAGCTTCCTTCTTTGTCTCGGAAGCCTCTTGGAAGGTCATCTTAACTACGAAAAACTTGAAGAAAAGGGGCTTTCTTTTGGCTAGCAGATGTTACTTTTGTAAGAATGATGAGGAAATGGTGGATCACGTCCTCATCCATTGTTATGCTTCTTAGAGCTGCTGGAATCTTGTTCTTGCCCTGTTTGGCTTCTCCTGGGTTATGTCAGGCTCCGTCAAAGACCTTTTGTTGGCTTGGAAAGAGTGCAACCTTCCAAATGAGATTAAGAGGATTTGGAGACTGGCCCCAATTTGTCTCTTGTGGTGTATTTGGATTGAAAGAAACAATCGTATCTTCGAAAAGCGGGAACTCTCTATTCCTTTCTTTAAAGATGCCTTTTTACGCTTATTATTTTTTTGGGCCAAAGAGGCTTTCCCTGTAAATGTCTCTTCTTTTATAGATTTTTTGGGTTCTCTAAAATAAATGTAATCTTTTGGAGTTTTTGCCCTTGATGCCCTCCTTGGGCACCTTTATATATACAATTCTTACTTATCAAAAAAAAAAGAGTAGTGAGTCGTTAACAGAAAAGGAGTGACAGTATGAAGGAAAACATTTTCCCTTGTTTGGTTATTATGTAAAATAGGGAAGAAAGCTAAAAAAATAAAATAAGGGAAAGTAAGAGAGAAATTTATTATTTTAATCTCATTTCACATATTTTCTGTAATTTTAATTATTTTGATTGAAAAAAAAAAACGTATTTTAAAATTTTATTTACGATGAAGAGAAAATATTAAGGAAGTTTCTTTTCCATTCCTTTCCTTCACCAAATTGTGAACCAAATGGAGCATAAAGCTGTAGTAACAAGGTGACAAACATGTGGTGTGTGAGACAATTACTTTAGGGGGAAAAAAACCACAAAAAATTGCAATTCTAAATTTAATGATGCATGTTCAACATGTATACATGTCAAAATGTCTTGACATGCTATAATTGGCTAAAACAGATTCAAAGAGAAGGATTACTGTTCACATCACAGGACCACGGAACGTCTACAATTGAGTTTCACTGAAGAGTGGAGGAAAAGGCTATGAAAAAGCAAAAATAAAAAGAGGGAAATGACAATGATAAGGCTCGTAAATCAAGGGCCATGTAGAAAGGTGCTAGAAGATTATTGTTAATTTAGCTGGTAATGTCCATTGGTCACCTTCTTCACCTTCTGCCCTATCACAAGAGAGAGAGTTATTTCCAACTTGGTGGCTCTGCTGGATCAATCAAAAATCGACAAATGAAATGTTCTTTCCTAGCTGAGCCTAGTTGGTGAAGCGCTCACAAAAAGCTAGGAAGGGACGTTAGTGGTTAGACTTTCACATGTTTTTCTTTTTATGGCATCCTGGTATTATGAACCAACAAACCCACCCCACCACCCTTGATCCCTTTGACACATGGAATGCAACTTCTTATCTCTCTCTGTATTTCACCAGAAAGATTCAGCACATTCCATTTATAGCAATAACATGCAGAATTTTGTTTCAGTTATTTCTACTTAATAATGCTTGATTTACGTTCATTGGTTTCTTTTGATTCATTTTGTAGGTGATTTCTGTTATCATGATCAGTGGGCTTTCTTTGTATCATCAATGAAGAAAAGATCGCAGTGGGGTATGTTATGTCGTCCGATGGGTCAGTTATAACACCATCCTCTGTTATTTTGCTATGTGAACCATTTAATTGTTTATTCAGTTAAAAAGGTGGAGACCTAGTTGGTGGAGGAATTTATCTATATAACCTACAAGCACCTATAACTTCTAAATCTAAACATGTGACATCATAAGCTAGAATTATATGCTCAATAGATGTTATTGCACTACTTTCTCTCCGACCTCGTAGAAGGCAAATACTGATCGTCTTCGATAACAAAAAAGATCAATGAAAAGAGATAAAGGAAAATCTAAAATCATGGCCTTCATCTCAACACGTAAAATCAACTTGCAATGGACTAATTTGAGGACTCAGATCTGAGGTAAGCAGTGTTGCAGGGAACATCATCCAGGTCTATCAAAGTAGCGTAAGGACTGTTGATCTTCATGTCAGTGATCATTTGACGAAGTTCTGAAGCTTCTTCTTTGAGCTGAGCATTCTCTTGAAGGGCCTGATCATGGCATTCTGAGACATGGTTCAGTTTATCTACAAGTTGGTGATTCTCGTTTCGGAGCCAAACAACCTGTGACCAAAGCTCATCCAGGTGTTTCTGCTTGCGCATACGTGATCGGCGTGCAGACTCTCTGTTAGATATCATTCTCCTCTGCTTCCTCTCATTGATGATACTTAGCTGTTGCTCATCCGCTTCATCAGAAGTTGAGTTACTGCTGAAACATGTCGCCTGTGGGTTAAGTTCTTGGATTTGAGGAGTGATCTGAAGATGATATAAAGGATTAGAGAATCTGCTAAAATGAAATGTGGGCGTGTTGTTCTGGCTCAAACTAAAATGAGCTGGGTATGGACTTGGGTTTGAAGGAACTAGATAATGAAGTTCTTTAACCTCACTGGATTGCATGGCTTCAAAATTTTTCAATGAATCAGCAAGGAGTAGGTTTTGGACTGGGTATTAAGGGAAGGGTCAGGTAGAAGAAGTTGGTGTTGGAGAGGAGGCGGAGGAAAGCTTGGAAGGAGGTGGTATTTAATAGGATGGGAAAAGGTTAAAGTGGCCCCACTTTTAGCAATTGAGGTAGAGGGGTTTCTTAAAGATGAGACCATTGGAATATGATGCAAAACATGTGCTTGTACTTATATATGTAGCATTACATCCATGTATGTATGGAAATAAAGTCTATGTAGGTGTTATTGATGCCTTTATGGTCAATCAATGGATTCATATCCACATGCATGCAATGAAATATTAAGAGTTATCTTTGCACAAACATACATACATGGAGAATACAAGTAGAGTTGTGGATAATTTGAGATCAAACAATGCTTACATCACAGATATGGAAAGTTTATGTTGTGGGGAGTATAATTATTTAAATGGATGAATGTTATGGAAGAAGAAAGCAAATGAATGAAATGGGGTGCAAGAAGTCAATCTTAAAAGTGGTGTTATTGCTTGGCTGAGCTAATAAAAGATGGTTTTTACTCAATTTTTTTAAGTCTACTATGCAGGAATAGGAAGGAGGTTGGGGAAGGCAAGCAGCTTTTCTATATGTTGAAAAGCTTATGTAAAGAATTGATGACTCAACAACCACTTTGATGAGACCCATCACAAAACAACATATAATCTACTTGATCCATAGTATTTTAGTTACTAGTAAACACACACTCCCTTCTTATGACACCCTTAGGTACCAATCAGGTTGCCAAATCATGGAAGGGAGGGATGTCTTAGTCTTGTTGCACTACAATCTTTATAACAAGGGAATTATTAGATTTTCCACACCTTTCTTTGGAAGAAGGACAGCAGCACCTTCTATTGTCATTGGTAAGTGTTAAAGCTGGGGGAAGTGCAACAAGAGTGATGTGATATTTTACCAGAGAAAATTGCCACTTTTTTAGGATGTGGTAGAATTTGACATAATAAAATAACTTCTTTGGTTTTCCATTACATATGCAGTACAAAAATCAATAATTTAGTGAACAAAATGCATTGGAGTCATGCCGAAAAGGACGGGGAAACTGCAACATTTCATTGAATCCTAAACTCTACCATTTATCTGTGCAAAGAATAGACGCACTTCAAATACTAAGGAAAACATAACAAAACAATTACATTTTCACCAAAATGACCAAGCATACTGAATCAACTGATTTTAATCTTGTAGGAAAATGCTATATGAAAAGAACTTTAACTTCTGACCGGTGGGCAGTGGCTACTTATGATCTAAGATCTTCTGTTTATTCAACCAAATGGACCAATTGTTTCTTTTTTGTTTTGCTCAGAACAAATTGTTTCTCATTGACTCTTAAGTCTTATCTGTAGGTTATTAATATAAAATTCTTCTGTGCTCTCTCTCTCTCTCTCTCTCTCTCTCTCTCTCTCTCTCTCTCTCTCTCTTGTGTGTGTTACTCTTCCGTGAGGCAAATGCTTGACCTTAGTAAGAAGGTGAGAGTGCAAGTTGACAGGTTCTAAAGAAAGAGAAGGTTGAAGAACACTTCTATAGAGTTAAAATTTAATGCCCTATCTGAGGCATGAATTATGAAATGAGAAAATTAGCTGCCAATGATTCCATAAAAATTAATAATAGAACAATGATGATACCATACCAAAAGAGGTCTCATTTTTAATCTCTACGAGTCCTTATCTGTAATCTCTAGTGGTAGTGTTTCATTAACTTTCTTCAAGACATTACTCTCTTAGAGTCATAAGCTTGCACCAGCACGAGAATGTGTCAGAGAGCTAATTCAAAATGCAACTCGATTCAGGTAAATTTAAAAGATTATTAGTTTTTGTTGCAACCACACAAGTTACTAAGTGTGAAGAAGTGGAAAAGTCTTGTTATATAGTGGTGGGGGGGGGGGGCGGGGGGAAAGATATTGATGTACTTTGAAATGGAGTCTTCCACTAATGAAAAGGACTTTGTAATGCATCCAGAACCAGAATCCTAAGGAGGCAAATGCTCTCTCCCTACTTCATGCTGGGTCAGGCTGAGTGGACTAAATGGTCAAAAATATCATTAGACAGATGTAGACTCCTCTTTCATTTCTTGTCTTCAAATTGTTTGTCCTTTGTTCCATTTACCTCTCTTTTCCTTTTCCCTTTCCCTTTCTCATTTATGGTAAAGTTTTCATTCTATATGAGGTTTGAGAGTATAAAGATGGTTAATGTAGTTGAATACATACGTCAGTATGTCTTCTTGTTTATTGTACTTGTAGAGATACATCACTTTTTGATCTTTGAGGCTGCTCCAATTAAAGGTTATAAGCTGAAGATTGACCCCAGGTATGATCCAAGCTACTATCTTTATTCCTTTTTTTTTTGGCTGAGCAAAGAGGAATCTTTATGGTTCATCTATTGGGAGGGAAAGCAGGAGGAAGGGAAAGAATGGATGGAGTTTTCATTGTTAAAAAGGAGGGAAAAAGAGAAGAGAGGAGGGAAACACTTTTCTTTTAGACCCACTGGCCCACCACATCCTTTTCCCTCAAAAGTGGGCGGAAAGGAAGGAACCTCTTCTTTTTACATTTTACCCTTAAAACAACACCAAATCTCTATACGCAAAGGTTATGATTAAAAAAAAGGACAAAAAATTAGCACCCCCTTTTCTCTTTTCTTCATTATTTACACTTCGCTTGGATTGAGAGATTTGAAAAGAATGGGAAAGGAAGGAGAAGTTATTTCGTGCTTGGTTTAAAATTAATAAAGGATGGGAAAGGAAGGAGAAGTTATTTCGTGCTTGGTTTAAAATTAATAAAGGAAAGGGGATGGAGAAGATGGAGGGGTTTCTTAACCCTTATTTTATCCAATTTTCTCTCCTTCCAAAAGTGGGAGGAGATGTAGGGAAAAGAGAGTATTTTAATAATTTTTTTAATAATACCGATTCTAACCCTAAAATTATAAAGGAAAAAATAAAAAAGACACATTTGTCTTAGGACGTAATAGTAAAAAAGAAATATTATATTTTTCTTTCCTTTCTTTCTTCTATTGTTCTCAAGCAAGATAAAAGGATTACGTTCTCATTTCTCCCATTTGTTATCCAAGATCCAAGCATAAGGAGGGATTACACTCTCCTCTCCTCTCTTATGTTATCATCTCCTCTCTTTCCCTTCTTACTTATCTAAGCATAATGTTAATATTAAACCAAATAAAACAGAGGATAGGGGAGCTTTCTTTCCTTAGAAATGCCTTTTCCATTGCTTATTCATCTTTCAGTTTCCATCCCTTGTACCAAACAGGCTATTAGAGATGATTTTCTTGAATGACTTGAGATGATTTTCTTGAATGACTTGAAATTTACCATGTATGTCAACATTTAATAAGTGGTTATATTTGCTTCCTACCATTTTTCTTTGCTCTGATACTGTAAGCTTCCAGATGAAATTTCTTCTTATTTTCCAAATTGGCAACAACTGATTCCGCAATTGGCAGCCTACATTTTCTATCTTCCCAAAACAAATGAATTCTTCTAAAAAATGTCCAAATTTCAGGAGAAACATTAAAAATATAAATTTGGGAAGTCTTTTAAATTTCTTTCCCATTTTCCTTTTCTTTGTTTGAATTCATCTCTCTCTCTCTCTCTCTCTCTCTCTCTCTCTCACTCTCATGCTGGGTTTCTCCATCCAAAGTTATTCTCAATTCAGTTATTTTATCAAGCATCTGAATTCAGGAAATTCGTATGGGTTTTGAAAGCAATTACATGCTGGGACAGCATCTTGTGAATCCAAACAAAGTTCAATAGCATGAGAAAGAAATTTAAAATTTTCCTCTTCCTCCTGTTCTTTTCATCTGTTTTCTTTTCAGCCTGATTACTGTAACTTCTTCAAGGTACAAATATGTACTCCACTCAGGATTGTAAGTTGTTAATAGCGAGATTTGAGTAAGCCAACAAATGGTACTGGATTTTCAACAAAACTATTGTTGAATTTTATAGGAGCCGGGCCATATTTAGTCTCTCCATTTCACTCAATGGAGGATCAAAGTGGATGCCATGGGACCAAGGTCTGTCATGGACTTGATGTAAGTGTCCATTCCCCACATAGTGTTGGTTTCATTCTTCACAAAATGCAGGCACAGTAAAAAATGGACACATAATAAACGGGTCGAGACGGAAATAGAAGAAGGTTATTTTTAAACGGAGAAGGGAAAGAGGGAGGATCTGTCCCTGAACTTATCCCGTTGTCATTCCTAATCTACATATTTCTTAATTTTCTTCCAAATTTCTTTTTTACACATACCTCTCACGAAATTATAATTTCTAAGTTTGAACTGAGTTGTAATTTTATTTGTTCAAATTCAATTGTGAGATCCAATAATGACAATCATTTATTTGCTAATTATACTACTTTCATACGAGTTCTGCTTATTATTATCACATGATTACTTATGATAATTACAAATGAATGATTATGATTAAATAATATACTGAAACTTACAGATTTTGCTTAATTATGTAATTTAGCATATTATTAGTTAAAACTTGCAAGATTAAAGTCAGTCAATAATTAAAATAAAAAAATATTCTAGAAGGCAAAACCTTGTGATTCATACAATTTATAACAAATTGTTTTTTTATAGTGAGCCGCTGAGTTCAAGTGGAGTTGGGAAACTCGGCCATAAATCCACTTAGACTATATGAAATTATAGAATAGTACATGCAAATGGTTAATATATATATATATATATATATATATATATGCGCGATGGCGCCCACGCTATTCACGCTCTAATTCAGATGTGAGTGCAATGATTGAATCTATATTACCCGCCTGAAAATCTCACCTGGCATCCATATCTTCTCTCTCTTTTAAGGATCGTGCCCGTATTTCTTCACTTGACCCATTATACCCCTATCCAAAAACAAAATCCAAAATAATGGCAAGGACAATTTAGGGAAATAAAATGACTTGGGGTCTGACAAATACGGACATATGCCCTAAAAGAACGGACTGGCTCACGCACGGAGGGTACCCGATGTAACAGCCGCTTTCTTTCGGTACCCAAACACACCCCAAAAATATGCAAAAAGAATTTAGGCCTTGGTGGAGGAGAGAAAAGCCTCGGCGCATGTTAGATTTCACATATGGGTCCCGCTAACAAGCGCGCATGGGTTCCCGGTGCATCACCCCCTCTCCCCAAGTTGCCCTACTTGTCAACGCAATCAAAATCAAAACCCTTACTCTCTTTCTCTCTCTCTCACACACACACACACACACATTTGTACCATATATGGGACCTTTAGTGCACCCCACTAAAGCAACCTAAACATTTTAACTTCAATAATGATCCAGTAGTTGGGGAGGGCACATAATTTCTATACAGCAATGATATGTTGAATTTCATGTCGTTTTTTACAATAAATGAAGAGAAAAAACAAATGGAGAGGAGAATCTAACGTCATGATTGGTATGATAAAATAGACATTCTAAATTATTTTATTTTATTTTTTTATTTTTTATTCATGTTTGGTATGATTGAAAATGTTTATTCCATAAAATAGGTCATTTCATTAAAAAAAAATCATTTCAAGTATTCATTTAGTTTAGATAAGTAATTCTTATTCTATTCCGTATCATTTCTATTCTACTTCTCATTTCATTTCTACATACCAAACATAGCATAAGTATTATTAGCCGAGAAAGTCTAGCCTTAGTCACGAATGATCAAAATTCATCTTGTGATTAGCATGTAGTAGTTAAATCAAGCGCGTAATCTGAATACATCTATTACACGACTGAATGTTATACAGTCGAGATTGACCGACCTTAGCATTCCTCTTATTAGTGTGTACGTTACAATTAAAATTTTACATCAACTACATGAGAAATAGACACTCAAATCACTTAGATAAGATTTTGATTCAAAATTTTCATGTACTTTTTAATTTTAAAATTTTATTAAATTGTACATTAACATATTTTTGAAATTGTAATTGAATCCAAAACAATAGAGATTCTATGCCTCTGCTGGAAGACAAAATGATATTCCATATCTTTTGTTTCTCTAATGAGGTCATGAGGTCAAAAGAGATTGGATGAAAGACGATAAGCTCATCATCAGCTAACACCTTCTTCTTCTTCTTCTTCTTCTTCTTCTTCATCTTCTCACCTTTTCTTATTAGTTGCATGATCATTTTATTATTTGCTATAATGTCGCCACTTTTGTGCAATATATATATATATATATATATATATATAGTTGTGGGTGGTGCGTTTGGAGTAACACTAATATATAAATATATATATATATATATATATATATATATAGTTGTGGGTGGTGCGTTTGGAGTAACACTAACTTGGACGCATTGGTTCATGCGCTTACGTACTTGTAACAAGGTCTTGATCCACTAACAATGTGGATAATAAAGGTATTTTATTATTTTATTTTCTTTATAAAGGAAATGGACATAGCTTTTTAAATTTAATTTGGATTAACAGGTCATCATCATTGTTATTGCTGCTGCTGTGGTGATGGTGATAATAAAGTATTTGCCATGTGTCGAGCTATGAGGCCCTGAACATGACGAAGAGAGTCGACGATGCATCGGCATCGGTCTTCTTCTAAAATGGTGATGGTATATGCCTGTGACACTCTCATTTCCGATTTCAAACTCAATTTGCTTTCATCTTAAAATTGTCAATAATACTGAGTCTTTATATGTGTGTGTGTTTATATATATATATATATATATATATATGTATGTGTTGGCATCTCACCTCGGAACCAGGCAATATCCAAATTGAATTTATAAGATGGTGTAAGATATTTTTATAATATTAGAAATTTTTGTTCATAACTAATTTATAAGATATTATAATACAATGACATATGAATAACATGTTATGATCAAAATTTTTATGTTTTATTCTAAGATATATTTCAAATGTTTTAGTTGTTAATTTTTTAAAATATTTTAATGATATGATTAATCTGATTAATTGATCTATTAATCAAATAGAAACTCATTAATACGAATTAATTGATTCATTAATTAAATTAGAAACTTATTAATCTAATCTTTTTATCGTCATATTCGATTTGATAACTATGAACTAGACTTTCAAGCTAGAGAGGTGAAATGCACCCTCTTATGTAGACATAGTTAATCCTATGGTGCTTCTATGTTTATTTGTACTTCTTCTTTTCTAGTGTATTTTTTTCCCCACTCACTTTTAATTGTCTTTATCTCCCAACTTGGCAGTCAAATCACCAAATTGTTTGTAATCCAAAGGTTCACTGACTAAATTTCTTGTCATGATATCATCTTGGAAAACTCAAGACTGATGAAAATATCCTGAGTAAAAGAGAATGGATTTTAGTCTTGGTCCACCTTTTAAAAGGGCCCCACTTTAGAACATGGAAGGAATTGTATCATCATCTTTTTCAAAAAATTTTAAATGTGATTGATAATTTATTTTATTTTAATTATAATTTATTGTTTTAATAAGATGTAATATAAATAATAGAGTGTTATTAAAAATATACATTGACACGTAATATATCAGATTTATGAAAAATATTTCTTTCATTTTTTCAATTTTATGTTTTATAATGTGTGAGTATTTATTAGAATGGATTTGACAACTTAAAATTAAATTTGTTGGAAAATATAGCAAAGTTCAAGACTAGCAAATAATCAAATTTAATTATATTAGTGGGGGCAACAATGCAAGTCCTCAACCCCTCCAACTCCAAAAAAGCAAAAGCATTAAAGGGTCATCAATGTAATGCTTTCATTTTCAATACTCAAATGATTGGAGTAATAATCGATATATATATATATATGTGTGTGTGTGTGTGTGTGTGTGTGTGGAAATGGGGATGTAAAATGTTGGAGCAAAGGCACTAGTAGCTAGCAAGAGCCAAAGCCATAATAAGGTTTGTAGAGGGGAACAAGTGCTTGTTTGATTGGCTCCGTGGACACTAAAAAAGACCCATAGGCCTTCCACCCCATTAGTGAAAGTGACAAGTTTGTATCTTTGTTTCTTCATTTTCTAATCCATAGTTAAATAACTTTATGTATAAAGTTAGTCCAATCACTGAGACTTTTTTTACTGCATAGTCTGAAAAGAGTTAGATGTACATAACTTTACTCCAGCAAGTAAACAATGATTGAATCAGGAAAAAATTTACAGGGAGACTAGAAATTTTTTGGAGAAGAATTTAGTCGAAATTTTGAGTTGAGCAAAAATTTTGGTCTGAAAATTAAGAGAAATGATGGGTAAAGATTTGATTGGTCCAAACTTTTGGGGGTGGGGTAAAATTTTGGGTGAAAAATGAGAGAAATCATGAGTAAAGATTGAGTTAGGCCAAAATTTTGCAATGAATTAATTTGAAAAAGTCTAAAATTTTACATGTATAAAAAATATTTCCTTAGAGTTTGGCTTAGCCCACCGGTACTCCCATCCTTGCAAGTGGAGACGGTCGAATCCGTGACCTTTAAGTCACAATAGAGCAATCTTATCATTAGGGACAAGGCCCACCCTCAAATAATTTAAATATATAAAATAAAATATAAAAAGAAAAATAGGGAAAGTGTCTGACTTAAATTAGTGTAATGCCTCTGGCATTCAATGGGCAGCTTAAGTTGAGCACAACATCTTAATCTAGATAAGCATATTTCAATCATATCATTAGTAATATGCTTATAGTGATGCATCTATTGGCCCATTTTACTTGTGAAAATGCAACAAAATATACATACATATATATATGTATGTGTGTATGTATGTATGGTCCATTAGTAGTTATACTTGGCCTTGGCCACTTCAATTACTTAGTGGTAGAAACTAATTGCTGTCATGTTTTCTTTATCTTTTTGACCGTTTGAAAAACCATTTTCAGCAATATCACAGTAATTCTCCAAAGTCAAAAATATTTTAGAAATGAAAAATATTTTATGTCACTGTTTTTTTTTTTTTTCCAAATTAAGAGGAGACACTAGTTCGAAAATCTTAAGTCCAACTTAAGGTTTAAAACTATCCCAATACTTTAATCCCGTCTCTTAGGACTTGAATTTCAGAGCTCTTTACTCGAGATGGTTAAGTGATACCAATTGAATTAGAACTTGTAAGTCAAGACATTGTTTTTTATTTCCAATTTTTCAAACTAGTGATGACACAAACTTTTTATGTAACAAGAAAATTGAATTGAATTATAAAACAATAACAAGAAATTTCTACTTTTTAAGCACTCTTGGAGAAGAAGTAGCGTTATGATTCATTAAAAGCTCGTTTGTTTCCGTTTAACAAGACTAACTTATTGTATTAGAGAGAAAACTTAAAAGTAGTTAATTCGAAACAAATAGTTTGGATGCAATAAGTTAACGAGTGAAATTAACTTATTTCAATAAACGAGTCCTTAGTGTTCATTTGGTTAATCTGATGAAAAATATGTAATATTATTCAATTATCTAATCATTTCTTCTTTTCCTTTGTTTGTCTTTTCTATTTTTCTTTTTGTCATTTTTGTCTTTTCCTATTTTTTAATTACTTTTCAATAATTTTTACGAAATACCTAAATGTTTTTTTTTTCTCACCAGCTACTTAAGGCTCGTTTGTATCGGTGTGGAGGCAAAAATAGTGACAAGGCCAAAAAGTTACTCTCTGGCGCTTTTCCTCCGGATGTTAAAAATAGTGGCGCGACCCGACTTCTAACCAAACAAGCGCTTAGTTTCAACAGTGACTTATGTTAAATAGTATTTTTAAACAGTTCAACCAAATGGACACTAACGAATCATTTCTCATGCAACCGGTGGTCCGATCGCAGTTCACAAATCACACACCTTATCAAGTATTAAGAGAATGGTAACTAGAAGTTACTTTTTTTTTTTTTTGGGTGGTTTATAAAGGGAAGAAGCCAAGATTTCATTCAGAATGCACTACAGTTACATTGCAAGACATTTCAGAGAGTAATACAAGCCTGGCTAATGGGTGCACTGAACTAATCTTGGCTCCAGTTTCTCTTGAAATCCTAATTTTTGAGTCCTTTACATGTTCCATGTAGGGGTGCAACCCGGGTGGAGTGGGGCATGTTCGGGTTGAATCATATTCAAGTCTAATTCAAAATTTAAAACAGTCAACTCAAACCTAGCCCGAATTCGATCTGAGATCCGAACAATCGAACCTAAGCCCGATCCGAATTAAAACTCATTAGTGTCGGGTTCAACCCGAGCCTGAACTCGATTGTGAATTCCAATTTTAGATTTAATTTATGATTTCTTTAATAAATTGCTGTATTTTTTCTTATTTTGATTGTACACTAAAAGTGCTAATAATTTCTCTCAATTTCTCCTTCTAAAAATAATAAAAAATCTTTAAAATAATTCCTTCAATCTAATTTAATTTTTTTAAAAATGTTAAAGATCAACAAATTTTTGAAATTATAAAATTGTAAATAATAATTCTTAGAAGGAATTCCTATTAGTCTAATTGTAGATAACTAAACTATAAAAAATATAATATATAAAATATTGAATTTAAGTTCGGATTGGATTCAAGTTTTTAAAGTCTCAACCCAATTCAAGTTCCAACCTTAACTTAAATCGAGCTTGAGTTATTTTATCCAAGCCCAACCCGAAGTGTAAACAATGAAGCTCAAACCCTAAAAATTCAGGCCGAGCTCGGGTTGGTCAATCCAAGTTTTACCTCTAATTTTTCATCAAATGAGATATTCTTCAATAGATCTGATACATCATATGGCAATGTGTCCATCTAATAGCATTTGGACATATGTACTATGTCCCACTAAAAAATGCGAGTCATATCACATATGACATAATATCATTAAAGAGCACATTGTCCCGTCACTGTACCAATCCCATCTAAAAAATTTTCCCACTAAATGACCCAACATTTCTAAAAATCGCAACATTTTGAAGCATAAATCAACTACTAATTATTCTTATATATTGTATCGACAACCTGTGTAAAAGGTATACACTTACCCCATTCAAATAAGACTTTCTTTGTATGTCATTAACTGAACTTACTAGGCCATCATTCCCTGCTTAATTGGTTCGGTACCGCTCTGATTTGATATTACCTGAATTGGATGTTAGGGTTTTTTCCCTTACCCTATTCAAGAACAGAGTTTCTCTTTAAATGGTTAATGTTTTAAGGTTCCAATTTGTGAAATAACAAAATACTAATAAAAGAGAAAATCTGCAGTAATATTAGAGAAGAAAAGAACAAGAAAAGCTGGCCGGCGAGAGATAGAGAGGCACGCTACCAAACCTTGTTCTAAAGTAAAAGTTCCTCCCAGGTGTGGGTGCTCCCGGAAACAATCGGCTCCTAAATAGAATCTCATGAACTCACAGATGATGCCCATATTCACGTCACTGAGATACAAAATACTCTATCACGTTGTCTAGAAAAACGAGAAAATATATGCAAAACAGTAACTCACAAGGAAAAGAAAGAGAGATAGTCTTGCAGAGATGAAACTCAATATCTTTAGTATTTCTTAGAAGGGTCCACTGTATGGCTTATGTGTGCAACCTCTACCAAGTAGCCGTTACAACCTTTAAGGCTAAAATTATAACAGTTGGTTTGTTTAATGGCCCATTAAGACAAAGGCAGAATGGAGAAGCGGAATATTTTGTCATCGCTATATTGATATGTGACGCTGAAGATTTTATTTCTCATGTCACTCGTCGAAAAATGTATTTTGATCACTATCTTAGTACGTGATGCACACAGTCACTCATAGAAGAATGTATTACGAAAATCGAAAATCGAAAGAATTTTTTTTACATGTCACTCATTCAATAATGTATTGTTTGGAATGGAGAAATCTTGAAGATGAATTTTTCTTGGCCATGTGATGAGGAATTTTTCTTGAATTCCACAAGAAGGAAGACTAGTAAATGTGTATCTCTTGTTCTAAATTTCATTGTGCAAGTGAATGAAATGAGTGATCTTGTGAAACACATCATATAATTTATTATAAATTCATGAACAACTATCCATCCTCTAAGGTGTGATAATTTCATGGGATAATTTTTTTTACATAACTAATGAAGTAACCCACCAGAAAGCTGCTGGAACAGCAGCGCACAAGAGAATGGCTAGAGTAATGGCCATGGCAGCAACAGCAAAAAGCCTATAATACCTTGCCGCTTTCGGATTCCGTTCACGGAGTTGTATCGTGCAAAAGGCAGCCGGAAAATGACAAGGCGAGCCCCAATACAAAGGCGTGGAAGGTCGTCGGTTTCCGGTAAAATACAATGGTGGGGACTGGATTGCCATTGATGTCCTCCATCGGGAGTTGCCAGAGTGACATACCTATCATGTAAGCTATGGCGAACACCAGTTCTTCGGACTGCACTCGAGCCCAGTACTTGTGGTTTGTGTGAGTTTCTGGATGATGATGATGGCCGTAGGTGCTGTGAAAACATGGCAATTTCACTTCTTCCATTTTTATGTATTACCACTGAGACTATAATTCACGTTGGACAGGTATAGGCATATCTCTTGTTCAGATATAGGCAAATATGTGTGTGTATATTTATATGCACGATATGTAAATGTTGTGGGTGTTTAGAGTAGATATCGTGGAAGTATGCAAAGAGACTTCTTGGGTGTTTCAGTGTTGTTATAGGCAATTTCTTGGCGTGTAATCTAGGCGTTTTCAGAGGGAGAGAGGGACACATTCTACTAGGAATGACTTGGAAAAATACTGGAAGTTTCTATGTGGCAGTTTCAAACACTTTTTGGTATTACTGGAAGTTTCCCTCTTAAAGTTTCCAACACTTTGATATTTGCTTTACGCAATGTTTCACTTTGTAAATTTATATCTTAAATAATGTATTATATTTTTAGTTAAAATATTTTAAATTATGTAATTAATACAGTACCACATCACATCATTTAGAATGAAATTTTGAAATATAAATTTAAAAGGTGTAACATTAATGCTGTTTTACTGTTACTGTTACAGTTACAAGGGTAAAAAATATTTCTTCTTATTTCTCATGCCCTTATAACTTTCATGAAATTATTTCATGAACTTATGCACATGTTGTGACGACTTCTAATATTACTTGGGGTCCACCACCTATTGTGGTTGTTGGGATAGAAAAAAAAAAAGCAGAAAAGCCAAAATAAAAAAATAAATAAAAAACAAGTACTAAATAAATAAAGCAGGAAAGCTACAGAATCAATGTCTTCAATGGGATGGAAAAAGCAGAAAAGCTATAGAATCAAGGTCTTCAATGGGATAGAAAATGGTTGGTTTTTCTCCAATGTTATTTTAAGATACTACAACTCATTTACCTTAAAACAACGTATAACTGAAATCAATTTTGTTAAAAGGGTCTATTTATTCAAGTAAATTATACTTGTACATCATTAATAATCTCTCTCTCTCTCTCTCTCTCTCTCTCTCTCTCTCTCTCTCTCTATACACACATACACACTTTTGATATATATAGTTGTCTTGCTCCAGTTCAATTTGAGGTTTCAGTTTTCAACCAGTCTCCATCCTAATTCAATGGGGAATTGTCTTGCACAACAAACAAAACCATAAGAACCTAACAAAATATATCACACAGGAACTATGCATGGTGCTATGAAGATACAAATGGAAAGATATTGGTGTGAAAAAAGCTTCATATATTTGTATAACAATACATGGGAACAACTTCTCATCACTTCAAAATTCTGATGTGTGCTGTTGAGATTCCCCTCTCTCATCCTCTAGGTCAGTTCAGTCGGCTGAACATGCAAAAGAAGCGCCTGTCCTTTGAACTGAAACTGAATCCTTCATCACTACAAAAATTCCCATCCTTTAACCTGTGGATTATCAGTCTCCTAACAAATGCCTGAAATGAAAAAAGTGTTTTCCCTTAATTTCTTCTTGCCCCTTCTCTATATACTATATAGGCACTGTGAGGATTGATCTGATGAAGTTTCCAACTTTATACACAAAAAACTATATTGCAGCCATCTTAGAGATCATAATGCTACTCTGTGTTCACCCAACATCCCACCCCCAAGGTGATTTCCAACACAATTTACCGAAGAAGGTGAGAGAAACACATGAAGAGGACAAGAAACAGGCATTGCAATCAAGGTTCCCTCTGTAAGTGAAGAGCAAGAACTCCTTGATCGGACAATTAGGTCCACCAACACCATCAAAACTGGCCATGATGTTGGAACAAAAAGACTGTTAATACTGAAATCACTGGCGCAAGAATTGCCATAAAAACATACTTCAAGTTAAGCCACCTTGGATCTATATTCCTCATTCAAATTTTGCTGTAATATTTCTAGCAATATAATTTTTCAATGCTGACACAGATTTAGATCTCTAGACTGCATCATAATTTACATTTTTTTTTATGAGTAATAATAGCATTAAAACATGCTTGAGAGAGGCAGACCCATTTACAAAAAGAAGGCAGCACCAAGCTAGAGCTTACAAACCTCCCAAAAACTCTACAAAAGAATCTATACAAGGTAGAAAAGATTGAACCACCCAAAAGTACAAGTTTCTCAAAAATAAATCTTTCAATCTAAAGTATTTAGCAAATTCAAAACTACATCTTATTTCTATTTTTATTTCTCTATCTATACAAGCACCAAACCGGTGTAGGATTAAAGACTGGATCTAGAATTCAAGTCAAATCAACCTTCACTCTCATCCCAAGGCGAGCAAGGAATTCAATTAAATGTTCATTGTTCAATATCTCGACTGCTCAACACGTTGGAGTAGCTGCTCCTCTGACCCACAGAGGATTCCGGGAGAAGCGCAAAGGCTCATTTTATAAATAACCATGTTCATTCCATTAGTTGTGCCCAAACCAATTGAGGCCAAGGCTGAACCTTTTAAAGTTTTCAACCAATTAAAAACTGTTCAAGATGGCTGGTAAGTAGCCATTTATGCAGCACTGAATTAGATCCAAACCTATCCCACTGCCCAACTTTTCATGAAGATGAGATGTGAATACAATATTCATTATAACCTAAGAAGCATGGACACGGACATGACACGATACGGACACGCAGACAGGTCATTTCTTAAAAAAAATAAGACACGAACACATTAGGAACACGTTGAATATATATATGTTTTTTATATGACTATAATAAAAATTAACATTATTTCAATTAAAATTGGCATAAAAGCACACAAATTATAAAAATATTATTAAGATATTAAAATAACAAAATTATTAAATAAAAATGCAAGACATTTAATCATCAGCATCCATAATTTAAGTTCCAAAACAAATTTACTAACTATTATATAGAATATATATATGTATATATATATATAACCAAAAAAAGAAGTAAGGAGGAGGAGAAAAAATCCAAACAAAAAGAAGAAAAAAAAAAAAAACGTGTCTATAACATTTCCGAAATTCTTTTAAAAAAAAAAAAGTTAAACACTTTTTTTTCAAGTGTCCGAGAGAGTCAGTGTGTGAGACATGTTCAACAAAAACATGTGAACCAAAAAATATATAGTGTCCGTACTTCATAGATTATAACATGAGCGCAAACCCCTTTCCATCCATTCAGCAGACTCTCCAATTCAATCCCCAAAAACAAAAGCCCAAATCCCCTTCCCACCCAAAAGCATATTACCTCCAACGTCTCGGCATTGCTCTCACCATTCAGAAATCCAAATCTATCCTGAGTTCTAAAACACCTCCAGCTAAAACTACTGAATTAGAATACCAAAATTCTTCATTAACTTACCCAAAATCCAATACCCATTCCTAACAATGCAAATTTTATAACTTAAAATGATAACATTCCAAGGCTTTGACTATAACAAGAGTAGAAGAGTCTCAAATTACGCAGTTCACAGTTTTTCAAACTAAACAATGTTCAGAAGCTTTTAAAATGGAATTTTCAGATCCAAAACCACTTCAACTTAATTAAAAACTCTCACATAAGACTAGTATGCAAAACCCTTAATATTGGCCTTCAAGACTGCAAATAGGCAATGATGACATTAGCAGGATGGCATGACTAGATTGCGAACTACCAAGCATGAAACAAAACTTAAACCCTATTCTCTACCTGGCTAGAACATTTGGATTGAGCCTGAAATAGATATACTCACCCCCACACATTGCCAAGAATGAAAAAACATGTTCTGTATCAATCAAATTAAACCACTAGTCCATTTCTTCCAAAAAATAAAACAGATAAATTTAGCACAGCATAAGAAAATAGGGCGGCAAAATATTTGTAATTAACAGAACAAATTTGAAGATGATCCTTACTCTAACGTGCCTTTAAAAAACACCGCGGGTTAGAGTAAGAGACGTAAAAAACAATATTTTTTCCGAAAAATTTCATATTATATATATATATATATATATACGCACCTGGGCTTAATAACGTGAGCTCGACCCAGGGTTTGGGTTTTATCCGCTCCAGCATGGGCCGGCCCGAAATGCGGTATCTCTGCATTCTCTCCCCCCCTCCCCTCCGACCATGGCCGGTCCTGTTTACAAACTTACTCTGACCCGATCTTGTTTATATTTCTCGACTTCACTCCACCCTTGTCCTATCTCGAACCTCGATATTTATATTTTTTTAAATAGGTTAAAACTTTTATTTTGATAGGTAAATTAAATTTTTATTCTCAAAATAACTAATATAAGAAAAAATAATGTGAGTGTAAGATGAAAAACTTTAAAACTAATTTTATATAGTGTTGTTTATTGATAAATATAGTGTATATAAGAATAATAAAAAAATTAATATATAAATGTGACGGGGTCGGGACGGAGTGACCATCTCCAAATCTGTCCCGAATCTGATGGGATTTAAAGACCTTACCCCGATTCCGTTTATAAGCACTTCATTTCTAATCCATTAAAAACGGGGTGGGAAAAATTATCATTCCTAATAAACACCAAGAAAATAGTCTCTCATAATAAATTTCTCTTAAATGCTTTAGAAGTTGGTGCTTCATAAAGCACTTAATTAAGTTAATATCTAACCTAAAATATTGTACTCAAAAGCCTCTCATTACTTTGTTGACCAGATTATCCTTCGTTATAAAACATGTTGCCATCTACATTGTTGTGTCATCATTTTTTAAAAAAAATTAAAATTAAATAACTTACCATATATAAATTTTAAAAATGATTACATACTATTCTTTTTTTATTCTAATTGATTTGGGAGATTTTTGACATGGCTCGTAGAAGAAGTTGGCATAGGAATGACAACGAGACGAGTGTCCCTTCTCCAACTCCAATTTTATTTATATTCTTCACTCTGTCCGTTTCGAGCCTAATTTTTTTTAAGATAAATTACAATTTATTATAGAAATAACCAAGAAAAAAAATAGTATGAGATTAGTATAAGAATTCTTAAAACTCATTTTATATAATATGGTTTATTGATAAAAATAGTACACTTTAGGAATAAAAAAATTAATATATAATAGAAACGGGATGACTATCCCTCAACCTTGCCCTAAAACCCAAACATGTTTTTAAAAAATTTATCTTAATCCTATTTATGAACACCTCATATCCGTCTCATTAGAGTGGGACATTTCAAATTATCATTCCAACCTTACCCCGAACCTAAACAAGTTTTTTAAAAATTTATCCCGATTTTATTTATAAACACCTCATAATTATTCAATTAAAACAGGACAGATAAAATTGTCATTCCAAAAACACATTTTATCGTGACAGACTTATTTAACCAAATGCTATACCACATTGGCTTTTGAAAATAAAAATTCAAGACACACAATGAGAAAAAAGATCCTATAAAAGTGTGTTAAACATCTCTAAGCCATTTACATCATCTTTGTTGTAATAATATAAAATTTTCAAAGATTTCTTTTCAATATATGCTTTAATTTAAGGCATTCCTATTCTTACTTTTCATTTCAACATCAGAGTTCCAAAAAAATATAATTTTAAAAATTAAAATTAATAATATTTTAAAGCTAAAGTGAAATTATGAAAAGCAAAAGATACGTTTATGATTAACTCTTGAAGAGACGTTTATACTACGTCAAGGATGAGGAGGTTGGAAGGAGAATCAACAAAAGGGAGCCCATTGCCAAACAATTAATAAAATGAACACCGGCCAGTTCCATTAGTCAGCCTTAAGAGCTTATCCTCACACAATACAATACAAACTTTGCAATCAAAGTGCACCAACTTTCTTGGCCTCCTTGAAAATACTTACAGCTCGAAGCTATCCTATCACTATGTCAAGGCTAAGAGCATCTCAAGCATATATATGTTGGATGATATGTTAGTGTCAGGTCTTGACAGCGGGCATTAGGAATGCATTATTGACATGAATAAAATTCGAACACGATATAATAATTAATCATGATAAATATAACGTTCACATATTTATCATACAAATTTATTTATATTAAATCAAAATTTGTTAATTTTGTATTGTATTGTATCCAAGGTCAGATTATCAGTTGGTTAAGTCAGGTTCGAGCCTATTTCAAATTTTAAGAAATATTTTTTATACATGTAAATTTTTGACATTGTTCAAATTAGTCCATCTAATTTTACTAGGGATGTCAATTTGTATTATCGTATCGTGTTTAGATCGTGTCAATGTATATACATTCGAAAATATGTGTCAACACTATTAACCAATCATTTCAAGTTTTAAAACCTAAAAATTCAACTCATTTATTAAATAAGTTGCATTTGTCGACACACTTAACTAGTTTTTTTTTTTAAATAAAAAAAAGTTACATATATTTTAATGTGAAAAGATAGTTTTCAAGTTTAGTAAACTTTGAACACGAATCAAATCAAATTAGAAACATTTTTTATAAGTAAAAAATCTCCAAATATGCATAAACATTCGATGTGAGACGAAGAATCTTAACTCATGATAATTTTTATAATTAAACGTGTTAAGTCGTGTTAAACAGGTTAACACTACTAAAATTAAAACACTACCTGTTTATTAATAATGTTATACGTGTTAACTCGTTTATGATCCAAACTCATTTATGTTCAACTCAAATCCATTATTTTTCTTATTTATCATATAAAATGTTAGCTCACACCCAAAAAAATTTTACCTATCATTTCTTTTATTTTCATTTCAAAAATTTTAATCAAACTCAAAATTCTGACTAAAATTTTTTAAAAAAAAATTCTAGCCCTCCTTTTCTTTCTTTTTTTTTCTTTTGGTTTTACGCTTGTTCGTATCGTGATATTATATCGTATCAAAATTTAACACTTTTTAATTACGTAAAAAAAAAAAAATGAATACTTACCCCCATTTAAATAAGACTTTCATTTTTATATGCTTAATTATATATTCTCAAATTAACTACTCAAGCTAGTGTGGCTCCTTTTCCATAGCGTGGCGCCGCGTGCACCCAATAATGGTCCCTCGACAAGGAACCGACGGTCATCATCAGCTTGGCTGACCTCCTATTGCTGGCTTTATTGGACTCATTCTCAGCATCAGAGCCCACAAAAACCAAAAAGACTTGTGATTGATGTGAATGTAGACTTATACCATTACCTCTCCCCACTTTAGCTGATAGCAACACATTTGGATCTCAATATTAAGAATATGAGTATAGTGAATCAGAGACACAAATTCTATATAATTAAAGAAAATTTTAACCAATAATTCAGTGGCATTACAGTTGTGACAACCACAGCCCCATATTTATTACAGAATATTGTTTTTACTTTTTAATTATGGTGGTAGTCATGTTCATTAGTGCCTAACTACAATGATGGGACAAATTGATTAATGGGCCAAAAATTATTATTATTAAAATAATATTTCTAACTTGGGGCAGTATTTTTAGAGTCATTTTAACCATCCATAGAGAAAAGTCAAAGTATTTATTTGATTAATTTTGAGAATAATTATACTGATATTTATTGGAATTTTTTTTTTTTTTTTGAATGTAAGGTAAGGAAGAGTTACTCAACAATTTTATAGATTTTTCTTGTATTTTTTAAAATTATTCTGACTTTTTTTTATGTTATATTGACAATATTTTTTTTATTAATGGTGTTAAGATTTCAAGTTAATTTTTTATATGATTAAAATAGCATTGTATGTTACACTAATTTTTTTTTTATCTTTTCATAAATTATAAGAGAGATTCTTATAATTATCAGATATCATAGGGTATATCAATGTAATTATTTCAAAAGATAAAATAGTAATTTCATAATTTTGATTAAAGACTATTTAGACAAAAAAAAGTCAGTGTAATATCAAAAATTACTGAAGAGATCCTTGTGCTTTTTAGATATCACAGAGAATATTAATATAATTATCCTTTAATTTTATAATTCAGATTCATAAAAGATTTGACAAATTTTAATTGGTTGTCTTATTTGACACCAATTTCTTTTTTTTGAAATTCTTGAATAGAATTAACATAAAAATGTGACGACTCGTCATTTCAATAATATATCATGTATAATATGAATCAGATTTTTAGCGAGTCATAACACACACGATGAATACTTCAAACTTTAAAAACATGTGTACAATAAAAAAAGGTTCAGTGATAAGATAACATGGGGAGAGAATGTGGCCAGTGAAGGCCCATGAGGGGTCAATTGTCCCCCCTCAATTTTTTTTATTTAAAAATTTTCTTGTATTTTTTGAAAAAATTCAAACATATTCTTTTTTGCCTCCCTTCTTAGATCAAACTTTTTCATAATTACCTTTACTAAAGTCTTAATATTACTCCACTTTGTCTTATTATTTTTAAAAAAGGGTTGTTGTGTGTAATTAAAGGGTGTCTCACGTGTAGCTATTTGACTCAAACATAGTACACTTAAAATGCTAATACATCATTCATCTTATTCTTAGAGAAAAAAAATCTCCTGTTTCATGATTATTATCCATTGTTGACGGCTCTCTTACAAATATAAAAGCTTCTTTGAAATATACACCAAGTCTAAAGAGAGACCAATGGATAAATTATTGTTTGATTGTATTTATTAAAAGACACATTTTTAATATCATCGTTATTTAATATTTCTAAAATATGAAGACTTATTAGGGACAATTACGAATGCGCTGTATGAAATATTTATAACACGCTTAAAAATATGAGTGTTTTTTTGGGTGGGCTTTAGTGAAGGAGAATGTTGTCCACAACTTTTCTTTTAGATAGCCCACAATTTCTCTGGTTTAATTTGTAACTTTATATATATATATATATATATTTAACAAAATTATTATCAATCAGTATTAACTTTTTAAACTTATAATTAAATATTAAAAATAAAATGCATACCCTTAAATTATATTCCTCACTGTCTCTATCTATAATCATGAAAATCAAATTTCAAATAACATATATTTTTAATAATATCACATCATATATAATATGATTCACTTTTTTACTAAATCATGACACACATGACGAGTATTTCAAATTCTAAAACACATCTATATAATAAAATAAAATTTGTAATAAAATAACTTGAGGTTTCTTTATAGCCATGAAGGTCAAATTTAGACACGTAACATATATTTTTTATATTAAAACACCATCATCACATTATTTATGTCATACATTTAAATTTTTTCATGATAAAAAAACTCCGAAGTATCATAATACTAAATGTCAAGTAAAATTAGAAGAAAAAAAAATAGTGATACTATCATATCGTGTGACAACTATTGTCATTAGACATGAATGTAAAAATTATGTAAATCTTATATTAATATTAATATTTTAGTAATTATCACACGGTGTGACAGCATCGAACTTTTTTGCAAAGACAAGATTCGATAATAAACATAATTAATAAAAGAATTTCCCCTTTGATAGGGAATATGGGTCAAATAGCAATCAGCACACCACTGATTTGTCCTCGTATTAATAATTTCAGTTTTTCACATTCCATCATTATATTTTGATTTTTATATTTCGTGGAACACATGTGTATTTTTATTTTATTTATTTATTTTTTTAAATTTAAGATTATTTAATTTAATTAGTTGGACATTAGATTTGTACATTTTTTAATTTTCTTTTTTTTTTTTATTTTTTTACCTTTGAACTTGATAATTTTTTCGTTATTTTATATTATCTGTCACATGTAAAAACAAATGTGATAAAGAAAAATATAGAGTATCAAAAAATATTATTTTTATATAAAATTGAATTATTTATTAAATTTATTAATAATATATATTAACAATAAATTAAGAATTTCAATAATTATTTAACCTTCAAAATTAATAAGTTTGAAAGTTAAACTATTGTACATGAAAGCAATACATATGCAATAAACCTAACATAAATATTTTATTATAAAACATTCTTATGGCATTACATTGATTTGAATTATTTTATTTTTATAATTTTATAAAAATTTAGTGAAATAGATGGAGGGTCAAACACTCCAACTAGTTATATAAAATAATAACTTTTAAAATTTTGTTTTCATGTAATATTTATTGACAAAATATGTTTTATTACTTTTTATTTTTATTTCACTTCTCTTACAATGAGTTGTGACTCACCGGTTGTGTGGTAGATAAAAGTGATAGAACATAAAGTATTATTTATTAATGAATAAATTACACTAATTTTTTTATATTTTTTTAATAAATTATAAATATTTTTTTATAATTTATTTTTTTAAAATGAAGAAATTATCTTTATATGTTCTTTTTTTTTTTTTGCAGTTTTTCAATTTTGAATAAGTTTTTTTAACTTGTTTTAAATATTTTTTTATGTAAAAAAGAATTTAAGGTAAATACATTATTTTTATTTTATAAAAAATCTACCGGTTGTGGTGGATAAAAGTGATAGAATATAAAATATTATTTATTTATGAATAAATTACACTAATTTCTTATTTTTTTAATAAATTATAAATATTTTTTTATAATCAATTTTTTTCTTTAAAATAATGAAATTATCTTTATATGCTTTTTTTTTTTGTTGCAGTTTTTCAATTTTGAATAAATTTTTTAAACTTGTTTTAAAGATTTTTTTATGTAAAAGAGAATTTAAGGTAAATACGTTATTTTTTTTATAAAAAATCCAAAAAATAGGTCAAAATTAAAAAAATTTAAAACAAAAAAACATAAAAGGGCATTTTTTTCATTTTAAAAGAAAATTTGATGGGAGAAAAGTATATTTGTTTTTTGTTATGTAAAATAGAAAATTTCTATATAATTTTAAAAATTTTAAAAAATTTTAATATAATTATCAAAAAAAATTCAGGAGAAGTAAATATAAATTAACTTCTTTTATTGGCAACCAAACAAGTTTCTCCCTTATCTTTTAATTTTCCAGCATGTTAGAAAATTTCCCTCCAAATGTAACGGAATCTAACGAGAATAGCTGGTACCCGATAGGACAATTGCATTGACACAGACGTCAATGGACATTCTTCTACTGTAATTTTTATTTTTATGTTTTTAAAAAGGTAAAAACCCTAAAATCATCATTGATTTGGCGACGAAAAAGCTACAGTAATCGCCAGCGTAATGTGTTGACGCCTCAGTCAAATCGTATGTTCGGAGAACTGTATGTATATACATTGCGTGAAGCTTTCTCTTTCTTGTTCTTTATATATATATATATTGCAGCTGAATTCCAGACAATCTTCAACTCACACGGTTTCTAGTTTTTCATTGGAATTTTTTTGCAGTCAGACGTCAAGGATTGATTGTGATCGTTTCGTTTCCGGGTCTTGAATTTTTTTCTTGACTTTTCTTAGTTTCTCACCGAATTTACAATTCGAGGTAGATCTACATCTACTTATTTCCGTTGTTTTCACGAACTGGTTTATAAACTGGCTTTGGGTACTTTCTTATTTCAATCTTGGAAGCGCTAATTTATATCTAAATCTTTGCCAATAATTGGTATTCTTGAAGGATTCGATTGATTTGGGAGGTTTTTAGTATCTGGGTTTTTTCAAATTTTCTACAGGGGGGAAATTTGGGAACATTTCAGGTTGATGTACGAATTGGAATTTCACCTTTTCGTTGTTTGGGTCTTTGATTTTGTTTCTCGTATCGTTTTTAGTTTGAAAAAAGAAGTTCTATTTTCTTTTTCTTTTTTGAGAAAGGGTTATATTTTCAACCTAGTCGACTGAATTCACCATCAGTTTACAGTTCATAGTTGTTCAAGCTTTTTTGGATATTGGAAATTTTCTCGAAATTGTACCATAAGATTTAAAAGCTAATTTTTAGATTTTCTTTTTTCATTTTGTACAGATCTTCTTGAAGTATATAGTAGAAGTTTGAGCTGTTTCATTTATAATTCATCAATTTCAGTCTTGAGAATTAAATAATTAGAAGATGACGATTGGAAGCCTTAAGCCAGCGAAAGAGAAGAAGTCACGGAGGAGCAAACAAATTATTGATGAGAAAGTCCCTCTGTTGCCCACGAAGCAGGAAGAAGATGTTGGGTTTGACGAGTTCAATGGAGCTTCCTTTACTGGGGCAGTGTTTAATTTGTCGACTACAATTGTGGGTGCGGGAATCATGGCCTTGCCTGCGACTATGAAAGTGTTGGGTCTTGGTCTTGGGATTGCTATGATCATCTTTATGGCATTCCTGGCTGAGGCTTCAATTGAGATGTTGCTAAGGTTTAGTAGGGCGGGGAAAACAGTTTCTTATGCAGGTGTCATGGGGGATGCCTTTGGAAAGTATGGGAGGATGTTGCTGCAAGTATGTGTTTTAGTCAACAATATTGGTGTTCTTATTGTGTACATGATTATTCTAGGTATGAAGATTTCAAGCATCTATCATATATATTTATTTTTCATGTGTATATGATATATGCTTTTTTAACAAGTGTTAGCTATTAATCTTAATTAGAATTTTAAACTTCCTGTTGTATGTACAACTCCAAAGTATTTATTTATTTATTTTATTTTTTCTTTGAAGGTGATGTGCTTTCTGGAACAACTTCCAGTGGAATTCATCATGCTGGTGTTCTGGAGGGTTGGTTTGGAGAGCACTGGTGGAATGGGCGTGCCTTTGTTCTTCTTGTCATAACCCTTGCCGTATTTGCTCCATTGGCATGCTTAAAGCGTATCGGTTAGTTTTTATTCTTGTTTTTTTTTTTTTTTTTGGCAATTATTAGCAAGCTTGTATTTTGTGGAAATAGCTTGTTCATTAGCTACTATGTTATTCACTTACACATGTATCTTAATAAACCATTCGGAATCAAACATTAGTTGGTTCAAGAACCTTCAGCTGCTTAGTAGTATTTCATTTTGTTTGAATTGTCTTAGTATCTCATACTTACTGAAAATATAAGATTATGGCCTGATGGCTCTTCTTTGGTAAGCTGTCTGATAGCTACCTCTGATTTGGTATCTCTGTTTTGTAATTACTAACCAAACACGAGCCGAAAGACCTTTCATATTATAAATACTTATTATTTTTTTAATGTTTTGTTTGTCACATTCATACCTTCTTTTGTTGTGAAGTTCTTGAATCCTTGTCCCTCTTCATTGGCTAATTCGCAGTGTCCTGAATGGGCTGTTCAATTTCTAAATATCATAATTGTTGAATTTTATTTCACGTTCACCCTTATTTTATTTGACTCTATGATCTGGTGATAACATGTGCCTTTGTGATTGCAGATTCATTGAGATTCACATCTGCCTTATCAGTTGCGCTGGCGGTTGTGTTCCTTGTAATCACTGTGGGAATCACATCTGTTAAGTTGATTAACGGAAGCATTTTGATGCCCAGATTGCTTCCTGATGTTACCGATTTGGCATCATTCTGGAAACTCTTCACTGTAGTCCCTATTCTTGTCACAGCATACATCTGCCACTACAATGGTATGAAATTTTATTATTTATTTATATGATTGCTTATATGCAAGCATCTTGTTTTTTATTGGGGAAGTTAGGACAATGAAGATTAACAAATATCCTAGTTATTTCTTTCTTTATTTTTTGATAAATGCACAAAATAAAGTGTTCAATACCCAAAAATGAGGTTGTAAAGTTTTACTTAGCAACCAGCTCAGATTCAGGTAAACTGACTTGGACATCACGGGTTTGAGTCGTGGGTAAGGTTGTGTACATCTAACCCTCCTTAGACTCCGCAATGGCGCGAGTCTTGTGCACTAGGACTACCTTTGTTCTGCACATAAATTAAGTCAAATGAACTTTGAGAGTTTACTTGAGGCTTTCAGTAATATAATAAACATATACAAAAAAGGAAAATATTCTCAACAGTTGAGATTGCAAGCTCAGATTTTTAAAGGCCTGAGGTGGGGCACAAATCAACTTCAGTAATTTGACCTCAATCCTAAGCAAATTAGTTTCAAATTTTAAATTGGAAATGCTAAAATGACAAGGGCTGACCTTTCTAGGAACATCAAAATTTTGCAGTTCACTCAATAGACAATGAACTTGAAGATGCTACACAGATAAAAGCAGTTGTGCGGACCTCACTTGCTCTCTGCTCAACTGTGTATGTAATGACTAGCCTCTTTGGGTTCCTATTATTTGGTGATGCAACTCTAGACGATGTGCTCGCCAACTTTGACACTGACCTTGGGATTCCATATAGCTCTTTGCTTAATGATGCTGTCCGCGTTAGCTATGCTGCTCACCTCATGCTTGTGTTTCCAATTGTTTTTTATCCATTGCGGTTGAACTTGGATGGCCTCCTCTTTCCATCTGCAAGGCCTTTGACTTCGGACAATTTGAGGTTTGGATTGACCAGCATTGGGCTCATTTCTGTCATCTTCTTGGGTGCAAATTTCATACCCAGCATTTGGGATGCTTTCCAGTTCACTGGAGCAACTGCTGCAGTTTGCATTGGATTCATCTTTCCTGCTGCCATTACTCTTGGGTAAGTTAACTTTTTTGTAGCTAAAAGCATGAAGTTCAGTTATAATGTTCTCAAATCTAATATTTTGAAGTTCATAGTTTGCAGAAAAAAGACTAATTTAGCCTATGGATCCATGGATAGTAGGAAGAGGGCTTTCTAATAATGGAACTATATAATGTTAACACCTTGCAAATTATGTGACATGAAAATGATCTATTGGTAGGTGATATCGTGTCAAGGAAAATAAGATACATAGTTACCGGAATTCACTAATACCCTAGAGATTTCTGTTTTGGTACACCAGTTCTAAAATAGGGACCACTTGTGCTTTTAAACACTAAATTTAGTAATCCAAGAAATTCTTTCTTAGAACTTTTACTAATTTTCCTTTTAATGATAAGTAATAGAAAAGAATCAACTCCAATCAAGAGATCAGCATAAATATGCTTAGTTCAAATATTTTTATACATTTCTTTCTAATATAATAAATTTTCATAACTATATGGACTTACATTTCAATGATATTAATTCTCATCATTCATGCGAGAATAGAAGAAAATAGTCTTACAGTTAGACCTACTCTATCGTATTCCACTTATGTCATTTACATAAGCCTACCCCTTATCTTACTACATTTGAGTATGAAGCGTATTGTGTTCCTGTCCCCATTCCCATACCACGTACCATAACAGTCCGTATTCCGGGTAAATATGGAGCATGTAATACATTGCAAAATGCCTTTATAGAATTGCGTAAAAGTTTGCCTATACTTGCTCCTCTTCCTGTACAAAGAAATGAGAGATGTCATTTCTACCAGGGTTCTTCCATTATTGTTAAGAATCCCTGTAGGTGCTGCCATTTAGGTTAGTAAATATGGAGTTTTCCCCTCTCAGGGAAAAAAAGGAAGAAGAATGATTAGAAGACAAGAAGGAAAGAAGAAAAAACATGCCTATTAACAGCTTACAATTACAGGCTGAAAAGCTCATTTCCCAAAGTAATTATGCCACTAAGAGTATGGGATTGAACAAATGTAAAATTTTTAACCTAATGTTTTGCTGCTTTCTTGTGAGTGTATTCCTTTGACAATTATGAGGCAATAACAATGGGGGTTGTGGAAGATATATGGTCTCCTCAGCGAAGAATGTTGGCAACAATTGCCATGCCACTCCCTTGGGTATAGAATTGTCTCAAATACCCCTGATAAATTGTCTTCTCAAAAACCCACTGACTAATTTTTATTGCTTCAATTGCTGATATGATCATCTGAAAAACTATTACTGTGTTAAAAAAAAAAAAGTAGCTTATCAACATATGTTGATTTAATTACCCTTGGTGTTTCAGGAATCGTCATGGTATAGCAACAAAGAAGGACAAGATCCTATGTATTTTCATGATTGCCCTTGCCGTGTTCTCGAATCTGGTGGCCATATATAGTGATGCATATGCCTTGTTCAAGAAGAACGCATCACCACGTGAATGATGTCTCTAGTTTCATGTTGACAACAGACCAGGAGGTGGTATCACATTTACCATGAAGCCACCCAAAAAGCAGCAAATTAGGGTTTACTAGAAAATATGAAGAGTCCAGTTTCAATAAAAATACTCTGCTCAATATGTAAAGTTGAGTTACTTCACTGAAGTGCATAGAGCCATGTATCCATTCTGGATTCTGTATCTCCTTCCCTAGTGTATTATATATTGGTTGCATTATGTTTCATATCAGATGTTTTGGCATCGATTAGAATGAAGTTATAGAAATACAAGCTTGTGTTGGATATTTCATGCCTATTCCTTAATCCCTTGTTTTTCATTCTCCTTTTTCAGATGGGTTTGATGGAAGGTTGAGCTCCGAAATTCTCCCCTGCAAAATTTTCATAGCTCATGTAATTTCCTGTATCTAGTGGGAGTATTCGTAATCTTGCATTTCTGTTTTTGAAATTTAGAATTCATTTTTATATTTTACAGCCTAAATAGAATCAAACATTTTTTTCCCCATATCCATATATGAGACAATCAATTTTCTTGGCATGGATGGCTTAACTTGACAGGTCAATCAGAGCAGCTTCGTATGCTTGTTGCAATCCAGTCACCGGCCATGGTACATATGGTATCTCTTTAGACTGCACTCTCTTCGAATAAACATGTAATGGTAACCTTACACTTTCTTCTAATGGGATCCTATGAAGAACGGATACTGTATTTTAGTTCATGTGTTCGTGTTGAACACGTATTAGATATTAACATTCTCGAACACTTTCTGAACATGCGAAAAAAGGGTGTTCAAATTTTTATTTTAATTTTTTTTTAGAATTTCAAACACGTTAGGATATGTTAGTACACGTTTTGGACTATTTCCCCCCCCCCCCCCTTTTTTTTTTTTTCTCTTCTCCTCTGTTTTATTTTACTTATATATACACATTTATTCTATGTAATAGTTAATAAATTTATGTTAAAACTTGAATAATTTTAATTGTAATTTAATAGCTTTATTATTTTAATATTGTAATAATATTTTTGTGGTTCATAAGTTTTCATATCAATTTCAATTGAAATAATGTTAAGTTTTTAATATATAATCATATAAAAATATTCACCATGTTTTTAACGTATCCGTGTCTCATTTGTTTTAGAAACAACATGTAACATGTATGTGTCATGTCGTGTTGCTTGTATCCGTGTCCATGCTTCTTAGATGGGATCTCTTTCAGGCTCTGAAACTACACCACTCAACCAAACCCTCTAAAGAGACTTTGAATGCTGGAATTGCTCTGAGGAAGTTACAGAAAGGGTGACGTCTGGACTTTGCAAAAGTTCAATTGGTCCTTAATCAGCTCTGCTTGGCATCCCATTTATTATGAAATGTGAGTGAGATAAATTGCCACAAATCACTGAGAAACAAACGAGATGCAGTATTGTTGGTGTAGGTCATTCTAAAGCATAGGTGCAAGTCCATTTAGCACTTTGGGTTGGGGGCATAGATTTGACTGTTACATGGCATGACATTACCAGAAAAGCCAAACGGACCATGGGAGTAGAGGAAGAGATAAGAACTTCATTATGATATTCTCCTCATGCCGTTGCAGTTGCAGAATTAGAAAAATTTTATGATTTGGGAATAATTCAAAAAATTCTGAGAATGAACAACAATAAAAGCAAGAAATGGAAATATATTTTTATGATGGCTCACCCTAAAATGTTAGGGGCTCAAGTCCCCTTGTTGGCCAGCCACTTGCATACCAATGAATCAAAAGAAGAAGAAAGGATTTGTTGCCACTTTAGAATAGTTTATAACAATTTGGGGAACTTTATAAATTATTGCAAAATCATATTACTTGTACTAAAACAACAACTACTGTCTCTCTCTAAGGTACAAAAACAGCTCCCCAGACCCTCTGGTGTTTCATCCACAAAAATACATATATAGGAGAGATTAGAATATGCAGGTTATGGGTTTCCAATACTGGTTACAAAAGGCACCAACCTTCTGTAATCTCTCCTCTTCCCCAGTGCACAGCTATCAAGCACTCGCCAGAGGATCAGACGGGTATTTCGCAGAGCCAACTCTCTAGCTGACATCCCGGATTCAGTTGTGCTACCTTGTGTGACCGGTGTTGAACCTGCTCCAAACCCTGATGCCAATGCATACTGTAAGGGACCACTCCGAGCCTTAAATGAGGTTTGTGGAGCAAGCATCTTCTCATCTGCACCACCAAATCCATTCTCAAATGATCCAGGATCATGTGGATGGGACCCTGTCAAAGAGCTACAGCTCTGCAGAAGGGCTTCCAACACACTAAGTGCCTCCCAACACAAAGTACTTTCCACCAACTGGGACACAATTGCATACATATGTGGGCTCTGAGCAGCATCCATGGGAGTATGCTGGAGCAATGCCTTGAGCATGAGAAGTATCACTCGCTGATATTCGACCGGCCCCTTCTCCAGAAGCCGTAGCAGGTGCCCAAAAGCCAGAGCCGAGTGCTTTGGGAACCACTCATTGGATAATAGTGGCGAGACACAAGCAAGAAGGTTGTCTATACTCTTGATCTCACCCCGGGAGTAAGCCATAAATACAGTGGCGAGTTCATCCAATGATTTCGCTCGACACCAAATTGAGAGGTTGGCTGCAACAGAGCAAGCTTTTTGGTGCTGCTGCTGTAGTGGTGAAGCAGGCCCCACTGCTGAATCCTGGCTGAGCTGCAAGCAAAGCCAGGGAAGTAAGCCTGTGATATGCATCAAGAGTCGCGTTTCTGCGTCTCCAAAGATTGAATCACAAGAGTGCACTGTGATCCGTGAGAGAACCTCAATAGAGACACCGTGACTGACAGATGAGATTAGCCCTTTAAGCACAAGAGGCTGCACTCCTTCAAAAGCTGGCACCTTCCCCCCGGATGGTGACAGTTCAGAGATCCTCAATTCCATGCGTTGAAAGTCAGCAGTGTCACACACACTTGTGTTAAGCTCATCGCGGGGCATGCTTGAGAGGAGCACATTTTCTGTCGTTCTGTCCCGAAATGACAAACGGTCAATCACGCGAGAAAACAGTTCAAGCACCTGACAGTAAACATGAACGAAGTCTGTGTGCATCAAGGCTACACATCCCCAGAAAAGCTGTGGGTATAGTATCACCTTCTCAGGCTCCATATTCTCCACCATCACCTGCAGTGTCAACAGAATTTCCATAATGAAGCCCAAAACTGCCGGTACTGGATTTCCGAGGCATCTGTGGAGGCAGCGGAGGAGTGATACACATGCATCACTTGAGACACGGGGCCGCAATGCACGGTAAATCTGGTGCGAGCGGCAGGCAAGGTGTCTTGATGTGCATTCCATAGCCCATTTGAGTGCCTCAGCACCCCAAGTTTCCCGGAGATCTCCTTGGAAAAAGATAGCATCAACCATGCTCTGAACAAGGGCAGACAGAAGTGCTGCACTTGGGAGCTGCGTTCTCATAAGGGTGGGGTCCTCATTCTCCCACATCATGCTCCCTCGCTTTGACTGGACATACTTGATGAGGTTCACAACTTGTTGCTTGTTCTCCCCATCACTATTTTCAACCTCGTACAATTCCAAGTGCCGGCCTGCGAGGGAATATAACAGATTAACAAGCAGGTGCTGGCAGTGCTCCAGCACAATATCTTCTGAACTATCCATCGAGACAAATGTGACATGAAAAAGCAAAGGCAAGTGCTCCCGAAAATCTTCATCATTTTCATATGCAATTTCTGCGAGTAGAATTAATGCTATGTCTGCATGAGTAAGTGAATGTTGCTGATGCCCTTGCAAGGCTGATTGTAGTTCTTTAGCACTAACACCATGCATTCCAATTCCAGAATGCAATCCATCTTCCCCAGAGTTTGGAGTGTCAATGAGGTAGTCCCCACTGTCTCGAGAAACATGGCGACTCCGTAAGCTCCCCGTAGAACTTCGGACCCCCATCAATGGCCCTGACATGTTTACCAAAGCTGGTAGGAGCTGACCTGAACGGCCAGTAGTTACAGGAACAATGTTTAATTCAGGAGGCATTGGACTCAATGGGCCTGAGGCATTTCGGCCTCCCACAGCTGCTGTTCTCCAGCTCAAGCTCCCACTGGTGTTCCTTAGTGGACCATCAAGGGATCCCCGTACAAGTAGTGGTGACATGTGAGGTTGGTTGTCTACAACAGAAGCAATTTGGGCAACAGTAGGCCCCTGAGAGAATTCCAGCACAAAATTTCCATTGGGATCACCTTTATTTGCACTTGGCCTGAGTGGTTCCACATTATCCTCGAGCATCCGCTGAGCCAATTGGTAAACCAGGTGGTCAATTGTACGCTGTGGACAAATCCTAGCTAAATATAAACTTACCCGTTTAGCAACCGAGAAGTATGTAGCAAAAGCACCGCTTATTTCTGCTGATGCATTTGAGTCACAATCCTCAATCCCTTTTGTGATCAAGAAATCCAGAACTGGGCTAATGTTCCTAGGCTTGCTAGCAATTGTTCTCCAAAGCTTCTCAATTTCATCGGGAAACTGATCACCGTGTCGCCATGTCACATAGTAAAGGCTCTTCAATAATCTTTCGCTCCAACCTGAGTCCTTGAGTTTCCAGAAATTGAGATTCTCAATCCATGGAGCCATGCATGTAAGAACCTGATGTTGTGCAATTATATCAACAGCATCAAGTTGCCTCTGCATGATTTCCTCACAAAGAAGCTGGCTCAGCTCAGGATGATCTTTGGCAAGTTTGCATGAGAGTTTATATTGAAACTGTTGGTAGGAATCGGGAAGGTTGCCAACAACAGCAGCTCGGTAACTTCCTGAGCCCTCAATGCCATCCTCAGACCATTCACGGACAGAAAGCGTCTCAAGCATCTGAAGGGCATCATCACGGATTTGTCTAGATGGGTCCACCACCTTGTAGAGGATCAGGCTTAACAATCTCTGAATTTCACATTTTGGTATCTCTTGGCGCATGTACACTTCAGCCAGCACACTAAAGTAGCCATCGGCTATGGCAGCATCAGAGTAGTAGCACTGGACAAAAATACGAGGTTAATCATGCCATTAAAAGATAACATTTTTAATTATGACACTAAAATTAACAACAGGAGTGGGATGAAAAATACAAAGTTATTGCCAAGTATGCAGGTTCCTCACATATCCAGGCAGCCATTTGGAGATGGTGTTCAGACATCAGACAGGCTCAAGTAGAGTGTTTTGACCAGAATAAGAAATGCATTCAAACATTTAACACAAAAGGACAGCAAAATACTTTAGTTTTTCTGATTCAAGTAACTGACTTCTGAAAAATACTGAAAATTTGTGAGCTTGCACTTGTCTGATCACCACCACTCTTAACTGGGTAGTAAACATTGTGCTGCTAGTTTCATTTTTTGGGCTATGGACTTGAAGAATCACTAAATCAAGTAGTTGGTGTCAGAGTATGTATACCAATTGGGATGTGATGCACATCTAAGAATCAGCCCTCAAGTATATGATAAAAAAGTATACTGTTTGGGACGTGGTACACAATGAAAGGACAAATATTACCTGATCAATGCAAGCAGGAAATAGGTCCAAATTTGTAAGAAGAAGATTCTTCAAAGCCATTTTTGCAAGGGCAACACGAAGATGGCCACCCCTATGCCTATCACGCCCTGTAGCTCCACGCCCACCTTCTCCTGTGTATTTGGAGTAAGATGGAGTTCTTGGATCAGCTGGTGAATAACCAAATGGAGCCCTAGATGCAGGTTCGATGAACAAACTGTTGATCCAAGATATTACTCTGCCACTCATTTTTCTTGCATTGTCATCAAAGCAAGGCCCATATAACAGCGAAGCCATAGCGTTCATGGAGGCCCACTGGATTGCCTCAACTTGTTCACTCACTTCTTTATCAAATGAAAGTTTGTCCACAGAATCTTTCGACCGAGTGTGCTGAGTAGACTTGTAACGTTCAACTTCACGTCGGTAATCGCTAACACCATCCTGACTCCATGTACTTCCAGTGTCATCACACCAGGAGAGAAGAAGATCAAACAATCGCTTCCTAGTTCTAAGATCAAATTTCTCTGATTTTGATTCGACAAATTCAGGGGCTAGTGATCTTAAAACAGAAGCAAGTGCAAAACGGAGAGGCTGAATTTCTTGAAAGCTCTCAGCCAGTGATGTTAAGATTTGTCTGGTTGTTTCTTCAATGAACTTTAAATAATGAAGGCGGAAAACTGGCTTACGGCCTAGCATGCCAGGCCAGATATTCTCAGCAACAGTACGATAAATATTGGCAATGTGGATTCGAAGTTCTTCACGACGAGACTTCTGACTCTGTATCCAGAACAGTAACGTATTCTGTAAGTTCTACTTAGAATGCAAAATTTGTGAATAGTAGCAATTGAAGTAAACATCAAAGGAAGAAAAATCATATTACAATCAACCCTCTAATAATTAATAATCTCAGGAGACCCAAAAACTATTTATCAATAGAATTACTAATTATTAAGGTTCTCACTGATTTTATTAATGAGTTTTTTTTGCACAGACTATACAATTCTAAAAATAAAAATAGGAGATGCATGCATGTTTTCAAGGGTGATGAACTTTTTTCACAAAAGGGTATTATATTTAATTTAAGTTATAAGAAGCTCCTAATCTCCTATTTTATACATATGCATATGCAGTTTTCTAAAGTATGAAGAGATTTTTCAAAAATTCATTACTTAATAATTAATATAATTACAAATTATTCATCATGGAACAAATTTGGTTCTCAAAAAACTATTAATTAATAGACATTATTAAGTTATTGAATATTAATTATAAGAAGTCTACTGTCCATATAAAAGTAAATGTCTCATGGTATGCCATGCGGAAGAAAAAAGAAAAAGGAAAAGGAAAAATTGCATGCTATTTGATCATAGCAATATACACTAAGAAGCATGGATACGACATTGATATCTGAGGCAAAATAGTGTCCCATGCTTCATAGAATATACAAACAGCATATGAACCCCTAATTGAATTGAGTTTAACTATTAACTGACAATGTAGGGACCTAACAGTGAAAACTATGATTTCTTTTTTCATTTTTCATTTTTATGGACCACAATAAATGGAATCTTAAATAATCTGGAGGTGGGGTGGGAGAGATTGAATTAATGTAGTCAAAATGGAATTTTTATGTGTCACAGGACCTCTCAAGAGGGCCTCAAGACCATGGAAGTGAATGGAAGCCTGATATAGTTTGCATATGGCATTTGTTGTCCTTGGTACTCCTTGGCCAGATATTCCATTTATGCTGCTGCAGCTGCAATTTTTTTTAGACTACTGATGTAATCCCTCCACAGCTCACTACTTTAAACCTCAGGCAGAAGGTTATTGCCTAACTACTCCTACACACACAAAAGAATCAACAGCACCGATTCTGATTGTTGAAGTTGTTCCCACTATAACACCATTGTCGTTTTGGGTTGGCAGCATGAATCATGCTTTACCATTTTGATATTTTATTTAGCTGAACTCGAGAATTTTCAAAATTATTATAATTATCATCATCCCAGGATTTTCTTTTTCCAGTTTATAATCTGGATGCTCATTTTGAAGCTAGAAAGGACACTATGATGAAGTTAAAGAATACAACAGCCCCCCCCCCCCCTCCCCCCCCCCCCCAAAAAAAAAAAAAAAATTACAACAATAATAAATAAATAAAGGAAGAAAAAGGAGGGAAAAAAAACGAACAAGGGGATTTTTTGGCTTATGATTGCCTACTATACCTTCCACTTTGGTTTTCCCTCTGTTTCCTGAGAAACCTCATCAATGAAAGATGCAAGCTCGCCAAACATGATTTCGCATATTTCCAGATGTGAGCGCCCAAGAGCCATGGTGGCTGCATGCTGAAAAAAGAAAGGAAAATGAAGCAACTTAAAAATGAGTAACTAATCCAGAAGCACAATAATAACAAAAACAATGAATAGATACTTTTTTTTTCTTTTACTTGCAAAACTCTCGGTGACAAAAAATGCCAGTCTATATCTAAATATTTTGTGATCTGTTTGGTATTAGGGAAGAGTGGGAGGAAGGAGGGGAGGGATAGATAAGCTGTCCATGGTTTGGTAAAAGAGAAAGGAGAAGAGAAAGAGAGAGTAGGGAGTGCCTTTCCCTTCCAGGTCCACCAAGCCCACTCCTCTCAAAAAGTGTAACGGAAGAAGGGGCTCCCCTAGTTTTGACATTTTTTACCTTAAAAAAAAAGGCATATAATGCCCCTTTCCTTGATTTCTCATTTCCTTCTTAGCCAAACACAAGAGGAGGGGGGGAAGAGAGAGAGAGAGAACCCATTCCCTTTCCTTTCCACAGGGAAACCTTTTTCCATCCCTCATACATTCACTTCCTTCCAATTTTCCATCCCTCATACCAAACAAAAGCACTAACTCTAGCATGAATCAAATACATAATTAAAGCAACTCCACACCAGTCCCCAATTCCTCGAGAGCAGGCTGCCAATACCTTGCCCGTTGTCTACTAAACTAGCACATTATAATCCCTCAACAAGAAAAGGATAGTAGAGTGGTTTTTCAGTACATGTCACAAAGTTTAATCCATTCAGAAATATGCATCGAAACAGAGACATTATGTAGGATAATTGTTGCAAGCCTATACATTATGGTGCATACAATAATTCACACTCACCGAAATGGTTTCACTCATGGATAAATGAAAAAAAATCCAGTTCATCCTTGGTAGACCCAAGAGACTGATTGCCACAAGCAATGTGAGTATATGCAGCACACCTCATAAACCATTAAATAATTTTCCTTAGATGATTTCCACTTAAATGTTAGTCTGGAGACTGCACAATTTGATCCACTTACATTAAAGAATTTCAAGTAAGCTTATCACACTTCATAGTAGGATCATAATAGAACCATTAAACTCCTAAGATTAGGATCACTAGTAAGTAAAATTGATGCACGTAATATTCATTATATCCTTTCCATTTAATCTCTGTCTGTGTGTGTGTGTGTGAGTTTCCTCATGCATCAATTTGCTTCTCTAACAATGTCATTAGCTTATTCTGAAATGATTATTGATTTTGTTTCATACTAACTACTAAGGTGAAAGGAGACATAGAAATATCAATGTCAAAACTTCAATTAATGAATCGTGTACCTTTTTTTTTCCAAAGGGGGGTGGGGTTTAAAAGAACAACTTAATCAGCCAGTACTCAACAGTTCCTTTTTAATTTCCCAAATGGGAGTAGCATCAGTTTTTCTCAATTGTGGGGGCATGTTCCCACCAAAAGTTTTTTCATAAATGATTAAAGAATATAACTCAGTAATGAGTACTACTCCATTGTTTTTAGAGTATTACAATTTCCAATCTGATCTAGAGACCCCCTCATCGAGTGTAAGCCATTTATCGGGATCAAATAACATAGCTTTTCTGATTGCAAAGCGAAGAATGAATGGGATTTATAATCGTCTGATTCTGATGATCATTAAGGTAGGTAAGAACATAAAAAACTGTCTCCTCTCCATATTACATTTACTCTTCCAGACACAGTGAGGTAACTAACAATATACAAGTCAAATAATGCATTCATAGTTATTGGCTCTAAAGATTCTTTTTGGCATGTACTTACTATGTGTGCTTCAGATCCAGATTTTAGTGAGGGAAAAATAACATGGAAAAGATCCTTGGTTGCTGCCGAGACACCAGTTTCCCTACTATCTGGTGGACATGAGCATGCAAACATTGCATACATGAGCCACTGATCTAGTTTGTTGTCTGCTTCTTGTGACTGATGAGCCTTGCCACCCAACTCAACAGGGGTGATAAAAGCAAGACGCTGGATGACCTCTAACCTGCAAAACAGGTTATTCACAATCATATTTCCAGCTTTCTAATTTTAAAATAGTTTATCTTTGGAATCCAAATCAAAAACTAGAAGAGCACATGACTAAAGAGAGCAAAGAAAATTCCAGTAATATAACCAGGTGAAATTAATGCTTTCTGCAATATTAGTTAGGTTCCTTACAAGATTTTGAAGTATTCATAGGAAAAGAATTTTAGCAGGATGTAATGTCCTTGGTTTTGTGTTGCACAAATCTAAGGAAATTGTGTGTGTTTTGTGTGTGTGTGTGTGAGAGGGAGAGAGAGACAGAGACAGAGTCATTTAGTTGAGCCACCCCTAAAGCACCACAAGTTCAACAAGTACCTTTAAATATTAATTTTCCTAAAGATTTTACAGCAATAATTTGCATAAACAATTTAAACAACAAATACAATAACAACAACAAAGTAGTAACAATGATAAAGTAAATGATAAAATTAATAAGAAAAAAGGAAACAACAGCAATAAGAGAATCAATGTCCGGAAAACATGTGTAACATAAATGCATATTTGTTAAAACTTACTTTGCTTCCTGAACAGAGCTCGGGCAAAGCTCAGCTGCATATTTGACAAGCTCACTAAGACATCGAGCCCATCTGTTCTTATCAGGGCTCTCAAATAGAATAGACTGAAGTGTCACATCTGAAGGTACTGAATCAGATTCTCGTCTCATATCAAATGGACGCCCAGAATCCCAGTAGCAGCTCTGAACAATGTCATCCTGTAAAACTCTTAGGTTACATTTTGAGACACAACAAAGTATATATGTTTGTTTAATATTTGGAAGTTGAAAGTATAGCCTACCCCATTCTCTTCTAAAACATCAATTATAAATATTGGTTCAGCTTCAATTTTCACAATATGATCGGATCGCTCATGGATTGAAAGGTCCCGAATATCATTTCTTAGAGCACGAACACAGCGCAGTAACTCCAACGCTGTGTGCCTGATCTGACTATCCACAGAACTAAGGAAGATAAGACCAACTGCATCTATCTCAGATGCACGAAACTCGAGTGCTTCTCCAGGCTGATGGAATGAAGACTTTTTGAATCCATCAGTTCTCTGCACATGCTTTACATCTCGAGCCCCATGTTCTGAACCCATCATCAGATAGACACGCTCTCCAGAAACGCATGAGTTCCAGCAGACGTCCCAATGAGGTCTGAATGAGAAGAGGGAACTCATCAGGAAGCCTTAGGATGAAGTTGGCCATCCCTCTCATAACTGCAAAGCGGCGATGAGGAAGACATCTCACGATCCGATTCAGTACTTGTACTGCTTCCTCACGAACACCAGGATCAATACTTATGCCATGCTGGGGTATTATTTCAGTGATTTTATCACTTCGGCCAACTTCTTCAATCAAATATGGTATGCACTTCAGCACTGAGCGGAAAAGATATCCTTGAGACTTATCCTTATTTACAGCATCTGGAGAGGTATACAATTCATTTGGTATGTGCATTGCAGAAGCAAAAAGCATAATTGTAAGCATTGTCAGGCATTAATAGACCAATTTAGGAAGCAAATAACTAAGAATATAAAACTACAAGAGAATTTAGACAATGGTAAATGACATAGCAGTAATTGTTTTACACGCCGAGTGTTCAAGTATCAAGTGTATGGCTGTGAACAAAATATAAAGCAACATTAACTCAACTCCATAATTAGTTCACGACCAACTACTTCGATTTTATTTATTGTTTTTATTTTTATTTTTTCATTCGAAGAAAACAGGTAAATTGACTATTGTTACAAAGTATATGTAGATTACTGTTATTAAGTACCCTATATCTTTCCCAACTGCGGGAAGATCATCAAGTCAAGTTGTAAGTTGTAACAGCTCGTCAGCTATGCAAAGAACAGAAAATGCAGACTGCAGATGAAGCTATTTATGGCGATCACAATGAAAACCATATAAATGAAGACTGGTCCGGTTTGGCTTCTTATATTGAGCTTGCCATTCTTGGCCCTAGGCTTGGTACTTCTTCTTGGAGCCTTTTTGATTTTTAGGTCCTCGCCGTTGGCTCGGTCTCGACTTCCCCTAGCTAAGTACTTTCAATCTTAGTAGGCTAGCTGCCTCTGCTGCTCCTAAATCCTGGACATTTTGGTGCAGGTTTCCCCTTCATGAAAGTGAAGAAAGTTTTGAAACTTCATACTGGAATTTAGATCTTATCCTAACTATTTAGTGTTGGTTACATGAATCCTGTCTTGACATTTAGCCCTAATGTCATCCCCTAAATTAACCTACACACTATCTTATTTTTCTTTAATATTTTAATCCGAGATAATTTTGGTCTCCAGTCATGCCAAGGGAAGGGGGAGACCAAAAATAACTTGGAACATTATCAATTGATCTTCATAGTCAATTTTGACAGCTAAGATGCTCTAAGGCAGTCTATTGGCCAAGAATTGTCAAATGGACACAAAAAAAAAAAGGCTTGGTAACCAATATAATGGGTAGAAATTGCTAAAAGCCCCTGAAGGCCTAATTTAGGCAAACCACACAGCCATAAAAGAGGCTTAAGTGAGACTAACATAATGGCCAAAACAAACGGGCACATGCTGGCATCCCAATAGAAGGTTATATGAAAAACCTAAGAAGGCCCTGTAAAGATCGGCTTGGGTAATGTCATGCCCAGTTTACACCCTAAAAGAGGAAGATGCAAAAAGCCCCAAAATGTGTAGCAGACGCCCAGTGGCACACATGAAGATTGATAGAGTCCATTCCCACTAGTAAAAAGTTTAACCCAAAACCCCACGGTTCTAACAGAATAAAGGAGAATGTCCCCCAAACGATGGCAATCAACTATGATTGACAATTTGAGGAAAGGTCAAATTTTCCAAATTGGTGCAAAGCATCAGAAGATGGAGAAAGCGATCTTTCATCTTGATCAGAAGATCTTTGATCTCAATGACATAGGAGATCAAAGAGGCGACAGTTTTCGAGTGATGGAGAGGGGTTCTAGTTATGTTCAATCGGTTTTGATGCATTTTGACCATAGTTGTCAAATCGGGATACATATCGTGAATCAAAATGCCAATTTTGCTAATAGCAAATCGAATCAAATCGTGAATTGTAAGATATAGTGACAAATTCAAAAAATGATAAGAAATGATAAAATTCTGTATAGAAATAAAAATAAAAATAAAAACAATGAAATAATGATATAAAACCTGTGCAATCACATGATCATGTCATCTAACTATGGTAAGACACTTGCCTTCATGGCAAGATGTGTGGGTTCGAATCCTATTGTGATTTATATGTTTTGTACTTCTATTATAAAATTATAATATGATAATTTTTAAAATGAAATAAAGTTACATTGATTCAAAGAAAGAAAAAAATTACTTAAAGACGAAGTATGAAGCATCCATGAACGAGGGCAGGCTTTGGCACAATAATAAGATTGCTTCATTGTGACCTGGAGGGTCATAGGTTCAAGTTGCCAAAACAACCTCTCCACTCGCGGAGCTAAGGCTGCATCCACCTAACCCTCCCCAAGACTTCGCAATGACGGGAGCCTAGTGTACTAGGCTAGCCCCATTTTTTATGAAGCATCCATGAATATGATCAATCAAATATCAATTATCATAGATTCATCATTCATAATTCAAAAGGAGATAAACTTAACAAAATATATTTCATTTAATCATTACTCCGTCACAACTTCCAAATTCCAACTTCTCCAAGAGTATGGCTCCATGTTGATAATTTCTATCAAAGCAAAAGTAATATATATATATATATATATATTTTTTTTTTGATAAGTAAGATTGTATATATAAAGGATGCCCAAGAAGGGCACCAAGGGCAAAAACCCCCAAAAGAATACAACTGACCTACATCTGACTAAGACTGTCTAAGAGAATCCAAAAAATCTACAAAAGTAAGGACATTTACAGGAAAGGCCTCTTTAACCCAAAAAAATAACAAACGTAAAAAGACATCTTTAAAATAAGGCAATGAAAGCTCTCGGTCTTCAAAAACACGGCTATTTCGTTCTCTCCAAATGCACCACAATAGACAGATTGGAGCAAGTCTCCAAATATGCCTAGACTCTGTAGGAAGCTTACACCTTGCCCAGGCCAACATGAGATCTTTGACAGAGCCTGGCATAACCCAAGAGATGCCGAACAAGTCAAAGATCAGATTCCAGCAGCTCCAAGAGAGATGGCAATGGATGAGGACGTGATTCATCCTTTCCTCATCATTCTTACAAAAATAGCATCTGCTAGCCAACGTAAAACCTCTTTTCTTCAAGTTATCTGCAGTAGAGATGGCTTTCCAAGACGCCTCCCAAACAAAAAAGGAAGCTTTGGGGGGGGCTTTTGAATGTCATATAAGCTTCTAGGGAAAAACTGAGATATCAGAGCCGCACAAGCTTTTGTAGAAGGAGCTAACAGAGAAAGACTTCTTATTCGGCGTCCAAACCCTCTTATCCTCCATACCACCCCTAACCCGGAACATGTTGATACTACAAAGGAAAGAGCTCACCTCAACAAGCTCCCAGTCATGGAAATCCCTCCTGAAGCGAGGGGTCCAAATAAACTGATCCCCTATACTCTCCATGTAATCACTAGCCCAAGCCGCCTTGTTGCAAGCTAGATTGTATACCATGGGAAATTTCACCTTCAGCGCTTCATTCCCATTCCATACATCGTCCCAAAACTTCACCCTGGAGCCGGTCCCAATAACAAAACTACATCTGTCGTTAAGGCTCCTCCAGTCCGCCCTAATGTAACCCCATAGACCGCAACCCTTCGGGCCCTCCACCTCTCCCGAACACCAGCCCCCATAATCACTCCCGTATTTGGAAACAATGATCTCCCTCCAAAGCAACCTATCATTATCCCCAAAATTCCAAAGCCATTTACCAAGAAGGGCTTTATTGAAGATTCTCAAATCCTTCACCCCTAAACCGCCCTGAGATAATGGCTTCTTGATTTTCTCCCAAGCAACAAGATGAAGCTTCCTACGGTCACCATATATCCCCAAATTACCAAAACAGAAACCAAATACCATGTACAAAGTATATTTTTGTATTGTACAAACTTTGGACACTTAAGTGCATATATCAAAAATAAGAAACGAAGGAGTTGGATTCTAGTACTTTGGATTGTGGAGATGCAAGTGCATATCTTCAAATTAAATTCCGCTTTTTTTCAAGTAGAAACGCGTGGCAAAAAGTGGAATTTAATTGAATTGTTGTAAGGAAAATTATTTGGAAATCTCTCTTTCTTGACGTAAATGTGAACCCTAAAGAGTCAAACAAAATAGTAATTGAGAAAAAATGATTAAGTATAAAATATTCTTATACGTCTTAAAAGGCCCTTGGAATTCTGTTTTCTTAAAAAGAACAAAAAATATTGAATTTTTAAGTGTCAGTGCTAAGTGACCCAACCCAGGGAAAGTCTGCAACTGTGCTCTATATCGCATGAATCATGCATATCATCTAACTCTCTCAATGCTCTTATGGTTCAGTTCAATTCTCTTTGATACATAGCACTAAGAAATTCATGCAACCTGTTTGTATAGAAGGTATGGCAAATCTAATTAAATCGTACGATTTTGATAACTATGACTTTAACTATGATTTTTTTTTAATAACTATGTAGCTCTTTTTTCTTTTGTACTTGGGTTATGCCCCCTCTGGCATTTTTGTTGATGAGTTTTTGATTGAGCACTTGGAAATTTAAATCAATTTTCCCGCACCCATGTTGCTGTGATCTTATTTCTCAAACCCATGTTGTTTAGAAAGAGGCTTCTCTTACACACATTGTTTTGATCCCAAACCCATGTTATTTAGGAAAGAGACATCTCCTGAAGAAAGGCTATAAGCGTCTCTTCACGAGTTAAAAAGACACTAAATTAGTTGTATAAGAATCTATATTTTTTAGCTAGAATAGACGCCTATAGAAAGAGACACTTCTTGACTAATTTTTTGTTGAAAGGCATCTCTCTTCAAGATACACCTAATATTTGGGAACGAGGGTTTGAGAAATATGTAAAGGAACTACATAGCTTTGGGATCCAAAGAACTAGGGTAGGGTCAAAAACTCGTTACGCCTATAGAGGTGTCTCTTGAAGAGACTTCTTGACTCAATTTTTGTTGAAAGGCATCTCTTCAAGATACACCTATTATTTGGGAAGGAGGGCTTGAGAAATATGTAAAGGAACTACGTAGGTTTGGGATCCAAAGAGCTAGGGTAGGGTCAAAAACCCATTTGTTTACATTACATATACTATTACTTACCGCCAAAAAAAGGTATGTGCATGTCTCTGCAAAGCATTGGAAGAATGGATGTGTGAAGGTTTTGTGAGCAGATTCCAGAATGGATGTTGTTCTGTTCAAGGTGTGTTCAAGAAGATCTCTAGTGTGGGACAAGAACTCAAAAGGTGAGCTAAGCTTTGTCTCTCTTCAGAGATGAACCCTAAGAGGGGATGGTTGTAAGGTGGTTTGCTGATGCAAGGAATGTGCCCCCGTCAACAAATCAATGTTCGTAGAATGAGGAGGCTTGGTTGGGGCATGGCAGGAAGTGAGGAAGGTGGGGAACAGGAAGTCTGGTCTATCAAGGTGGAAAAAAGAGGCGGACAGGGACTCACGAATCAAAAGCGAACTTTCTGAGAAGAGATTTTGTTGGTGGGGTGGGCTATTTTAGTGCCGATGTCACGTTGGCAAGGTGCAGCAGTGGATGAATAAAAAAAGGAGGGGTGTCATCAGGTGTGAAGGTATGTGATTTAAATGGAGCTCTGTTTCTTTTTTTGTTTCCATGCAAGAAGGAAGCAAGGCAGATTCAGGGAAAAGGGGAGAGGAAATTTCAGGGCAGACCACTGTTTCTTGATTGGTGGATTTGTTCAGCTCGTTGCTTCAAGTGTGGAGCCGCTCACATATTGGTGTGGATTCGTGGAAATTTCAGGGTGGACCACCGTTTCTTGATTGGTGAGTATGTTCAGCTGGTTGCTTTAAGTGTGGAACCCCTCGTGAATAGGTTTGGATTCGTTTCATTGGGCTCCCACTTCATTTCTGGGACCCAACTGTGTTCCACGAAATAGGGGTTATGTGGTGGTTTAATCAGGATTGATGAAGCAGCATTAAAACACTACCATTTCCGATGGGCTAGGTTGAGGGTTCAAGTTTTGGATATCCCTATTCCGGTGAGAGTCAGAGTGGGGGTAGGTTAGTGGAGGTTCTGATTCAGGTTGAGGCAAACCCGGTGATGGTTGTGGAAGGAAATTGTCAGAAAGGCGGCCAAATAGATTGTAGAATCAACACTGGGTACAGTGGTTGTTGGTTGATGAAAATCAGCGCAGAGGAGAGGATGAAGCTGTGTTCATGACAAGTGGAAAGAGCATCGTCGTAGGTAAAGGGTAAAGTGATCAGATGGTCCGTGGTTACAAGATTGGGAGGAGGGGCTAGTTCTGATTCACATTTTAAAAAGCCCCAAACGAAGGTAAGTAAGCATTTTAATGAGGCTCATGTGGCTAGCAGTTACAGATTTGGGCCGGCGTCACAAAGTGATGGTCAAATGAGGATTATGGATGGGACGAAACATTTGGGCCTAGAGCATGATGTTCAGCCAGACAAGATGGATCAGTCTTAGCCTCCTGGAGTAGTAAAGCAACAGCAAGCCCAACGCTTGACAATGACCCAAAATCAAAACTGCAAGTCTAGAGCCCACTTCTGGAGGTAAGTACATACGTTTGGGCCAGCATTTAGATGAGCCTTTTTTTTTTGGTTCGGGGGGGGGGGGGGGTTTGTTGTGGATTTAGTGCAGGGTCAACCTATTGGAGTTTCTTCTATCAAAACCCCTGGTGTTCAGATGGGATTCAGCACAGCACAATTACGACTTCATCTGTGAAACCCCAATTCAGGATGCTGGAAAGCAGTAAGTGATGACTTCAATGACCTTGGAGGACCATTTAAAGGCTAAACTAGGGATGAAGCAACAAAGGACCTGGGAACATGGGTCTACCAGCAAGGTCTTTGATCTGCAGCACGAGTATGGAAAACCTCTGGTTAGCCATTCCAGCAGTGTTGGGTCTAATCAGCTGTTGGAAAGTCGAATAGAGGCTACACTTGAAGAGTTTGCAGATGAAGTTCAGGGGGAGGAGGTCTGAATGCAGTACTGAGATTACAGAAGCAGATTCAAATGCATTAGCTTTAGTGGACTTACAAAATAATGATAGTTTCAAGGGGTGAAGGGAGCTTTGGAGAACCTGAATATGCAAGGTTAGCTGAATATGGGGTCTCATGGCTGGATGAACACTGCATGGGATTAATGGAAGGACCAGATTTGGCTTCCTCAGTGGACTGTACTCCAATGGTTGTTGTCAATCCTTTAGATTTCACTGATGGGTTTTCAAAGGTGAATGAATTTGAGAGCAAACAGCAGGCCTTGCAGTGGGCTATATAGGAAATAAAAGCTTCAAGCTTGTTTTTGGGAGTCACGAGCAATTTGAAGGTGATGCTCTCTGTTTATTTGAAGGAATAGATAGGAAGTGGGGCATTCAAGCTAGACTGGAAGCGAGAAGATGAAAACAGTCTTCAACAAGGACGGTTTGGAAATTGAGAAACTTAACCTGCTTGGTTAATTATGATGGCTGGAACAAGTGTGAAAGTGAGAAGGGAAAAGGGAAGAGGCTCATTTAGTGTTTCAATGACTCTGTATCTAATCTTGGAATGTCCAGCAAATGAATGACCCCAGATAAGAGGAAGGTAATAAAATCTTTATTGAAGGAATGAAGGGTAGATGTGGTATGTTCTCAAGAAACAAAGATGGAACCACTTTCACTGGAGGTGGTGAGAGGTGTTTGGGGAGGTAGGTTTGTAGATTGGACTATGTTGTGGGCAGTAGGCAGAACAGGGGGATCCTTCTTATGTGGGTAAAAAAGTTGTGAACAGTGGATGAAAACTGGGGAGCCCACTTTCTTTCTCGTACTTTTGCTAATGTGAAGGATGGTTTTCAGTGAATATTCTCTGGTGTATATGGCCCAGTGCATGATGATAGAAGGATGGAACTATGGGGGGATCTCGTTGAGGTTTGGGATACATGGGGTAAGCTTTGGTCCATTGTGGGGATTTCAACATGGTTAGATATTCTCAAGAGAGATGGGGTGGTGAGAGGATCACGGCAGCCATGAGAGAGTTTTAAGATTTTATTGATGCTAGCAAGTTCAGGGATATTCTGTTGGACAGTGGAAGGTTCACTTGAGCTAATAGTAAAGATTTGCTTTATATATCAAGGATTGATAGATTATTGATTTCAGATGATTGGGAGCAGCACTTTTCAAGGATAGTCCTATCTTCCTTGCCTACAGCAGATTTAAGGGAAACCTCCCTACCTATTTCATGTCTCTTTTTACCATGCCAAAGTCAGTCAGCAGAAGACTTGAGAAGATTCAAAGGGACTTCTTTTGGGGTCATGAAGGAGAGAGCAGGAAGATTCACTTATTAGCTTGGGATAAGCTCAAAAAGCCGGTGTCTCTCGGGGGTCTAGGGGTGAAAGACTTGGGTCTCTTCAACACAGCTCTTTTAGGGAAATGGTTATAGAGGTTCGGTGAAAGCAATGGGGAGCTATGGAAAGAGATCATTGTTGCTAAGTACGGTTTCGATAATGGAGGTTAGTGCTCAGGGCAGTGTGGAGGGGCCTCAGGGATGCGGCTTGTGGGGCCCTATTAGAAAGGGATGGAGCGGTTTCAATGATAATTGTTGCTTTGTTATCGGGAATGGTAGGTCGTGTTAAATTTTGGAATGACACTTGGAGTGGTGACATGCCTCTTCGGATGAAATTCCCTTCTTTATACACTCTGGCTAGCAACAAGGAGGCTTTGGTCTGCGATTACTTGGACAGAGTTGGGAATAAGCTGGTCTGGACTCCTCGCTTTAGGAGAAACTTCTTTGATTGGGAGTTAGTGGAGGTGGGCTCCTTCCTTGGTCTCTTATGTCATTACCATGCTATGGAAGGGAGGGAGGATAAAAGGGTGTGGTTGCCAAACAAAAATTCTTTTTCTGTCAACTCTTTTTACAAGTGCTTGGTGTCTTTGGAAAGACCTCTTTTCCCTTGGAAACTTATTTGGCACTCTAAAGCCCCCCCTAAAGCTTCTTTCTTTGCCTGGGAAGCCTCTTGGAAGGCCATTTTGACTACGGATAATCTGAAAAAGCGAGGTTTCCTCTTGGCTAGTAGGTGCTATCTCTGTCAGAAAGAAAAGGAAACGGTGGCTCATCTTCTCATCCATTGCCCGGTTTCTTGGAGTTGTTGGAACATTGTCTTTGCCCTCTTTGGAGTGTCCTGGGTTATGTCTGGCTCAGTCAGGGATCTTCTTTTGGCTTGGACAGGGCACAACCCGTCAGCAGAGATCAAGAGAATTTGGAGGCTTGCCCTTATTTGTTTGTTGTGGTGTATTTGGAGAGAAAGAAACCACCGCGTTTTTGAAAATGAGGAGCTCTCTGCCCCCTTCTTCAAAGATGCGTTTTTGCGTTGTTTATTCTTTTGGGCCAAAGAGACTTTCCCTGTTAATGTTTCCTCTTTTGTGAATTTTTTGGGGTTGTTAAGACCTTTGTAATCTTCTTGGGCTCTTGCCTTTGGTGCCCTTCTTGGGCTCTCTTAATATACTTCTTACTTTACTTATCAAAAAAAAAAAATGTGTATATATATGATGATGACAATAAAGACCGTTGAGTTGTAAAGGAAAAAGGAGAAAGTTAAGAAAATAAGTCGCTTATCTATTAGAATGGTGAGATGGCCATTTATATATTAATAAAGGGAAAGTTACAAAACAGCCTTAGTAAAAATATCTCCCAACTGATCACTCGATCTAATAAATGATATAACAATTTGTTTCTATCTCCACCATATCCCGAACAAAATGATAATCGACTTCAATATGCTTAGTACTCATATGAAATTCAGGATTATTGGCAACTAAGAAGCAAGAATACGGATACGGACATAGGACACAGATACGACACGACACAACACGGACACATCATTTCTCAAAAAAGTGTCAGGGACATGTTGAATATATATAAATTTTTTTATATTTTTTATATGACCATCTAATAAAAATCTAACATCATTTTAATTAAAACTGACATAAAAACACATAAATCACAAAAATATTAGTAAGATATTAAAATAATAAAATCGTTAAATAAAAACTCAAAAACTTTTCATTTAATCATCAACATCCATGATTCAAGTTCCAAAACAAATTTACTAATTATTATTATTATTATTATATATAACCCAAAAAAAATTAGATAGGATTCATGTAGCCGACCCCAAGTAATTGGGATAAAGCTCTGTTGAGTTGAGTTGAGTATATAACCAAAAAAAAACTGAGAAGTGGAGAAAATAGGGGAAAAAACCAAAAAAAAAAAAAACGAAGAAAAAAATAGAAAATATGACCTAAATGTGTCCATAATGTGTTAAGAAATTTAGAAGAAAAAAAATTAAAATTGGACACTCTTTTTTCGCATGTCAGACACATGTCCGGCAAGTGTTCGACACATGTCCAACAAGTGTCCAACACGTGTCTAACACGGATACGTGAACCAAAATAGAGTGTTTGTACTTTATAGATGGCAATGTACATTGTAACTTGATTATCATAGTACATCGTCATGAGCTTCTCGCTAGAAAACCCCCCATCTCCTAAGCGTTTGAGCCATAGTTCTATAGTCAGCTTCTGCAATAGATCTACCAACCGCATTTTGTTTCAAACTCTTTCATGTTACAAGGTTTCCACCCACAAAAGTACAAAAATCGGATATAGAACTTTTGTCTAGATGATCACCTGCCCAATCTACATCCAAAAAGCCAACCACGTCTAGATTGTGAGAAGGTTTCAGAACTAAACCCTTACCAAGAGCACCCTTCAAATATCTTAAGATACGACAGACAACTTCCCAATGCTGTTATTTAGGGCTCTACATATATTGACATCACCCCCACAACAAAGGTAATGTATGGTCGTATAACAGTCAAATAAATAAGTTTACCCACGAGTCTTCTATATCTCTCTAGATCATTTAAACAATTTCCTTCATCTTTGCTAAGTTGGGTATTTGAATCCATCAGAGTGTCAATTGTTTTAGCTCCCATTGTACCAGTCTCATCAAGAAGATTAAGAACATACTTCTTTTAAGACAACACTATCTCTTCCTTAGACCTGACCACTTCAATATCCAAGAAATAACGTAGTTGTCTCAAGTATTTCATACGAAAATGTTTGTTCAAGTGGAGTTTCAACAAATGAACACCCTCAACATCATCACCAGTAATTACTATATCATTGACATAAACTGGAAGAACAATAGTAGCTCCCTTCCAACTCCTCACAAACACAAAATGATCAAACGCCGTTCCTTTCAACCTATATACACTAGCTAATTGACTAAATTTATCAAACCAAGCTCTTGGAGACTGCTTGAGTCCATAGATTTTTTTCTTCAGCTTACATACTCTTATATGACTCTCCCTGAGCAACATATCCAGCAGGGTTACTCCATATACACCTCTTCTTGAAGATCACAGTGAATAAAGGCATTTTTTAATGTCAAGTTGATAAAGAGGCTAACCCTTAACAACTACCACTAATAGCAAAACCCGAACGAAAGTGACACAAGCAACAGGAAAAAAGATCTCAAAATAATCCATATGAAAGGTTTGGGTGTAACCTAAGAAGCACAGATACAGACACGTCACCACACAGACACATCATTTCTTAAAAAAGTAGGACATAGGCACGTCAAGAACACGTTGAATAATATAAACTTTATATATTTTTATATGACCATATAATAAAAAGCTAATTTTATTTCAATTAAATTGGCATAAAAAAAAACACAAATCACAAAATATTATTAAGATATTACAAAAACAAAGCTATTAAATAAAAATTCAAGAACTTCTTCATTTAATCATCGACATTCATGATTCAAGTTCCAAAATCCAATTTACTAACTATTACATAGAATGTATGTGTGTGTGTGTATAACCAAAAAAGAAACAAGGAAAAGATGAGAAAAAGAAGAAGAAAAAAATAAAAGGCATGTTCCAAACGTGTCTATAATGAGTCCGAAATGCAAAAAAAAAAAATGGATACTCTTTTTTGGGTGTTCGAGAAGTGTCGGTGTCCAACATGGACACGTGAGTCAAAATAGAGTGTCCGTGCTTCATAAGGTATAATCCTTAGTAACTAATCTAGCTTTTAACCGCTCAATAGTACCATCAAGATGATACTTAACTGCATATACCCATTGACATCTCACAACATGTTCTCTATGAGGCAATCAACTAGCTCCCATGTATCATTTTGATATAGAGCTGACATCTCCTCTTCCAACCAAGAGATTTAAATGCCCAAGTATGAGAACTAAGATTAGAGATAGAAGACAAACAATTAACAAAAGAACAAAAATGAGAAGACACTTGAGAGAAAGAAACGAGCTTATCAATAGGATATTGAGTACAAAAATGAGTGCCTTTTCTAAAACCAATAGGAAGATCATAGGAGGGAACAACAGACGGATCAATAACCTCATGTGAAGAGGACAGAGATAGAGCAAGCACAGTCGGTATCCTTTGTTGTGGATCCATATTGACAATACATTTGTAGTTGTTTGCAAGAGGACAAAATTCGTTGTTGGCTAATTCTGATTCCAAAATATTAGTCTATGCAAGTGTGTCAAGTGAGAACTTATGCTACATCCATTCGAGCCACAATGTGGTTGAAGATTGAAGACTTGAAAACTTCAATTGAGCAACAAGATCATTTGTGTTTAGAAATGGTAAGTGAACCTAGATACCTAATTGTTAAATTATGAAATTAGGCACACACTTTACAAGTTCATTTGTTTGTATTCATGCCAGTATAGTTAAAAGTGAAAGGCTCTTAGCCTTAAAAACACCTTGCCTTATTGCCTAGGCGACCAAACTGATCACCTTTGATAACATTAGTTCACGCTTTCATGCATTCACGTCACATACTTTGCTTTTCATGCATAAATTGTGCTTTTAACTTAGATTGGATTTGAAAACATCTTTATAAAGTTTAGAAATTTGTTTTGAATGTCTTTCAACATTTAACATTGGTCTCATAACTTTTTGGAACAATAGTAATGAAAATAAATTTCGAAAACAATTTCTAGAATGACATGTTTTTACTATTTTGACCATAACTTGAAAACTACTTTGAATTTTGAGATGAGACCAAGTTTATATGAAAGTAGACTTCAAGAGCTTTCAAACGATAGGTAGAACGCCCCATTCCAACTTCGTATGAGTGAGATATCGTTGTTTGAAGTTCAGGAATGTGTGTCAAAAAATTGACATGCGTTCAAACGGGAAAGCACTCTCCGTTCGAACGGGGAAGCTTCTGTTTGTGCGTATTTTGACGAAAAATGTGGTTAAACTCTATTCCAACTCAATTTAGGACTTCCCATATTATAACTACACCTCTCTAGGGCTAAAATTTTATAGAGAGAACATAGAGTAGAGTTGTCATATACATGTCTTTGTCAATGAACTTTGCATTCTAACCATTGTTTGAGTGTTCTCTTGCATTCTATGAATTATATTCACATCATATATTGAGTACTCCAATTTTTTTAAATTCCACACACTTTGGACTCATTATTAGAAGCCACAAGACCGTTTCTTTGATTTCTTACGGTCTTAATTCATACAAGAGATCTCTTACGTTGGTGTGTGACCAACACAAGAAGACTACGTTGGTGGGTGACCAAAAGGCGAAGCACAAACTTACATTGCATGAAGTTTGCACACTGCTGAAGATAGTGGATCTGAGGATCGTAAATGGCGCTTGGTTGTAGAAGACTAATCAAAGTTGAAGTGTACAACGAGAAGTTATAGACAGAATAGTAGGTAAATCACTGAAGGTGATAGGATAGTTGTTTGTGAGTTGATAACTTTGTGGACTTGTATTTTCGTTCTTTTTTATTAGTGGATCTTTGGCAGCGTGTGGGTTTTATTCCCTAGGAGGGTTTCCCACTTAAGATTTTGTGTCTCGTGTGATTAGCTTATGCATGCATTGTTTAATATTGGACTTAAATTAATATTATTCAATTTGAGGTTGATAATCCATAACATTACGATATCAATATAAAAATATATATTTTCTTCTACGGGTGATTTGGTATCGCTTTAAATCTATTTTTCTCACAATTTGGACTCTTGTGAAAGAGATAGGAGAACACTAACAAGGATAGGAGAAACAGGTAATGGAACATAAAAGAATCAAGAACATCAATAGCTATACATACACTAGAGATAGAGAAAAATGATTTATGTTCAAGAAATGTGACATCAGCACTAATGATATAACGACAAGATTGAGGATTCCAATATTTATATCCTTTTCGAGTCCTAGAATAACCAACAAAGATACATTTGACCGCTCGATGAGCCAATTTATCATTCCCTAGAGTGAGAACATGAACAAAACATACACAACCAACGTGGAGGTAAAAGGAACAAACAACGGTCATGCACGAAATAGGGTATACGGTTAATGAGATAACAGGCAATAAGAACAACATCCCCCTAAAAATGTTGAGAAACATTCATTTGAATCATTACAGTTCTAGTAACTTCAAGAAGATGCCAATTTTTACGTTCGGCCACACCATATTGTTGTGATGTATAAGCACAAAAGGATTGATGAATAATACCATTCGCATCACAATAAGACTAAAAAGGGCCTTTAACATATTCCAAAGCATTATCAGATTGTAAAACAAAAATAGTATGGCATAACTCTTAACAAAGACCAACTACCAGATCTGATTAATAACAAAGAAATATGTCGTTCATTTACATAAAACAAACAATTCCTTCATCCTCTAAAATAAATGTATGCATGCAATAATTAAAAAGAAAATATATATTATTATGTTCTGATGGTTCTTCATACTAAATTTTAAAAAAAAGTTACCTGCTGTGGCCCTTGACGACGTGAGAAGAGCCTGGCTATAGGTTCTGTGGCAAGACCTTAGAATCGACTCAATTGCAGCCTTCACTTTTGGAATGTAGTGGCCAATATTATGACCTGCCAATGAAAGAGAAATCAACTTGACTTGAGAAGTTTAAATGACAAGATTATATATCAATCCACACGTTTAAGCTATAAAATGAGTCATCAATCACCATGAAGCATTTCCAAGCCAACATGCTGGCTTGTAGGAGACATAACAATGGCAAGTAAAGCACGGAGACCAATAACCTTGGCTTCACTTGGACTATCTTGCTTCAGTAGTTCCAATATCATATGGTTCATGGCAAAATCAAGGTTATGTTCTGCTATAGTCACACAGAACTCAACAAGTTTATCGTGTTGGACATCCTGCGTAAGCATTCCCTTCCTAAGAATTGTTAGGAGTTGTGAAGTCACACTGTCTAGGTAGTCCCACACACGATTTGGGGGCTGGGAATCCCCATGAACACTCAAGTAAAACCTCAAAACCCGATGAAGACAATCCAAGGCCATGAAACGGTGGTTCTTGTCCTGCATGATAAAGTCCAAATTATATCATGTTAGAACATCTGAAATGGAGCACAATATGGGAAAAAATAAGACCCAGGAAAGAACAACTGTATCCTCACTTTGCTTGTCCTCCGAAATGAACACTAGATAACTGAACTTACTCTAAGATGCCTGTAGAGTTGCTCCATGTGAGGACCAAAGTTAACAAGGAAAACATTAGGATCGCCAAGACAGAGAAGAAGAGTCACCAAAGGATAACCAACCTAACACAGAATTGGTCAAGTGAGGAAAAACAATCCTAAGATAAGAGCCCACACTCAAATAGATGGAGAAGAAAACCAAAGAGAACATTAATCAAAGAACAATTCCTTATAGAAGTGACCTAAATTACAATTTCTAACAAATCTAACCCCAAAAAAAAAGTTTAAAAAATTTAAAAGATAGTCTGATCAAACTACAAAAGAAAGCCAGAGTGCACAAAAGTAGTTTCTCATCCAATATTTAATCACCTATTATTTTGAAAACCTTCATGTCATATTATTTAGTTCAAATTCATATACATCACAAAAAGTGGTTAACACACTCAAGATTAAAATTGTTATGGTAATAATACCCTTTTTACATGCTAAGCCAATAAAAAAAAAAATTCCCCTTTTACATGCTAGGAATCCAGTAAGGGGAGGAAAGTGAGACCCCCTTCCCACTCCTGTGCCATACAATCTCTTTAGGTAAATACAGAAGAATAATTTTCTTATTGTGGTAAAGCAAGCTCCAAGATCCTTGCTTGTAGAATCCCACAAACATTGTGGTCATCTAAACTGAAGGGCAAAAGGAACTCAATGGGCTAAATCAATATGAATTAACAAACTGATTTGATTCTGTAACTGAATTGTTAGTAAAAAGTTATAATTTATCATGAGAAAAATGTGTGTGCTTACTAGTATTTATGCAAGCGCTTTAATTTTTAGGACTAAACTAGCAATTAATTGCATTACCCTCTGCATGCGGGTAGAGGGCCAGTTAGTTTAAAGAAGAAGGAGAAATTTTAAACTAGCTATAAAGAGTTTGAAGAGGATAAAGTTAAACAAAAAATAACAAAATCATCTGAAAAACCACATATATAACACCCAAACTCCATTGAAAAAAGAACGAAAAAGAAAACTACTTATCTAGACAAAAGAAATTTAGCATTCATTTTTTCCCCAGCTCTGAAGTTGGACAATAAAATCAACTTAGAGCATTTGTATTCCAAGAATTAACAGAATCTGGTAATTTAAAGGAGAGAAACATTCTTTATGGTTAAGAATCAGGTAAATAAGAGTAATTTCAATTCTCATATTAAAAATGACCATCTCTTGAAATTCTAGAAAAAGAAAGAACAAAGAAAAAGAACAAACAAATAGGTGGTCTGAGATTTACTTACAGCTATATGTTTACTCTGTTTGTCCATCCAATGCATCAGCTGCCCCCTTATTCGTGCAACGGCTTCATACCATAGGGTAAGTGCAGGTTCTACACCTGAAGGAGGCCACTGGCCCTTTCCACCATCTGCAAGTGGTGCTAGAATGTTTGAAAGCATATTGCATAGCGCATGGTAAAGTTCACTTTTTCTTTTATGGGGAGCACGATTAAGAGGGTTTGCTTTTGCCACGAAAGAGGCCGATGCATTCAATCCACCCTCAGTCTTAACCTGGCAATCATCTTATTGTTATATACTTGTCTTCATGCAAATTTACCAGAACTTAATTTTACACATACCCCAAGCTTCAGATACCGCATCCCATTAATGATACTAAGTGTTTCACTTCGGGCAACATTAGTATCGATCCGGCGAGTATTGAGTTCCATGAAAAAGCGCTCAGTCACGGAACTAAACCTATTAAGAGAAGGGAAAGTATTAGCAAAAATTATAAAAGGTTTACTATACTGAAACTAGATCTAAGCATATATACTGCACCAGCATCACATTCTCAGTGATAACAAGACCATCAACTGATGAACGCATGTAGAAGTATGCATATATTGTAAGCATGCCTTATTAAGTTATAATGCACATTACTTGCAAAGTTTTCAATTTTCGTCCACATAAAAACTTATTCTGCTGTATATGATGATAAAACTCACTGATGAGAATATTTCTGAACCAGGAAAGTGAACAGTGTTGTCAGTAAGGTAGCCAAGAAAAGAGAAAACATAATCAGCAAGCCAGTCAGCAGTATGAAAGACTTCACTTATTTGTTATTTCCCTTTCCCTTCTTCAATTAGTATATCAACTAGGGTTCCATTCAATTAAAAATGTCAAAGCAATTAAATCAATATAATATTTGGATGCATTTTAACCGGACTGTAAAAATAAATAAATAAATAAAAGGGAAAAGAAAGATTTGGCACATTTCGAGTGACTATAAGAGTAGCTCCACTAGCAGGTTAGTGATATATAACTAGGAATGGCAACGGGGTGGGTTTGGAGCGGGGTGGGCCTTCCCCAACACCGACCCCATTTATATTCTCCACCCCCAACCCCGCTTCTCCCGTTTAGAGGCTTACCCCGACCCCGTTTATATTCCCCAACTCCACCCCACCCCACCCCACCCCGAACCGAACCCCGATATTTATTTTTTTTGAGTAAGTTAAAACTTTTATTTTGATAGATTAATTAATTTTTTATTGCCAAAACAACTAATATAAGAAAAAATAATATGAGTGTGACAAGAAAAACATTAAAACTAATTTTATATAGTGTTATTTATTGGTAAATATAGTGTATATAAGAATAAATAAATAAATAATTAATATATAAACGGGACGGGATGACCATCCCCCAAACCAGCCCCGAACCTGACGGGGTTTTAAAGGCCCCACCCCGACCCCGCCTTGACCCCGTTTATGAGCATCCCATACCCGCCCCATGAGGGGCGGGGCAAATTGCCATCCCTATATATAATACATCAAATCTGATAGTTCAAACAAACTGAACACAAAAGGGCAATAAAGATTTTAACAAATATAGTAGAAACAAAGGTTGAATTAGATAATCCCTGATACAAAATAAGGCAGAGAGAGCGAGAGAGAGAGAGAGAGAGGGAGAAGTGCTTAGGGTTATACATTAACCCTAACACGTTACTAATATATATATATATATATATATATGTAAGGAGAACAAAGTACAAGGACAAAAATACCCCTCTCACCAAATAACTCGTAACACTCCCCCTCAAGTTGGGAAGTATATATCATACAATCCCAACTTGTTATATATCAACTTTAAACAAGGTTTACCCAAGAACTTAGTAAAAGTATCAGCAAGCTGAGCTCTGTAGACACATAAGGAGTAGAAATCAAACCATTCTCCACTCGTTCTCGAACAAGATGACAATTTACTTCAATGTGCTTAGTTCTCTCATGGAAAACTGAGTTGGAAGTGATGTGAATAGCCGCTTGATTATCACAATGTATAGTCATAGGTGTTAGATTACCAGTTGCTCTAAAAACGTAAGCTATTAGAGAAGGGGCCAACAATGTATATCAAGCTCCCAACCTATGAAGTACGGATACTCTATTTTGACTCACGTGTCTGTCGTACATGTGTCGGACACCGACACTCTCGAACACTTCACTGACACGTGTCCGGACACTTGAATCATGGATGTTGATGATTAAATGAAGAAATTCTTTAATTTTTATTTAATGGCTTTGTTATTTTAATATCTTAATAATATTTTTTTTCAATATGTGCGTTTTTATGCCAATTTTAATTGAAATAACATTAGGTTTTTATTATACGATCATATACAAAACATAAAAATTTATATATTCAAGGTGTTCCTAACGTGTCCGTGTCCTAACATGCCCGTGTCCTAACGTGTCTGTGTCCTACTTTTTTGAGAAATAATGTGTCTGCGTGTCTGTGTCGTGTCGTATCCGTGTCTTGTTTCCGTATCCGTGCTTCTTAGCTCCCAACACTCCCCCTGCACGTGCGACCCCGGACTCACACGTGAAGAGACAAAGAAACCACAGACAAATGGAAATAGAGAGACTTGAACCCAAGACCTTTCATAACCAAAGCTCTGATACCATGTTAGATCACTAGTTGCTCAAAAAGCTTAAGCTGTTAAAGAATGGGCCAACAATGTATATCAAGCTCTAAACGATAGGCAGTTGCACACCAATCCCAATCTCTTCTAGAAAGTGTTTCACACACATAAGCTCACATGAAGTATGAGCCATAACTCGATATTTGGCCTCGGCACTAGACCTAGTAACAACACTCTGCTTCTTACTCTTCCAAGTGCCCAGATTACCACCCAAGAAAAGTACAATATCCTGTAGTAGACCTCATGTCTAAAGGAGATCCTGCCCAATTTGGGTCTGTTAAGGCTTTCACATATAAATGACCATTGGTCCTATACAAAAGTCCACTGACCTGAATGAGCATTAAGATACTTTACAACCCGAAGAGTAGCTTCCCAATGAGGCAAATGAGGAGCTGACATATACTGACTTATTATACTAACAACAGAGGATACATCTGGATGATTAATGGTGAGATAATTTAACTTACCGACCAACATTCTATAACAATTAGGATTAGGTAACAACTCCCCCTGATCAATATGAAGTTTGACATTGGAATCCACAAGAGTCTTTACAGGTTTCGTCCCCAACAAGCCTGTTTCTTCTAAAATGTCCAACACATTTTCTTTGAGACAAAATGTTCCTGATGAAGCTCATAGATCCGGTGAGGATTGTTTACACCTGAATACAATTCCCGAGCTTGTTCCCATACTAGTTTGGCAGTGGATAAGAAGATAAGAGTAGAACTAATTTGTGGTTCCATACTATTCCACAACCAACTCCAAATCCGAGCATCTTCAGCACGCCAATCAGCATATTTACCATCTGTGGATTCAGGGGATCATCTGTCAAATACTTGAATTTCTTTCTCCCAAGTAAAAACACCTTAACTGACTGCAACCGTTGAGCATAATTACTTCTATTTAACCGAATGGTAGTAATAGAGAGTAAGTCTGAAGAAAAGGGAAACCACGGCTGAAGTGTGTCCTTACACTCCATAACAATCACAAGAACAATCCCACACAAGAGTAAAATTAGACAATATAGTTCTTGTCCAGCTAATGAATTCAAATACCACAATATAGCAATCTAAGGGCCTTCACAAACACCATACACAACCTGACAATTTCAACACCAATCAACACACCACAATAGATAGTATTCCAAAACAGAAAAACAGAGAGATATTTGCTGCTAAATAAACCAAACAGTAGTGTCGATACATGTAGAATTCACCAAGAGCCAATATAACGTCACCACAAGCAAAGATGGTATTGCATACACAACTGAAATTAGCCCACAGACTACCACAGCACCCAAACAGAAATAAAATCAAACAGCTGCAAGTCAAACTAAGCCCAAACAAACCATAGTACGGTTCCAGCATTCACAACAACCCACGAAAATTGATGGAACATCACAACCAAGATATAAGTCACCAAACTATTTTAGGGGGTAATTCTCTACACTAAATCGCACTTAGGAGTCAAAAAAATTTGGAGCAAACAAGATTCAATGCAAGCACAATAATTGAAAAACAGATCTAAGCCAAAAACTAACATCTCTTCGAAACAAAGGGATTATGGCCTTCTAAACTGCTTCGACCCCTCAAGCAACCACCAAAAATGTATAGAGACGAGAGAGACGCCCTTTATGGTAGGGTTTTGGAACCCTTACCTCTTGCCCGTACAGTGCTAACGTCAGCATTGGTCACTGCTGACATTGAAAAATTTCGGGCAGCAACTCCACTCGAAATTCCTCAAGCAATCACACGATGATCTTCAAGATTAATGTTTACAATCTCTTAGTTTAGAATGAAGAACTCCAGGAGATATAAGAAAAGAGAGATAAAAAGAAGAAAGAAGAAGGAAAAGAAAAGAGAATTAAGTGGAACCGATCTAGGTTTAACGCTCTTATACCATGATACAAAAAAGGGCACAGAGAGAAAGAGAGGTGCTTAGGGTAATACATTAACTCTAACACATAACAAATATATATATATATATGGAGAACAAAGTACAAGGACAAAAATACCCCTCACCAAATAACTCATAACAATCCCCATGCGAGTGATTTTATAGTCAGAAAAAACAACCAATTTTTTTCGTCCCATAAACAGTAGGCTTCCTTGTAGAATGTAGTTACAAAAAAAAAAGGTGGGGGAGATATACAAAAGCGTTGCATTGTCCAAAAAAAATAGCATCAATATTAACACTTCTTTGAGCAATTCTTATTGTGTGCCAAACTTGACCAAGAATAGATTGATTGGGAACAACTAAACTAAGCATGACACAAACTGATTCACTACAACTATGCAACAAATCAAAACCAAATACATGTATTACAAAGGCAACTTTTTCTTTGATAAGTCTATATTATAAAAGCTACACTAATATATAACAGTATTACAATTAATGTTCCAGAAACCCTATTCATTGTAGTTTAACAGCTTTAAACTGTATCTAGTTCTATCAGTTTCAAGAAACCTAGGTTATACAATTACCTGATCCGAGACAAAGCTCCAAGAAGTTGTGCAACAAGGTCCAGAAGGAGCCCCCGCAAATCAACCAATGATGGATATTCAACCTGGCTAACAACCCTGCAATAAGTAAATATTGAATTCATTTCTCATTTTCCACTTTACCCACTTTAGATGACCTACAACATCATGCTTAACTAGTTGTTTGCAAGCACTCTAACACATAACTAACAAGTTAAGACTCGGTTTTATACAAATCTATCTACCTTTAAGCGCATTGTTCAACAAGATACAAAACTAAAACTTCCTTGATTATTATGCAATACAAATCAATGAGAACTCATGCCAAATTCAACCATTATTTCCTAAAGCATTTTGTGGAGATACAGCCTATACACCTAGAAGTATGTCAATTGTTACCCTTTTGCATGACAAATTTAGTGCATAGTGACAAATATGCCATCTTAATTTTGAAGAATCAAGATATGAACCTAAAAAATAAATAAACAAACAATACACATGCCCACACATTGAAAAAAAAAAAAAAAATGTTGTACACAAATCTCATTTTAAAACAGACACCAGCTTGAACGAATCCATGCTTGATGCATGCTAATTTGTCCAATGAAGGCATCAATTTTGCATGTGCTAAACCATTGTTTGAACAGTTCAACGAACATATATTTCACACTGATTCAAGAATGAAGTCCGATTATAATATTGTAAATAAAACCAACATAAAACTTCGCGTATCACAATAAGAATTGAACCCAAAACCCACCCCACCCACTCCTACTGATTTCTTTACTGGCACACTAGCTGCAAAAGAGATTTGACCATAAGACAGAAACCAAAATTGTTAGTATAGCCAGCTTTAAGTTCCATCAGATAAAGAGTAATACTAGTGTTTTGTGATACAATGCACACAAAAAATAACTATTTTTCCCCAGATGAGTGTTGCACGCAAAAAATAACTTGCAAATCAATAACATAATTCAAGGTAGCCATGTGAAATTTCAAGTTTCTACAACCATCTCAAACATCCTTACCTATCAGCATTGATTAGCCAGTCAAACACAAAATTCTCAAGCCCAATCCAAAGCTTCTCTGCAGTGAGAGGAAGCACATTTCATTTGGCTAGAAAATATCCCAATACCAATAAAAGGCAACATAATAATAGAATTACCAAACCTGTAAGTCCCTCTTGTGGGCAGCACTCCACAAAGCGAATACAAGCTGAGCAAAAAATGCACTCAACTGCAAGCTGAGCGCCACATAAGAACATTATTAACTTTCTAATAACTTAGTAACTTACCCCGAACTAACAACTTGATGGAGACATACATAATAGGAAGGCAGGTGTTTTATAATCAAAACATATTTCATGCTCGTCTTTATGGGAAGCCTAATAGAATAGCCCTCAACAATTTTTAGTATAACATATATATAATATATCCCATGACCTTCTGGCATCCCACAGCAATTTTAACCAATTTTCTGTCATGCAGACAAGAGAAGTACAATATTTGAATAAATTGCAATGCCTAAGTACAGATTTCAAGCCTCACTGCATGCACAATAGAGGCAAAAACTGGCATGTTAACCATAAGCAAACCATTTGCACATTAACCATGTGTTACCCAGTGCCCATACATCCTCATTGTTCAAGACTATTTTAATTCAATCAAACTGTAAAGTTCATTCAGTGAACTAAGTCTAAAAATTAGTTGTGATACCAGGGTGCTTAGAAGAATGAATCTTTGAAAGATTTAATAGCTAAGGATTGGCCAACTGTCATTATGTCCATAGACCAAATCCTCGTGAGCTCACATGAATCTCAACTCAATTCTGCTTATAAAGTAACCAAAGTTTAACCCAGAAGGGATGAAACTAGCTTTCTCTTAAGACTGATAGATTGCAGGATTATCAAGAGGAAAAAAAAAAGGCGGTGGAGATTTCTGGACGACATGTATTTTGGAGTTGAAGTTGTTAAATAAAAGGCCAATGGTTTGAGGTTGATTATAGTTTGGCATGATATGGTGGGGTTGAAATAAGGACTCAAATAGTGCCATGTATAGAAACAAGACAATTGTAATTAAGAAGAGGAGATATCTAGGAATCTCATCAGGAATTCTCATGCTTCACCCTCGCAAGGTTGCAAGGTTTAAGTTACATCACACATAAAATTTCAAATTCCAACACTATTGATATAAAAGATCAAATATATATTTATAGACCACTGAGCCTTCCTACTGCCAGAATCATGACTCCAAAAATAGGAAACTGGTAAACTATGACTAATAAAGAATATTCTAGATTAAACAGGACTTTAAATAAAACTCAAATAACATAATTCGTCAATAAAAGAAAAAAAAGATTCATAAACCACAACTCCCACCTATATCTAATAAATATAGAAATTACCAAAATATACTTCACTCCTAAAACTTAATAGAATAAAAATAAGGATGACCAGTAACATACTAACTTTAAAAGGCATAATTATATACTCAAAATTAACCCAAAATTTCCAAATCGTGCTCCATGTAAAATTTCTGATTTTCCTTTTCTTGTTAGTATGCTCCTCATCACAAAGTTTACACTCACATCCCAAAATTTGGTAAAAATGCATGCATAATCCACAACTTGAAGATAGAGTTTAAAGGCTTCCTCTCTATTTCTTGCAGCTTAATAATTGCATTGATAATTACGTCATAAATTGCAACAACTAGCTCATGAGTTGCAACCATAATTTCATAAACTGGGGAAAGAAAATCAACATATGGCATGATTTTGGTGTTAAGCAGAAGCTAACTCCATTGCGTGCCTAGTAAGTACCAGAAAATCTGATGTGAGGTGAAGCCTTAAACAAGGAAACCAAAGCCAAAGCTGTCCTGTGATCAAATATGGTGGGCTAGGGGCTAGGGCTTTAATTTTTTGGGTTTACAGTTGAAAAGGTAAGGTTAGGGCTTAGGAAGGAAGTTAGGCTTGAGTTGGTTGAGTTTTATGATTGAATTTGGTACGAAATTCAGGATTCGAGTTGCTGGAAATTCCTGGCAGCAAATATAAATTAAGGTTTTAGGGGCTGTAATTGTTGGTGAATAAGGTTATGGTTGAATTTTATTAATCAAAGTTGTTCACTTGTCTATACAAAAGACTTGCATATATAGAAGCATATAAGCTTTCCAACTAGATATAGACTTTCTTAAATCCTACTAGACCCAAATCTACAAATTCCAAATAAGTATAGGATTAAACAAAATTTATAACCAAAAGCCTAATAAGCTAGACGCCAAACATATATAAAACTACAAAAGACCCCTGATCTAAAAAATTACCAAATAGACCTAGTAGTTAGAAATCTAATTTTTCTTAACTCAAAACGAGTTAGAATTACATGGATTCTCTCACACCCATCCAAGAATAATCTCTAATCACTTGACACCTATAGTAGAACCCACTGGACAATTGGTGGAGGCTAGACTTCTCTGTTTTTTTCCTTTTCCAAGCATATATGATTGAGGCAACTTACTAACACACTGCAAATCATTAGGATATTGTTACTTCTCATCCAAAAAATGACAAATTACAACGTCCATAAATTACCATTTCAGGGTTATCTAACAGAATAATACTGCTGTCTTGGCAAATCTTCAGATTTTAAATATCTGGAATTACATATATTTTGGGGAAGTATCTACTATAGAATTAGGCGTACAAATGAGCCAAGCTGTTCATGAACAACTTGGGATCAGCTCAATAATCAGCTCATTCATGTTTATTCATTTAAAAAATGATCCAAGCTTGAGCTCAATTACCGAGCCCAATCAATGTCAAGCTTGGCTCAGATAGGCCCGTGCATACAAGCATTTAGAGGTGTTTAGATTTATAAGGTATCTAAAGGGCTCGGATAGGCTTGTGAATACAAGCATACAGTGGTGTTTAGATTTATAAGGTGTCCGTAGCTAAAGCTATGTGTCTCTAGCCAATTGGTTGGTTGGTTGGAAAAAGAATATATAAGAGGTGAAGTTTAAATTCACATAACCACTACTCATAACTTACTGGATAGAAAATCGGTTGAATTTGCGGGATTTTTTTTTTTCCTGGTGTTGGGGGGAGAGGAGGAGTTGTTTCAGAAAGGAAAATGTTACTTTCATTTGATTTTGACTGAATCTATTCAAGGGTGGTGTCTTCTCCCCTTTTCAAACAAAGACTGAAACTCTCAATTTTATTTTTTTTTATAAGTGAAAAGTCTCAATATAAGAGCTCAGCCCGAGATGATTGCAAGATTAGCCAAATTATCCCAAGCCCAGATTAAACAGGATTAGCTCAGCTTGTGACGATTCCAAGCTGAGTCTGAGCACAGGCTAATTTGACTGGGCCAAGCCCAAACAGCCCAAAGCTTGGCTCATTTTTTTTTTATAGATAAAATGATAAATCATCAAAGGCCCAAGAAGAGCAGAAAATACAAAATACATCAAGATTTTAAGCCCCCCAAGAAATCTACAAAAGAATCTATACAATAGGGAAAAGCTTCTATTACCCAAAAATACAAAAGGTGTAAAATCCTATCTTTAAAACTACAGGGGGATGTGATTTCCCCTTCAAAAATTCTGCTAAATCTTTCTTTCCATATACTCCAAAAGATACAAAGAGGAGTAAGCCTCCACACCCTCCTCACGTCACAGCCCACCCGAGTACCATGCCATGCTTTAGTCATCTCATCAACCAACCAAGGCATCACCCATAAGAAACCGAACAGCAAAAGACAAGCTTGCCAAACCTCCTTAGCAAAAGAGCAAATAATTGACAGTCTCTTCCCCCTCCCAACACACAACACATCTATTTGCCAAGGAGAATCATCTTCTTTGGAGATTATCTTGACTTAAGATTGCTTTTCAAAGAACGGACCATGCAAAGAAAGCCAACTATGTGGGAGCATTAAACTTCCAAATAGCCTTCCATGGGAAATTCTCCATACATTTCTTTACTAGGTGCATATAAAAGGATTTCACCAAAAATTCTCCTTTACCATCCAATTTCCACCAAAGGGCATCATCTTTAACCGTTTTCACATGAAGGCTATAAAGAAATGCCATCAAATTAAGAGCACCTCCACCTCCCAATCATTGAGAATTCTCCTAAAGCAATTTAAGCAAGGATTCCAAAGCTTGACTCATTTGTAGCCCTAAATAGAATAGAGTTTATATTGTGGGCAATGCAACTAACAATTTTCTAATTTACTAATTCATTTTATTTGTAACACTTTATGCTTTTACAAGCCATGTCTCAAACTACTTTTTTTTTTTTACAAGTAAAATCTCAATTTTTTCGTTCCTTTGCTTGTGAGTTTTTGGATGTTGTGGGGGCTAATCAAAGTTAAATCATATGAAATTCTATTCCATGAATGTCTAAGTATATAGAAATGATAATGAGAAGTGGTGACCGCAAATACTCTATCAGTCCTAAGGCATTTTTCATAGCAGTTTACACTCTCATGGTAGTTCGGATCCACCCTCACAATCCATGCTCGTGTCCTTCATGACTTAAGTTTCTTTTTTGTTTTTTGCAAGAATGAGTTGAGTTTCTTACTAATCATGTTTTCTTCATTTGTTACTTGTCCTTGTAATTGAACCACAACACACTGGACACCATATCAATCACAACATCCACTTAAAACTTCTGGAAAACCTCTCTGTTCTCCATTTTCCAGCTATTAGGATAACAATGGGGGCAACTGAAGACAATATGAATCAATTTACTTTCTATTCCAAATCAATTGTATTACATACAATGGCTCTACTTATAATATACAATGAGAAGAGAAATATAGAAATAACAGAGAAAAGGAAACAAAGGAAAAAGGAAATAAAAATATGTCACCTAATTAACCTAAATCTCCTACCATAATTTTCTCTAATTCATAATTACATTCAGAAATAAATCCCACTTAATTATCCGAGATTTCCACACTCCCCCTCAAGTTGGGTCATAGATGTTGATCATGTCCAACTTGCAGATAAAATCTTCAAAGCTGGACCGCTGTAGACCCTTAGTGAATATATCTGCTAATTGTTCCCTTGTAGGGATGTAAGTCATGCAGACTGTCCCTTTCTCAATTTTCTCCTTTATAAAATGCCTATCAACTTCTATGTGTTTCGTCCTGTCGTGTTGGACCGGATTATGAGAAATGCTGATGGCGGCTTTGTTGTCACAGTAGAGTTTGATGGGAAGCTCTATTGTGATGTGTAGTTCCTCTAAGAGCTTCTGTAACCACAACCCTTCACACATCCCTTGTGCAACGGCTCTGAATTCAGCTTCAGCACTACTTCTGGCTACCACATTCTGCTTCTTACTCCTCCATGTTACTAGATTTCCCCAAACATAGGTACAGTAGCCTGTGGTGGACCTTTTGTCTTCTACTAATCCTGCCCAATCTGCATCTGTATAGATTTCCACCTTTTTTCTGTCTCCTTTCTTAAAGAATAAGCCTCGCCCTGGAGAGCCTTTCAGATATCTGAGTATCTTATATACTGCTTCTAGGTGACCTTCCTTTGGTGAATGCATATGCTGACTGATCACACTCACAGCAAAAGCAATGTCAGGTCTGGTGTGAGATAGGTATATCAATCTACCTGCTAGTCTCTGATATCTTTCTCTATCTACTGGTTTTCCAGCGTCTTCCATTCTCTTTCCTGCCTCGATCGGAGTATCACTTGGCTTGCAACCAAGCATCCCAGTCTCAGTCAAAAGGTCGAGTACATACTTTCTCTGAGATATACTAATTCCTTTCTTTGACCTGGCCACTTCCATTCCCAGAAAGTATCGCATTTGACCTAGGTCTTTAACCTCAAATTCTGTGGCTAAGACCTTCTTCAATCTTTCTATTTCTCCTGTGTTATCTCCAGTAAGAATGATGTCATCAACATAAACAATCAGAATGGTTCTGCTTCCATCATTGGACTGTTTGATGAACATGGTATGATCTGACTGTCCTTGTTGATATCCTTGATTCTTCATCACTTTTGCAAATCTATCAAACCATGCCCTTGGTGATTGTTTTAGTCCATATAGGGATTTCTTCAGTTTACATACTCTGGTTTCATCTCCTTCTTTGTAAACTCCTGGAGGTAGCGTCATGAACACTTCTTCTTCCAGTTCACCATTTAGAAAGGCATTCTTGATGTCGAATTGGTGGAGTGGCCAATCCAGATTTGCTGCCAAGGACAAGAGTACCCGTATAGTGTTCAGCTTTGCCACGGGTGCAAATGTCTCGGTATAGTCAATACCATATGTCTGAGTGAAACCCTTTGCAACTAGGCGAGCTTTGTATCGTTCCACTGTACCATTCGCCTTGTACTTCACTGTGAATACCCACTTACAGCCTACTGGCTTCTTCCCTTTTGGTAAAGACATTACTTCCCAAGTCTCATTTTTTTCCAATGCTCTGATTTCTTCCATTACTGCTTTTCTCCATTCTGGAATGCCCAAAGCCTCTTGGATATTCTTAGGAATCTGGATCCTGTCAAGATTAGACGTAAAAGCACGACATTTGGCTGAAAGAGCATTATAAGAGACAAATTTTGAAATAGGATGGGAAGTACATGAACGAGGTTGTTTTCGAAGAGCAATAGGTAGATCATCAAGGTTTGTTACCTGGTCAAGATTGGATTTTGGCTCATAAGGAGTCGGAGCTATCATCGGTTCAGACTCTTTTGGTGCTTCGGATGTGAAGATCTCATCAGTCTTTGATTTTGGTCTCCTTGAATAAACAAGTGTCTCCCTGCCTTTTTATTTTTCCACATCGCCCCCTGAGTTCAAGATTCCTTCTGTGTTGGACAAGGAAGGAGAAGATGTACTGTGAGGGATAGACTCGGAAGGAGGAGGTGTACTGTGAGGGATAGACTCCAAGATAGCCATGTCAAAGTCTGTATCAGAATGTTGAGCTTCTCTCAAGGACTCCCCCTGAAGCGAGTAGTAGGGAGTATGCTCAAAAAAGGTGATATCCCGACTAACATATAACTTTTGTGAGATAGGATCATAGCATTTGTAACCCTTTTGAGTAGGGGAATAGCCAAGAAAGACACATTTGAGAGCTCTAGGATCCAATTTGTTACGTTGGGAAGCGTGAATATGGACAAACACTGTGGACCCAAAGACACGGAGAGGAAGAAAGGAACTGACGCGAGAATTAGGAAAGATCTCCTGGAATTTTTGGAGAGGAGTTGCAAATGAGAGAACTCGACTAGGCATTCGATTGATGAGAAACGCAGCGGTCAAAATGGCATCACCCCAAAAAGATTTTTGCATGTGAGATGTAAACATTAAGGCACGAGCTATCTCAAGAATATGTCGGTTTTTTCTTTCAGCAACCCCATTTTGTTGGGGGGTTTGAACACAGGAACTCTGATGAATAATACCTGTGTCTCGAAAGTAAGGGCTTAAGGAAGAATTGAAATATTCTGTGCCATTATCAGTGCGAAGAATCTGGATTTTGGTGTGAAATTGGGTGTAAACCATGTTGTAGAAATTCATGAATACTGAGGGAACCTCAGATTTGTCATTTAGTAGAAATACCCAACAGAGACGAGAATGATCATCGATAAATGTTATAAACCATTTTTTGTGGGTCCGATTAGGGATCCGTGAAGGGCCCCAAAGATCACTGTGTATTAGGGTAAAAGGCAGTGATGGTTTATAAGAGGATGTGGGAAAACAAGTACGATGATGTTTTGTGAGTTCACAAACTTCACATTGTAAATCCAAAGGAGTTTTATTCAAACAAAGTGATGGAAACAACTGTTTCAAATATTGAAAACTAGGATGACCCATCCGTTTATGCCATAACAAAAGATCACTATCCCTAGGACTAAATGCAGAATTACAAAGAGGAGGACGACACTGTTTATTCATGGGAACATCATCAAAGTAGTAGAGTCCCTCGCATTCCTTAGCACTGCCAATCGTCTTCCCCGATGATAGATCCTGAAAAACACAATGAGAAGACAAAAAAATAGCTGAGCAATGAGATTATTTGGTTAGCTGACTGATAGATAACAAATTGCAAGAAAGATTAGGAACATGAAGAACAGACTCCAAAGTAATAAATTCAGAGATGCGGATACTCCCCTTGCCAGCTACTGGGGATAAAGTACCATCTGCAATTTTTATTTTCAAATTACCAGCACAAGGGGAATATGTAGTGAATAAATGATGAGCATCAGTCATATGGTCAGATGCACCTGAGTCAATAATCCAGGGAGTATGATTCAAAGTGGAACTAAGTGCTGACAAAAAGGTACCTTTGTGGGCTAAGGAACCCGAAGGCAATTGATTGGAGGACTGACCCGAGGTTTGAAAAGTCGAAAATAGGGCATAAAGTTTCTCAAGTTGCTCGGGATTAAAACCCCCACTAATGGGCTGTTCAGTAGAGGCCTGGTATCCATGTGATTTATTGGACTGTCTGGGCTTCCAATCTGCAGGCTTGCCATGTAAGGTCCAACAGGTATCTTTGGTATGGCCCGATTTTCTACAATGCTCACAAAAGGGGCGTTTATTTGATTTTGGGCCGGATCCATGATTTGGGCCGGATCCATTATAAGATCCATGAAGCCCACGGCTTATAAAAGGTTCCAACCCGACACCAAGATGGTTCTGTCTCGACCCGTTGGACAACCCACGCAAACCACCTTCTTCTCCCTCAGAGACGACATTCGACCGTGAACCAGATCGGCCCGTCGTCACCATCCCTCGACTCGCAAGGGCAGAGCCCTCAATTCCTGTCTCTGCTTTCCCCTTCAGCATCACCTTCCGTCTCTGTTCTTCCCGTCGCACCTCGGCGAAGACCTCACGGATGGAGGGAAGTGGTCGTCGACCAAGGATCCTGCTGCGAACATCATCGAGGTCACGATTCAGCCCTGCCAGAAATTCGAACACCCTCTCGGCTTCCATTCGTTTCTGGAATCGAACACTGTCACCCGTGCACTCCCAGTCTTCTCCGCAACTGAGATCGAGCTCTTGCCACAGTCCCAGCATCTCGGTGTAGAATTCTGTGACTTCCCGATCTCCTTGTTTCAACTGCCACAGTCTTGTTTTGAGTTCGAAGACCTGTGACGCATCTCCGGCATCTGAGTACGTCTCTCTCACAGCGTCCCAAACATCTTTGGCAGTCGGGAGGAACATGTATGTTCTTCCGATGGTTGGTCTCATCGAGTTGATCAAGCATGAGGTGATGAATGAATTCTCTGAACGCCATTTTTGGAGAGCCGTAGCATCGCCTGAGGGAGGCTGCTTGATCTCGCCTGTCAGGAATCCCAGTTTGCCTCTGCCGTCAATAACCAGTTTGATGGATTGAGCCCATTCTCGGTAATTCTTTCCATTTAATTTCTCTATGGTGAGATGGAATGAGGGATTCTCGATTGCTGCAGTCGAACTCATGGAAGTGATGGTCTCTGACTCTGCTTCCTGAGTTACCGACTGCGTAGAGTCATGGCTGGCAGCCATATTGTGCTAGGGTTTTTCGTATCCCTGCTCTGATACCATGAAGACAATATGAATCAATTTACTTTCTATTCCAAATCAATTGTATTACATACAATGGCTCTACTTATAATATACAATGAGAAGAGAAATATAGAAATAACAGAGAAAAGGAAACAAAGGAAAAAGGAAATAAAAATATGTCACCTAATTAACCTAAATCTCCTACCATAATTTTCTCTAATTCATAATTACATTCAGAAATAAATCCCACTTAATTATCCGAGATTTCCACAGCAACCAACAGACAAATATTCTACAATGAACTATAAATGCAATCGCATAAGCAGTGCTATGATGAAGACGGTTCACAAAGTCCCACTCCAAAAATTCATTGAGACAAGGATGGAAACAATGTAAACAGTGAATTACACTCAATCATGGTAGTTTTGATCTACCCATGGTGTTTTGGACCAAATTTTGATAAATCATCCATTCAAGCCCATAGATTTTATTCTCCAGTTCTCAATAATCACATTTTCTTCATTTGTTACATCTAGATTTTTTCTATTTTTTTATCTTTTTTTAAAGGTAAATCACACACACCACACACTTTGGCCCCTAAGGGACTTGAACCTTGAACCTCCCATATGGCGAGGTGGATGAGGTACCAATCAAGCTAGAGCTTATTGGTTAGATCTTTTCTAAATTATCCCATAACCCAAACTTCTGCTGAACTTTTTCAAAAACCTGCAACTCCAGATTGCAGAGCATTGGAATGATAATGGTGAGCAATCAACAGAAGCAGCACTACAAACCACTACAAACTAATGGACTAAAAAATGAGATTATACAAGTAAGCACTAAAATGAAGATGATGATGATAACGATTCTGAGAGTCTTTCTCTAACAAGATATATATGTGGCAACATTAAATATGTTACAGGTTTTTTATCTGTTGAAAAGCTATAACTACAGTTAAAGCTTAGTATTTATAGTTCTTTGTCATAATCTCAGTTGTTGTCTAAAACTAAGTGGATAACCTATGTGACCCTATAATAATAATGAGGATTATAAATGCTAAACGTGTACTTCCCAACAATGATCAGCAACACTATCTCGTTCCACTATTCTCATCCATAGTAACACGAACCTATTTGCAAAAGGAAAAAAAAAAAACAATTTTCCTTGAACGGCAAAGTATTGTATTGTATAATTGTATTCCACTCAAAAAAGGTGCCCGAGGGGGGCACAAACCATAATTAAAATAATATAATAAAAAAAGAGAAAGGAAAAAGACACAAAAATTAAAGTCATAGCTGCCCCAAAAATTCTACAAAAGTATCTAAATACAAAAGAATTGCCTCCTTAACCCAAAAAAAAAAAAAAGAGTAATCTTAAAAATCTATCCTGGAAGCATGTAGAGGATTGTTTGATTCCTTCAAATATCCTCCTATTCCTTTTTCCCCATATAAACCAAACTAGACAAAGGGGCACCATCCTCCAAACAACTCTCCTCCTTTCTCATTCTACTACATCTACAACTCAAAAGCATCTCCCTTATATTTCCCAACATCACCCAACTACATCCAACAAGAGAAAAGATAAAATTCCAAGCATCCTTTGTAAATTTTCAATGTAAGAGAAGATGAACCACCGACTCAGCCTCCTCACACATGAAACAATGGCTAGCTAAATGGAAGCCTCTCCTTTGAAGATTATCTATAGTCAATATCCCTCCCCAAGTCGCCACCCACGCAAAAAAAAAATCCATCTTTGAAGGCACCACGGATTTCCATACCATTTCCAAGGAAAGTAATCATCTTTACTAACTTATCCAAAAAAAAAAGTAATCATCTTTACTAGCCACCAAATCTTTGTAAAATGAACTAACAATGAACTTCCTACAACTATTCATTTTCCACACCATCGCATCTTTCATTCCCTAAGTCACATTGAATCTAATAATCCCCATCACCTCCCCTTCTCCCAATCATAAAAGTCCCTGAGAAAGTTAGGACTCCATACCAAATTACCTCCCACCAAGTACACACAATCGGCAACTAAATCATCCCCATTCCTTGCTAGGTTGAACAAGGCCGGAAATCGCCTTTCTAAAACCTCATCACCACGCCAAGCATCCTTCCAAAATTTGACTCTCTATTCCTCCCCTAACTAAGACCGAACCCTGGGCAAGAAATCATCAACACCTCTACTAATCAGTTTCCACACCCCGCACCCATGGGCCTCCACTACTTGCTTAGAGAACCAACCCCCCTCTTCATCACCATATTTAGTAGTGATTACCTCCTTCCATAACATCTCATGTTCAACCGCATATCTCTACAACCATTTTCCCATGAGTGCTTTGTCCCACAAATCCTTCAAACCCAGTCCTCCTCCTCCCCCTTTCAAAGGAAGCTTTGCCTTGTCCCAACCCACAAGGTGTATTTTTCTCTCCCCATCCTTCCCACCCAAGGGAAGTCTCTTTGCATCTTCTCCAACTTCTTCTCAACTGACACGGACATAGGAAAAGGAGACATATAGTATGTTGGAAGGTTAGCTAGAGTACTCTTAATAAGCATGCTTTGGCCTCCTTCCAATAAATACTATCGCTTCCATCTTGCTAGTCGACATTGAAATCTTTCTACCACAAGATCCCATACTGCTGCAAACCTCCCTAGAGCTCCTAATGGCAATCCCAAGTAAGTTGCCTCTTCTCCTAATCCCATAGCCAACTCCTCCACGCCCCTTACTTCTCCTACTGGAATGAATTTACCCTCACACTCGACACAGCTTCAAAACACATCAAGACACACCTCAAATATCTTAGTTGCCTCTTCTCCACATCACAGAATATTATGGTATCATATGCATACAGCATGTGAGAGATCCACACCTTCCTGCCACTCCTATCCTCCACAACAAAACCACTCATTAAATTCCCCACCACTGCTCTCGTCAACATTCTGCTAAACGCCTCCATTACCATCACAAACAAAAGGGGAGACCCTGTCGTAGTCCTTGTGACCACCGGAAGAAATGTGCCAAAAAGCCACTGACAAGAATCAAAAAAGAAACTGAAGAGATGCACATTTCCATCAACCTTCTCCATTTTACTTCAAATCCCATCTTCTTCACCGTGACAAGAAGAAGAAAGCCCCAGTTCGCATGATCATATGCTCAACCCTGTCTCCTTCCTCTTTCTCCTCGCATCAGTACATTCGTTGGCAATAAGAACTGCATCTAAAATCTGCCTATCCCTCACAAAGGCATTTTGATATGAAGATATAATACTTCCCATCACTCCTCTAAGCCTTAAGGATAAAACTTTACCCAATAACTGATACATACTTCCCACCATACTTATTGGCCTATACCTAAAGTCTTTAACGTTCTGCGCACCCTCCTTTGGGATCGAGGCTATGAAGGTAGCATTCAAACTACTTTCAAAAGAGTAGTGCTCATGAAAATGAGCAAAAACCGCCATTACATCCTCCTCAATTACCCACCAACAATGCTTATAAAAGGCAATTGAAAACCCATCCAGCCCCGGGGCTTTATTCCCCTCACATGACTTCAACGTCATCACTACCTCAGATTCATCAAACGGCTTTTGCAGCGCTGCACCTTGTTCTTCCCCAGTGGAATTAAAATTCTAATTCTCCGTATCAGGCCTCCATTCATAGGTTTCACTGTACAATTTTTTTGTAAAAATCAGCCACCCCTCTCCTCATCTCCTCCACATCCGTTAACATACTTTTCCCAATTTTGACTGTCCCCATGTTGTTCCTCCTTTTGTGAGCCATAGTAACCCTATGGAAGAATTTTGTGTTTTAATCTGCTTCCTTCAATCACAAAACTCTAGATTTTTGTCTCCAAGATATTTCTTCTCCCATCAAAATCCAAGGGTTCTCGTTTCACACCATCCCTGTGCAGTTTTTCTTCCTCCAAAAGAGAACATGACTGCTCTTTGCTGTCCTTTGTCAGCAAACCCCAGAAAGTGCAGCCACATATTTTCGAACTTGATGGAACTTTTTCCCCATCTCACACCACCACAATCCAACAAAATTGGAAGATGATCAGATATTGGTTTCGGTAACAAACTTGAGAACATCCTGAGAACTTTTCTTCCCAATCTGTGGAATTTAGAAATCGGTATCGGTCTAAACGCGAAATTGCTGGGTTGCTCCTATCACTCATCCATGTGAAGGTTCCCCCTTCCATGGAATATCAATTAGGTTATTGTGATTAATTAATTCAGAAAATATCCGCATGCCTCTCATCAATCTTCCACTCCCTTTTCTTTCAACTGGGAATCTGATTTCATTAACATCCCCACCCACCACCCACGAACAGTCCTATTTCCGGCAATATCCTGTAGTTCCTCCCACATTGGACTCCTTTCCAACTCAGTCAGAGGGCCATACACCCCTGAGAAAACCCACAGAAAATTTTCCTGAAGTAAGTTAAACTAATAGGAAAGTGAGTAGGTACCTTCTTGCTGATCCAGCCCCGCCAATTTCCTTGAATCCCACATCACTAAAATTCCACGTGCTGCTCCCCTAGCTGCCAGCCCTCTCCACTCCACCCATATATTATTCCACAAACCTCGAACAAAAATATCTGTAACCTCCTTCACCTTTGTCTCCCATAAACAGACCAGATTAGGCCTCCCCTGTCTCAACAATCCTTTTACAACTGCTCTTTTATCTGGGTCATTAGGACCCGTAACACTCCATGATTTGATACGTAACATCATTTATCACCCAGAAGTCCCACATCCCTCCTGCTCCCTTCACCTTCATCTGAACTTTTTCTCCCATCATAATCGATTGTCATAGCTAGGTCTTTCAGTTCCCTCTTAAGCTTCATGGCTGAAATCACTTCAGTAGACTTCCCTTCCTTGGACCCTCGATGCTGCCCTGCCTAATTCTTTTCTCAATATCCTGGAGCGGTCTCATAAGTTCCCCTTCATGGCCATGACAGGAAACTTCCAGATATCTACTCATCCCCTTAAATCTTTCTCATTACCGAGGCTCAATTCCCCTGTTTTCCTTCAATTCAGACTCATTCTTCTGCCTTCCTGATGGAGTAATAAACGCCAATGGTTTGCACCATACTGGTTCTTCTTCTCCCTGTCCCAGAACTTCCATCATCATTCTTCTGTCTTCACTGCCACCATCCATCTCCTCCCTTGCCAACAACCCATTACCTGTGATACTCTGCAGTGGCAATCTTTCTTGCGGTTCCCCTTCTGCACTTTCCATCTCCAGACTCCTTTTCTGCATCACCTCCTCCAGAAACTCTCATGTGTATCCAGAGGTTTTTCAATAGATATGCAAACTACTGGAAGAAATGGAGTATCGGAGTGATATCTACATGGTCAGAGCAGAAGTTTAAGAATGATGAGAAGGTCGAACGAGGAAGGGGCATTTGTAAAGATAAATGAGTCGAATGGGGAGATCAGGAATAGCACATATGTGCCTGAGTTCGATAAGGGTGTAGGTTGGAGGGGTGCAGCCATGGCCTTTCGAAAACTCGCCTCAAAGATCAATATTGGTGACAGAAGAACGCAGAGATCTTTCAATGAAGTAGCACGACTGGAGAAATGGCCAAGATTTGGGCCATGCGAAAGTAGGCCATGGCAGAATAAGCGGAGATCAATTCCCAGTCAAGGTGCAAGGAAACAGTATTGGGCCAATATTTGGGCTGGACAACAGGAGAGACATGGAAGGCAGAAATGATGGGCCAGAGGCAGGCTGGCAAAGGCCCAGAAATGTGCTTAAAAACACAAAATTGATGAGGCCCAACCCAGAAAGAGTTTGGGGTGAAGAGAATCGATATATGAGCTTAATAAATTTAGGGGACATGGGCTATTATTGTTTGGTAGTGTGGAACCCGATAAGTACTGCCGCCCCGACCCGATTTTTTCTTGGGGTATTTTTTGGTATTTCACATTATTGCCTTGTTACCCTAATACTATGTATTTATAGTTGAAGAGCCGCATCTCTTTGCATTTTAATTTGTAACTCTTTCAGATCATAGTAAAACCAGCAGCAACCGTGGACGAAGCCCTATTCTGGAGTGAATCATGTAAATCTTTGTGTTCTTGAGTGTGCGTGTGATTTTAGATTTGTTTTTATTTACTTGTTTGCTTTCGTGTCTCACCGATCCTGGTTAGGTGATTATATTCCTAACAATTATAACCAGTCTGCCCAGAATTGATCCAAGGTGCCGATCGTGGTTGAAACAAATCAAACGGAGGAAACCCATTTAGAAAGGATACAGAAGGCTCATTCAGTCCAGGTGCAGGAAGAGGGGAGATTGAATCAAGGGCTCGATGCGAATCAACTTAGGCTCCAGAGAAGGAAGATGATAGACGATAAGGGGGAAGAAAATGCAGGAGGTTGTGCCGCGTTGCAGGATCGAGTTTTGCTAAAAGAAGAAACAAGTGCCGAGGCAGAGATGAGAGGAAGAGGTAACACGGATCTGTATCATTCCAGTAGATGGGGAGATCGTTGTGGGAGCATAATAGAGGAAGATTAAGATGAAGACGGGGGTATGACTAGTTATGAGTCTGACGACGATGAAGACCAAGAAATAGCTGCTTCCAGGGGATGACTGACTACAGGGAGAACCAATGCTTATCAAATTTCCGAGTAATAATCAATATTGTGGCTTAGGGGCCATTTTTTGGTGCAATGGTAAAATGCTCAGTCTATCAAATGTGAACACGGGTTCAAGTCTGAGACCAGCCACTGTGTAAAAACAATGCCAAAGGTAAGGTCTGTCACTAGTCTATCCCTCCCAGAACACTGTGCAAGACGGACCAACACTGGGTACTGGCCTCTCACATATTGCAGCTTGAACAATCTAACATATGTAGGTATTTACTTTTTGGGGGGATACAAGTATTGAATCTATTGATAAAATAGTACGCATAATTTATGAATGGAAATTATGGAAGATTTCAAGATTGGAAAGAATGAAATATGACCTATACAAGAAAATTGCACTTTCATTCGCTTCTATATATTTAAATTTCTTATATTCTTATCCTTTTACATCCTTATTCTATGTACTATTATCTCACTTGTATACTATACAGTCTATACTCATCTGACTTGTTATAGTGCACATAAAGAAAATATTCCATCGACACTCAAATGTATTCATATGAAACACAGACTCGCTGAAATTGATGAAATGATAAACTAATTAAAACCAAGCTGCAAACTTTGCAAATATGTCTAGAAGATATCAGATTATGAAAATACAAACCAGATTAGATATATTTAAGCCACGAGTGGGTATTCATCAACATGCATTATAGACAAGAAGAAACCATTGAATTTTCAAACAGGAACAAAATTTCAAGTACTAACATGTTATGTACCTTTCTCTGGAAGGTAGATGCGTCATTTGCTCCCTTCAGAGATTCGCTGCAAAAAAAAAAAAAGCAGAACCACAAAAAAAAAAAAAAAACACACAAATCAATTTCATGATGATGCACTGCTGCAACATAATATAACCACATTATTGCCCTTCTCATATAACATCTCTTAAAGCAAATAAAAACGTATATAATTCTTGATTTTTGATAATAAACTTGGGAGACAATAATTACCCGTGCAAAAGAAGAAAAATAAATTGCAGTAAACTCCACTTAAATTTCGTCACAGAGTAGTTGCAGGCAACACCTCGTAACATAATAGCTACTGGATTGAATTCTATATGATTTCTGAGACAAAGTTGTGTTGCAGATTCTCCAAAACTATAAGGAACTTTCAAAAACAAACTTGTTACTATGAAATTCTTATAATTTAAAAATTAGTTCTAAATCAAAAGATTCATTCAAACAAGAATGTATCAAATATATAGCAGTCCCCAAACCCATCTGAACCCACATTAGGATTGGAATTGCTGATGTAAAGCTAGCCAAGATTCCAGCAACTCTGATGAGGAGGAAGGTCATCACTGAAGCTAGGTGGAAGACTCTTGATCTGCTGGACAATGGATAAGACAAATTGGTTTAAGGTGGTGGAAAAAAGTAGAGGGGTATTTCTCTTGTAACAATTGACGAGGAGGGGTTTGGTACGGCCTGTGGTGGTTTGGAGGCAATGTCTTTGGATTTAAAGGGTAGCGGATGAATCAGACAATTTCCAAATGGTTCTTGCTGGATACTGTTTAGACAAAGGTGAGTTATTATGGGGCATATGTCTCCCTGGAGGAGGTTGTTGCTCAGAATATTAAATGTGTTAATTCCAAAAGTGTTTAACAGTTGGGAGTAGATGGATTTTATTTTATTTTTATAAGTAAAGAGATAATATAAACGAGGTGTCAAAAGGGCACCAACCCATATGTACTAAAAATAACTATAACTACATAGATCCCTCCACACAATTAAGCTCTCCCAAAAAATTTACAAAATCAAAAAGAGAAATAGGATATTTCTCTACAACCCAAAAATGAAACATGCTTAAAATATGCTTTTTTAATGTATGTAAGGGGTTTTCAATTCCTTCAAAAGTATGACTATTCCGCTCCAACCAAATACACCATATAATGCAAAGATGTGCTACGCTCCATTCCTTCCTATGACTTTTTTACGGGGCCGTGCTCCAACAACAGCAACACAGGTAAACCATATAGTGGACACTATTTGATATTGGTAAAGAATACAATTGTAAAACTTTTATATATATATATATATATATATATAAAGAGAGTAATAATAGTAATACAAATATGCACATGATTTTTTTTAACTTCATCTTCCAAGTTGTGATTTTCTTTTTCTTTTTTTGAGATAAGAAATTGATAATTCATAAAAAGCACCAAGGGGATGCACCCATGTACAAATATTTTTATATATATATATATATATAATTTGAATCTACACAAAAAGATACAAAATTATATATTTTCCTATGCATGTGTGGCCACATTGTAACCATTTCCATGTCCTACTACTGCCCTAAGATATTCCATGTTGGGATATCCATGTAGCGATGTGGCATGTACTTGTGTTTGTTTTCGGTGTCTATGGCAATGCTATATAGCTAGCCTAATAAAAACAACATAGAGCATTTGTCCTTGGGAATACCTGCATCATCAATTATCAAAAAATGAAGAAAATGTAACTATGTTAATGCATCCATCATTAAAGGCACGTAACCAAACCCAAAATCCTACAAACTTAGGTTTTTAGTTATTTTTAACGAATTTTATTCAACTTATAAATATAATTAATATGGGCAATGAATGTTATACCGGTTGTTTAGTCAATGCCATTTAGCAGAGACAAAAAAAAAAAAGAGGATGTTAAGCCACTATCAAGACAAGATTCTTCTCCTTTTTTTTAACTTTCACTCTTTTGCACATTCTATAAACCATGTTGAGAGCTTGATATACAGTTTTTGCCCATTCTCTGATAACTTAGGCTTTTAGATGAGTTAGTGATTCAAAACGGTATCGGAGCCTTGATTACAAGAGGTCTTGGGTTCAAGCCTCTCCATTTGCATTTATTTCTCTGTTTGTTTGTTTGTGCAAAGTTGTACTATGTTCTTATCTGTGTTTGTTTGCCTTCATCACATGTGACCCCAGACTCGCACGTGAAGAGACAACAAACACGGATAAGAACATAGTGTAACTTTGCACAAACAAACGGTAGAATAAATACAAATGGAGAGACTTGAACCCAAGACCTCTCGTAATCAAGGCACGTGAGGGAGAACTTGATATACATGTTGGCCCATTCTCTAATAGCTTAAACTTTTAGATGAGTCAGTGATTCAACAAACCCAAAAAGAAATTAAATAAGAATTACTATGAATTTAACTTATAAAAAATTATTCACAAAACAAAGCCAGATTAAAAGCTGTCGTGTTGACTAAAGAAACAGACAGTTAGGATTTGGGAATGATATCAAACCTAACAGGCCAAGTGCCAGGATTCCAAATAGGCTCAGAAACAGAAACTTAATTTGGCCCATAAGATACTGATCCAAAAAAAAAATGGCCCTTAAGACATACCCACTGTTAGCCCAATAAATATTCGAAAGACAAAGTGCATAAGAGGGTAATTTCATCACTGAAAAAGTTCATCATTATAGGGTCCAATCCCCAAACACTAGCCCAAAATATTTGTCTACCCTTGGAGTTGGACATACATCTTCCTCCTCACCCAACATTTCACAGCAACAGTAAAGCTCAAGTCCAGATTGATTGAACCAACCAAAACTCAGCAATAACATGAGCAACAACAAAAAGAACGAAAATGTTGATGAGAGGCCATGAAGAAGATTAAAAAAAAAAAGACGAAGAAGAAGAGCGCACAGAAATTGAAGAAGAAGATGTAGAAAAATAGGAGGATGGTGGTGCCAAAGATAGTAAGAATGCAGCATATAACAAAAATCACAACTCAGGGTCACGAGAACCATTATGGAGTCATTAGGGCACAATAAAAGATATGGCCATTACAGATTGATACTGAACCAAAGTGGCTGCTATGGCTGTTAACTCGTTAGGAAGTTCAACAGTTGCCGTGACTGTTACATAACAGCTGCTGTCTTAGACAGTGGAGCAATTGAAAACCCTGAGCCAAACTAGAATGATCTGGATCTAGAAATGTGAGTAGTATCTAACATGCCAATCACTAATAAACAATGTCTGACCACACATATGTGCATTTATATAGCTCATAATAATTATCATGATCACAAATAAAGGTCAGAATAACTATTATCAAAATTTTACTACATATGTGCCCTTATAGAACAAAAAATAAGTAAGTCTTCATCTTTAGAGCAAGAAATAATAAAGAACATAAAGGAATTCATGAATATATTAGCTTAAACAAATTTAAATGGATAATGGCCCACCTTTCTCTCCATCTAAGAAGAGCTTCCAAAAGAGGTACAGGTGTGTGTCGAGCCACCATAGCCAATGAATCCAATACTTGCTCATAGGCCGGGTCTGATGATCGAAGGTACTGTCCATCCTATGAATTCCCCACATAAAAGGCAGGAAAAATGTTGAGGACTAATAATGAAGATAATCTAACAAATTGTTTGATTATAAGCAGAGATTTTGTCATGCATGGTGTAAAATCAACAATATGTGTTCGCAAATGAATACATATAAAACCTACATAGAGCTCGGTCATCGAGAATCCAATCATGTTGTCTGTATCATAGCGTGACAATAAAAATAAACACCAACATAGTAAGAAGTAAATGACAGTCTAAAGACAAAGCTTATAAGTCTAACAAAACTTTATTTATTATTTTCAATTTTTTTCACAACCACTCCTTGAAAATTAAATCAGATTTTCTTTTTCAATTCAAATATGTTGTTTTTACAAATATCTTCAAATTGTTTCCATGTCCATATGCATCAAGTCAGCAACATTATATGAGTGGTGTATCATGTATGTTTAGGATGGTTACATTCACATTCTGCATACCTTATCATTCCTAATAAACCTCTCTTTGACATGGGTTTTATGCTAAGTGTAGAAAATCTTCTGATTATTTTTACATTCAAAATGTCCTGATTTTCTTGAAGTAATTTCTTGCTCTTTCACTAACTACGGCATTTTAATGTTTCGTAAAATAAAATAACATCAACTTAAGCTGCTAAAAACCAGGCGCCTGAAATTCCAAACCCATTGATTGGTTAGCTTTCTATACCATTAAATTTGAAATTGAATTAAAATTCTCCAGACACCCCAAATCCACAAAACAATTTCAAAGTAAAAAAACAAGAATTCAGCAAAATTAGAATTCGAATCAAATTTAGTGGAAAAATTCAATGCAATTTTATAATTTGTCATTTCAAAAAAATAAAGAAGAAAAGAAAATTTAGTTACCTGCGCTTGAGCCGTTTCGATGCGACGCCTTGCAAGTGGAAGGAACCGCTGCAGCAGTGCATCCACGATCAGCTTTGCGGCACTCCCCGCCTTCATTTCTTCAAGTAAGAACACTTAATTGAAACTTCAAACTTCGACTTCAACCCAACATGTTCGCTTGACGCCTGAGTGTGATCCCAATTAATTAACAAGTTTACACAAAAATAACGAATTGTACCACAATTATCGCCTAATGGGGTTCAAAACTCCGCCGAGCCCAGCGTCATCCTGAGAACTCGTCCATCCCCAATCAGCGCATCAATGCATCTATAAATACATGTGTATATATACGCCTGAGCATGTATATATATATATATGCACACATGAAATCTCGATAAATGGGCAGATAAATGGTTTAAAGCGTACCCAGCGGAGGAAGCAGTGGCAGCATCGGATGCCTTAATGCCTTAATCAATTTCTTTTTAAGCCTTCTTTGTGTGGGTCGTCTTCTTCCTCCTCACTAGGCGCTGTTTGCGCGCAGCAAGGAGTGGTCTTCCCCCTTTGCACTTGAATTATAATAGTTATACCAAAAAATATTAATTACATAAATTAATCTTGTCATATTTTCTTATTAACCTCCTATTATAATCTAATTACAAATAATTTTTTAATAATTTTTAATTTTTAAATCTTTATAATTGCTAATTATTAGTTTTTAAATAAATAAATTAAATTGACCTCCCCTGATATTTATGACAATTATACTGATCTTTTTTGAAATTTTTAAAATTATACTAATCTCTTCTATTTTACTTAAAAATATAAAGATAACTTCCCTCTTATTAATTTCATTCTTTATTATTAATAAATTAATGTTATTAATAATTTTTATATGATAAAAGTGTACATGTTTATTTTTCATTCTAATAATTAATGCATACAATTTAAAAATATATTAATTATTAAATAATAACTTATTTAACTATTTATCATAAAATTTAATTTTTTAAAAATATTAATTAATACAAATATTAAATTACATTTAACTCATTTCAACAAAATTTTATCTTAAATATATATATATATATAAATAGTTACATAAATTATGTTTTTTGTCATTTCATTATATTTAACGTTAAACTACAAGTTATATATGTCTTTGTTGTGCATAATCAAACTATCTTAATTAATTTTTTCCTTATTTTATTTTATACATATATGTTGTTTTTCATTATATGTATTCATTTGTAATCTTATTTTCTTCTTTTATTATTGTTTTTTTTATTTTTGTTGGTTTATTTTTATGAAGGATATAGTTGGGTTTATTTTTATGGTTATGTGAAAATGTGCATGTTTGAGCTAAAAAATATAGAGTTTGTTATCATTCATTAGCATAAAATGGGAACTTGGCTAGGTTTAAAAGAAGTTAATAGGTAATTAGGTTGTTTTAGAATACGATATGGATCCAAAAAATTAGAAAGATTAGCTAAATGTAAATCATATGTTCCTCTCACCTAGTGCATTGTTTTATTTGTAGTGTGTATCTAGGAGTTGTTAAAAATATAGATTCATGGCTTGTTCCATTTCTTTCTGTCTCTACCTCTTGTGGGGGTGGACTTTGGGCTCTTTGTGATGGAATATCTATGCATACCATGATTTGTTGTCTTCCTTAATATCTTGTGGCTAGTTATTTTTGTTGCAAATTGTGGGATGATATCAAACCATCTCTTTCAATTAATTAGAGGGTGATGTTACTGTAAGCTTGAATTTATATAAGGTGTGGTATTTTGACACGCGAATAGTTAAGAATTGAGTGTTTATTTATCTCAATTACTTTATCTTTAATCCTTAAATCACCTACTAATGAAAACACTCTACCTCATATAAGATCGAACTTATATTAAAATTATTAAGTTAGTGATATTCTAGTGACAACATTAAATAGAAATCTAACCAACTTAGTTGTTACATTTTCGTTTAGAAAGCCTCCCACGTCAATCCAATCTTGGAAAGATATTGTATGTAAGGAGACCGATCTATATAGAACAAATATGATGCATTGCTTGCTATCCCAAGTCACAAACTCCCATTAAAGAAGTTATCACTATCTTAAATCAACTCTAGTGCCCTTTTCATTTCTGATGCCAATGTTACAAATTTGTAAAAGAGCAACATTACATATTCTCAATTTATATATCTCCAATATAGTTTGTCACTGTATAATACTATTGGAAACCGTCTCTTTCGAGATCTAAAAATATCACATAGTAACACATCACATTAGAGACACAATTAGAAATATAAATTTGAGATTTCTAGCATTTTTGATATACCACAAAACGACAGACCAATCCTCAAGCGACACGTGTGTCAACACATCAATTAGAGACTCGGTCATCCAAAGCATTCAGAGTAGACCTATGAAACTTAAAGGGCCGAACTCACGCCTACAGAGCAGAGCTACTTTCTTATGAAAGCTTATAAGTCCGAGCACGGACCTCCAGAGCACTTTCCGCTATACAGGGCTCATCACCACCTCAATATCTGCCAAGCAGGAAATAAGGAAACAGTCTTCTACAAGGAAACTGCCACACATGGTAATCTCTATTTTGATATAATGTCCAACATGGAAACTACTATCTCCGATGATCAAATCTCTACTTTCACGGATCAAAATCCTAATCGACTTAGGAAAGCCACCAGCTATATATTAAACCCTAGAGGTACGCTTTATTTTCTATGCTCATTCTTTGGCTTACATTACAGTCTTTTCAATTCAGTTTATTGACTTAAGCATTGGAGCGGCTACCGCCGGAGCCAATCCGGTGGTCCTCTGATCATCTTTTTGAGTGTTTTTCAGGTCGCAGACGGTCAAAGTCGGCTACAGCCAAAAAGCGCAGCATCCATTTTCTCTTTTCACAAGCTCTAAATTGACACTCTAACAGACCCATGACCATCTTCTAGTGAGAGGTGAAAGTAAGATTCATGATTTCGTCATTGAAAAAGGTCATGAATTACTACTCAAGCTAGAACAGCTCACGGGTGCTTCTTAAATTTGTTGAGTTCATTCCTCAATTGGTAGGAGAGGATGAAAAAAGAAAGCCATTTGAAATTGCTTCTTTCTAAGCCTTAAAAATAAGTATGGCGTCATTTCGTTTCGATATCTAGCAAGATGTTAGAGCATCTCCAATGGTTACTCAAACACTAACTCAAATTTAAATTTGAGTCAAATTTCACAAAAACCAGCTCTAGTGGTTACTCAAACCAAGACTCAAACAAGTTTTTACTCAAATCTAAACCTAGATCTGCGCACTATTGTTCACAAACTCATATTTTTAATGGTAATACTTTTTACCTTAACTAGCCTCTTCTCAAATGGAAAGGAAAAGGAAAAGGCATGGAAAAGAAATGGAAAGTAAAGGTTGGAGGAAACAATACCTGGCGGGAACCAACCATCAACAACCGATCTGAGATGGTGCTTCGCAATCTGCGGTAAGAGGCTTCGATTGGCTGTGGAGTTTCACGATCGGCGGTGTAGCTTTGCGATTAACGGTGGAGCACCATGATCGGTGGTGGGGCTTCGCGATCTTTGAGTAGTAGAGAGGGACTGTGACGAAAGAAGAGAGACCATCAATGGCAAAAGAGAACTGTAAGGGAGGAAGAGGGAAGAGGGGAGCAAGAGAGAGAGACTGGCAGAGAGATTTGATAGAGGCGATAAGGAGAGAGAGAGAGAGAGAGAGAGAAAGAGAGAGAGAGCAACAGTGATATTTAATAAAGGCGGTAAAGAGAAAAAGACCATGAGAGTGATATTTAGGGTTAGTGGGTTTTCTTTGAATTGGACAGTAATGGGCTAATTTTTAAAATTAAATTGATTTGAGACGAGAGAGCAGAGAGGCAGAACGGTAGAAAAAAGTAGGTGGGCTACGTGAGTAAAAAATCAGAACGGTAAAATTATAGACTAGCACAGAAGTCCTAAAAATATCAAAAAGGTAGAAAATTTACTTCACTAAACAGTAGAATTTTTTCTTATACATTTTCACTTCACTTCACCATTTTTTACCACATCTTTATTAATTACAATCTTTCTTTCATTACATAGTTGTAGTATTTTTCTCTTTATTTTAAAAAATGAATGATTATACAATGTCTCTGAATTTAAAGGAAACTCACGGTATTGAAATTATTTCTGAAGAACAAATTCAAGATCATATTTGTCGTAAAGCGTTTAATATCATCGAAGATGAATCACTATGTAGAGCTTGGTTGGCTGTCTCCCAAGATCCCGTTACAGGCAATAATCAAACGATGAAGGTATTTTGGGAATGTGTTTTAACTTCTTTTTGTTCACAACCAAATGTGCATCAAAATTGAACCACAATTTCATTGAATCACCGATGGCAAGCAATTCAGAAGGCAGTCAACAAATTTGCCAGGTTTTATGAAAAAGTACAAAATAGGCAACAAAGTGGAAATCGTGAAATGGACAAGGTATTATTTTTACATAAAACTATTTATAATTTTGACTCTCTCTATAAGTTTAATTAATTAACTGTTATTTAAATTTTCAGATGAATAAGGCCAAACGCATGTACCATGTGATTCAAAAGAAATACTTCACATTTCATACGTGTTGGGGAATATTGCAAAATAGTTGCAAATAGGAGGAAATTAGAGCACTAAGCAATAAATCGAAAGTACAGACTTCATTGTTTTTGAGTCCCGCAAGTCATTCTAGTCCTATTACTCCAATATCTCTCGGATCTGCTATTGAATTAGAACAACAATCTTCAAGAGAGAAATCATAGCGCCCAATTGGTAATAAGGCTGGAAAAAAACAACAACAAAAAATAAGGTTATTGATGAAGCTAGGTATGTTGCTTTGGACTTAACTCAAAACCGTATTGTTGAACTGTTGTCGAGTATATCTTCTTAAAATATTGAAAAAGATTAAGGGAAGGCTATGGATCGCCAAACAAAAGCCGAAAATAGGGAGGCACAATTGTGTATATTGACAACGATGAATGATAGAGAACAGAAAAATGAGGATTATAAAATAATGTCAATGGATATGACTAATTTAACTCCTATGCAGAGATCTTATTATGAGGAACTTCAAAGACAGATCATTGCTCATAATAGTGATAGGGTCTAATTTTCAATGCCTTATATTCAATGTCATTTTTTATTTTCAATTTGATTTTCGTATTTGTAATGTAATTTTATTTTTTAAATGTAATGTTAGAATGATTTGAAGTAATGTTTTTATTTTCAATGTAATGCTATTATTTTTAGTGTGATTTTATTATTTCAATGTAATGTTGTTATAAAACCACAACCAACACAATGAATCTAACAAAAGGATTTAGATTAGAAAGATAAAAAAGAGTTACATCTTAAAAAACACAAATCCTAAAAAAGAGAGTTACATCTTAAAAAACAAAAAACCAAATCCTAAAAAAAGAGTTACATTTCTTCACGACGTTGCCACAAATGCTCAATTAAGTCATTACGAAGGCTATAATAAGCATTCTTATCTCTCATTTATAAATTACGAGATAAGAATGAATCAAAGTCATTGTTACGAGCCCGCGAAATAATTATAGATGGATTATGCTCTGATAATGTTTCATAATCACAAATATTATAGCCACCCCGCTCATTTTCAACGATCATATTTTGTAAAATAATACATGTCTTCATGATATCTCCAAGTGTATTGGGATCCCAAAACTGTGTTGGTCTACATACAATTGCAAATCAAGATTGAAAAACTACAAAAGCCCGTTTGACATCATTTCTCACTGATTCTTGCATCATAGCAAAATATTGCTTCTTTGCTCCTTGTGGAGAAGAAATTATTTAAACCATTGTTGCCCATGGAAGAAATATGCCATAAGTGAGATAATATCCCTATATTATAATTGTGTCCATTGATAGAGTAATTAGCTAGGGGGCTTGTCTATGGATGAGCTCAGAAAATAAAGGCGAATGGTCCAATACATTAAGATCATTGTGAGACCCCAACATTCCAAAAAAGGCATGCCAAATCCACAGGTCATATGAAGCTACTGCCTCAAGAATAATAGTAAGTTTTTTTACATGACTGCAATACTGACCTTGTCATGTTGTCGGACAATTCTTCTATTCCCAATGCATACAATCCCAGCTTTCTAACATTCCAAGAAACCCCCGAGTTTCCCCAATAGCAAATAATCTAGCAATATCATCTGCCGTCGAAGATCTGAGATACTCATCCCCAAAAATTTCAATAACAAATCGATAAAAATGTTTTAAACTTTCAATTGTAGTGTTTTCTCCAATTCATACATAATCATCCAATGCATTTGCTGGCATTTCATACGCTAGTATTTTGATAGCGGATGTCATCTTTTGAAGTGGGGATAATTTAAGATCTTCAGCTACATCAACTTTCTGAACAAAATAAACATTGTGTTTTTCAATAACATTAAGAATACGCATAAATACCTCACGCGCCATTTGAAAGCGTCTCCTGAACATTGGAGGCGGGTAAACTGGATTCTCTACAAAATAATCAACAAATAGTTGATCATGACCCTTTCTTCTTTTGCGGAAAATATGTTTCTGGCCTACAACAGAACCACCGTGTTCTTTTTGTTTAGCTACTTTTGCTCTTAAAATTTTCAACATTTCAGCAATAGTCACTTGATGAAGAGTCACAAGTAATGTTATTTATTCTTGTTCATCGTCATCAGAAGATGATAATGATGATGAAAAAGAAATGAGTAAAGAAGTTTTTAAAGAATTCATTTTATTGAGAATGTTGAAGATGAGTTTAAGATAAAAAAATTATACTTATTTGTAGAAAAAAATTAGAGGGGGAAAAAATTTGGGAGGAAATGTTTTGGAAAGAATTTTTTAAGATTTTGAGACATACAAAATATTTGAAGAATATTTATTGGAGGGAAATTCAAAATGAAAATTAAATTATTAGAATAAAGAAAGAGGTGAAAGATTTTGAAGGAAATGAAAATTGAGAGTGAACGAAGTTTGGAGAGAAAAATATAAAGAGAATTTTTTTGAAAAAAAATAAAATAAAATATCTTTTGAGATAAGGTAGAAATTTTTAAAAAAATTATCTTTAGAAAATATATAATTCAAATTCAACTTTTAATCAAACTTTGAAGTTAAATTTGGATAAAAATGTGAAATCATCGCCGATGCTCTTGCTCCGTACTTTTCCCAGTTTTCTAAACGGCGTCGTCCCCTGCCTCGTTTTAGCCACTGGCTTGACGACTATAGCTCTAAACTGCAAGCCATGGCCGGGAAGGAGCAAGAGCGAGACGAACTCGCTGAGTCACTAAACGATCTCTTTACCAGTGTCTCCACCATGATCAAAGGCGAGCTTCAGGTACTCTTTCTGTCTCTCGTTTCTGTGATCTCGATATCTCGTATTTTACTAAATCTAGGGCTATAGCGATCGGACTTTCTTTAGTATATATACCCAAACGATTCTGGTTTAATTTTATTTCTATGAATTAATTATTTTTACTAGTTATGGTTCTTTCTGCGTAAATTCCCAGTTCCTTGAAATTACCATCCACATGCTGTCATTGGTTGGCGTACAATGAAAAGCATGGAATTTGTAGTAGTTAATGCATCCGAAAGAACAGTAAACGTGAAAAACCCTGGTTTTGATGATCCAAAATAGTGATAAATGTTTAACTGATATTGGAGATGTGTGATATCAAATGCAAGAGTTTAATTCGAGAAAATGTTTGACATTTCTAACGCTATTGTTATGGAAACTCTTTGTATTAAAATTTCGCTTCCTGGGTCTTCCACCCTGAAACACAAATTTGGGCTTTGTTATCTTAAATTTGAAAGGAAGGAAAAAAATTTCTCAGTGAAAGAAAACCATTTATGAGCATTTTCTGTTCCATTCTCCCTCATCCCGAGGGAACTTGTGGGAGCATTTTAAAGGATACCTCTCAAAACCAATATTATTATGACAGGGAAGTGAAATTATGAGATTTATTATATAATCTAATTACCTCCAATTTGTTTTCATGCAGTGTTTCATTATAATTTTGAGTTTATTTGAATTTAATTTGCTGTATCACTTTTTACCCCCTGAATTTTGAAGTTCATTTTTCCTTCTTATGTAGTTCAATTATCATGAGTTACCCTTTGCCTTTGGTTCCCTTAGGGATGTTAGACCTGAAGCTTCTCGAAGTATTTTACTAATTTCAGGATTTTATTACATTGTTTGCCCTGGAAAACACAAAATTATGGGTTGCGTTCTTTTCCCACGGTTTAGAATTCATGGGAATTGACAAATCGTGTGATTTGAAAAAGATATGATTTGTAAATTATTTGTTGTTTTTTTCAACATAAGATTTTATATATTTTCTGGGAATTTTCAATTTTATGTTCTTTTGTTTGATGAGAATTTAATACTAAAAGTGAATAGACCAATTTTTTTTTTTTGGGGGGGGGGGGGGGGTGGAGATAACAAAAATTTCTTTACTCTACATGATACAATAGATAAATAATGGAGTTTTCTACAGTGGAAAGAACAAATATAATTAAACTTATTCAAGAAAATCTAGTAAAATATCATAAGAGAACAACTAATGGATTACTCGTAGTGATGAAGATGCACGAGCAGCCACATTCTTCTCAATTCTTCATCCTCCAAGGAACATATCTTTTTTCATCTTTTCATGAGAATATATGACAAATACTCACAAGCTTCAATGATAAGACGAGTTAAAATCCGGTATTTTCTTTATTTCTGGTAAAAATATGCTCATGCCTTTCAGATTTTCATTAAAAAATGTTTCAACTCACTTGACACAATCTTGTGTACTAGTCTGCTTCTTGTGAACTTTGGCAATCTTTTTCTTTTTTGACAAGTCTTCCTCTCCATTGGCATTTTATTGATATGCTGATTAAGATAATTTACAATTCTCTTTATGTACATCTTATTTGATAGAAACTATAGATCGTACGTTCCCTTTCACATGTAATTATGTATATTGTAAGAACATATTTCTTTCTGAAAAAAAGGAAAAGAAAAAAGAAGATATATATATCCTATATTTGCAATTTTTTCAATTGTTACTGAACAAAAAAAACTAAAATAAAGAAGAAAACCTTCTAAGCAAACTCATAAGAACAGAGAAGGAAGAATAGGAGGAGAAAAAAGATGGTGAATAGACCTGCAAAGTGGGTCTTGTCAACTGGAGAAGAGGTTGGCTATAGTTTTAGGTGAGAATAGGTTGGCTATCATAGACATAAGTTTCTCATCTTCGATAGCTCTTTGGCCAAACTTCAATATTAGTATAATATTTGTATAAATAAGCACTCTTACAAACTCCCCATCTTTTACTTAAGTTAGTGCTCTATCCTTTATGCAGTGGTTTCACTTACATATTGTTGGCTGATATTTTTTTTTTTGATAAGTAATAATTGTATTATAAACAAAGATTCATCTATTTCTCTCTTGCCAAATGCTCTACAATAGGCAAGTAGGTGCCATCCTCCACACTTCGCCTCTCCCCCTTGAACCCTCCACCCTTCCAACCCAAGAGCAGAGCTTTCACTGTAGCGGGAAGAACCCAAGAGATGCCGAAAAGGGATAAAATTAGGCACCAACAGTCCCTTGTTACCGAACAATGGACAAGCAAGTGATCCATTGATTCCACTTCACTGTTGCATATAACACATCTATTTACCATGTAAAAGCCTCTTTTTTTACAGATTCTCAAAGGTCAAGATTGCCCCCCAAGCGAAAAAAGCCGCCTTAGAAGGGATCTTTGAATACTAAATGATCTCTGATGGTTGCTTAGTCTACAAGATGTCTTAGGAAAAACAGTCTTTTAGTCATGGGGCCTTTGTTTCTTATATGGATATCCAAATCCCGTGTAATTTTTACTTGGGCAGAATTCTTAAAATCATTTCCCTTTTTGACAAAATTTTGGATTACCACTTTTTATGATTGAATTTTAAAAAATTCACTTGATTTTAAAGTCCTAAGATTTATCTAAAAAGGACATTCTAAAATCTTCAAATCATCTGATTTTTCAAATTTCACTCATCAAATGATGCCAAAGTAGAAAACCTTGGTGAATTTTAATTCCCTATGAACTTGAATTTCCTGTATTCCAATTTTTTTTTAAAGAAAATTCATTTTTTCTCCTTTTTATTTCTTTTTTAAAGCTATACCAAAAACAGTCAGAATTGCAATATTTTTCATTTTCTGCATAGATTTTGCGTTGATACTTGAGAAAACTTCAAGCAACAAACAATGATGCCAATGAAAGAGAAGATTTAGATTGTCTTAAAATTAGACTGAAATATAAAGCCTGGTAATGAGATGTGAACATTTAGTTATTTATATTTGCGTGGGAATGGGCTAGTAAACAGAACTTCATCTAGCTTTAATAACATAGCCTAATGTAACCAAAGCTAGAGGCAGTCTGGATCTAGCTCTGATTCTCATTAGGAGATGATTTCCATGTCCGAAAAATGTTTGGGAAATGGTTCTAGAGATATGGTGTGGAGGACCATCATATATGGAGGATAGTGGTTTCGAGTCTTTTGACTAAAAAAAAGGGTCATATAGGAAAAATATAGTGAATTATCTGATTTTTCTGTATTGCTCCATTCAAGACGATGAACTCCCATATTAAAATGTTGGGTAAATCAAAAACGGGGCCATTCATACATGCCTTCGTAGATTTTGCCAAGGAATTGCAACATCATTTTACCGTGCAAAGAGTGTGGCGAAGATGAAGCAACATCAAATACTAATGGACTTTATTATCTGAATGACTTCATGCATTGGGAGCTCTGCATTTCTAATGCAACTTTTTTTTAATATTTAACTGAATTCAAAAGAATATACTGGTTCTGTGGAAATGACACTTCAAATTGTTAACATATTTCTCAGGGGACAAACAATCTTCTAGAACTTTTGGAGAAGATGAATGTGAGAGTGGCAGAAGAGTACAAAGGCTTCGGTGATGTGGCTTCTGGGTTAAGGGTTTTTGTGGAGCAGCTAAAGTCCAAGAGTGGTTGCTTTGATGAGTATGTTCAGCATATTGATGCAATAGAACAGCAAGTGACAGAATTCGAAGCTGTAATTTCAATGCTTGATAAATATGTTTCTTTGTTAGAATCAAAAGTGCAATCTTTCTATCAAATGCCACCTTCCTAAATATAGTTATGGTTATTTTTTTATATTGATTTCAACATTTATCCTCATGACTAGGTCCAAGGTTTTGTATAATTTGTGCGCGTGCTCGCCCCCTAGTTTTTTTTTTCTTCTTCTTTTTGGGGAGCAGAAATACCAGGCTGATTGCTCACTTTTATGTTAATTCTGTATTATCAATCCCATGCCAATGAAATGCAATCATTTGTTCTACTTTTTTGATGTGCAATATAGAGTAATGATAGCAGGTGTTGTGATGAAATCAATGCAATGCATTGCTAAAATACAGGTTTTCAGGTTTTGTTTGGTTTTCAACAGAAGTTAATTTTGAAATTGGCAATGAGAAACCAGCTAAACTCTCAGTTCGTGCGTTCATATACCAAGCAGAACCTGTTTTGGTTAGATGGCTCGTGGTGGAGGGTGGGAGTAGAATGGGAGGAATGAGACTAAATGAAATGAAGAGAGTTCATTTCTTCCATTAGACGTGCCCTATCACTCTTGTGATAGAAATAGGATTTTCCCATTTCTGATCATGTTTGGTACATAAGAATAAAATAATTATTTTATGAAATAAAAATGATATGGAATAGAATAAAGATTATTTATTTAAGTCGAAGGAATGTTTAGAATGATTTTAAATGAAATATACATTTTTAGTCATAACAAATAAAAATAATGTATGAAAAAAATTAGATGCCAAAGTTCAAACATGACCTTAATCAATTGGTCAAACCAACGTGTTCCGTTTCTCACTCTTATTACAATAATTTTATCTTTTTGTGTTGTCATCCTTTTCTGCTAATGGCGTTACACATGATCTAGCTAGACATGAGCAGTTTATTAATTCTATTTTAGTGTGGAACCACTTTCTTTTCTCCTAAAGTTCATTAAAGCTAATCTTGTTTTTTCGTCTTAAAAAAATTTTACACCTTTTTCTCAAGAAAGAAAAAAATGGCACGCCTTCATATTTTAGTCAAGAAATACGTAAACAAAAAATGTTTTACATTCAAAATTTCTATATCGAATGATGCATGATAAAAAAAAAATAATGAAGTACTAATTATGACATTATAAACTATTATTCCCCCAATCTTAACCCTATCTAAGAAAAATTATACTTAACATGAACTCCTAAGGACAAATTATAAATGAACTCAATAATTTTATAAAATTACACTTAAATCGACACGAAAAACAATAAATTACACTTAAAGTTAAAAATTTTACATTTAAGCTAAACTAGCCATTCACTGCATGTTACCGGCAAAATTAATGATAATACATAGTGAACTGTTGGTATTAGACAGATTGCAGGCACAACTATTTTGATTTCAACATTTATCCTCGTGACTAGGTCCAAGACTTCAACGTTAGTTTTCCACAATGGCACCAACATACCACTGCGCTACAGAATAATTTAACCCAATCTCTAAAGCTACAACAGGTGCTTGACATGAAAGCAAGAGAGATTACAGAGGTTGATGCTCAAAGGAATCATTAATATCAATCAACACATTTTCATTCTGCCTTTACACTGATAAGAAAAGTATATATAAACCTCAAAATTAGAGGGCTTAGACCAGACCAACTCCCACAACAGCTGTATAGATCCAGTAGCAGGCATAGTTACAAAATCTGCTGTATCAAATCCCCTAGGGACAATTGATTGGGGTTCTGCTTTTGCATTGGTTCTGCGGCCATGAATGTTTCTGTTGTTTCAGCGTTTCTTATGTCAAACTATTGCGGAAACGCATATCCCAATCACTTGAATGGATCATGAAGTTTAGTGTCATTCACATAAATTTATGACATGACTTGCCGACAAGTTGTGGATGTTGATCATTGAATATACCTCAGAAAAGCTTCTACACCATCCTATGGCAGAGACTCACCGATAGCTGGAACTTTTTTGTTGACTGTACAAGTGAACCCAAAGCTTGGAGTTGAAGGTCGAACCAAGTATAGAGGCATCGTACCATGGAGAGATCTTCTCAATGCTCAACGACATATGACAAGATATACATATATAGAGAAAAACTGTACCTCAATTCTCGGTCAGGTGCAGTGCGGAAAACCCTCCTCTTTGCCATGCCAATAAATGGAAGCAGATGGAAAAAGCGGAGATGGTGAGAATGTACAGAGGCACCATGTCACCCGTAAAGAGGAAGAGTAGCTCTTGGATCAGATCAGTTGAAGAAATAGGGTGATTCTAGAACATCTCTCAGATCAAAGTCTCCCCTTTCGGGCAAGGGGGGGAAAGATAATGTAGGGAAAGACTTCTGAAAGCTCTCCAATAACTGTTCACAAAGGAACAAAAGTTCAGGTCAACTGTAATAAGCATACAACTAGATTTAATATTCACTGCAACTCTAAACTAGCTTCCAAAGCAGCAAAACTTTTATTGCGTTTAAATTGAAATTTATATAGAGATTACTGATTGCTTAGAATCAGCATTACATATATATAAATATATTTTGATGAGTGCATCAGCATTATATATGACACCATGGATTGCTTGCTTGCTCCGCACAGTATATACTTGGAAAAAATAAGAAGTAAAAGCAATTGACTCTGAAACAAGGGGCCAGAGACCATGAATGAATTTAAAATCCTGCCAATTGAAATCAAGCTACTAACAACTAGAATATATCAAGTTCTCATTTTTTTTTAAGGCATCCATCTATTTACTAAAGGAGACATTTACAAACTCAAAGTGAGCAGACATCAGCTTAGATCTAGTTTCACTGAGAACTTGAGATGAAGAGAGATCAATTCAGTGCTTTTCATTTCCTAGAGTTTATTGATAATATTCAACTATAGATTGGCCTCCTATAAAAGTTGTGAGGAGCATTTAGAAAGTGAAGATATTCAAGATACCATACATTCTCCAGTATGGGTTTATCATAGAGTTCAACGAACTTTTCTCTTAGTATCCGATTCATTTCATCCACATCACATGCATGCGTCCAATATGAATCATGAACACCTGCAATCATATACAATCATGAAATAACTTAAGAGAGAAAAAAGAAAGAACAGAAAAAGAAGGAAACCACTGAGACCTGCAAAGTTTAAGCCTGCCCTTTTGCAGGCAACTGCAGTCATCATCATATGTGAACCATCAAGGGAGTGAACAAAATTTGGTGGAAAAGCCGTTCTCTGCCGCTTGACCATGACCTATAATAGTCAGAACCAGTGAGTTTGAGATTTGGGGCGCAGAAAGCTAATAATTTTCAGAGTGAAAATATTGTCACATACGAATAAACTGGGAAAACTGCAAAACAATTATAGAGCTGCAGATGAAGTTGGCCTAAATATCACTTCTTATTGTAAGATGCTAGGACCAAATCCTGGTTGATTCATTAGTGTGAGAGTCCAGTGACAATGGGCTGGAAGACTTGATGGATTCTCATCAGTCAGGATAAAAGGAGTGTCCCAACATCACCCTAATTAATACCCCAACTCGGCTCTTCACTGGCAATTTGAAAGTTGGTACCCAATAACATTAGAACAGTGACTCTCCATTACTGTCTAATGTGTAAAATTATGTCAAATGTTAGGTGCCCAATACATGAATGGGTAAGATGTTTAATCATTTCTGACAGCTGGGTTATCCCAAAATATCTCACTTTAACATGCAATCCATATGAAAATGAGTATAGGTCTGAAAATGACAGTAAATGGCATTGATACAAACACGGCAGAAAACTGGACAAGAAGATCAACAGAATCAATTACCTTCTCTGTTTCACGTTGAAGTGTCAAAACCTGAAGAGAGGTCTTAATCTGCATAGAAACCAACAAAATAAAGCTGTAATGACATGAAATGTTCTTTTGGTCATCACTAACGTACTAAGGATATTGATGAACTGTAATGTATCTTCAAGATCAATACTCACAAGATGCCTTCCTAATTTGCGGTAAGGCTGAACAACAGGAAGTCCGAGTGGAGTCATCCACCGCACAGGCTGATTTTCGGATGCAATTATCTGTTCAAGCTTTGTAGTCAACAACCATGAGAATATCAAGGAGCAAGATGCAAGAGTAATCAAGTAACCATTTTTTTTTTGGGATCAGTAAGAGCAATCGAGTAACCATATAAGTTAGGCAAAACTTGACACGGCAGGGGGAGAGAGAGAGAGAGAGAGAGAGAGAGAGAGAGAGAGGACTTTGACTTCAAAAATAGGAAACTTTTTAAATTTTGGCTAATAAAAATTATTCTAAACTAATTAGGACTCTAAATAAAAACTCAATAACATTATGTAACATAAAATAGCACAAAATGAATGGATCTTGGCGCCGCTTTGTTATTTTTAATGCTTATGTCACAAAAAGAATAGCAGAATTTTTGAAGAGAGAGAATTTTCCTTGGAAGATTTAAAGATGTTTCGGTACCTTTATACTTTTGGGTAGTTGAATCATACCCTCTTTATGCAGATTCTTTTGTTAGAGTTTTTAGGGACTTGAGGCTCTAGTTGTTTGACTGCCCTTTTCTTATGTATATGGGTTCGCCCTTCTCAAGTTGTTTTTGAATATAATTTTACTTATCCCAAACCCTTAGGGTTAGATGAGTTGGGAAGAGACTTGGGTTATATCCCCAAGGTCCCAGATTCAACTCCCTCCCCAAGGGCCACTTACCTATAAAGAAATACTTATCCCAAAAAAAATTCAGATAGTTTATGGAATCAGTTATAGCTTTTGTTTTGTTAATTTCCAAAATGAATGCATAGAAGAATGTCGTAAGAAACTCACTTTAATTTACATTAATGAAAGAGAAAGTAGACTGCTGAAGGAAAAAAAAATTATTGGGTCGTGCAGCACGCAAGACTTCATCCCAAATCAAATGGCTAATGCATTCAGCAGTAGATTAAATGCCTGAACATTGAGTTCAAGTAAAGAGATTATGTGCTTCTTGTTCCTTCATCTAAAAAGACAAGTTAGCCATTGCAAGCTACAGAGACACAAGGATTTCAGGGTTCTGATCAGAAAAATTTCTTATACCAAATACAACCAAGTAAATTACCATGACTATAACTGCCAAAGGAAAACAAGAAACTCCAAAGAGCTCTACATTTGATGATAAAAAAAAAAAAACTTCAATAAACTGGTTGCTCATTTGTGATATTGCCACAAACATGTTATTACAATGAAGTTAATTGAGTATAGAGATAAATTACACACCTTTGCACAGTCACCAAGCCAGCTCATGATACCACGTGCAGCTTCAAACATCTCTCCTAATGCAGTTAAGGTAGTCTAATCAACCAGTAAAAATAAAGTTGTTATAAACACGAAAAACCTTTGTTTGCATGCATGTATAAATGAGTTGAGGTCAAATTATGCCTGCCGATAATCTTTTTTTTTCTTCCCTTTTCCAGTGGGTACCTGGTGAAAAACCTCCTATTATTACACCTCACAGTAACTTTTTGTTGGACCACTTGCCTCAAAAAGTTTTTTTTTGATCGGCACTTACCCCAAAAAAAAAAAAAAATTTGGTTGGACCAAGTCTCAGGAAATGAAACATTAAATTACAAATATCCCCAACGTTTGTCATTCTATGCAATATATCAAATAGATTAGAAACCATAAGCTGTCCTTCCCATCTCCAAATTGGAGTTTATTTTTTAACTTTTTACTAAAAGGAAATGTGAATTTTTGGATCCAATGGCTACCATTTGATAATGTGATATTTTCAGGCATGCCTGCAAGAGACAGCTATCTAATCCAACGATCAACTAAAGACAACATGGGCTACACAAAAAGTTACTGGGGTGTTTAAGAGTAATGACTTTTACACAGAATAATTTGAACCCGACTACTTATAATAATAATAAAATAACATACGTATGTGCGCATTACCGCATTTTCAGGGCATACAATCGATATATTGGATATCTATGAATAGCAACACAGCATTTGATCAGTTCTAAAAATCACAACTTACCAAATATATTGCAAAATATAGCGATACATCAAAGTATACATTGCAAAAGGATATATTGTGCACAAAACATGGGATATAGCAAGAGGTATTTCATGCACATATTGCAGTCATGACTCATGACCCAATTAATGAAAGAAATTTGCAAGTTTCAAAGTTCTTCATTCTACAAACACCATAAATGTACTGATATTCAACCTACAAATTAGATAAAATAATATACACTATTGTACTATGTATTATAAAAGGTCATATTTATTATATATTACAAGCAACTGGGCGCATGCAATGCATGTGTGCAATAATATAATGAATGCATTAAATTTAAGATATACATATAACGGTTTTTTTTCCCCTGATAACACAGAGATGTTTGATTTAACATATAAAAAGTTCAGAAATGGGCGATGAAGCTTCAGGAGGGTGTGCAACAAAGCCATGCGTATTTCAATTGTATATTAGAAATAATATGTTAATCATTGGCTACAACATGAGTGTGGCAATGCAAGTACTTACTGATGAGACTTTATCTGTGTCCTCGTGGGGAGAAAATAATGATGCATTTGATTTTGAACCACATAGGAACTCAATATGTTACTGACTATACCAATAGTTATACTGCATTTCTGCTGTATTTTTGTTATATGTTTAGGTTTGAACCTTGTCTGATAAAAGCAATCCCACAAAGTCTAGAAAAGCTTAGATGTACATGGCCTTGCCCCCACGAGCAGAGAGGTTGTTTTCGCGACTCGAACCTATTACCTCTAGGTCACAACCTTACCTCTAGGTCACAACCTTACCGTTGCACCAAGTCCCATCCTCTTGAACCTTGTCTAACGCTGGCATTTTTAATTTTATGGTAATTGTAGTGACTGATTTATGTTATCTACAGATTACGTTCAACTACAAATTTCATTTATAATATTTAGTATGATATATTGGTATATTATTACGAATTTCCAAAATTTTATCCAAAATTTCTGTGTGCATATTCCACAGACCAAGTGCTACTAAGTTGTACATAGTTTTGAGGCTATAGAACTATCAATACTAGTAGTGCACTTACTTTTGCAGCATAACAAGACGCACCAAAGAGCTCTGTATCATCGGCAATGGCACTGCGTTCCTTCAATCTTCTCTTGATTTGATCCCGAGCACCAATATAAGTGACACCATACACTGATGTCATCACTGTCTGTTTCACCAATTTCCTGTCCACCTAAAGATTATGTCTTGTTATTAGGCCAACCATCAATTATATAACACAACTAGTCACCAGGACACCAAGAGAAAACGGCAATCTGCAACTAAAAGTCTAAAACAACAAATGCAATCTACTTGTGTTTCCTAAATGAAGCATGGTGAAAATTATACATAGCTTCTATCAACTTTTGCATTTTTTATGTAACGTATGCAACTAAGAGCAACTCCAATGGTAAAAGTCATTTTAGTCACGCTAAAGCTAAATTTTAGCAGTGCTACAGTATCAAAAAGTTACATTTTGACATTTCTACTCCAATGTTGAAAGCTATTTGTTGACATTTCTGCTTCAAGAAATAGCTTTGGTCAAATTTGAACCATTGGATTGAAAGGATCTGTGTCATTCAAATTATGTCAGTCTGCTAAAATTTCTCTCAAATGTGAGAGAAAGTTAGGCAAATTCAAACTTTGACGAAACATTTGGCAAGCCATTGGAGCTTTGCTTTTTTAAGTGACCGGTCAAAATTTGAAGACAGCAGCTCCAATGACTCTTGGGTTGGAGCAGCTCTAACAATACCATTCAACTCTACCAATGGAGCAAATGAAGAGGATCCAAACATCGACATTATGACCAAAATAACAGTAAATCAACAATGACAATAATATCTAAGAGCAGCAAACCTGATTGATTAAAACCCTTGCACGCAATGCTTCTGGAAAAAGTGCAGGATCTTTCTGTGCATCTCTCCTCATGATATCAAGAACTCTGCAGGGAAAATATGAGTTTTTTTTTTTAATCATGAAACAATTAAATGAGGTATCTACAATCTTCAAATAATCATGGACATTGTGTTACCAACTGCTAGATGCAGGTGAATGAAACATTATGGAACCTCTGGATGAAAGCCACATTAAACTTCATCCACATTAAACTAGTTTAATATTAAGTGGACATTGCCTCGTTTAGTATCTGGAGAAACTTTTCACAGATAGCATGAAATTCTCCAATTCAAGGCTTCTTGAGGGAGTGAAAACTCCAAAGTTCAATTATATAACTTTTGCCACAACTTCCTAGTCATCAACAACTGCTGTACCAATAATGTATTCAAAATTATTGTTTAGTCTTTTCAAATTGGAAAAAAAAAAATCAGCATACATCTTTCAAAATACACCCATTTCCACCAACCGTTAGCTTGAGTAGCATCTCCCACCACCCCCAAATAGAAAGGTGCATGGGTTCAAGTCCCGATTAGGACATGGGAATGTGTATATTACCTATCTAAACAGTAAAAAATTCAAAATTAATGAAAAAATTTGGGCTACTTTTGGGCTACCTAAAGCGTGATGATGAGAAAGCATTCCCATAGCAAATCCAAGTTGTTGGCACAATGCCTGGTCAGGTGTTTTGAGTGTTTCTTGATATGTTAATTGCATGAACAAAAGCCCACCACCAAACCAAATAATTTCTATGCAGTTGTAAGTTTTGAATTTCATTTTGCATCAGGAAAATCTACACCTCCTCTATAGAAAGAGATGTTCCAGTTTCTAATAAATATTTAATCAGGTAACAAGACCTTACCTTTCTGTTAGTTTACAATGTCCTGGCTTCCATTTCAATATTTTGTTGGAAATACATTAGCACATAGAATGAATTCTCTCTCTCCTTGACCACAGAAATGGAAAAGCTTAACCACATAATGTTCTCTCTCTCTCTCTCTCTCTCTCTGTGGTTGGTTTTTTTTTTGGGGGGGGGGGGGTTGTTGTTCAGAATGGAAGTTGGACTTCTTGAATCATATTACATTTGTTCCCTTCATTTTCCTTTCAAATTGGTCACCCTTTTTTAACCCAATAAAAACATATAGTAAAGGCTACCCCAATGCAAGAGGCTCCCACCACTGCAGGATCTGAGGAGGATTAGATGTAAAGTTGACCAAAAATGTCATGTTTTTGTAAAGCAAGCATCTAGTATCAATAGAAAACAGGCTTACCTAGCAGCTATTCCTGAGTAAACATCAGCAGGTTTTTCTCCTGCAACCAAATTGACGGCAGCTGCTCCCAACTGAATGAAAAAAAATTTCAACCAGGAAAAATTAGACAGGCAACTGAAGTAAATATAGAATTTAGTCCAGAATAGATGAAAAATAGGTTCACATTTTTCATAGCTTTATCTACAAATAGCCAATAATTTAAGATAACAACTGTCACTGAATATTTCTTCTCTTAAATGTTGCTTAATTTTCCATAATAATCGATGCATATTAATTGTACTTTGAATTATTTAGGTTTTCAACTATTTAAAATGTTTTTAAGTTTCTTTATTATAGTTACCAAACAATTCTATGCGCCATTGCCTGTTGAAATGTAAAAACTGAGGCTGTCATGTCAGGCATAAAGGCGTGGGCTGAGGGCAGCTGCTCTATGTTCCCAACACCCATGACACCCCAAATCTATATTGCCAATGCTAGGTAATTTCTCTTTTTCTTTTCTTTTTTTTTATGAAAAAAAAAAGTTTTTAAACAATTCTAATTATCTATAGTTTGTCAGTTGCAGCAGTAAGGGTACTGGTGATATGAATGGACAATGAGGCATGGACATTCTATTTTACTTCATGTATCAGTGTCGGACACGGACACGTCCCGGACATGCTTGAACACGTGAAAAAAGAGTGTCTAATGTTTTTGAATTTCAGACCCATCCCAGACACATTTTTGATTTTTCTGAATTTTTTTCCCTCCTTTCCTCATCTTCTCTACCTTTTTTATTTTATATACATACATACATTTTTTTCGATTGTTAAAGGTTATATATATAAAACAAGGCGCCCGAGGGGGGCGAACCAGTATACAAAAGGGAAGTGCCTTTAAATTAGAGCCTTAAGACCCCCAAAAAAGTTACAAAGCTTTCTAGATACAAAGGGTATTCATTTTTAACCCAAAGATGAAGCAACTTCAGAAAGAAATCTTTGAACCTCCAAACTGGCATCTGCTCATCTTCAAAAATAAGCCTATTGCACTCACGCTAGATTTTTTTTTTTTTGATAAGTAAGAGATGTATATCATATAAATGAGCCCAAGAAGGGCTACAAGGGCCAAAAACCCCAAAAGATTACATATGGTTAAGAAAACTCAAAAAATCTACAAAAGAAGAAACATTTACAGGAAAAGCCTCTTTGGCCCAAAAAAATAGTAAACACAAAAAAACATCTTTAAAGAAAGGAATAGAGAGCTCCCGATCTTTGAAGACCCTATTGTTCCTTTCATTCCATATACACCACATGAGGCAAATTGGGGCCAATCTCCAAATCCTCTTGATCTCTAAAGGCAGTCTGCACCCTTCCCAAGCCAGTAAGAGGTCTTTGACTGAGCCTGGCATAACCCAGGAAAAACCAAACAACTCTAAAACAAGGTTCCAGCAACTCCAGGAAACATGACAATGGATGAGGACGTGATCCACCCTCTCCTCATTATTCTTGCAAAAATAGCATCGGCTCGCCAGAAGGAAGCCCTTTTTCTTCAAGTTCTCCGTAGTTAGGATGGCCTTCCAAGAGGCTTCCCAGGCGAAGAAGGAAGCTTTTGGAGGGGCTTTAGAGTGCCAAGTGATCTTCCAAGGGAAAGGGGGATAATCTGAATTAACCATGCTCTTGTAGAACGATCTGATTGAGAAAGACTTCTTGTCCGGCCTCCAAATTCTCCTATCCTCCCTATTCTCCATGACCCAAAAAGTGTTGAGGAGATAAAGGAGAGAGCCCGCCTCTTCAAGCTCCCAATCAAAAAGATCTCTTCTGAAATGGGGGGTCCATATAAGCTCATTCCCTACTCTCTCCATGCACTCGCTCACCCAGGCCTCCTTGTTGTAAGCTAGATTGTAAAGCATAGGGAATTGCACTCACGCTAGATACACCAAAAAAGGCATAATGGAGCAATTTTCCACGCCAGCCTCGGCTCCCTCCGAGTGCAGCGCGGCTGCAATGCCAACCAAGTAACACATCGCGGGATGATCTCGGCATCACCCAACAAACCCCAAAGATGGAGAACACCATATCCCAAAGATCCCTGGCCACTTTACAGTGAACCAAGAGATGGTCTACTGACTCCTCCGCTCCCTTGCACATATAACATATGCTTGGGAGATGATATTCTCTTCTCCTCAAGTTATACGCTATCAGAATGGCACCCCAGGCCACCAATCAGCAGAAAAACACAGCTTTTCTTGGAATATTAGATTTTCAAATGAGTTGCCACAAAAAAGAGACCTCTCTCCAACCCACCAAGTGCTCATAAAAGGAGCGTACTGAAACTTTCCTATTACCATGAAGCTTCCATATCATTTGATCATCACCCCCTACATGCCCTTTCCAACTATCTAGCACCTTAAGCAACTCCTCCTCTCCCAACTCCCAATCGAAAAAATTCCTCCAAAAGCGAGGAGTCCACACCCTGATGGCCCCTTCCGCCACCATGAAATCCTCTAGCAAAGCTTTCTTGTTAGAAGAAATATTATATAGAGAGGGGAACCTTATCTCGAGGGGAACATTTGAACTCCAAGAATCCTTCCAAAAACTCACCCTAGAACCCCTCCCAACCTCAAATCGGACCGCTTGGTTGAAGTCCCCTCTTCCTCTCTAAATCGCCCTCCAAATGCTACAACCATAAGACTCCCGACTCTCCTTAACATACCAACTCAAGTCTTCGCACCCATACATACATAAACATATATATATATATATATATATATATAAAATAGTTAACAAATTTGTTTTGAAACTTGGATCATGAATGTTGATAACTTAATGCAGTTCTTGAGTTTTTATTTAATGACTTTGTAATTTGATATTTTAATAATATTTCTGTGATTTGAATGTTTTTATGCCAATTTTAATTGAAATAATACTAGGTTTTTATTATATGATCATATAAAAAATATATTCAACGTATCCCTGACATATCCGTATCCTAGTTTTTTAAGAAGTGTCATGTCCGTAGATCCGCGTCGTGTCATATTCATGTTCCGTGTTCGTATTCGTGCTTCTTAGTAAATGGACTTTGTTTTGGAGTTGAATTTTTTTAACTTGTTTATAGTTGGGTTGAGTTCAGATCACGTGGTTGTGGACCTCATCTGACTTCTAAAAAAGCCATTTCCAGCCAAGCTTGGTCCTCTCACACCGTTGCCAATAGACACTCCTATTAAATATAGTGATATCTATGCTTAGCATATATAATTAGCCAAACCATGAAATGGCCGACAAATGTACAATTGAAAACACAGTTTGCAATATATATGTGTGTGTGTATATGATAGGTAAATCTCACATACACACTTTGCTCCTCAAGGGGACTTGAACCTTCAACCTCCCATATGAGGAGTGGAGAAGGTACCAACCAATAGACCTTGTTGGTCACAACTTGCAATATAAAGTACATATTATTGTTATAGGGGTTATGCCATCTTACATAAATTGGTATTTTTGTTATTGGCTTGTCATAAATGAAAATGTGAATGAACTCAATACCAGCTGACAAAAAAAGTAAAGGGTAATTACCTTGTCTCTTCCGAGGGCAGCATAATGTTGTAAACCATTGCAGGAACCATCCTAGAAAACCCCCCCAAAAAAAGAAAGAAAAGAGAAGAACCTTAGAACTAATTTAAAAAATAATAGGATCACACTACAGTTTATTGTTATATGTAATGAAATAAATTGTGCAGCAAGTATTTGTCCATGCCATTAACCAAAAGAAATATTTGCTGTGTTTAAGTTAAAGATCCTGCATTTTCAGTTCAACACATAAATGATGTTAAGTCACCAGTTGCTCTAAAAGCTTAAGCTATTAGAAAATGGGTCAACAATGATCAATCTCCCAACACTCCCCCTCACGTGCGACTCCGGACTCACATGTGAAGAGACATAAAAACCATAGACAAATGCAAAAGAGAAGAGAGTGCAAATGCAAACTGAGAATGAATGTAAATAAAGAGACTTGAACCCAAGATCTCCCACACCAAGGCTCTGATACCATGTTAAGTCACCAGTTACTCCAAAAGCTTAAGCTATTAGAGAATGAACCAACAATGTATATCAAGCTCTCAACAAAATGAAAACGCCCTATTCTAAAAGAAGATTCCATTATTTACACTATCTACTGACACAAAGGAAGTCACCTGAAATCATCTTTGGTTTGGTTCTATATGGTGGGATACAATAAAATTGAAAAAGGACGTCCTGGCAGTTCAGATATTGGACACCCCTTACTTATCTAAAAAAAAAAAGATATTGGACACCCCCACAAAAGCACTAGGCATACACACAACTACGGTAGTAACATGAAGAAATACTTAAAACGCATGAATACATAAAAAGATATTGGCCAGACCTCCCTTCAGCTCCTTCAAACATAGCTCCGACCTTTTTCATTTTGTTAAAAATAAAAGAAAACTTTTTCCTCAAAATTAAATACCATGGGAATCATTATTCACAGAGAATACATTACTTGAATAATGAATTGCCCACCTATAAAAGTAGCTTCAAATGCAATAAAAACAAAAAAATCATAAGACCAAGATTCGGTGCAGGCTTCGAAAATAGTACCTGGTGTACAGGTATATGAGAAATGCTTGTCTCTGGAGAGGAGCTTCTCAGAGCTTCAGAGAGATTAATGCACACAGCCAAGCACTGAAAGGGATCTTCTGCATTTAACCACCAGCGCCTTCCTTCAAGAGGTCTGTCTGCAGAATCAAATACATCATCCAAGTGATTTTCAGTAAATGCTATTCGACCCTCATGAGATAATTTGTCCACACCACCAGCAAACAGATTTGCCAAGTGTATCTTCAGCCAGCATAGGCCTGATTTTCCAAGAGGCCGTCCCTCTGCGAATTCCAACAAACCTCGACACACATCTGAACCAAGATGGTTTAGGTATGGATGCATGGGGTATGCACGACCTCGAAAGTCAAGGTTGTGTGGGTAGAAGAAACCTTCTTCATCTTTCATTTTCCGCGCTACCTGCTCCCCAATCAAGAAGAATTGACACAAATCCAACTGGAAAATGTGATATGGCTATGGAAAGTGAGATGGATCTTACAGCAAGTTTAAGTTCTACATCACACCGCTGTGAATGTCTCTCCCTGTTCTCCTTTTTCACAGATTTAACTTTCCACCTCCACTTCTTGAGTAGTGCTTCGTCTTCAGTATCTGGTTTCTCAGGTAAAGGAATCTGCAATTAACAGGTTGAATAGAAACAATTACTTGTTTATCAAGCATTAGCTCGAGCGGTATCTTCTCCTCCTCCCAAAGAGGAGGTTGAGGGTTAAGTCTCAAATGGGACAAAATGGGTATGTTTGTCTTAGTTATAAAAAAAAAAAACTCATTTTTGTCAATAAATCAAACCAGCAAAGTAGTACAATGTTAAGTGCTAGCATAAACAACTTCCCAAAATAATAGCGAATGACTTGGATAAAAGCGAACAAGGACAGGTGCAATATTAGAAATATATAGATGTAAAATAACTCACATCATTACGGTCAACCAAATCAGCAAGACGACCTCCACTAGTCCATATTCTATCCACGACACTAAGTACCCTCTTGTTTACCCTCCATTTGGTATTGCCAAGTGTATCCAGGGCCTAGTCAGTTTATTAACAAAATGAACATAGCATCACTGCTAACAAACGGGAATATTACATATAATAATGCTAGTCATAATGCAGGTATTCTACTATTTATGACTGAAATCATAAGAATTCAGCAAGAAATTTAAGAAATATATAATCCAGAAACAAAGTCAAATGACAAATCATATGTTCTCAAACCTCAAAAACTGGTTCTAGTTGCTTTTGAGGGGCCCTCTTGACTGCTTCACGTTGTTGTCTTGCTCCATGTGTGCGCATGACATAGGATGGTAAGAACAAGTGTGCTCCCTTGTCATAACTGCAAAAGGGCAAAAATAACCATAGCCAAGTGCATAAAGAATGAACCACACCAAGCAGAGGAACGTGGAATATGCCTAACTCTTTAAAGCAGCATGTCGAACCCCTTAAAAAGAGCTTAAAGAAAAGACTAGAAAATAACTTCAGTATCTCTGGTCTTATTGGTTAACAGATTTTGACATGAATAGAGTTTTGGAAATTCAACAACTCTTTTGGGGTGCACGGTATTAACACGAGACAACAGCTCCAATTCATAATATTCAGCTTTGATTATAAATTAAGGTGGACCAATGCATACTGGAAAGGAAGTAACTGAAATTTCTACCTTTTGGAGTTCCAAAAAAGGAGCTCTAACTTGCTAAAATAACTAGGGATTCTATATTTGAACTCCAAAACTTTATTCAGGGGCTCTGATGCATCAAGTTTTAGAATGCAAAAAATGCCAATAACTAAAATAATTAAAATAACATTGCGTTTAAAAATTCAATAACATTAAAATAGAATAATACCACCATCTGAAATATGAGACTGACAGCAAGTGTTCCTTTCCCCAAAACCTAATTTTATGCTTCTTGAATTATTATTCTACATAATGAATGGGTTAAGAATGTCAAAATATTCCCCAAACCATAAGATGACTAAAACAACCTTTTTGTTTTCCTGCTCACAGATATAAATATATTGTCTTTTCTGCCTTTCCAATATGCCTTCCATTATCCATTGAAATAAATTCCTTTCACTAATATCAAGTCCAACAAACCAAAGTACCCTCACTACCACAATCACCCCCTCCTTGTAACATTCCCCAAAACTATACCATCCACTCTAAAGACAGTATGCCAAATGCTCTAAATCCGGAAGCACACGCATTCTTACCAAAGAAGCAAATTGATAATGATAGTTGTTGGTTGTACTTGACCCAACTTTTCTGAAGGGGTGTCCCCCCACCCCAATGTCCTATAATTGGCTACTCAAATAGTATTTTATTGGTCCAAGCTCCACAGTTAACTTTTCGAAATCAATTCTGTGATAATTAATAAAATAGGACTACTTTTCTTCAAGTCCAACTTGAACAGAACTAAGGTTAACCCCAACTCCAAATCCAGTTCTAGCACTAGAAAGACCTTTGTCAAAGTATTTAGTTCAATCTCACAGTTGTATAAACATCAAGGCAAGGCTAGGAGATGACCTTCTAAAACTCAACCTACCTACTGGAGTAACCTATAGAAAGTTGCTATAAAAAAATTGCATAAGAACTCGTAAAGACAAGTGAATAAAACATAAACCCCTTAAAAACGAAAACATCATGTCCTGCATCACTAAGTAAACATAGTTGTAAAGAGTCTAGTCAAGTCGAGTATTGGGATGTTGAGGCTTGGGCTGGCTAAACTAGAAATGTCCAAACTCGATCAACCTTTGTACAAGCCAAAGAATTTCTTTTCAAGCTTGGCTCGGGGCTAGCTCGCCAAGTGAAATTTTAATAGACCCCTGTCATAAACCGATTACTTTGAATTCAAAAAATGCATTTAATAAATCAAAAGTCAAGAAAGTCACGACAAAAAGTGGACTTATATAATAACGATAATGTCAACATATATAGCTAGGTGTCGTGTCAGGATGTATAGCTAGGTGTCGTGTCAGGATGTATAGCTAGGTGTCAGATTCACAGAAAAGAAGCACTTGTAAAGCAAAGTTTAATATGTATTACTATATCCTTCTTCAATTTTTCTAACATGCATATAACATGGGCATCTAAAGTTATACAAGTGGCCTTTGAGTGCCATAAAATTACAAATTTTCTATCAACGCATATTCACAAACCTACCCAGCTGAGCTTGATTCTGCCCGGGCTCGACTTGCTTAACGAATGAACTTCAAAAAGGGATTGAGATCAACTTGTTAATTAATTGAAACAAACCTAAATTAGCCTATAGTAAGCCAAGCCCAAGATATTTGTGAATAGCTTGGCACATTTGCAGCCCCAAGTATATATTTATAAGAAACTTAGTGCATATAATAAATATTCTAAAGAACATTTTGTGAGGAAAAGCTGTTTCTTTAAAAAAAATTAATGGCCAAGATATCCAAACAATATATGGAAATAAAAAACGTTGATTTTAATTTATCTATAAATAATTTTAAAAGATATTTATGCAATACATAACAAAAGTTATGTGACCCAGTGTTTTATTTTATTTTATTTTTTATAGGTAAATCGAGCACGTGCACTTTGCCCCTTAAGGGGACTTGAACCCTCAACCTCCCACCATATGGAGAGGTGGAGGAGATACCAACCAAGCTAGAGCTTGTTGGTGCTACGTGATCTAGTGCTTGCTTATTATAAAGCGATACTTATCAACAACAAAAAAAATGCAATACATAACAAAATTGTAGACACACCAAGCCAGTTACAATAGGATTTCTAAAATTTTCAAAAACAAAAATTTGATATTACATACCCTATCCACTTGACTGGAGGCACCAACATTGGCATATAAGGGATCACCATGTACCTAGCCTGTTTGGACAAAGAAATTTTTTTATGATCTATTCTTTATACAAAAGTAAAATAAATAAGCTCCCAAAAAGGATAAAACCTTTAGTTTTCATTAGATCACATAAGCTTGCTTAGTTGGCTATAAAGCATGGAAATGAATACGGATATGGATATAGAAACATGATACAATATAACAGATTTTGTAAACAAAAATGATGCAAGTACGGTAGGAACAAAGCAATATACACGTGCGTGTATGTGTACATGCCTTGCATGCAAGCATAAAATTCAAAAGTAATTGTTTATCATATAGATGTTTAAAAGTTAAAAAGTTAAAAGAATAATTATTTTTCATTTTATATACCATATCTTATGACAATAATTATTTTTATGAATACAATAGAAATTGTATATTACTAACACATTATAAAACATGAGAAAACTAAGAATTAGGTTGAACGGACATAGACTTGGAACCATATTAACATGGTTACCGTAATTATGTCTCAATTATTCATAGTCCACTACTCAAAATCCTTGTTATGTTTCTTCTAACATAATACATTTTTTTATATGTTATACTATCATAATATACTAGAAATTCTGCACCTCAATTTTCAAGATGTGTTAAACATGTCCCAAACCATCCAAAAAGTATTAGACATGTGTTAGGATTTAAAAATTTTATTTTCAAATATATCTACATTTAGCAAGTATTGGACACGTATCCGTATCTCAAGAGTACCGTTGTCCAACAAAGATATAGCTCCCTCGTAGCATTATCCATTGTTCATATTTGGACAGTTCTTATGGTGGGGTGCCAAAATAACTGGTTTACAAAAGGCTAGCTAAACCTAGAAACTCATACATGACACATGAGGAATAAAAACCCACCATCAAAACTAATTTTTTGAATGCAAATTAACTCCAGAAATTTATTTATTTACTAAACTAATTACCCATTGGCAAAAAAGAGGAAGAAGAAGAATTAATATATTTACTTACAGTTCTCTCCAGACCCTTGAGAACTAGTGGGTCACATTCAATAACACCATATCTTCTGCTGGTTTTCCTGTAGAATGGGAAGCACAAAAGCACCAACTGAAGTGTTGAAGAATGACTGAGAGCTAATATACTAATGAAATATCGAAGAATGAATATTTACGCTGTTTCTCTCACGACAGTTTTGAGCGCGTGTACAAATGCAGGTCGAATATCAGGTGGACCATCCACTAACTGACCAGCTGGGGGTTGTATATAGGCTGTTTGAATCAGCAATTCAATTAGACGGCTCCCTACCTGAAAAAGTAAAATGTGGATAGCACCTTTACATAACTTAATATTAACGAGAATTCATAAACCTTTTTACTGGTGACACTAGAGATCAAGCAAACCTTAGCTTTAGCATCCTGGCCCCAGGGTTTTGAGCCATCCTGTTCCTTCACTATCTGCCTCACTGCATTCAGCTTTTGTTTTTTCATCAAATTAGTGACCGTTTTGCGTAGTTTTTCTTGTTCTTGGGTTGCAGTATCAGATCCATTTCCTTTGGTTTTTGTATTTTTTTCAGCCTTTTTCTTCTTTGTTTTCTCCAAAAATTTGTGTATCCTAACCTGATCCATTGTAGAAATAGTAACAAGTCAGCGCTCAGTCTCAAAACACAGACAAATGGAGTATCTAGATTAAGAATAGTGGCCTAAGATACTAGGCAAATCGGGTTCATTTTGTAAAGTGTTTCTGAAAAATAAAATAATAAAAGAAGAAGAAGAAGAGAGAGATGGCCCATCTTTCCCTTGAGTATTATTACCCCCAAATACTTAAAAAGCTGTGAAACAATGAACAAACGTAGATATCAGTGGCTGAAATGACATCCAACATGCATCCATGTCATTGTGGCCAGCATGGCAAAGAAACTATAGCTTAGGACCACCATGGCATGTCAATGATAGTTTGACATAGACAATGACGAGATAATTGACGCTAGCACAGAGACTAAAAAACAACAAAAATCCAGTATTGGTGAAAAATCCATTAAATCCATTTTTCCACCAACATTTTCCCTATTACAACCCCAATTAGACTCCCAGAAACTGTCATCTCATAAGACATAATATCTATGCCAATTCCTAAAAATTCTCCCCCCCCCCCCCCTTCTCTCTCTCTTCCTTCTTGAATGGGGTCTAATTTTTTCATGCTTTCATCTTTCTTGAAATTTCTAAACTGATAGTACTCTAATTCCATAAAAATACCTATAAACTCAGGTATTATTGGAATCACTTTGGTTTTCTATTTCCTCCATTAAAAAGATTTGGCAAGTAACTATTTTTCCATTATTTGATTTAGTCTATCTTCCCAAAGAGACTTTGATCTTTAATTCTATCAAACTTCACAATCATACTTGAATACATTTAACATGTTGCAAGTTTCCATTTTGTGCAAGGCCATCTCCCCCATCATATGTATTATCTAAACTACAATATAGTTTGATCCAAAAAATTCCAAGAAAAAAAAAAGAAGCACGAAATTTTAAGCTCACCCACCTCCTGCTCAATGGCATCACCTATCACGCAAGCAGCCTGCACAACCCTGGCACTGCCATGTTCGCCTCCAGTCATCAACAATCCCATCAACTTATGCATCGTGATAACTGACATCATATCAGCTGGTAACCGATCAAAATATGGGGCATATGCGGCCTTGTTCTTCCCTTGCCGGCACAATTCCTGCTCTGCATCAATTTTATCTCGCAAGGGTTCAAACCAACCAAGAAACAACGACTTCATATATGGCAAATTGGGTGCCAACTTCTGCTCACACATGTCCATTAAAAGCTCCTTGTACTCCTTCGCCGCCTGTTCCCACGCCTGTGTCTCAATCTTCACTTGCCGCCTTTTAAGCATTTGATATTTCCCACTACCCATCCCCCTCGAAATTCTCAGCTGTGTCCGCTGTCTAAAATTACGCTCTCTCTTATCTTCTTTGCCCATCTCTTGCAACAATTCTTGAATCTCATCAGCGACCGGCGCATCCTCCTCTGCATCAGTGGATGACACTGAAACTGCCTCAGCGACGCTGGCATAACTTTTCGAACACAACCCATAAAAACTACCTTGGTTTCTAACACAACCAAAACTGGGTCGCCCCACAAACTCATCCCGTGGCAAAAATTCGCCAATCCGAGGAAGACCCATATCAAGGAACCCAATACTGGAGGAAGAACAGAGCTCAAATGACCTATACTTGATTTTATCAGGAAAAATCGAATCTTGGGAAAAGCCAAGAAAACTGGAGGCACGAGAGAAAGAGTGGGAATTACTGCAAAACGTTCTTGGGTTTCTTGAAGATGCTAGTTTGGCAATGCTTCTCCACATTACTGCGGATTTCTTTGATGGGTTTGGTTGGAAAATTCTGGGTTTATCAATTGGAATTAAGTGATCAACTTTTATACCAAGACAAACGGGGGTTTTGCCACTGGACATCAAATTGTTCGAAAAATTTTGTAAGAGAATATGAAAATAAAATCAATTAAGATTTGATGAATGGAATGAGAAGGAATGAGATTGGGGTGAATGAATCGGTGAAGAAATATGCAAAAAGTCATGAGATCAAAAGAAAGGGTGATGGCTCTCGAAATGAGTAAGTAGGTTTAAACCCTCCTTAAACCTTGTAGGCTTGTTCCCAGCGCATATGATATTTTTTTGGGTCGGTCGTAGGAAATATTTTGATATATATATATATATATATATGTGTGTGTGTGTGTGTGTGTGTGTGTGTAATTTTCTCTTATTAATTGCTTTTTTCTTATTTTGATGTTAGCATTTTATAATTTTTATATGTCATTTTTGTCCTATGAAAGATAAAATACTAACTTCTGGCTTAGAGAATTATAATTAAAACATGGAGTAAATTAAGTAATTTCTTGGTAAAATCAATTTAAATATTTTTTCATTTATATATATATATATATATATATAAAAGATCATGTTTAAAAAAATGAAATTTAAAAGGGGTTTTGTAAAAACATTATAAAAAAAAAAAAAAACTGAGAGAACAGCTCCTAATTTTTTTTAAAAAAAATTATATAAAACAACAGGTAAAAATTAAATTTAAAAAATTTGAACTTCTATGTGACTCCACCAATGAATATAAATATAATTATTTTTTACTTTTATTATTCATAGGCAATTGAGGTTACTATTCAAAACACAAAAAGCACATTTTGAAAACTATTTTATGAACTTGATTAAACAATCAATGACGTTTCAAAAAATAAATTGTACAAACAAACTAAAGTAGAATATTTAAAAACTACCGGACAGTTCCTTAGGTTGTCTCCAGCTGATATAACAATTGAGGTAGCAAAGTTGATTTAAAGTGCCAAGGTCACCACAGTAATAATCCAACCAAATGGCTGTTTGGGGAGGCATTTGGCCCTCACAAGAATGATACATTGAATTGTGGTCGCAAACGGCGTTTTGTAGCAATAGCCAAACAATTTTACCTTTTTACAAATCTTATTCTTATGTTCATCGTTATTTGTAGATTAGTTAATACAGCATGGAATCACTGTTAAATAAATTTGATCAAACTTCAAAATAACAAATTAATTATGATAATAAATTATTTAGAATTTATATCTCATTAATCAATTCTTAAAAATAAAATTTTAAAATCTGAATTTCTCCCAAGCAAGTCTAATTAACCTAAGAGGCAGTCTCATTTAAACCAAACCGTCAACTTGGACCAAAACCCCGTTTTGGGCTACAGCAAATAATGTGCCAAACAGAGTGGTAAATTCTCGTGATAAAATTTGGCCTTTTACTAGAAAAATTATAAAAATAAATAAATTTTTGCTAGTTGGAAATTTATATTTTCCAATTTTCATATGTGAATCAAATTTGTTACAGAAAACTGGACAGATAACTAAAATTTACATAAGCTAGATTGCACCTGGTTATAATTCAGCTACAAGCTGGCAATTCGGATTAAATTGAATTTGGACAAAAAAATTGAACAATTATTTGATGGGAAAGATGTAAGGAATTTGTCACACACACACACACACACACACACACACACACACACAAAATAATACAATTATTTGAAACTGAAGATTATGGGTTCATGCACTTGGAGAACATCATTTCTATCATTTTGTGTGTGTGTGTGTGTGTGTGTGTGTATGTTTGACAAATTCCTTACATCTTTCCAATAAGCATCAACATAACACGTAATCTATCTTCAAATCCATAGTGTTGAAAGTCCAAATCCCCCAAACTTTATATCTCAATTGACGGTATTGTGAAAAATGTGATAATCCCATCTTCCTGTTACCATTCCTCAAATAGAATTTGAGAAATGTAATAATGGTGAGGATTTTTTTTGAAAAAAAAAATATGAATAATGCATCGTAGCATTATTATTGCACTTTTCAATCTGCACTGGATAATTGAAGTTAACCCAATTCGTCATCCGTGTCAAATTTGACCATCTCATTTCGAGGATGAACATTTATTTTTACCCAATTATAAGCATTTTGGATTGTCTGTTCAAAGCCTATATTTGAGAAGCTCCTGTTAACCTTCATCAACTATTCATATCTGTCGGAAACCACCACTCCTCTTGCAGGGTAAGACTGTCAAGATCTAACCTTCTTCCAACCCTGCAGTAACGAAAGTTTAGTGTAATGGGACTGTCCCTTATTGCAATACATATCAGTGGAGAAAACACTCCAATCTGTATTTTGTTGATCTGATTTCTTGGAACCCTATTCTGTTTGACACAAATATATCCTTAGATTGGTAATTCAAGCAATGCCACATGAACCAGCAAGTCCTGCAGAATGCCTCTACCAGCTAAATGTACTTCAAACGCTATTCTGTTTGACACAAATATCCTTAGATTGGTAATTCAAGCAATGCCACATGAACCAGCAAGTCCTGCCGAGTGCCTCTACCGGCTAACTGTACTTCACCTGTCCTTCAATTCAAGGGTGCCTAAACACTTTGCAGCCTCAATAGACAAGGGTAATCCGTATTGTTTTTGGCGTTCATTCAGTTCGTGTGTTACCTAGTATGAAAACATCAACATGACTGACCATAAAAACTATTGATTTCCTTCCTAACCTACCAGATGAGGTTTCTACTCTTTCTCGGTTTCAAAATACTCAGTCAGATGGAATAACAAGATATTCTGGCATCTCACGGCAGTATCATTAAAAGTTAACATCCAAATACAACAGATGAGCCAACCGGATATTTACAAGTACATGTTGTATTAATTGTCACCAACTAAGATTTTGCAATGAAATGCAAACGTTATTAAAATGTGCTGGTTGAGAAGCACATGTTGAGTTTGAGAGAGTCAAGGAATTCCAACTTATGATTAGAAAACTAATTTCATTCTAAATACAAATCCCAGCTAAGCTTAATTTTTTTACCAACTTCAACAGATTGCTAAATGTGCCATGCTAAAAAGAAAACTTTCCTTTTTGTCTTTCCGTTAGCAGTGTTTCCTGTCACGAATTACTAACACATGTCAAGGAAATCTCACATAAAAGATATTAATATTACTATAACAGTAGCATAAAACTAAGGATGTTCCTTTGAAGAAGAATCTTCGGTTAAAGAATCTAAAGAAAACTGGAAAGAACAAATTTCTCCATGCCCCTACAATCAGCAAAGCAAGTTAAGAAAACTTGCTTTGAAGTGCAATAAACTCTATAGGAGTTCCTATTACACTCAATTCGATGATTACACCGTCATAGAAACTAACAGGAAATATTCATTTAATTCTAAAATGTCCACAGATGGATGCATAAATACTTCCTTAGGCAGAATACATTTTCTGGCCCTAAACTGATATAGGGAATGGAAATTTTTCTTCTTGGATGTTGTTTGTGTGTTTTTGCAACCTATATGGCAGGAACATACACCTCCATAGAAAACACTTTTTTCCAAGTTGCAAATTGATCGAACTAAAACTGGAATTCAAGGCAAAGAGAAAACAGTTTTCAAAATTAAATTAATTTCCTGTAGTTTTCTCTGGACATATAGATAAAGAGGAGACATTTTCCTATTGCCCAACTAAACCAATTGACCAATAAAAAAAATGGAGGTAAAACCAGATACAAATTTGACTTTGGACTGACCTTTTTCCCCATCCTCAGACAGCTGCTCCCGTGGGCTTGAAACAATCGATATTGCACAATCCGACCGACCTCATCATCTCTCCAAAGCTGCCACCATTTGATTCCAATAGTCAAGAAAACCAGTTTGTGTATTCATACATAACACACAACATTGAGCACAACAGAATAAATAAATAAATAAAATGATAAACTGGAAATACACTCTAAGCCAATCTAAGTTTAGTCCAACCGATCAATGCTGTTCCTCGGTTTTTCTGGTGGGTCTGTGTTGTAATTTGCTTTCTCAGCATGATCCACACTCTTTCTTGATTTTTCTCTCCTGTCGGTGCTGGCTCTTGATTTCTCTCTACGGTCTGTGCTTGCCCTTGGCTTATCTCTCCAGTCAATACTTGGCCTATATTTCTCTCTCTGATCTGTGCTTGATCTAGATCTGTCTCTACAATCTGTGCTGTTTCTGGGATTCTCCAGATGATCTGTTTTCAGCCCAGATCCATTCCTCAAATGCACTGATTTTTCAATGGCTGAAATGAACTTCTTGAGATGCCTTATGTACTCTGGGTAGAGCTCCAAGTCACAATGATTCCCTCCTCTAATCCATAATGGTTCATATTTCTCTATACAAAGCTCCCAAAGCTGCTTACCATGTGAGCAATCCACAACATCATCTGCGGTTCCCTGCTAACATCAATAGGCTAAAACAGAGTGAAAAACCATGGCAAATGAACATATGCTTCAAAGCAGCCAATCATGATTTGCATGGTACAGGTTTTCCATCTATGTAAAGCACAGAGATTCTGTTTGTGGAAAAAGACAATTTCACCAACTAGTACAGTGTTTGATGTCTTTGAAGTTAACCATGAACAGTAACTAATGTAATTTTCCCTTCTTAAGGAGCAGTGCTCTACTATCATTAACTTGTTGGCTATTAAATCCTATTATTAAGTATATTTCCTAGAAAGTTATTTTAGGTTATGCATGTTTGAACATACGTAAACTTGAAACACATTAGCATTTAGGGTGGGAATCGCAGGAAGACTGGTTAAGCTCCGCCAAAACCTTTTAAGGGGTGTGAGGTCATTTCATTAGGTGAGGGTTCGCCATACAGTAGCTAGTCTAGTACAGCTTTAGATGGTTCTCTGCAGGTCTACGATCATGAGAAGGACATAACAGAATAAAGTAGATGGTAGCTCTTGTTCCCATCTAGTTGGGACTTCCTATCCTAGTTGGGATTTGGATTTGAGGCACGTAGCTCCTTGGATATACAAATAGAATAGATGTTCATGGATAGACAGACATTCCATTGATTCTTAGTTTTGGGGCTGGCTCGTCGATCCAAATGAATCATTCTTCTGGTCTTTCTTCGCTCCCCGCCCCGAAACTGACCCACGGCACAGATCAAAAAATAAACTTGAAACGGATTATAATTTCATACTTATAATGGACTACATTTATATCTTTAGCCCACCACTTTACCATGCATTTATGTCTCAAGTAAAAAGCCATCTGGAACTGTGAAAATCACAGTTGTCTGCATCCTAATGATGAAGGGGAGGGAACATACAACCTGATACATTTTTTATGGAAAAAGATAGCATCTTGACGGTATTTTATGAAAAAAAAAAAGATACTAGTACAAGGATATAACGCATACATAATACATAATATATCCACAAACCTTGACTATTTTGGACAGTAATAAGAAATATCGATTTCAAACACAAATTTGTTAATTCAAAAGATAAATCCTAATACTACGACGGTTCTTAAGATAGTTGCAATGAAAATAAAGCATTTCAAGGCTTTATGGTGCTTAGAATTTAAACCAATACTTTTGAGTCCTCTACATCAAATCCATAAGGAGAATATACCATTGTTAGCCAAAATTTTATAGATCTGGAACTTATAAGTTGGAATTTGAAACCTAGAAAACGCAATAAAAAAACAAATAACATAATCTTCTACAAATATTTAAAGAAAACTACAAGGTTAAAGTTGCACAATATGAGTAATGCAACTGTGTTGTACAGGACATGACATGGGTATTGTTACGAGTAAGGAACACTGGATATGTATTCAACACATCAACTGGTTGATGCCTCCCTCCTATAGGATTGTCTGATCAGTGCCTAGTTTTAATCAAAGTTTCATAGGATAACATCGTACCTTTTCCTTCTTACATGGATAATTAAAAAATAAGTGTAATTATCCATGTCTAACAGGCAAATTTACAAAGATCTTTTTTTCAATTTTTTTTTTTAACTTAAAGACAAAGAGGAGGAAAAAGTTATTATTCTTATGATAGGTTGCTGTCTATATTTCATTAATCAACGAAATGCAATGATGTGATATTTAGGAAGTTCTTGTCGATGTCCTAATTTTCCCAATGTTAAGGATAAGGAAATGAACATTTTACATTCAATGGAGGTGACCATCCTAAATATTTGATATTTTTTGCATATATTTTCCATTACCGTAATACTTGAAAACTTGAAGTAATGACTACCAACAAGATCCATTAACAAATGTCAAAAAGGTGATGTTAAGCACTGACCATAACCTCATATTTAAATGTCTTGGAATGGTTGTTTACATCAAGAAAACACAACCATACAAGATAGAATGTAGTTTTGGTGACAATTCCTGACTCTCCCTTTTATTTGGCCACCCAATTCTCAACTCTCCCTTAATGTAGCAATGCTTCTTCAAGAAAGGTAATTCCAAGCATGGCTTTCAGTAACCTTTATAAGAATTCAAAGGTTTAGATGGAAGACGATAAAGTGGTAATAATCTAGACCTTCTACAATCTACATAGGAAATGATTGCAAATGGTAGTCCTGTTTCCAGGTTTTTCTGATTCTATTAATGCAGCCAGTTGATTGTAAAATCTAAAGCAACAATCAGAGGTGTAGTGCAGCTTGAAATTGGTCTACAACAAGGGTGTCTAAAGTGAATGAGAAAGTTGTTTTGTGAGTTTCACCATGTCAGGGAGATGAATGTCCACGTCCACCATGTACCATCTCCTCTCCCATCAGTCAATGGAAAATTCCACCTATAATCTTCCACGTATCTCAATAGAGCTGAACCAGGGAATTCCATTAATCCTTTTCATGCTCATTTGTCCTAATGTTTTGTCTCATTTGCACTCAGGCTTTGTATAGTTAAAGGAATACAAAAAAAATTAGTTGCTTTCTGGTGATTGATTACCACAACCGGGACCACAGAGAAAGGTTAGGCCATAAAAAATAAAAACTCATCATAACCAGCTACTAGCTATACGTGGAATTCAGGCATGTTACTCATTTGACAGTTGGGAAATAAATAAGATAGTCTGGATCAATGTGTAGTAGAATGTCAGTGTATACATTAAGAAGATAAAAATCATACAAGATTAGAAATTTCAAATAATTAAATGAACGCGCATATAGATTAAAAAAAGGGGTGAATTGCAATCAATGCTGAGGTTAAAGTTGGTGAAATTATTACAGAAGATATGAAAAGCAATCTTAGTGTATTTCTATTTACTGCATGGTGTCTGAAGCTCACTTCATTGACCATCCAAATAGTGTCATCAAACTCTATTACAGTGGCATGTCAAATATGGTAACATCAACATCTCTTCAGAATTTAGATAGTTACCGGAAATTGGAGGACTACTCACATGAATTACCAAAACAGGACATTTGACCAACAGTATTTTATCAATATTCTGCACCATGAAGAAGTTGTTACTCATTAACAGCTACATCTCGAAAACATAATTAACAATTAAAGATCAGATTGTGCACTAAAGGCTGGAAAATCAAACCTTATATATGTCAAACCAGTATGTCCGTTTCACCGGATACATAACTCGAAGACCAGATAAGATCGGACTATGAAGAACAACAGCCCTCAATTTTGACAAACGAGACGCCAAATCTAAAGTGGGCCCACTTCCAACAGATTGGCCATATAATATAACATCCTCCTCCTTCACCCCATAAGTCTCCTCAAGGCATCTATATGCAGCTTCTATATCTGCATAAGTGTTCTGCTCACTTGGCTATTAAAAAGCAACAATTCATAATTCAGCCTTCAAAATCTAATTTAGACCTAAAGCGTCACTAAATTCATCTTAAACTACATCTCAAACCTTGCCACTGGACTGTCCATACCCTGAATAATCATATCTGCAATGAACACAAAATTCATAAGTTTTCTGGAGCACTTCAAACTTCAAATTCAACGTTTTCTTTCTTTCTTTTTATTAACTTTTTTTTTTCATTCATGTTCTTCATGTGACCTTAACGGTGTGTTTGGTCCAGCTAACAAACATTCATTTTCGCGAACTCTGAGAAATTTCAAACATTAAATAGATAAACTTGCAACTGCTTATTTCGGTTGCCTAAAACAAGACCTGGGTTGAAATGAAGCCCACAAAAAATTAAAAACTGAGAAATGATCCTTTTTTCAGGGAAAAAAATGTGAAAAATAAATTTTGAAAATGCACTGCAAATGTTATCTGTCATTTTCATCTTCTCCTTTTTTCAGAGTATCAAACCCAGTTTTTCGAAATTCAAAAAAGATATAAAGGACACACTAATTTTTCAATCTAACAGTCAATCTTCCATATCAAGCACAAACAATATGACTAAATTAAAATTTTAAATATCAAAAATCTAACTGATCACATCAACTCATATATGAGTATCCGTGTGCAGATACATACATGTTTGTTGATTATACACACACTCATACATCTATCTTCAGTCTGATCCACTGTAAACAAGAGCAAGCATTTCAAGTTTTCAACTTTATATATGTATGTATGTATATATGTATATATATATATATATGTATTATAAACACCGACTTACTCACCCCATCAAATTAACTCGGAGATGAATGCTGAGTTCAGAGAACAACTCGTACAATTGACCCAGATCAGCCGCGTTACCGTGAGAGTAAAGCAGTGTCAACGTCGCCAACGGGTTCTTAATGTAGACCGCCACAATCTCGTTCCCTCTCTTGGTGGGCAGCTTCAACACGTCAACGTTTTCCCTCTCGGCGACGTCGGGGAGCCTCATTTTCCAGTTGGATTCGTCAGCCACCACCGTGTACGACGGCGGATTCGGCGGAAAGAACGCGAACTTCGCCGCCATCGACGACGTCACCGCCCCCATTTCTCGAATCGACAATATATCCAAACAATGATATATTTATATTAGATATGACTATCGAAATATATTGTATCAAATCTACGTATACTATATATGTTCTACAAAACTCGTTAGGGCTCTCTGATGACAAAAGTGTGTCTGTTTTGGGGGCTTTGATCGGAGAGGACAGAAAGAGGGGGTGAAGGTAAGCGGAGGGATTTCCGGCGTTAAAAGGAAGGTACCACGTGTGATGGGATTAAGATTAGAAAGTGACTCTTGGAGCTTCAAGTTGTACGGGTAACGAATTCTGTTGACTTTACAAGTCATTGGGTAACTCTGTCTCTCCACGTCATTATCTGCTGCAAATACAGCTGATAATTTGACTAGTTTTGTCAAAATATTTGTCCTGCTTTATTTTTAATAAAATAAGTATAAAATATTTATAAATAAAATTAGAATAAAATTTCAAAAGTATTATCCAAAAAATAGATATAAAATAATAATAAACAAAATTAGAAAAAAATTCAGAAAATAAGTATAAAATATTCATAAACAAGATTGGAATAAAAAATTTAAAAATATCATTAGATTTGAGATCAAATCGGAACGATTACCCGCATTTGTATATTATTTTTTTTCTATGCACACTAGTCTTATCAATAAATTACATTATATAAAATTATTCTTAAAATTTCTCATATTATACTTAAATTATTTTTTCTATATATTAATTGTTTTGATAATAAAATTATAATTTACTTGTAAAAAAAAAATTTAACTTACTTTAAAAAATAAATATTGAAAAATATAACCAAGAGTGGGATTGGGGAAGGAGTACACTGCCCGATCCTACTCCAATATCATTCCTAATTACAAGGCTTTTATTTAGAGTTTTTTTCGATATCAGTTCTATAAATAATTAAGCCAAACTTATTTTAAAACTTATTAATATATTGAGTTTGACTATAAAAAAAAAAATTAAGTTACTTTAACTTGACACTATGGACTCCATTAAAAATTCATTTTAAATCGGTATGAGAAATTAATAATTTAAATTTGAACACTATTTGAAATATATTTTTTTAACGAGTTAAGTTTTAAGGATTCAATGCTCAGTTCGATTCGATTCGATTCATTTTTAGTCCTACACACCACATGGAATAATTAAATGAAATGACGATGTTACTAAATAATTTCTTAAAGAATTCGCTTGGAGAAGTTTAAATTCTTAAATAATTGAAATGAATTTTAAAAAAAATTGATTGTATTATAAATTTATTAATAAATATTTGGTAAAAATTATTTTGTATTGTAATTTTTTCCTTTTATTTAATTAATATTTTATTTATTAAAATGTAGAAGTTGTAGATCCAGAAGAAAAGTTAGTAAAACAACAAACATCAACTTTTTTGTTTCTATTGCAAAACAAAGTTTTTCAAGGCAAAAGTAGTGGGTCCCAAGTAAAAAGATTCATAAGTTAGAATTATTTGAGTGAATGATATTTCCAACAATTATTTTTGAAAATTGATTTGTTATACATCTAGCTATAATTTATTGCTTTTTAGTACTGGTAGTTTAGTGTGTTTAACATGTCTTATTCAAGCTATGACTAAAAGGCATGTGTTGGGAATTGTACTTTATATAATTGGGAACAAACCAAACAACTCTAGCTTTAACTGAAAAGTAAAGTGTCTGGAACAAAGTTTAATTAAGTAGTTAAGAACTTAAAATCCCATCTTTATGAAAGTAGATACCCTTGAATCATTACCATCCTTGTTTATGAAGTGATTTACTCCATCAAGTACACTCATTTTTCTATAAAACAAAAATATAATCAAAAGTTTATTTTATTTTATTTTTTTAAAAATAATTCTATAGAGCTAATATACTTTCATGAATATGATTCTTTACTAAAGCATATGCTCATCAAAGTGTATAGTTGAATGTTGGCCTTGTGTAAACATGACTTGTGTGCCATCACTACTCAAAACTCATTCATGTCTAGAGGACGTTTATGAAGTGAATTTTAGATATAGACAGTAGGAAGTGACTAGTAGATTTATAAATGAGTCAAGTCAAGTATATTTATAGGTTGTTTATATTTAACTCGTTAAAATAAATGAGTTTTAAATTGTTTTTAAACTCGACTTATTAATTTATCGAGTCGATCTCAAATGAGCCTTTAATCAAGCTAATTTCGAGTAGCTTGAATTTATATAATTATATATCACTTATTGATTTATCGAACGGAACTTGAGTCAAGCTCAATAAATTAACGAGTCTCAAAATATAGTCAAATTTGACTTGTTTATTCCACGAGTCAACTTTAAACGAATTTCTAACCAAGCCGAACTCGGATAGCTTGATTTATTTTACTGCTTTAATAGTTGACTTGTCCTTTTTGAGATGAATAGTGAAAGAATATAAAATTAGTTGGCAACATTGTCACCGTGGCATATTTTTTTTATAGTGACTTGTTTTTTTTTAGTTCATTCTCCAACAGTTTAAATTTTTAGCGAGAATAACTCCATTATCCTTTTATTATAGATACATATAATATTTAACTACATGTATTTATCATTAATTTGATTATCACCAATTTTCACTCGGTTAGTCCTTGTTTGTATATGGGGAAAGCACCAAGGGTCATGTATCTATCTTTAATTGACATTAATGTTCACCCAATCAAGCCCAAAACAATTAAGTGAGATGCCACCAAGAGTTTCTTTCTTTTATATGGCTTCATGGCCAGTTTAAAATTTCAGATTCTGACTTGATTAAATTTGAATCTATGTATTTGACATTAATTTGATGATCACCAATTTTCACTCAATAAATGTAGGCCTTGTTTGGATATGAGGACAATACCATGGGTCATGTATGTGTCTTTAATTGACATTAATGTTTACCCAATCAAGCCCAACACAATTAAGTGACTTGCCAACAATAATTTCTTTCTTCTATTGGCTTCATGGCCAGTTTAAAATTTCAGAATTTGACTTGATTGAATTTGAGATCCATGCACATATGTCTACTCACTTGTAGGGTTTGAATGGTGACATGGGAATGGTTCTATCATTGCAATTTAGTGCCTCCAGCTTCATCTTTTTTTTGGACATACAGTGATGGTTTTTTTAATACAATAATAGGAGAAGAAACCTAATTACTATAAAGTGTGTATGCTATGTAAAAAATCAAATCAACTATAATTGGACAGGGAGTCGACACTCACACCACACAAATAAGAACCTAAGTACTATAAATTGTGTGCGCTGTCGTTAAGACTCGATCCAACGATAATTGGATGAGGAGTGGGTACTCGTACCACTCAAATAGGACATCACTCCTAATATTTAGTGAAGATATTTTGGAATTTAGAGTAAACTACATTAATATCTTATGAGATTTCTGACAATTATAATTAATTTTTTTAAGATTTTTGAAATTACACTGCATTCCTTTATTTTTACTGACAAACTATACATATCTCTTCTCATATTCATTTTATTTTCAAAATGACAAAAATACTCCATTCATTTTTTTAATACAATTTTTCAATTTTGACTAAAAATTTCTAATTTTTTAAAAAAATCTTTTTATTTTATACAAAAAATAAACATAAAGTAAATAACTCGTATTTCTATTTTTCTTTAAGAATGTTTTAATTAATATTTACTTTAAAATAAAAAAATTGATCAAAATAAAAAAAATACAATAAAAATAAAAGAACATTTTTATTGATTTGAAAAAAAATAATAAAAATTATATATAATTTTTCAATAAAAATATAAAAAGACAATATAATTTTAAAATTCTCGTTAGACATCTATATAATTTAGCCTATAATTTATTACCAAGGTAGGTCTACCCGCATCTATCACTGGGATTCCAGTGACATGATAGTTATCTTACAGTTAGCTAGCTTTCAATTTTCATGGGCCATCTTCAACACCAAACCTTGTACTTTTTTCCTTTCGAAAACTTGGCATTGAGCACATCATGCGCTTTCTTTAGTTTTAGATGAAGATTAATGTTATTTTTATCATAAAATTTTATTAAAATATTTTATTTGTTAATGTGATTATTCAGATATTGATCAATTAAGTTTTTATTGCTAATCAATTAAGTATTCATTTGGTATTATTAAACTCAACAGATAATTGATTCCAAGTTACTTGATTAACAAATAATGGATTAATATAAAATTAGTTTGGTATTTGAATTAATTTATGTTAAAAGTGATTATGATGATAAAAGTGATTAATATGATATTTAGTAAAAATTATTCAGAAGCAATTTTAAACTACGAAATATCTTATTTATCATTCAATTATATTAAAGATAGTTTTTGTATGATTGGTTACATGTGTTTTTACTAAAATTTAAAAATAAATATTAATAAATTATACAACTAATTTAATATAAAATAATGTTAAATATAAATTAAATAATTTATAAATGATATAATTAAAAGAACTTATTTTTAATATATTCTATTTATATAATTAATGCAATTGTGACTTAATTTTTGTTCCGTGTGTTTTCATATTGATATAAATATTATATGTAGGTAGACATAATATAAACTATAAAGATTTATATAATAAAAGAATTATAATATGATTTAAAGTGTCTTTTGTTTGCATTCAAATGTTAATTTTATTTTTTTATTATAATAGAGTAAAAAGACAACTTTTGTCCATGAACAATTGATTCTTTTATTTCAAAAGTATATATACCCGTACATGACATATACATGTAATTATTTTAAATTACAGGTTTAATTTATTTAAATTAGATTATGGTACAGAAACGAAAATCTTGGAAGTTACATTTTTTAGCTTAACCAAATCTTCTGTTTTGACAAAAAATTACAGCTTGCACTCGATCGTTTAAACTCATCCAAACACTCCAATAATTTAACTTATTCTAAAATCACATTGGTTGACTGTAAATTTAAATTTCAAACGGGAGGTCAAATGGACTCTAAGTCTTTAGTACTAATCAATTAAATATCTTTGACTCACTTGACATAATTAACATAAAAAGATTAAATTTACTAACACCAAAAAATTAAAATCACTTACACTCAAATAATCACGTCAATAATAACTTTTTTATTTATTTTTAAATGTTATACAAAGAATAGTATTACTCTTAGACTAGCGCTTTGCTTCATTCTTGTGATAAGGATATTTGACTTGACCCATCTGATCAGATAAGTAAATTGGTGATCCGGTTGGATTTTTAAGAACCAACCATATACCATAGTTATCAAAACTGACCTGACACAGCCAATCGAATTGGTAAATCGGTGACCCGACCAGTTGACCCATGAGCTGCTTGATCCGACCAGATTTCTAAGAAATAATCATATTTATTAATATGTATAAAATTTAACTCCGTGATTAACAAAAATCGAAAAACAAATAGATTACTAAGTTAACACTACAAGCCACTAAGTTATTTGTTCCGTTGTTGAACAATTTTCATATTTAATATATAAAATTTACATGTCACAATAAAACTAATTTATTTGTAATATTTTTTGCTTTAGTCCAAAATATTTTAAATATTGAAGACAATAATAAAAAAAAACTTTCATTATTATAATTTTTTAAAACATTAAGAATAATAAAGTATGTAAATTTACACAATATAGTATAATAACTATAAAAAAGAGTATTAAATGTGTATATATTAATACAAATAAAATAAAATTTTTTATACATATTCAAGATTTTTTATTACATTTATTTTTTATATAAATAATAATAATAATAGATATAAAATAACATTAATTTTTTTTTAATTCTTAACATATTCTTTAAAATTACACAATTATTTATTTTTAAAATAATAATTTTTTTATGTTATTCTATGATTTGAATCAGTCACCCGTCCACCGATTACCTAACCCGGTTAGGCCCGGACCGACTCGGGTAATTATAAATTTTTTTTTTTTTTTTTTTGGTGGGTTTCTGTTTTCAGCAGTAGCGACAAAAATAATCAAACACCATCTCAGGCTACCGGACAGGCAAGGGCGCGCGGGACAGAGAGATTAGGGTTTGCACTCATTTTAATGCCAGAAGAAATATCCATCTCCGAGCTCCGTCAGCCTTTCCTCGCCAAGGACAAGGCGATGATTCAATCGCTAAAGGTAACCCACGTAAGAGCAGAACACTTCAATCTTTATATTCACATTATTGATCTATGCATCAAAATTATATATTCTTATTTGAACCATTTCATTGTCCACTAAAAGAAGGTCCAAGTTGGATCGGAGAGGAAATCTAGGGTTTTTGATCCGAGTTTGTAATGCTGTTCCTCCCCAGTGATAGATGGGTTATAGTGTTTGGGTTTAAGATTTTTTTTCTCTGGATTGGATAGAAGAAATCGACAATTAGACTGGAAAGTTTGGATCTTTTGGTCAATGGAAAAAGAATTAGGGTTCGCTTGTCGGGGTTGAATAAGCATTGAAAATTGGGGTTTTAGGATTTCGAGTATTCACATAGCATGGAAACTTCAGAGTCTGGGTCTAGAGGATTGAGTTCCCAAATAGTTAAAAATGGGTACTGTCATGAGGAGGATAGTTATCGCAGCCAAGTGAATCATTTTGGAGGAGGTGGGTCGAGGAATACGAGCCCACTAAGCCGAACAGGGTCCAGGAATACTAGTCCTTCAAGGCAGAAGGCGATTAAGACCAGACCACGTGGCTTAGATGAGGAGACAATTGCTACATTTGGTAAAGCCGTTCACCTAGATGTTCAAATGGAAGATAATATATGGGCAATGTTACCCGAAGATCTGTTGAATGAAATCTTAGCAAGGGTACCTCCATTCATAATTTTTCGGCTACGATCTGTTTGTAAAAGATGGAATTCAATTTTATTGGATAATAGTTTTCTTAAGTTTCATTCACAAGTTCCGTCTCATGGACCCTGTGTTTTCACATTCTGGAAGAATTCACATACCCCACAATGCTCAGTATTTAGCTTGCCATTGAAACAGTGGTATAGGATCCCGTTCACATTTTTACCCAAGTGGGCGCTCTGGTTAGTTGGTTCTTCAGGAGGTCTTGTCTGCTTCTCGGGACTTGATGGCTTGACTTTCAAAACTTTAGTTTGTAATCCCCTCACACAAACTTGGAGGGCGTTGCCAAGTATGCACTTTAATCAGCAAAGGCAGTTGATTATGGTTGTCGATCGGATTGAACGATCATTTAAAGTTATAGCCACTAGTGATATTTACGGTGACAAGTCATTGCCAACTGAAGTTTATGACTCTAAGTTTGATTTCTGGTCGCTTCACCAGACAATGCCTGCTGTTAATCTTTGCTCCTCAAAAATGGCTTTTTGTGACTCAAGGTTGTATTTGGAAACTCTTTCCCCACTTGGTTTGATGGTGTATCGGCTGGACATGGGATACTGGGAACATATTCCAGCTAAGTTCCCACGATCTTTGTTGGACGGGTATCTTGTTGCTGGAACTCAGAAACGACTGTTTCTAGTTGGAAGGATAGGTCTTTATAGTACTCTTCAAAGTATGAGAATTTGGGAGTTGGATCATGTGAAGATTGTCTGGGTTGAGATCAGTAGGATGCCACCAAGGTACTTTAGGGCCCTTTTGAGGTTATCTGCAGAGAGATTTGAGTGCTTTGGACAGGATAATTTAATTTGCTTTACATCTTGGACCCAAGGAAAAGGTCTTCTTTATGACGTGGATAAGAAGGTTTGGTCTTGGATTGTTGGTTGTGCTCTTCAGTCATACAACAGCCAGGTTTGTTTCTATGAGCCAAGGTTTGATGCGTCAATCTATTAAGCATAGAATTTGGCTTCATGATTTCCTCTATATTGATTGTCGAGAGATTTCCAAGGAGTTGTCAGAATTATTTTGCACCTTCTTTTTCTCTCAATCGCCTATCTACCCTTTCTATGCCTCCTATGCATCAATGGACAGGATTCTTCAATTTGGGCTGGCGCCTAGCTTCCTTTCTTCAACTGGTACCAGGTTCTCAATTGTAATTGTAATTGGAACTTGGAACTTGGACAAGGGCTGCACTTGCCAAAGGAGTTGGTAAATGGATGATGATGATTGGGAAATAATTGTAATTTGTAGGAAGAAATTTTAGCACAGATTTACTAAATGGATGATGACGTTTGGGCAATAATTGTAGAAAGAAATTTTGGTCCAACTCATGTACACTGCTTGAAATTCTTTAGCAAAAGTAAGCTGTCGTTTCTGAGTGCTTACTACATTTTTTACCTGCATGTTGCCATGATGAATCATTAATATGATTATGAGGTCATGGTCCTTGGTATGTAGATTGTATTTATGTTGCTTGAATGTAGTTTCCCTCTTCTTCTCTTTTTTTAATCTCTGCCGATTTGTTTGGCTTTTGTCTAAATTTACAGTATTGTTTGTCTGTAAGTAATGACTTGGTAATGGTTAGGCCTATTATTTGAGGATGGTGAACTTCAATGCTGTTACTGTTTTTTCTCTTGTTAAGTTCTTTCATTTCTTTGAAGTTGAATTGCATTGTTGTTACAATTTTTTTTCTTGTTATTTTATTTCATTCTTGTAGTTGTGCTACTATATTACCATCTACCATTATTAGTTTTTGTGCTTTGGATTGTGACATCTGCTTACATCATATTATAGTTTTAAACTTCAATTTGCGGACACTAAGTAGCAGAGGATTTAGCATGCTTTTGTATTGCTAGATTTTCTTTCTAGGACATAATAAAAAATGCTGGCACCTAATCCAATAGAATCTGGTATTGGATTTTGGGGTTCAATGTGAATGGTGACTATTTTATTACTTTTTGGATATTTTTCTAGAAAAAATTTTCTCTCTTCTTTGGGTGGTGTCACATGACATGGTTTGAGGTGGTGATTGCACCCAAGGATAGAATTGATTTTGCCACCACGGGGAGTTCAGATCCGGTGGAAGGGATTACTGAAGTTGAAAACTTTGATATTTAAGTTTTCCTCCTCTTTTATTTTTTTAAAAACATATCTAATGATTTGAGGAATTTCATTGCTATCTACGGAGAGCACAGCTCTATTGTTGGTTATGCAATTGGGGTTTGGTTACTAGTGTTTAATTGACTCTACCCTATATATTCTAGGTTCCAGCATCATACCTTATTATTAAATCTATTGATATCGCCTTGAACTTCTGACATATTTCTGAAGTTCCAGAAGAGACGATTCATATCTTCAATAATCATTCAACAAGTGGTCTTTACTGGGTTGGTGTGAACCACTGAATGGTTTGTTGTGTCCTCTTTGATTGCTTCTTGTAGGGTTGTGCAGTCTGTGAACAACAGCTGTTAAGGAAACCTGTTCTTTGTTGGCTTCCAGTCCTTGGTGTGCGGCGTGGGTGTGCCTGCCACATGCTTATGATATATAAAATCTGTAGTTCTGAAAGTTCCCTTCTTTTTTCCCCAGTCCTTTAACCAAATTTAAAACTGAGTTGTGATATTTCAACTTGCATGTGAAATCCTTCATTTGCTTTCCTGAGCTCTTGATTATAAAGCTCTCTCTTTTTTTTTTTTTTTTGTCTTTCTTTTCCATCATTCGTCTTTTAAATGTTTGGTAGATAGTTGATAGCTATTGATTAGAAAGTTTTCCAAGAAAACTCTAGCAGATTTTCTGTGCATTTTTTTGGGGGTGGGGGGGAATTTGGTGGTGGTCATGGTCTTGCCAAAGGCCACAGGGACTTGTACAATAAATTTGCCTTGTGCAATTTTACCTACGAAAAAAAAACTCCTTGTGTAATTCTGGTACAGTGATTTGCTGTGTTCTTTACTCATTAAAAAAAAAATTATTGCGTGCTTAGTAGGTCCATTCCAATTTTGAGATGCGTCATTTATGTAACCTCTGTTACTCCCTCTATGAGCTTCCATCAGGAAGAATTCTTTAACGAGTCTTTAATGAGACTGGTAAATTCCTGTGCTGTGACCCACATTTTTAGTAGGTCATAGCACACACAACATAATGTTATTGAAAGAACACACCATTACATGGGACACCAAACCCACCGAATAAAACCTTATCCGTGCATCATTAGAGCTAGAGTAGAAAATTCTGGGAAAAGCCAGCCAGTTGTTTGCAGTGTGGCTCGTTGCTTTGTCGTCTCTCTGAAAAATGTAGGATCTTTGCTTATGACTGAATTTTACAAATAATTATTCCTTAATTATGTGTTTGTATAGATTTTGTATCAAGTAGACGAAGAGAAGGTGAGGGATTTTTAAAATTTTTTTTTATGATGGAGACTTGCCAACCATGAGACTTTTAGGAATGTGGCGGTCAAAATAAAACTCTAGATACACGACTATTCAAAGCTTTCGTATCAGTGTCTTCAGTTATGGTTACATTCTCCATCTTATGTAGTTCTAGGACATTGATTGCTTACCTCTAGAAAATACTTCTTTGTTTTCAAACTGATTTCAATTTAAGGTAGAGTGAATTTTCATTCATTTCAACAACTTTATCTCTAATTTTCAAACCATTCAACAGGTAAAAGATTCCTCGCGAGATCTTGGGCCTAGGTAGCTAGGATTCATTAGCCCCTTTTTGAGCATTGCCTTTTGATGGCACTAAGAATATATATTTGTTTTATTTACAGGGGGGGAAAATGGAAGAAATGAAATGATGTGGAGAAAATTATTTCCCTTATTTGGTTACCATAAAAATGGCAAGAAAATAAAATATGAGAAGGAGAAAATTTTAATTTTATGTGAATTTTTTTTCTTTAGAGAAAATCTTATATTTCCTTTTTCATAAAGGAGAAAATAAAATATGGGAATAAATTTTCTCTCTTGTCTTTCTCTTTCTTGCTCACTAAATCTATATATCAAACAGTGCCAAAGTTTATAGTGGTTAGAAATTACGAATAATTGTTGTAAGAGGAATGTCACTATTGTTAATGTTAACTCTGTTTCTTCCTTGACTTCTCCTATGCAAACTGAAAAAATTATAAACATATTTTACAAAATACATAAATATATATATATATATATATATATATATAGAGTGTAGTACAAAACTTTATGAAACTGAAAAACAGTAGTACGTATATGATGGAATTGTATATAAAAGGTCATTTTTGGAAGTTGATTTACAAATTATTCATTAATCTCAGAAATAAATATTAAATATGTGCATAAAAAAGTAAATTTATGGATATTCTTTGTAATCTGATCGCATCTAACAGTTCCACCGACTCCGGATTGAATTCTCAAAGAAGCATTGACACAGACAAAATTTGAGAGAAGTCACAGCAAAAGGTGAATGATATTTATGAAATCGAAGTTGATGTTTTCCCTATTGAAAGAATTTTCATCATTAAAGTAATGTTTTCGAAGAAAAATGCTATCAAAATGGAATCTTTTTTCTTGGGTTGTCAGATACTGAATGAAGATTAATTAATTAAGCATGGTTTCTAAATTATATTATCATTTCAATGATATAATGTTTGGTGACATACATGTGACAATGTCCTTCTAAGCCAAACAATTTTTTTTTTTGTTTGTTTCTTTCCAAAATTTGACATCAATTTCCCACAATAACAGCCTCTTCAATGCATGACCGTACACACACAAAACATACAAACACACATATCTATGGTGTTAATCTCAAAAGCTCCACCGCCTTACGCGGCAAGGATAAATTCTAATTCTATGCTATGCATGAGACCTCCTTCTTCCCTTTTTTTTTTTTTTTCTTTTTCTTTTTTATAATATGTTTAAGTATTTGAAACGGTTAAATCACTCGTTATTCTAAAAAATTTAAATTGTTATAAAATAATTCATTAATATATATGAAGTTATTTAACACCCTTTCTCGTCAATTATTCCCTCTTGCATGTAAAGAATAAAAAATATATAAAAAAATAGAAATATACAGAGTACATTGGCATAATAGAATGTGAGATTGGGTTTTATTAAATTTTTTATATTATAATATATATAATTTAATATAGAAAAATAAAAGGTTTGCATATACGTTTTCATTTTAAAACCCAGATTGTATGAAGCTGACCCTGAGAGTAGGCCACTGAATTTTTGCCTTAGCAAGCTGATATGGGCAACATAGGGGTGATTATTGTATGCTATTTCACTAAAAGTGAGTTACTAAACCCATGCAATCATGTCTTTAAATTGACGTAATAGGTAAGTAAGTGAAAATCTTGTATCAGAAGGAAAAAATTAGAATCGAAGCTCTATTATCATGTTAAATTATTAATTATTTTAAAAACTTAAATTATTAGAGAATGAATTTGTTTAAGTTTATATTTTGATTTTTTTTTTTTATCAAAGCACATCCATGACTGTCTAATTTGTGGTAAATCAATACTTGTACATAACATATATGATCAAAAGAAAGAAACGAAGAGAAAAAGCATTGGTAATAGGAGCCACACTCTGTCCACGAGTACAATTCTCTTTTTGTAGTGTTCTTTATGAGCTCATCGTCATGCTCAACAATGGAAAAGAGAAATGATAAAAACTATATTAAAAAGTAAGAAATGGTAACAAGTTGATGAATTGCTTACAGCTGTTGCTTTGTTGTAGAGGAATTAATAAATCTTATCTCTTAATATTAGGGCAAGAGTAAATAAGTGTTTTAAGTACTGCAGGTGAGAGGTCGAATTGTAAAAAGGACCAGCTTTGGGTTCATCAATCCCACTGGCAGCTGGTTCAATTGTTGGTTTTGCAAATGTCAAAGTTAGAATATAAAATTGAAGAATAAAGATATTAAAAATAAATTAAAAAATAGTTATAAAATGCCTCACATAAATTTAAGAGGTTTCATCTAAATTTGTATAATCTTTGTTTAATGTGCAGTATAGTCTCCACTTGAAAATATTGTCTATTTTAGTCTATTGACGAACCTAAATTCTTTTCTAACGGATAGGCTTTCACAGATTTATTATTTTAGATTCTAAGCTTAAAATGTCTACACTTCAGTACTAACATATGATTAATTTTAAGTGTTTTTAAGCAATGAATGTCAAATATGAAGCAAAATCTTGTAATTATCTATTTAATTAGCACACCAACACACACACACACACACACACACACATATATATATATATATGAAGCCCATGGAACCAAGGCAGTGGCAAATCACACTGTTCTCAAGAGGCAAGCACTAGGATTAAGTTGGAGGACACGCCCTCTTGTCCTAGACTCCTAACATTAATCTCTTTTGTTATTATGCTTATCAGTTGATGCATTATTAATAAAAATTAATATATAAGCTGGAGTTAGTAATTCTATGCAATAGTTGCTTGCTCATGTACCTCAAGCTCTTCATTTGATGCTCATGCATGCTTCTTTGGGAACTATGCCTTTCTAATCACCACAAACCTCATCAAGTAGTGTTGATGAGCAGAATATTCTAGCTATATATATATATATGTTGATTATGTAAAAATAAAAATTAATGCAAACATTTAGGGCATACTGACTAGACCCATTTCTGCAAATTATTTTCTGGATTCATTGGCTTTCACAAAAGCTATCTAGTTGGTTCAGAAGTAGTCCTTATTGTTTCAGAAAATCTCAAACCCATAAAAACTACTTGCATAGAAAAATATATATATTTTCATATTTTTTTTTTATGTATTTTTATACATAAATGTTTTGATAAGGACATCTTTAATGGTGAATCAAAATCAAACTTTAACTTAAACTTAAACTTAAAATAGTGTCAAAACTTCGACTTTTAACTCTAATTCATACTAAATCTATTTTTCTAAAACATAAATCTAAATTAATGTAATATTATTCATAAACTCAAATCACTGTTCAAAAATAAATTTAAAACTTGTAAGACATAATGAGAATATTTTGCAATAAAATGAAATTATTTTCAAAAGATTTGAGTAAAAACTAAATGACTATTTCGAAAGCTTGATATTCAAATCAAATTTTTGTAATCATTAGAATGGCCAAAGTAAGTTATTTTGCAGAAATTGCCAGTGCAGACTCATGGCTTGGCAATGGCATCTGTGAAACTTTCTACAAAACGGTGAACATTATGTCTTAAATTAAAGGGGGGGGGGGGTGATAACGATCATTTCCAGCTCCATTTTAACCTATTTTTATTAGATTTTTGCACTTCCAACTCCCATTATTTGGTTAAACTAAAGTTAAATTATGTTGATTTAATGATAATTGAATTAATCATGATAGCAACGAGTCTTTAATACAAGTGAGCAGCAACCAAACAACTCATAAATTTCTGGTTTCTTAACATGACTTTTCATATGCACTTAACCTAGAGTAATATATATGTATTAATCCTTATACAAAAACTCTCCAAATACCAAACTGCTGCACCTTCTGTTAATCAAGGTTGAAACTGGTGGGTTCATTCTTTGCTTCCACACAGCTTCCAACTACAAGTGGCTAGAACCCTAATCCACAACACACCCTAATTCCCCTCTAGACCATTCTGTCAATCTTATTTTCAGTTTTTGACCAAACTTGATTTGCCTAACAGCTCAATCTTCAGAGAAAGGTGTCTCAAAGAATTCAGAACCAAATCCTACATAGTAATACTAAATTAATTTAAAAAATGAAAGATTCCACTGTCATATCACATATGTACGTTGAGAGAGAGAGAGAGGGCCTAACCCTAAAGGGTATCCAAAGGATGTTGAATTCCTTTATTTTATCACATTCTTTTACTTATTCAAGCTGTGGAGAGAATCTCTGACTAGCTAAGACCTTTGTGATGCTTCACCGCTATTTTCTAATCAATCTCCAATACTAGCATGTTTTGTTGCTCACTTTAACTCACAGTTCCATTTTTTAATTTCAATATTCAAACTCTAGAAGTATGATTTCTTTAGAGATTTGATGCTTATATCACAACATATATATACATCTAGAAAATGCCTAGAAATCTAAGTGAAATCTCTTTCAAATCATTGTTATTATTGTTTGTTGTAGACATCAGAAAATCGAACAGCTTGAGCTTAGTCATGCCAAACTAAGTTCAGGCTAAGTAGCACTACTGCTGGAGCTTACAAGTGAAAAAGAAAAAAAAAACATTAATTTTCAGCACAAGCTTCTAGTCTCTGGCAATATGCATGTATTGTTCGTGCATATCAAATTCTAACATGTGAATAAATAATGTCATAGTCATATCTAATAGTATAAAATATGTCATGTGTCAAAATTTGAGATACATAAACATAAAAAATTTCATCTTGTATCATGATATCCATTCTCCTCCTTGCATGCATGGCAATAGTTGGACAAGCATCTCCGTCCAAACGTCGTTCTACCCATGATGACTAACAATTTTAGTTTGGTTGAACTTTTGAAATGGCATCCAAACAATATCTGAAATGAAGTTACACTGATTTTAATTTTCTCTATTTATTTTAAGATACTTATTAATTTACGTAATTTTTTAATTTAATTGAGTTTCCCTAAGTCCTGCATATACCCAGAAGTCATATTTTATTAAGACAAGTGTTGGAACCCTAGCTTTGACTTGAACTTAGGACTCTATAAAATCCACCTTATGTTTTTCATGTTTCTTCTCTTTTTGTTGCCTCAACATACCTGAGAAAGAAAAGGAACTCATAAATGGTGCCTATAAAATTTGCAAGCTTAGTACTTGGCCTTCTCTTTGTTTTGCATGCCCTAAGGGACTCTTCTGCACATGCTCATCAAAGTATATATTTTTCTTCTCCATTATTTCTTTTTTTGTTTCAACAAAATAAGCAATATCTATAGATAACAGATTCAGATGAAGTTTTTTCTTCTTCTCTAGCTTCATCTCTTTTTGTAGGTAGGGGATTCAATGGAGATGGACTAACGGCGACCAGAGAGAATGTTGCAGCTGTTCAAAAGGTAGGCTTGGTATTCTTTGATTGATATTCCTCGCGCTGATGATATATTTTTATAGATTTTGTCTACGGCCAAATGTAAACAGGAACTTCTTGAGCGTATTACTGCTGCAGATTCTTGGAAGAAGGGGCTCGGGGGAAGAAAAATGGTGGTGGACAAAGTGCAGAGGAAAGGAAACGAGAATGAGGAAGGGCTGCATGGAGAAACTCCAAAGATTTCAGGTGCAACCCATTGTGACCTTGAAGGGAAGGAGAATTTGCATGTGAAATGTATGCTAAGTGATAAAAGTAAAATTCATAAAAAGTTCTTCAATGTGGCTGGTTTTGTAACTTTTAGTGCTGATTATCATGTGCCAAAACACCACCCTCCTAAGAACAATTGATTGAGAGGGGAAAAAAAAGCAATTCAATTCTTTTTTTTTTAAGATCCCTTTTTGTTTTGAATGTGTTGTATATCAAACTTGTGTGTAATGCAAAAGATCTTGATATTTAATTGAATTCACTTACTATGATGCTAGCTAAAGATGCTCTGTTTTTTTTAGTGAATTGCAATTTTAGTACTATCTTTCAAAATTAGTGCTGCTCTTTAGTTGTTGTGGACTGAACAAAGTTACAAACTGTGAGTTTGGGAGAAGGGTTGCTTAGCTTATGGTTCTATTTCAATTTTTGGTTGTATGGATGCAGGAAAGGATATGAATGCTTCAAAGAAATCTCTTGGAAGATCACAAGATCATGACTTAATTGATCAGGTCCCTCTCTCTCTCTCTCTCTCTCTCTCTCTCTCCTCTCTCAAACACACACACACACACACACGCACTTTTCAGTTAAACATTTAGCTTCCAACAGATTTTCCCGCCTCAAATAGGAAAGGGCAAAGGGTAAACTCAATGCACGAGTCTCCCACCAGTATTACTGTGTTGATATAACATTGCAACCAAGTTTAATTTGTTTTTTAATCACAGAAAAATAGCAAGAAGTTGGAGCCACAAGACGTTGGAATCTGCATACAAGTCCATTTCAAGGAGTGAAACAGTCCATTTAAACATCAACCCCCACGACTCTCAAGATTCCAAGGCATTTTCAACCAAAGCCAGTTCAGAAAGTTCAAAGTCTGATTAAACAAGTCTCTCAAGAACCTCATGATGATATTGCTCATAAAGATGAAACAAAAAAACTTCTTCTTGAGGCAGATAAGGAGATTGTGAGCCTGTTGCACAAGGATTATAGAGGAATGGATAAACCTCGCCGCAAGCCACCAATCAATAATCATAAACCTACAGACTGAGATAGATCATAGATGTGTAAGATGCACTAGTTAAGCTAAATTAGGCCCACAGTTTTGCTCCCAATAGAAGTCAAAATCGCCCTAACAGTCACTACTTAGAACTAGCAATCTTTTTTCAGGTTTTTTTCTAATGGGTCATAAAGACAAGCATAGAAGTGTTGTTTGTTTTTCTTTTAGCTTGACTATAGACTAAGAAGTAGAAACAGGCCAGTTAGTAATTGTACATTACATATAAGACTTTTCTTATATGAAGTTAAGCTAGTTTTATGAAGTAATATACACATCATGATGCAGCTACTTTAATTTTATGGGCACCTTATATATTAATTCCATGTATTCAAAATATTGCTTTATTTAATGGTGTGAATTGAATGGAGTTCTGAAACTCATTGTTAAGACCTAGTTGTTACCTTGACACTTAGAACTCCAGATACAGTGAGTTTGAAAAACAATCATGATACATTTTTTTTATCTAAAATATTTAAAATAAAAAATTTTAATACAAAAATTTGAATTGTTAATTTCTATTTTAAAATAATTAAAAAATATTAGTAATTAGACTAAAATAGTCTTCAAGATATATATTTTTTAAAATACTAATATATATATATATATAATAACTTTTTCAATCTAAAAAAATTATAACATTTTATGAAGAGAAAAATTCTTTTTTAGGCCTTTAAATCAAATAAAAAATTTATATTTTTTTGAATTGAAGAGTTTATTTTATGAATTATTTAGTATTTTTTTCTAAAATATATCTTAAAAGTTATTTTAGTTTAATCGGTAATATTTCTTAACAATGTTAAGATAGAAGTTAACAATTTGACTTTTTATGTATTAAAAGGTTTTTTTTTTTTAGATCTTTTAGATAGAAGAAATTTATGATTTTTATTATTTTTCTTCATATATTTTGCTTGGGGAGGAAGAAATCCTAAAATTGTATGTGCAACAGTTCAAAAATGAGTCCTTTTTTATTTCATGGCCAACTTGTCTAAAAGAAACACACGCACACATCATACACACACACACACAGACACATATATATATATATATTATACCTAAAAAAAACATATTTAATGTGAATTGGGCATGACTCCATTTTAATTTAAAATGGAAAGAATCACTCCTCTAGCATAGATTTTAGCCCTAGCCACCGTGAAATGGAATAGGCCTCCACCTCTGGGCCATTAAGCCTACATAGTATGTATACACAAGTGGGTCGGGCCGGGCTCTTGTTAGGTAACACAAGGGGCCTCTAAGTGTCCAATATTATTTGAGGCCCATTATAATGGGCCAAATTATGCATCCATGGACTTCAGTGCCCATTACTTGATGCACCATTTGTTGCAGTTTATGCTGGATGGATTTAATTAATATTTAGTTGCCTTCCCTGCTGACAAGTCACAGATAAAGTAGAGATCCGTAGTCTACAAAGACTCCTACATTTTATTCTTTCAGTCAACAGGCACGAGATGCCATTTTTCCAATGTTATATGATCTTATCACCTACCACAATTTTGTTTTCTTTTTGGAACATGACTTATTCATGGAAAAAAGAGAGGAGAAAATTCAAATATAATATTCTCACATTTCAAATCATATTTTATATACTTTCTAAGAAAATCGATTTTTCCAAACACTTTTTTAATTGTCAAAGGTTATTGTATCATAACTAATATTATTCGTCTTGCTCATGAACTTGCGAGATAGGTTAGTTTTAGGGATAGTCCGGAAGCTTCGTTAGAGGACAGCTCTGCGTAGGTAATTTCTCGATAATTTGAATCTTTTACAGTTTTATGAATCTTTTTTTTCTTCACGTTTGTAAAAATAAAAAATTAATACTATTTTATAAGTGTACTGTTATTGTCATTCTCAAAGTTTAAAACTTTCTATATTTTACTGTGCTTATTTTATACACGTAACATCATGTACTTATGTGTAATACATGCACATCAAGATACACGAGAACTTCATAATTGACCAAAGAATTCTTCTAATTTTTGTCATTACATTTTCTTATTTATAAAGATAACAAGACCAACATTATTATATACATTTATACTTCTATGTACATGTAGTTAAAGAAAAACAATCAATTTTAAGAAATATTTTTGTGGTATAGCGATGTTTATCAACACTTTCAAAAGTCGAAATTTTTTGATCATTTAATTCGAAATTAAGATTACATTATTGACACGGTACTTTTTTTATTTTATTTTATATAACGATAAAAATTAAATTTATACCAATCATGTAATAAATAATCATTCGTATCACCCGAATATAATTATAGATTTTATGTCAATTTTTAATATATTATGTATTAATCGACTTAAATCATTACATTACTCAAAATCCAAAACCCAACTCCATCAAAACACACGCCACACACGCACACACACACACACACATATATATATATATATATATATATATATATATAGCAGAAGCTTTGTTTGCGTACAAGAGAGATTGCAAAAAGCATTGAAATATCAACCAAACAAAATTAACAGAGAGTTACAGGGCGGATACATCTAGAGACCGTATCTTCCATGAGCGTCAAGTACGGCCAGTTCGGTCAATGGCGTTGTAATTTAACAAGGCCTACCAAATGCTCATTCTCAGACACCAATACTTACCAAAACCGTCTCCTTTTTTCATTACATTCCCGCAAAAAGTATCCGTCTCCACGCCATCTCTCTCTCTCTCTCTAGTCTTTCAGCTGGTTCTTCTGCAAGTGTTCTTAACTTTACCCCATCAGTACACTGTATATCCAAAACAGACTTTGTAATATACATATATAGAATCTCCCTGTCAAATCACTGGTTTTGCAGCTAATAAGGTATGGATTTTTAATCAAGATTCATCAGTCTTTGCAAGTTTTGAAAATTTCAAATTCTTTCTTGACTGTGTTCTTTTCTTTTTTTTGATATATATGTGGGATCCATTTATTCTTTTTGATTTATTGGTGATCATTAGCATTCATATGTGCTTGCTGCTTTTGAGAATTTTGGGTAATTGTGTTATTTTCTTCCCTTTGATGTTTCGGGTTTTTGGTAGGTTGCTTGTCTCTCGGTGGGTTGGATTATATCAGTTTTGTCATTTTGGAGTTTTAAGGAGACCCTTTTAATCCTATTTATTGATGGCTGTTCATTAAGGTTCATGGGGGTTTGCTCTTTTAGAAAATCTACTTATTCTTGGTTTTTTGTGTTCTTTCGCTGTGTTTGGCGTTGTTGTTGTCATTTTAAAATTTTAGTAAACCCTTCTAAATTTCATCGCTCGATCTGTTGGTCACCATATGGGATTGATGGTGGAGATAATCTTAATGAGTTATTTTCCAATACAATGGAAAAATTTTGTTGTTAATTTCATATTCCGTCATGTTAATTCATAGCTCAGAGTGCAACAGTGAGTTGATTATTGACTGGAATAGCCGAAAGTGAGGTTCTACACCACACCTTCTTTAGTTTTTTGGAAATTCAAAACAACAATTGGGCTCTTTTGGGTAAGATAATAATTTTGTACAAACAATAAAATAAAAAAAGGACAAAATAAAGTGATCAAATTCTTAAATTGGCTTTTGAAGGTTCTTCAACTCCAATGGGCTAGACTTATCTCCTTATGTCAGCTGCTACATTTTTGTGGTCAAAATTATGAAACAGAAATGCACCTGAACATATCTCAAGTCCACCGGTAATAAATCAGAAAAGATTCTGCATTCAATGCTCAAATTCCAGCTGCAAGCGTTCTGCAGCAACTAAGTCCTATTGTTCTCTGTTGATTCTTATGAAGGAGAAACTTTTAGAAATTCCATACAAATATTACAATATAATGTTACTAAACGAGTCTTCCACTTCTTCTTAGTCTTTTTTATAGGATAAGTATGTAGTTATGGTGGTTTCCTTGATTAAGGCATATTTTTATTTTGAACTTGAAGAAATCCAATTCTTATCTGATGCTCTGAAACAGTTAGATTAGTTGTCTTTACTTTTGGAGTTTCATCACCAGCAGTCAAAACAATCCATAGAAAACTCTTGTAGTCAGCACATGCAACCATGATATCATATTTGCATTAAGAATCCATCCAAGACATGGTCATCATTTTCCTATTGAATAAGTTTCTCTTGATAAGATACCATTTACCATTGATAAAATTGTAATGACTGCTAATACTCCTTTTGTTTAACAAATATTCTCATATGTCCTCAAAGAAAATGGAGAAAAGTTTGTTATAACAAATATTCTCATTATGTCCTCAAAGAAAATGGAGAAAAGTTTGTTATATCATAAGCAAGAGCTATTTACTTGTTTGAGTTCTCATGTTCATCATTTCATTAGAGTGTTTTGTTGTTGTTGTTGTTGTTGTGTTTCTGTCCATTTTACGATGACAGTGAACCTGCAGTGCTTGCCCTGCATGATGTTCTCATTGCCTGATTCTCAAAAGAGACCAAAGAATGGTTCGTAAAGGTGTTCTAGTTATTATTGGCATCTCTGCTGGTGTGGCTATTGGCATTTTCGTAGCATCTCTTGTATTTTTTGGCATACGGTGGTACAAAAGACATGCTCATCTTCGACGCTGTGCAAATGAGCAGTGTGCAACGACTCTCCCTATACGCACAAATGGCCTCGGTACAAGCATCGACTCCAGTGCATCTCTCTCGAATTCCATAACTGTTAAGGGATCCGATTACCTTGCCAAAAGTTCTCAGCTTTCTTGGTGGAGTCGCCATAATAAAAATCAGCTTGCTTCAGCATCTGGCATACCAAGATACTCTTACAAGTATGTTATTTCTTAAACTTTTGACAAGTTTATCTTTTTGGATGATTATGTATTGCACTTCTATAATCTGCCTTAACTTGATACTTCCTGGTACACTATTGCAGCAAGGATGAGTTTGGAAAATTTTGATTTGTTTAATTATAACCTCACTAACTCGACAGAAGCATCTTTTAAATTTTGTGAATAATTTGTAACTTGTACTATGTTACAAAAGCAAGAGCAACATAAAATTTAGTTTTGTGAATAATTTGTAACGTGTACTATGTTACAAAAGCAAGAGCAACATAAAATTTAGTTTTGTGAATGATTTGTAACATGTACTATGTTACGCGTTTGTACCACTTGTTTGTTTGTTGCTATTGTTGTTGTTGGCTTTTACTTCTGTGAAAGAAGCAACTATATGATTACGTCACAACTCACAAGGGCCCACCTCTAATTACTATTTTGGCCTGAAAAGGATTCTTGAACACTGAATAAAAACATCATAGGATGGTTTAGGTTGTGTTGTATTCTTTGTTGGGATGTGTATATTTCTTAGTTTGTATAATTCTAGATCATGTTGACCACTTTATGCTAGCAAACCTGCAAGATGAAGTGTTGTAATTTGTTAGCAACATACAATTCCATACCTACTGAAGAAACACAAACATATTGTTCAATGCCCAGCAAGGGTTCCCATTTTCATCATTACCTTTAATGTGTTATAATATTGGCTAAAGACTGCAATATATAACCTTTTGATAACCAAAGAAAAGAGAAAAAATGTACCGCAGTAAACTAGGAATTGTTTTACTGAACTTTGTGAAGAGAAGCATCCCACAAAAATAAAATAAAAGTAACCTGAACAGTTGAATTCTAAATCAATCTCATTTAATTTTTTCCTCCTTCCAACTAATGTGTTTGAATAGGTCTGGTACAGTTGCACCAGTCACCAGTTCAACCAAATTTTAACAGAGAATTTCATATTTTGCTGCAGGAAACTACTTCTTTGTTTGACCACCCAAAATGTCCGAAAATGGTCAATCCACCACCAAACCAGCTCACACATCATTAAAATAATAAAATACATGTGCTCAAACTTACGAAACACAATTTGGATATCCGTTTTGCAACTTATGCACAAAAAAGGGACTTCAGTGTCAAAACGAGCCATTTTGGTCATTTGACTACCCAAAATGTCCGAAAATGGTCAAACCACCACCAAACTAGCTCATAAACTATTAAACTAATAAATTACACATGTTCAAACTTATGAAACACAATTCGGATGCCCGATTTGCAAGTTATGTACAAAAAGGGGACTTAAGTGCCAAAACGACTCCTTTTGACTATTTGACTGTCCAAAATGCCCAAAAATGGTCAAACTACCACCAAACAATCTCACACACCATCAAACTAATAAAATACACATTCTCAAACTTAGGAAACACAATTCAGATGCCCGGTTTGTAACTAATGCACAAAAAAAAGACTTAAGTGCCAAAATGACTCCATTTGGCCCTTTGACCGTCCAAAATACCCGAAATGGTCAAACCACCGCCAAACCAGATCACACACCTCTACACTAATAAAATACGCATGCTCAAACTTACAAAACACAATTAGCATGCCCGGTTTGCAACTTATGCAAAAAAAGAGACTTAAGAGACTTAAGTGCCCAAATTAAACAGCCAAGTTTGGCCCTTTGACCGTCCAAAATGCCCAGAAATGGTCAAATCACCACCACCAAACCAGATCACACACCTCTAAGTTAATAAAACAAACGTGCTTAAACTTACAGAATATAATTTGCATGTCTGGTTTGTAACTTATGCACGAAAAAGAGACTTAAGTGCTCAAAACGGGCCCTTTTAGCCCTTTGACCGCCCAAAATACCTGAAAACAGTCAAACCACCACCAACCTAGCTCACACACCTCTACACTAATAAAATACACGTGCTCAAACTTATGGAACATAATTCGGAATCCCAGTTTGAAACTTATGCAAAAAGAAGTGACTTAAGTGTCAAAATGGTTATGGCTTGATTGCTGCAGATCGACCAGATAGAAAGCAAAGCAGCAGTTTTTTTCTAATGGGTTATGTTGGCCAGATGAACCATCCCAGTGCTCTTTATATTTGTAATGATGTGAACTCCTACATGAAAGCATAAGTTGACAAATTAACAAAGGTACTCAAGTTTGAAGGTGGCACAAACTCCCTGAGTTGGCCTACAAAAGAAAAGGGAAAAGAAAAAACAACTCCATGAGTTGTCCCTGCTTAATTGTAATTTCAATGAGGATGGCAGGATGCTATTTTAGATAATGAAACAGTTCCCAGACAAAAAAAAAGTTGTAATACCATGAATCTATATCAATTCCCAATTTATAGAGGGAATTTCTTTCATCAGATTCTGAAGGAATTCTGCATTCTGCTATAAGCACTAGTTCTTGGTAGCTCAATGTTTTCTGAATTAATCCACATCAGCCTGAGGATTTTCTATGCTCAATTTTTATCTTTCCTAGTATTTCTAATTTATTCTCTTGAAGAAGGAAATTAGAATTTCAATCTTGAGACTACTCTTTAGATGCCAATCCAATCAAAGTCATTCTGGTACCTATGTAGTGGTGGAAATGTCGATAAAATCGAACCCATTATTATTGTATTACTCTCAGTTATCCTTGTTACTTGACTTTAAATGTGGCTGCTATTATGCTTTATAATGTGACAAATTCACCTTGAAATGACTCTTCTTAAATTGGTCGAATATGCTGCAAGTGCAAAAGAAAATGATAGATATATTTGTTTAATTTTAAGATCTGAATTAATATAAATATAGATACAATTATATATCTGCAAGGAGATGGGAGTCATGAAGAAGGTGACCAAGCTTAGAAGTAGACATGAAACTGGGTCTGGGGAACAATAATATCCCCATTCCCCACAGACTTTATGAACTATTCTAGCTGAAATCTTCTATTACTAGCTGACCTTCAGAAAGTATAATTATATTTGAATAATATTCAGTTGATATGCTCTAAGAATGCTCAATTTAATCTAATCCTTCATGCCTTTCTAGGGACATTCAGAAAGCTACAGAAAATTTCACAACTATTTTGGGACAGGGGTCCTTTGGTCCAGTATATAAAGCTACAATGCCTGCAGGTGGTGTGGTTGCTGTGAAGGTTCTTGCTTCCAATTCAAAACAAGGGGAGAGAGAGTTCCAAACAGAGGTAGGCTAAATTAACAACATGTTTAGTAGGAACGAAGAATCTTTATATATCCTTCAATTATACATAATAGAAGAGATCCTTCCTGAAATGTCTTCTGGTGTAACTTTGCCGTCAAGGCCTTGTATCTTTCTATATTTAAAAATTGCTTGCTTATACCTAAGGTTCCTTTTCAGACATGTTTTCAGGCCATTGCTTGATAGTGTCAAGTATCGTAACGATATGATGCGTAATTAATGTGTGCATGGATGAACTTTGGCTTATAACTGTTCGAGTTTATCATTAAAACATTTTCAGAAATGCCTTGCAAATTTGAAAAAGGGCAAAAAAATGCATAACTAAGTGCTCAGTAGGCCTTGTGCTACCTACTTTCGTTTATTCCTAATCTGATCGTTAGTTTTTACATTGACAATCATTTAAAAACTTTAGAAGTGTCTATTAAATTGTTTTAGCTTCAAGATGAATTGGAGTTAATTTTGCTTACTACTTGATATGTATTTTGACTGTAAGCCCAAAGCCTATTGAATTTATTTAATTTAGCCCACTCTTCTTGCAGGTATCTCTGCTAGGTAGGCTGCATCACCGTAATTTGGTGAATTTGGTTGGATATTGTGTAGATAAAGGCCAACACATGTTAATTTATGAGTTCATGAGTAATGGGAGCTTGGCAAATCTTCTATATAGTAAGTTCATATATCCCTGGTCTTTTTATCTTGATATTTCTGTTCAAAATGGAGATATCAGATCCACATGGAAAGAACATATGATGGTTAAATTACACTAAATATTACAGATGTTTAAGGTAGTTTTTCAGATCTACCCAAAGAGGTAGGAGTTTATTGTCATGCATGTGTGGTACTTCCAAAACCATTGATATGATGTCAGGTTACTTTTCCTTCTTGTGGTTCAACTGCTGGAAACCCGGACTAAAACTTTTCTATAACAATGATAACACTTAAAACTGAACTCAAATCTCCTTGATCAATCAAATTCTTTTATCCTAAGAAGTGTGCCTTTCTTGAGGAGATTCTTGTTCTATTCCCTACTATGTTGTTTGGCACACATGGATGGGCATCTAGATATCCTAATTTAGTAGGCTGCCCACTGCCCACGAGTACCACTGGTTGGATAAGGGGCTATGTAGATTACTTGAAAATTAATTTATTTCTTGCATTTTTAGTGTCATCCATCCAAATCTGATGCATGCCATATATATCTGAAACATAGTGGCCTACCAATTGAACAGTGAACAGTATAAGGAAGCTGCTATCATTGCTAATTTGCATTGTCTTTTGCCATTATCTTCACATATGCCAACTCCTCTCAATGCTTAAGAGTTTGTATATGTATTTGTGTATGCATGCATGCATGTTGGTGAACAAAATTTTTATTGCTGTAAACCAGATTGTGCTACTGTATTTCAAATTGTAATGTAAACCCAAAATCAATTTAAATATATTATAGTTAGATTGAATTTTCATACCCTCTTTTGGTGATTTATTTATGCACATTCTTTGTATTTTCTTCAATATCAAATCAAATTATGATGCACATGCACTCAGGTGAAGAGGAACAGGTTTTCAGTTGGGAAGAACGGCTTCAAATTGCTCTCGATATTTCACATGGAATTGAATATCTTCATGATGGGGTATGTCGAGTGATACAATAATTTCTTTTCCCTTTCCCTTGTAGAAACTGTTGTTTAGTTCTTCTATTGATATGATAATACTTTGTACAGGCAGTGCCTCCTGTCATACATCGCGATTTGAAGTCTGCGAATATATTGTTGGACCAGTTGATGAGAGCAAAGGTAAACCAGTTGCATAAATATGTTCTATATAAAATCCATTTCATATTTGATAATATCTGGTAAGATTATAAAATTGAGATAAAAAAGAATTGTTGCCACAATTTGCTTGGCAAGCCAGGATGGGGCAATCGGGTGGCAATATGTAGAATATTAACGAGAATTAAGTTAGATACAAAAGAGAGATTCGATAAAATTCATACAAAGACAAAAACCAGGTTTTCTTTATCACAAACACTTGCATATGAGTGGTTGGTTGCTGGAGGAGCAATTAATTTGTTCCCTCTTCTGTCTGGTACCTCTCTTTTCGTTTTGATCTTCACTTTCTCTCATTTAAATAGGTTGCTGATTTTGGACTGTCAAAGGAAGAGGTCTTTGATGGCCGCAATTCAGGCCTTAAAGGCACATATGGTTACATAGACCCCATGTACATATCCACAAACAGTTTTACTACAAAGAGTGACATCTACAGTTTTGGTATTATCCTCTTTGAACTTATTACGGCCATCCACCCACACCAAAACTTAATGGAATATATCAATCTTGTAAGTTCTTTGTCCTCCCCAACAGCTCATCTTTTCAGAATGCTGCTGGATTTTCTAACTTGGAAAATTTTATTGTTATTATTTTAAGGCGGCTATGAGTATAGATGGCGTGGATGAAATACTTGACAAGCAACTTGTTGGGAAATGTAACCTTGACGAAGTGAGGAGCCTGGCTAGCATTGCTCACAAATGTTTGCACAAAGCACCCAGAAAGCGCCCTTCAATTGGAGAAATTTCACTGGCTATATTGAAGATAAAACAGAGTCGCCTTACCAAAGAAGATACCATGTCATTTGCAGGAGAAGCTTATTCACGTGCAGTGAGCCGGATAGAAAATCAACAAGTGGAGTTGAGACAAATGGGCAGCATAAATGAGAGGGTAACTGTATGACAAATATATATATATTTTCCCCTTCTTTTAACCTTCCATTTTCCTTTTCTTTGCACCTCAAACTTCAGCAATTCTGATAAAAGCATATGATACAAAAAAAATATAGAGAAATGAATCAATAAGCTTCTTCTGCAAAATGAGTGTTTTGGATACCATAAAAGCTTCATTTAGTCATGCTCTGCCTTGCTTAAGTCAATATATTGAATGACACAGTTCAAAATGTTCATGTAGCCAAAAAGGGAAAAAAAGACCCAATAATACAACCCCCTCGGTCTCCTATTGCAATGAGTACATTTATTTTCATGAAGAAGAAACATGTACTCAATAGAGGGCAAGAAACTCTACTAGAGAAGTATTGTAAGGTGGTGATGTTTGATAAATTTGAAAATTATGAACTTGAGAGAGAGAGAGAGAGAGAGAGAGAGAGAGAGAGAGAGAGAGAGAGAGGACTAATAGTGGAGCTCCAAAAAGTGATAATATAATTTATGGAAGAAAGAATTTAGTATTGAGGATTTTAAGCTTTTGGATTTGTACAAGTGGAAATTTGAGGTAGACTCACTTCATATGGATGTACTAAGTTGACTCTGTCTATTTTTAAATAGGATTAATAAACCCCACCTAACAAGAAGTTTGATTTAGGAATTTAGGAACTGTAGTTTGATCACACTTTTTCTATTCTCAACCAAAATGTGACAGGCTATTTGGACAGTCCTTTGAATTGAATGGTTCCATTCATAAGTTACATTACATTTTTAGCCCTAAATTTATCCTTCAGTTCAACAGAAATTTGGCTTCTTTGGCTCAAATGCTTTTTCGTATCCAAGGAGATGATTCCATTGAACAGGCAGCCAACCCTTGCTCCCTCTTCATTTCCCATATACAGCTTAAGCTTTTTTTATTTTTGCACAAGGGGCAATAAAAATACTCAAAACAAACGAGACAGCCAAATCAAGACCAACATTCTTCAAGTAGCATTTTTTGCCCCTCTTCCAGCACAATTTATGGCTACAGCACCCCATCCTGCTACAGCAACCATCACACCAACCACCACGACCACCACCCATTACCCCTTGGTGCCCGTCAACAACTCTGTTACCCTACCACCCCAACCTGTAACCACCATCACTATGTGACACTATTACTGAACTCTGCCTAAAGCTTTCTTTCCTACAATAATCCCTTTCCAAAATGCACCCTTTATTTCTCAATGGACATACGATTAATGTGCTACTAAATCAATCACAAGTGTCAAATTAGCCCAATCCAGATATGACCCATGTATACATGCAATAAAAGGGGAAAAAAAATTGAGAGAGACCACTACACCCAAACAACAGACAAACAGCACAGCTATTAGAAGCAAGTCTCAGAATAATTTATCAGAGCATTCTGCAAATACAATGGACCATTAGAATCTACGACTACTAGTGCAAAGACTCGAAAAAAGCTCACATATTTTGCATCTCTATCATGACATGGACACAGTTTCTCATTTTGCCTCTATTTGGATTTTATTCAACTGACATTCTTCAGAAAGAAAACAAATGGACGACAAATACATATATATATATATATATATATATATAGATGTATAAGCGTCCAAGTTCTCACCTCTCAGATAATGACCAAAGCATTTATCATCCGAGCAGAAGTATATTTACAGAAGCCACTCCCAACTCCCAAATGCAACCCCAGGAAGCAAACCTATGAAACAAACCTACCGGCAATCTACAACTGCCAGAAATCTTATTCTTTTATCTTCCTGTTTTTTATTAATTGCCAAGTTTTCAAAACTGGCATGAAGTCCCAAGCCTTTGTCTCTGTCTCTGTCCCACACATACTGATTTACGATTAATAAAAGCTTGATATAGAAGCTTCTGGAAGTTCTCAACAAACAGCACCCACTCCTCTTCATTCATATCTGCCAACTTTACAAAACTTGCACTTGCAGGCAACTGCTCGTTCACACTCCTGTTGCCAGATGATATGCCAGCCAAATAACTGCCTTTTGGTGGCAGAAGCTGGTGTTGCCAACTCTTCTCGCCAAGGCTGACTTTTCTCAGTGACACGGAAAGTTTTGAAACTGCTGGAAACCGGCCCTGTATCATACCAGTGTGTTCTTCCAATTTCAAGGGTTTCTCATCCGCCTCACTCTCTGCTTCCTCTTCCTCCTCCCCCTCAAAGCTCTCCACTAGTTTAGAAAGTGGGTTTCGGCCATTACCACCTTTAAACTCAAAATGAATTGGTAATTTGGTTGCCAGTTTTTCTTCCATATTTGAGATTAAATGCAGCTCCTCCCCTTCACAGTCCATATCAAATTGGAACTCTTCCCTGCTCCCTGCCTTCTCTTTGAAACACCATGTCTCACCCTCCTCTAACAGCTTCCTTGCCTCAATGCATATAACCTCAAGCTCACTCGGCTCTTCCTCATGGCCCTGAAACTCCCTACTCATCATCTCACCAATCTCAGCAAGACACAGACCAAAAGCTGCCGCTTCTTTGAGAAAAATTGTGCAAAGAACCAAGACCCGCAGGCATGCCTCTCGAATCATGGGCAGCTCCATCCGTAGCATTTCAGAATCCCGGACGGGGTCAAGATGATCTATATACTCAAGTTCATCCTCTGAGAAAGGAATTGATGCCTGTGGCCAGTGGATCCACTCAAAGTACGGGTCCTCGAAGCTCTCTGGAAGGCAAAGGCCATGATCAATGGGAACAAGTTCAACCTGACCAAGCCTCCCTACCCCATCAAGTTTCCTAACTAAAAGATTTCCTGCATGCCTATCTGTGTTTAAAATACGAACATCTAATATCCCAATCCTATGTACAGCAGAAACAGGAAAGCTAGTAGTCCCATGATCACTGGCATCAAAATCATGTGGGATGAACTGCTGGAATGATGCAATCTTGCTGACCTGCATCATATTCTGATGTTTGTTTCCATTAACCCCATCATTGACGTTAAAGATCGAGTGAGTGATCTTCACAAGACCAGTAGGGGGCACATTAGCAAAATGATCATAGTCGAGAAGGTAAGCCACAACTTCTCTAAAGCCTGTCTCCCCAACCCGCACTGATCGTTTAAGGCCTGGTTGTCCAAGCACTTTGCCTACAAAACCTTTAGGATTGTTTGGAGCAAAAGGTTCTTCATCTGTTGGCTTCACAATAGCAACATTCTCTCTGGTGCAATTCCTGAAATAGTATGCACCTCCTAGCCCGCTACGGACAGGGATTGGATCAATGCCATTCTCTATCGCCTTCATAACGTCCTTCACTAACTGTTTGATTGTAGGATCTGACCACCCTAATATCTCAACAAGACCACTCTGATCTCCCTGCTGAAGATCCTTGCCAACAGGCAAGAAACATGGAGTAGATGAGCTTCTGTGCAGGAAGTTCCTTGTGAGAAGAAGTGGAAAATCATTTCTTACATTGCTGAGGTCATTCTTTAATACCATATCCCCATATATCAATGAGCTCTCCTCGGTAGGGACATTGAGGGCAACCTGCAATCTTCTTTTCACTGTATGGGCATTGTCACTTCTATCCAACTCTATACCCAAAACGCATCCAGTTTCAGTTTGTACAAAAACACGCCTTTTCCTAGGAGGTTTTCCTTCCATTCCCTTATTCGCATGGTACTCAGGACTAAGGGGTACTTTGAAGGTAGCAACTGCCATATGGGTTTGTTGAGGGCTATCCAATTCAAGAGACATGAAAGGAAGCAGAAAAATGGTATATTTCAATGCCGGCAGCAGAGGCAGCGCCAGCAGAGAGACTCTCTCTCAGGCACTCAAATGCCGGCACCAATTGAAAGAGAGAAAAGTTTGTGTTCCAAACAATCATAATCAATGCTGAAAATTCAAATTTCCTCCAGAATTCTCACACTGGAGTGAATATGGCTACAAGGCAGAGAGGTGAACATAGCAAAATTGCTACATTGGAGAAGCCACCTGATAATGCTGGCTTAATCAAAAGAATTAAAATCAGTAAAAGGAATAAGAGAAAGTTTTACAACAACAACAACAATAATAATATGAAAAAAGGATATATTTCTATCTCTTTAAAAGTAGTTTTGAGCTAACAAACAGTATTCCACCCAAAAATTAATCAATTGTTTAATGTAAAAAACTAACAATGAAATTAAACATTACAAATTCAGAAAGTGATAATATAAGGTAGTACTGAACAAATCCAGAAAATATGAAATAAAATTTTACTGCTTATTGCAAAAATTAAAGAACATTATCAACTATGTGATTCCCAAACAGAACAGAAGACACACCTCATGGAGGTAAAGAATGGGACTTAATGATTGAGAAGCTCTCTGTCATGGATAATAGATATCTTAAAATTTATTTGTAAACTCATAGGCACTTATATTTCACCTGAATCCTAACAGTCTGTGTCCACAACACATGGAGACTTAGAGTGAATGAAGTGCCAGTGGCAAAGCAAAGGCAACGGTCTGTATAACAAAACATGCATCCAACATGTCTAAACAGGCATGTGCAACGAGGGCAAGTGAAACATAATTCTAATTTACTACACGTTGCTTTAGGTGAATCCAACACCTAAACATGCCACTCTCAAGTCTAGTAAAATGGGTCTGAATTGCTGCTTTTCCAACCAAATTTCACCAAATGATAATTTTCATATTTAATGTGTTTTGGACATTTTCCATATTTCAAATTTCAATTTTTAAATGATTATTAAATTATTAATGATAATATATGAAAATTACTAGAATACTAGAACTTGTTTTTGTTTTCTTTTCTGATAAGTATTACACGGGCTCTCATGTCCCATCCGGAACTTAAACACCACTCCCCCTCTGGGATGTGTAGGGAAGGGTTTGGGAGGTAAATATCTATATTTACAATAGAAAAAAAGCATATTTTTGATTGCCTAATCCAAGAATTCCAACTTGATGAAAAAATTAGGGAAAATCATCAGCACGCCAATGGAGTTCCAATAATCCAATCCCAACAGGCTAGCCCAATGCACTGGTATGGTGCAATAACAAACAGCGTCAATAATGTTCTGTAACCCTATGGTCTCTAGCCCCCACCCCACTAGCAAGCCAACAGGTCCATCGAGAAAATCCAGGAAACTAAAAACAAGTCATATGGCCAACAAATTGACTTGAATCTCTTAAAGATACAATCAAAATCACGAAATTACACCCCCAAACACATGATTAACAGTTTGAAGATATGAACGAACAAAGTTCGGAGACAGATTCGTCAAGAATCAAACATGCAGTCCGCTGCAGCAATAGAAATAGATAATACCATAAATTCGATTTGAAACGACTAAGAGTTGTCACCTTTTGTTCAGCCTTCGGCTTAAGCAAACACACACCAATTCAAATTTCTACGAATCTCCCATGCATTCTCCATATCGACCTCCTTTTTCTGAAAACTGCCAAATCTTTTGATAATATAAACAACCAAAAAATAAAAAAGGCACAAATTTGAATATGGAATGTAGTTAAAATTCCCAAATTAGAAACAAATAAGAATTGCAATGAACTGTAAATGTTAAAAAGGCCAAATTCAGAGATTTCATACAGCGGTTGAACAGACATCAAATAAGAAATATTTAAATTGAAGGACAATTATGGAAGTTCGAATGACAAACTCGAACTCACCGGAGATTTAGAAGATCCGGCCGTACAGAGGGCCACCGCGGGAGGAGGCCGATGGGGGAGAAGAGAGATGGACGGTTAAGATTCGATAGGCAAGTTGATCAACGGCTTGGATTCAACGTGCTGTTTAGTTATGGGTGTCCCTCTCTCTCTCCCCCGCTTCCGGATATTTCCCAACTCCCTTTCAAGAGAAGCAGAAGGGTATAAAAGTAAATGTACGCGAACGAAGTCTCGTACAATGCGGGAGATACGAATAACATTCGCGGCTCCTGCCACGTGGAAATTTGTTGATAACGTGGATAACGTGGCAATATCAGATGGTCTGAATATTGAAGTGTGAGATAATTAACGAATATAAATCATTAGTCTACTCTACTTTTCAAGGACTAAACGTCTTTAAAAGGCGTATTAAAGTTATACGTCTTTTAAAAACGTATAAAATTAATACGCCTTTAAAAGGCGTAAAAATTTAATACGCTTTTATGCTGTTATAAACCAATACACACGGATATAAACCAAATATTGGGTGAGACTTCGTTTTTCTTGATCTGTTTTTCTTTATCTGTAGAGAGAGAGATCAGTTTTTCTTGATCTGTAAAAAGAGAGAATGTGTGTGTTCTGGAGAGAGAAAAAGGAAAGAACCAGAGGTGAAAAGTTTGCAGGGAGATTAAAATAAAAAGGGTAGGAAAATTCACGCTTACAAATAGAAGAGTTGGGGAAAAAATGTCTTTTCAGAATTTTCTTTGTTTTCTATTGCCTTTTTGGTAATTCTGTTGTACTCTAGGATGAGATCGGCTTTTGATTCTAGTTTTGTCGACTGTTTTATCGACTGAAATGGTGGAGATTTGGGCAATTGAGAGCTAGGGTTTTTGGGGGGATATGAGGGTTTTGTAATGCTGTGTTTGGAGGTTATTTATTTGGATCTGAGAAGATCGAGATGATTGCGATGGAGAGAGAGGTTGTGGGATCAGTTTTGGTGTGGTTGATCATGGTGGTTCATCCATTGAGGTTCATTTGTGCTAACATGGAAGGTGTGTGTGTTTGTGGAGTTTGACCGCGTGTATTTGTGGTCTAATCGATACTTCAACATCTCCGTCATCTTCATCTTCTTCATCAAGATCATCTGACAAACCATTTTTTTTTTTATTGTATTTATGAAAGAATCAAAGTTTCTCTCCCGTCTCTCCCATCGCAATTTTCTGAAGTGTTTGTGGATTTTCTCAGTAACCAAACAAACAAACAAATAAACAAAAAATTTCATCAACCAAGGCGTTCAAGTTCTGGCGTTCAAGTTCTTCCTCGTTCTGGCATGCGTTGCCTTCTTTCTAAGTGTGAGCCCTTCAAAGGCGTATAAGATTTATACGCTTTTGAAAGGCGTATAAATCTTATACGTTTTCATTGGGCACTTTTTTCAATTTCTACCTCAATTGGAAAGTTCTAGAAACCTGATTTCATTGGCCCTCGAATTGGCCGGACAAGAATGTCTAACTTTCTTGATTGAGAATCTGATGCCTAATGGGCCGAATCTAACAATATGGCCCAGAGCGTACAAAAGCTTGCCATGCTAATAAATTATTGAATGAATCCGTCTAATCGCGAAAATTTGTGCAAGACTCAAGATATCACATTGACGAGTTGAGTCTTTTTTGGTGTAAATTTTAAAAAGTTTGTGATAATGTATATTTTTAATAAGACTCAAGATACTATTTTGACGAGTTAAGTCTTTTTTGGTGTAAATTTTAAAAAGTCGATAATAATGTATTTTTTTAATAATATTTTATCATTATGTTACTTTTTATATATATAAAAAAAAGTAAAGATTATATCATAAGTAGCATGATACGATTGAAAAGACAGATTCTCATTGTACTAATCTTATTTAAAAGTTTTTCTTTGTAAAAGAAAAATTATTTACAGGTTAAATACATCTTCGTACTATGAAACTTTCATATAAATTTTAAATATGATCTTGTCTTGTAATTTTAATTTAAAAATTTGAGTTTCCCGATTTATAATTATACTTCAATGTGTATAACGTGATTATTTAATTTTGACTAAAAAATAAAAATAATTCAAATAAAAAATATTACTCCTTCCGTCCCGAATTAATAGTCCCTTTTGAGAAAACTAACTTGTCACGCCCTCGAATTTCTGCGAACCTGAAACGCGAGTAACGGAACTAAAAGAAAATAAAGTAATAAAAGACAATTACATGCATTCCAATACTAACTTAATTCGGGTTCTGGTACAATTCCATAAACATTACCCATTGTCTCACGATACACGCATAGTTCCTGTCACAACCCGTAACCCAGGCTTATGAGGATTAGAGGTTCATGATCAGCCACCTAGGCCTATTTCAATAATCACAATGCTTTTCTAAATACCATATACGCAGCGGAATATATTTTTTTTTTTCTTTCTTATCTTCACATCCACAAAATAAGCTACACAACTTAATTAGTCGATTCAAATACCATCATCAAAGATCATAGTCTCCAAGTCAAGAGTAGCATAACATTACATAACTTAATACATAAGATCCCAAAAATATCTAATCTATCTTCAGTTAAGGACTCATAAAAAAGAACTTGCTTTGTCACTTAAACACTTATCCTACATCACCTGAAAGCAAGTTTGTCTAGTCCTTAATTACTTGAAAAATGTTAAGAGAATGGGGTGAGCTTCAACAAGCCCAATGAGTAATTCCATAACATGCCAAGGGTTTCAAAACTATTATGTAATACAGTCTGAAATGTCTATACTCATATGGAATTAAAATACATCATATCAAGCAAAACAGATCATAAACTAGCATCAAAGTCATTTTCAATAAATCTCAGTTCAATCACAATCGTAAATCAAAATCGATAACATAACACAATCAGAATAATGATCCAATAACATAGCTTGATAGTAATGATTGGTATTATAATTCAAACATGGTTCAAAGTCGTTTTCAATATCAATAGTCACAGTCAAATCGATATCATAGTATAATATTGTAACTCGATTGTAGTTACAGTTCAAAGTCATTTTCAAATTCAATAGTCATAGTTCAAATCAACATCATAGTTCGGTAACAGAGTTCGATAACAATTTCATAGTTTGATAATCAAAATCGTAGTTCAATAGTTCTCAATTCGATGATTCAAAGTTCAATCATAGTTCACATTCGATATTTATAAGAGTTCAAATCATTAAAATTTCCCTTTCTATGGTCAGCAAATTAGAACCTCACTGACTGAGATCAATATTCAATAACACCACCAATATATCCCGTGGGCAGGGTTTAAATGCCAGCAAATTAGAACCTCGCTGACGGAGATCAAATTAATAGTACCACCAATATACTCCGTGGTTAGGGTTCAATAAGGTCATAATCTATTCAATAATGACCAATCATAAAAGGGTGTACCATTCAAAGCATCAAAATCATTTCCAAAATCAATAACATCAATATCAGTCTCAATTATTCAAATAAGAGTTTCGTATTTAGCCTTTAGTCAAAATAGTTCAAAGATTGGTGAGAAAAACTATATAGTGTGACGAGTATTTTTCAAAACAATTTCTTAAGGCAAAGGGAAGACAATATAGGTATCAATTGGTCATTTAAAACATATACTGGGTACAATGTATATGTTAACAAGCTATCAGGAAATGGCAATATCAATAAGTCATTCAAATCGATTTCAAATAGAATGATCTATTTTTCAAATTATATAGGAGTTCGATATTTATATCTATAATGAAAATCCACCTTAACATGATATGAAAATACTCACCTGAAGTCTCAAAAGTAATTTCCAAAAATCCTTCCTTAACGAGGGTCCCTATAATCACAATTCAAGATCTTGTTACTTCCTTTTTCAAAGTATCACATAATTTAACTGTCATTTTAGAGTCCCTCTTTATTCCAATTACCCACTCCCTATAGCTTCATTAAGTCTTAGGGACGCGTTGATCATTTTTTAATTTGTTATCAAGTCTTATTTTCCTCACAAGGATGTCATCGTTAGGTTCAAAGTATCGTAGATAATTGGTTTAGGTTTTTCTAGGTTTAAATTTGCGTATCTGTAGTTTTATTTTAAGTCTAGGGCATTTTTGTAATTTTATGTTTTTACGTGTCATATTTTTCGATATTTCGTTTGCCAAAATGGACTCTACCGTTGAGTCCAAATTGCCCAAAATAGTCAAGGTAGACTACCTTTTATATTCAATTGGCCCCGGGTATCATTAGGGGTAAAATGATAATTTTTCACTTTTACGTGTCTTAATTTTTGGGGTCCTGTTTAGTAAAACGGGCCCCACCATTGGATTCGGAATGACCGGATTAGTCAAAATACATTATTCATTTACTTTAATTGGACTTCGTTTGATCTATTTTTGACATAAGGGTAAATTGTTCATTTTACTTAATTAATAAATTACTTAAATAATTTATTTTATTAATTATTTAATTTCCAGGGGCTTAAATGTAATATCTTTTCAGAAACTGGGCCAGAACAGCATTCCCCAAAACTGTTGGGGTCAAACTGAAATTTCCCAAAATATCAAACTAAACCAAAGGGTTCAGTTCACCCTTAAGTGAACCTGACTGAACCAATCCGGTTTTAACCGGTCCAAGGCACAATGCTGACGTCAGCCCTAAGATTTAAAATTTAAAATCAGTTACATCAAAACGGTGTAGTTTTGTGTGATCCATACGCCCGGTCGGTCGGGTCTCGACCCGACCCAAAATCAACCTGACCCATGAACAATGTCGTCTCCCCCCCACGACGGCCACTGTTCACCGAAACCCTAGATTTTTTTCTTCTTCATTTTCGTAGGTTTTTTGCCACGATTTCTCACTGTTTTTCGTTCTAATCTACTTCTGGAAGTTACACAAACATTTCAACATCCATTTGAGGCATCAAATCGAGCTCAAAGGGGTTCTGTTCAAAAGAATAGCCGAACACTGCAACTGGTTCCTAAATGCTCATTTTTGGCCCAATCTTTATGAGGTTTCTTGTGTTGTGATCCTTGCATCGTGGGGTTCAAGTCCCTGTCCTAAAATTCCAGTTTAATCGAGGTTTTGGTGAGGTTGGGTTTTAAACCCGAACCTGCAACTCGTGATGAGAGGGTCGATTTTAAGTCTTTGAGGTCGTGTATCTAGGTTTTTGAGATGCTAGAAGAACCTAGTTCATGTCTCAAGAAGCCAAACTAGGTTTGGTGTAAGTAGTTTCAGACCTGCTTTAACAGTGGTCGTCAATGGCAGGTTTTCTGTATTGTTCGGTGTTCTAGGCTATTTGATGGTCTAACAGTCATGCATTCAGCCCAGATTTTTCTGTCTAACTATTAGGCATGCAATAACAGTCCCAAAAACATCAAAACAGTGGAGAAATTCAAAGAGAAAATCTTGGGTTTTTGGGTGTTTACCTTGTACAATAGTTTTTCTCTCTAGTCGTGCTCAAGGTGAGACCTCAATGGGTTGGCCTTGTCCCAGTTGTGCACTCCCAGTCCTCAGTCCTCCCTCCTTTGCTCCTTCAATGGCCACACAAGCATGCACACACTTGATCTCACACACAATGCCTCACTTTCTCTCTCTAACTCACCCTCTCTCTCTCTCTCTCTCTATATTCAATACACCAGACCACCAATTCTGATCTCACCACCACAATATATCACACATGCATTTGTTTGTTGATTTCAGGATACACCATCATTTGGTTGCATGTAAATTGGTTGGGGGAGAGGTGATCAAGTGCTGGAGTAGGGTGATGATAGGGCTAGGGTGCATAGGCTAATGTTGTGGTGAGGTGTTGCATGTTTTGTGATTGGGTCATTTGGGAGGTGAGGTTTTATCATATGAATACATACACATATACTTTGCAATATCTTTCACAAAGGGTTGGCAGCTCAAGTGGCTTTTCGTTTTGAGCCAAAGCACTTGCTCCTTTTTGGGTCAAGGGTTCAAAACCCATTGGCCTCAATTTTGGTTCCCTTTTCCTATTTTCCCTTATGCTGGGTTTGACAATTCAATTTATTTTATTTTGTTTTATCTTATTTTATTTTATTTGTTATCATTTATTTATTTTTCCTGTTTAATTATTTTTGTAACATTCTATTTCGCCTCGTAAAATTTTTATTACCCAAATTCGCAATTTAATTTCCTGATAAACGGGCCGGGGTGTTACAGTTCCAGGCTTATGCCCTTGTACAATATCAACGCATGCCCTGAGGGCTAAAACATCTCAAGTTCTTTCTTTCATTAAGGCATCACTGAATCTCATGTAGCCAGTGCGTCATTTGAAATAGGTGTCCCACGAATGGGTCAGCTCAATTGCTGGTATAATATAATGCTAATGAAAGAAACAAAATTAAGGCGTGGCATGTGTGAGTGTACAATTATATCTACAGGTCATACAATTCGTCCATATCATGCAAGGAACAAAAATCAAGGCGTGGTATGTGGGAGTGTACATTTATCTCTACATGACATTCAATATCATCAATGCAGTATATGAACAGCATGCATGACGCACCGTATGCAAACTCCATATCACACCCATGACTCACTTTACGGACCTTCTCCGACGGCTTGAGCAACCACTTATGACTCACTTTACGGACCTTCTCCGACGGCCTGAGTAACCATGTATGACTCACTTTACGGACCTTTCCTTGACGGCTTGAGTAACCACGTATGCGCGCATCAAGTGCTCAACTCACACCATGTTTTCAAAGAATCACACTATGCCAATATGCTCTGACTCCACCATGCTAAAACATAATCTCAGTGAAGCATCTTATCCACACATGAAGCATGCTTTAGATAATGTATTACACAATCACTATTCCAATCACAAAATCCCTTTATTAAGGGTACATGCCGTACATAGTTCACTCAAACACATGCTTTAAGTTAACAGTTCATAATCTCAACAATTCTTGAAAATATAATTCACACATTATGCTAACACATGGAATGTACATATAGTCATGATCCACATCCATCACTTAACCAAACATTCAAAAAGATAATAAGAAACACATAAGCATATAAACAATCAAACAAATATGCGAATCAACATGGCAATTATTCCTAACTTAATCCTATTTCTTACTTAGCACAATATATCATACCTGATGGGTTGGTCTTAACCCAAAAGTCGTACTCATAGTATAGCGGAACTAATAGTAAGGATGCAGAAGGTCAGACCACCTTCTCTTTGCCTTTCGGTGTTCCTAAAATCATGAAATATAATTCAGTTCATTTAGTACTTGAATTATGTTATTCATCAAATTTTCATGTCTTTATTTTATGAGTTTTGATTTTGCTAAAATAAACTCTACCAGTGAGTTCGGAACGTCGAACAAAGTCGGGTTAGGCTTTCACGGAATTCAATTTGGACTTTCTGTACTAAAAAAGGCAAAACGGTCATTTTTGCACTTTTACGGGTTCTCAAATTCTGAGACCTCTTTTCGTAAATCGAACTCCACGGTTGAGTCAGGAATGGTTGAGATAATAAAATTCTACTATTTGTTTACTTAAATCGGAGTTCGTTCGAATGCATTTTAACTTAGGGGCATTTTGGTAATTTTTAATGTCATTACGGGTCTTTTATTTTTCAGAATCTCATCTCGTAAAACGGACCTCACCATTGGTCTCAGAATGGTCGAGATAGTCAAAATACACTAATGACTTGTCCTATTTGGACTCCGGACCATTTTGTGGTATTTTAATTAATTAATTAATTAATTAAATTAATATTTTATTTAGGGGTCAAATTATAATTAATTGAAAGTTCTGGGGGTCAAAGCTGAATTTTTGAAAGTTCTGGGGTCAAATTTAAATTTCAAAAAGTTCTGAGGTTAAATTGTAATTTCCAAAATTCCTTATTCCAAATCTGGATAGCCAAACAGTGGCTAAGTCCAAAACAGGGATAGGATATCCCTATCCTTGATTTAATTCTAAATTTTAATTTCTTAAGCCTGTAACCAAACACTCCCAATCCATTTTAAATTTAAAACATGCGGCTGACACGTGTGAGTGGGTTTGGTTTAATCCGACCTGACCCGACCCGAACCCGACCCGACCCCAAGACCATGAACAGTTCTTCTTCTTCCCCGACTTTCAGGTAGGGTTGCCCTAGGGTTCCGTCGCCATCTGCGGCGACAGGGAACTTTTTCTGGCTACTTTTCAATGTTTTGAAGATGCGGTTCTCTTCAGTTTTTCATGTAGATTCCATTTCCAAGGTTTGTTTTTAATTTGGTTCATCAAATCTCCACGAATAGGGAAAAACAGAAACTCCGGCCGAAACTCTTTTCTCAGTTTCGTGGCTGTTTCTCAAATGTTTTAATCCCATTTCAATCCCAATGTGTTTCTGCATCATAGAGGAACATTTCCTCATCATTTAAACAAAGTCTTATAGCATAAAGCCCTAAACCTGATTATTTAAGTAAAACCTGCAACTATGAATTTCTCTCTCATTTCTTGACCATTTTAAGTAATTCTTTTTGCTAAATAATTCTTACAACATGCTCTTCAAGGCCCTATGCTCAAAATCAAACAATTGTGCTTGAAAATTTTAAAATAGAAGCTGATATGGCTTACCTGTTTTTTCCTGGTTTCTGGATTTCTCTGGTGCAGTCTCCTCTCTCTTTCTTAGTTCAAGCTTGTGGTTCAAGCCCCAGAATCACCCTATGCTTCTCAGTTTCTATTTCTCTTTCTTATCTCCTTTGCTTTTCTTTATAACCAACGTACACTTACACATATACATCTCAACACTCCACCGACACCACTCTCTCTCACCTCTTTCTGCTTCCTTTCTGATTTCCCTCTTTTCTTTATTGACTTGTAATTAATGTTGCTTGCACCATTGGTTTTCATGTATATATATATATATTTCACATCACACACACTTGTACATACACACACTCACGACTGTACACACCAGCCCACACACACACATCCCTTGCCACTTGCACACACACACACACAGTGGCTGTGTAATGACATTGAAATTTTTTTTTTAATAAATAAGATTTCTATTATTATTATTATTATGATTATTATTAAGGGTTGTGTGGATACATATGCATGAATGTATGTAATATGTGTATATATATGTATGCCTGTATATATGTGTAATTGTATAAAGGTGTATATATATTATGATGCAAATTTATTACATTTATACATAAGCATGTATTATATGTGGTGCAAGTGGGGCATGTATATATATATCTGTATTTATATAACGTGTGGTGTATGTTGTTATATTATATATTATACATATAAACCTCAATGTGAAACAAGAAGCAGGATAGGAAAAAAGAAAGAAAAAAAAGAATAGAAAGAAAAAGAAGAATAAGAAAGTCAATTAAAGAGGCTTGGCGCTACAACCGTAGCTGTGAAAATGAGAGAATAGGAAGGGCGGTACAGTGGATCAAATTATGTATATATATATATATATATAGGTGTAATATATAAACATATATAAATTACCAAATGTCAACTTTGCATTTAATGGAAAGTTGCATTGGTGAAGGGAAAGGTGGCTTGAGCAGAGAAGAGGTCAGGGTAGTGGGGCTGGTTGCAGGAAGCTGGCGTGAGAGAGTGGACAAGCTTGAGTGTATATGAGTGTATATCTGTGAGTTAGAGAGAGAGAGGGAAAAAAAAATAAAAAAAATCAGAAAGAAAGATAGAGACTGAGGAGCAAAGAAAGGAGTTAGAGCTTAGTCCAAAAGTCGGAACAGAGGGGGGAGAGAACCTGTAACCAGAGAAAGAGCAAACCAGAAAGTTGGTAAGAACTTTATTTTTTTCTCTCTACAACTCCCTTTATATGCATGATGTGTTTTAACATATTAATTGGTATGGATTCGAGGGCCTTGTAGAGTATAAAACATAGATCGTTTTGCAAAAGGAATCAAGTTAAATGGGTGAGAGATAATCGAGAAATCACCGGTTGCAGGTCACGGCCAAGGGTTGATGGGTTGTCATTTTATGTGTTAAACTCAAACTAAGGGATGGGAGTTAGTGAGGTGAGTTAGAGAAACGTTTTGGAATTTAATGGGGATCAAAACAGTAAGGAAATAGTCACGAAATTGAGAAAAATCCTGTCGCCGGAATCCGGGCTTGCATGGCCGGAAACCGCGTGGGTGTCTCGGAATGATGAGACTTAGAGTGTGAAAACGGTCCCAATGGAATCTTCAATGCCCTAGGAATGATTTCATGTGAAAATTAGAAATTTTGGGACGTCAAAATACTAGAAAACAGTGGGCTGCATCGCGATTTCGGCGATCGACGCCAACGGGATCGTCGGGGAAGACGACCGGAAAGCCGAGGGCAAGGTGGGGGCGACTGGACCGTTCCTGTTGGGTTGGGGGTTTGCCTTGGGCCTGTTTTGTTGGGCTGGTTTTAAAATAACTAGTGTTGGGCCGTGTTGGGTTAAAGGAGCAGTTTGGGCCTGGGTTGGTTTAAATGGAATTTGGGCTTGCTTGGGTTTAAAGACTTGGGTTTGTTTAATTTAAAAAGGAAAAGAAGAGAATTGGGCCTGGGTAGTAGGGGCCCAAATGGGTTTAAATTGAAAAGAGAAAAGGATCAAAAAAATGGGGGAAGGGACGTGCGGCTATCGAGAATCGAAACTGGGTGGGGCGCGTGGGGCTGAGGCGCGTGAACCATTTGGACAGGACTGAATAAATATATATGTAATACTTGATTTCCATTTTATGAATTAAATATATTTAATTAAATTAAATGCTCTAAAATGGTCTGACACCCAAATGAGGCAAGCCTTATATGTTTTCTAATTATTTTGGACCTACTAAGACCAACGATGAGGTCTGTAACGCGATACGAGGTCTCAAAAAATAAAAGACCCGTGAAACCCTTTAAAATTACCAAAACGCCCCTGAGTCAAAACACAGTCGAACGAACCCCGATTAAAATAAAAGAATAGTGGATTTTTATTATTTCGAATGTTCTGAACTCAACGGTAGAGTCCAATTTACAAAAAGAGCCCTAAAAAATTGGGAACTCGTGAAGGAGCAAAATGATCGTTTTGCCCTTTTAAGTGCAAATATCCAAATTGAATTCCGCAAGAGCCTAGACCGATTTTGTTCGACATTTTGAACTCAATAGTAGAGTCGGTTTAAGTAAAAGAGATACCAATCATAAAGAGACACAAAATTTGATAAATTGCCTGAATTCAGATAATGATGTATTGCGACTTAATTGTGAATTTTAGGAACGACAGAAAGGAGAAGGTGAGTTGATTCTTTAGACCGACCCAGTGGGAGGGTAGAGTTACTCATTGGTGGATGGAACTGCATTGTCGACACAGCTTACTAGGGTTGTGACCAACCCTATCAGGTACGGTGTTTTGCTAATGTAAGAAGTGGGGTTAAGTTTAGGGACATTTCATGGGTTAATTGAATGATGCATATGCTTAACTGCTGTTGGGAATTATTCAGATTGTGATTATTTGATGACTTGAGATTTGGTTGCTTATGTGTTTTGTACTTCTTATATTTTTGAGAATTCGATGAAGTAATGAATGAGAATTGTTACTATGTGATTGGATTGATGACATGGGTGTGACATGGTGCTTGCATGGGTGCGTCATGCATACTGTTCATGTAATGCATTAATGATATTGCATGGCATATAGAGATAAATGTACACTTACACATGCCACGCCTTAGCTTTGCTTCTTGCATTGGCATTGCATTGTACCAACAGTTGAGCTGACCCATTCGTGGGCAACATTTTTCAGATGAGGATGCTCCAGCTACTTGAGACTCAATGACACCTTGATAGGGTAAAACACTTGGTGTATTTTTGGCCTATGGAACTTATGTTTTGTGATATAAGGGCTTGAACCCGAATGACCCGTGAACACTATAATGGTGGGATGTATTTCATGTTATTTTGATGTATCGATGGTAATGGATGCATGTTTAGTTAAATTTGTTTAAGTTGTTCTTTATTTTATTTTATTTACTGTCTCGTCAGTCGGGCCTCAGGGATTCGCGGGAATTCGGGGCGTGACAGGCTGTCATGCACTCCCATTTTGCATATGTATACATACATACAACTTACGACACATACATACAGTACATTGAACATATACACACACACACACATGGACAACATGCATATTATACTTGCATAATATATATATATATATATATATACACACATACATACATGCATATTCACATTTTTAAACAAATAATAATGATAAAAAAAAATTACTTCAAAATTTCGAATCCTTACACAACTTTTTATTTTGGACAATCATTTAACGTTTTTACACTTGATTAAGAGGATAAATTTACAAAACTAACCTTCATTCACATTGAGTAGTACATTCACATTAAATTTGTGAGGGTAATTTAAAAATTTCACAATTATTTATACATTAATTTTTAAACATGACCCTTATTATGGAACATCTCAAAATGAAATAAGGGACTTTTAATTCGGGATGGAGGGAGTATGATTTTTATATGTCAGTGATTGTCATTAAGACATATATCTGGATTCTTAAATTTAGTTTGGAGTTAAGTATTGTTACTATTAAAATGCAATCAATTTTCTTATATTTAATAAGCATTGGAGATAGACATTTTATTAATTATTAAAATTATTATTTTTTCTTATATTTTTATTAATTTAGAGTGTTTTTTATATGTACATAATTTTTGATATACAAAGAAGACCTTATATGAAATTTTTCAACGAAACATCATTTTTTCATAAAAAATATATATAATATTCTACTTAAATTATAAAGAAAAAACTCCAAATATCTTTCTAAACTAAATAAGTTTTATTTCTGTTTTACTTGAATTATATAGAAACATATGTACTATTTTATCTCTCTTATAATTAATATTATATATTTTTTAAAAAATTGATTATCAAATAATAAAATTATTAATTATTTATGGTAAATTTAACTTAGTGCTTTAAATATTTTTATAATTATTAGAGATTATTAAATATTAATTAAAAGATTATCAACCTTTATAGCATGCACCTAATAAGCTAATATACTTCATCTTTATTAATCTGTCTTTATGTTTTAACTTCTTAATATACCTATGTGATTTTGCCTTCGGCGAGTATATAGGTTCTCTGACGTTGATTATAATTTTTGACTTGTTTCAAATTTTGATTTTTTTTAAAATAAAATAAATTTTTGTTTTTGATAAATAAATTAAAATAAAAAATAATATATTTGTGATACGAAAAGTTTTAAAATTAATTTTATATAATATAATTTATTAATAAAATTAAAAAAAAAATATATATATATATATATATATAAATATATAAATTTAATATATAAACAAGACGGGTGATGCGTCACCGTCTCTCGATCACAGCCCGACCCCACGGGATATTCAAACACTCACTCTGACCCAGATTGCCACCCCTGAGTCCTTCCCTGCCTTCTTTCTTTAGAAGCCTAATCTGGAAAGAATGGGAAAGAGGGGAAAAAGGAGATAGTATTGTTTAGTGAGATAAGGAATTTGTCCTAGTGGAGAGAGAAGTGTTTAGGGGGTGAAACAGAGTTGTCTAGAAATAGAGTGACACTGTGCTTGGGGTTGATCTTTTCTTGGTGTTTGGATGAAATGGGTGGCAATGAAAGGAGAAGGGGAGATGGTATTAAGTCTAAAATGAAGTGCGTTGGCCTGGTGGGGCTCATTCTCTCTCTTTACTCACTTTCTACTAGCTAGATATTCTTGCGAATGCAGATCTTTTCGTGGAGACCCATCCTTGCGAATGCAGATCTTTCCAATTTTTTCGTGGAGACCCATCCTTGCGAATGCAGATCTTTCCAGAACTGTAATTTCTAAAACTTCTCCACGATCTCATCGTTCTATTCCTTTCTCTCCATAAATTAATTGCTTTCATTGTTTTTATGTAGTGTGAATCTGATTTTTCCCGTTCCCTCCATTTGGGCTGAGAAAACTGAAAATAAATTAAAATTTTGAATCTTCAATTTATATTTACTCTGCAAACAAAGAGAGTTTACTCATCATACAGAGAATTCATCTTTAATTTTATGTTATTCTTTTTGAGTATTGAATATTCTGTTTCTTGTGTTTTTGGTTGGGTAATATTCTGTTTCTCTCTCTCTCTCTCTCTCTCTCTCTCTCTCTCTCTCTCTCTCTTTTTCGGTTCTTTTATTTATTTGTTTGGTATCCCAAAATGATCTTTAATACCATGTTTGTTTTGTACTCTTTGTCTCTGAAATTTCATGGGGATTCTCTTGGAAAATGCCAAGTTGGTTTATTTGGAATTCACTAATGCTGGAAAAACTGAATGATAAACTAATGGGGTGTTTTTCACCAACCTGTCAACATAGATGTTATTTCCTGTGAGGAAGATGCAGGGTTCAAAACCTGTTAGAGATCGCTAGTTTGAGTCCCTTACCTTACGCCTCATGTGGTTTGTGGTGTGGATCTCATGAGGGTAAGGAGATTAGTTTGACGACGAGATACCCCTACTTGACCAAAAAAACTAAAAAAAACCTGTTCCTGTGGGTTGGGCTTGACGAAAAAAAAATTAACTCCTCCCCCCAAACCCCCCGGGAAAAAAGGGTTGTGTTTGAACTTCCATGAAAATTGATGTGGCCGTTACAAAATATGGCATTCATTCTCATTTCTCACTAATGATCTAAATTGTCTAATATCATTTGTTGTATTGGTAACTCCATTTTCTTCTATGGCCCAATATAGGATAACAGGTCTCAACTTGACTTAACTCAATAAAGTTTTTCTCCAACTATTTGGGATCAACTACATGAATTTTGTTTCACCATTTTGCTCACATCCTTTTAAGTTATACTACACACTATTATATATATATATATATATATATATATATATTTTTGTTATCTCAACTCCAGTTAATTTTAGTCCACCCTTTACCTCGTGTTGCTTCCTCTTACTGGTGCAGTTATTGGTTCTCTTTCTAAATGCCCAAACCACATTAATAAGTTTTCTCTCGTTTTTCTCCTATAGATGATACTTTCATCATCTTACTAATGTGTTCATTTTTAATTTTATCTTCTCTTCTCTAACTATATATCCATGTCAACATTTTCATTTTGACTACAATTATTTTATAAACACGTTATTTCTTAACTGTGCAATATTATGTTTCATCCTAACATTTAATAACACATAAAATATAAAATAAAATCATATACAACTATGTGAAAGACCAAGATTTTTTTTATTTTGCCATTCTTTCTCTGATATGTCTTGGAGGTTGTCAGAAATAGAACATTTGAATAAGCCTATGATCCAACTTCACCAAAAAAAAAAAAAAAAGAAGAAAAGAGAAAAAAAACTATTCAACCAAAAAACTATATGTTCAAAATAATTGATCAACAATAGTCATAAAAAAGAAACCTATAGTTAAAATTATAGAAAACTATGCCTCCTTTGTTTGTAGGATAAATTGAAGTGTTTGAAGCTCTAGTACATAAATCCATAGGCCAATTTTTTTTTTTTTTTAAAACTCGACTCATATTAGTTGGCCCAATTAGTCAAGATAAGTCTATGTTAGCTGGGAGCTGATTGATTATTATGTTATTGTTTTACATGTTTTCCTTCTCCTTACTCAAAAAAAATATTATCCTTCTCTTTTTTGTAGTTTACTCATTTGCAAGTTGAGGATTTGAGATATACCAATAATGGGACCTGCCATGTTTGGCAAGTTCTAATTCAATATATATTTGAATAAGTAGTCCAACTTTCAACTCAAACATAGGCAGTGATATTCCTCTCATCATTTTGGGTGAATAGGTTAACCCGCAGTAACGTAGTTTGATGTAGTTAATGGAAAATAAATAAATAAAGGAAGACATTTTACAGATTCAGATTGTATCCTTTTCTATTAGAATTGGTTGGAATGCACGTAAGAAATGGAGAAGCTGTTGTAGATGATGATAAACTTTCCTAGATACATGTGTTTTAAGTTATGGCCAATGACTCAACATTAATCAATATACCAATTTGTATGTATTCATATCCTGCTACCCACTGAAACAGGGTTAAGTTTAGCTCAAGTGGATTTATGTATTTATTTATTGTCATTCTAATAACTTGAGGTTAGGGATTCAGTAATCATCAATGCATAATAAGAAATAACATAAAAGAGGCAGAATACTGGAAATTCTACCCGTTTCCATTAAAGTTGGTTTATTGATGTTTATCCTATTTAGTGGTGCTGTTTCTAACTTAATTTTTGTAGCAGCTCCCATTTTGCAGATGAACGGTTTTATTTTTGTAAGGATACAAGGAGGTTTTCATGCGATCAGGAAAAGGTCTTAATCCTATAGATATGTGACATTGTTGTGGTTGCTTGGCTTCTCAATGCTACCTTAGTCATTCCTGAGATCCAAACAACCGCAAGCAGCAAGGGAATCAGGTATTTTCCAACTGCGAATTAATTTAATTTAATGTTCTTTCTTTTTGTCTATACAATAGGAGAGCTGCCATTAAAAGTTTGACCATGTCCTAAATTGATGTAATGCATAATACTTATTATTAATTTATTATATCAAGTTTTTTTTCTGCAGCTCTGAGTTCAAAAGTTTTGCCTACCTCTATAATGAGGATCACTTTATGGTAGCATTGGCAGAAGATGTCAGAATTGTGAAAACCCTTCCAAAGAACCTCAAAGGGGCAAAAAGAAAGAAAGAAGTTCCTTCATTTAGAGTGCCTCACTCAGCGTCTCCATATTTTTATCTGCACCATATTCTCCCAGTACTAAACTGGCACTCGGTGGTCGAACTAGTTGTTTCTGATGGTGGATGCCTGCAGGTAATGACTATTATATTTGTTAAATTCATTATATAACTTAAGTTTGAGAATAACTTGTGCTCTAGTGAAATTAACCATTCCCAACAACGGACTGCGATTTGCTGGATGGTTTGTTGTTTATTAACATGGATCAATGAGTAATGAGAAAATCTTTTTAACTCCCAGTAAAATCAATGGATGACTTCTGCTATAAGTTAGTTGGTGCTGGCCATTATGTTCTACCAGCTTCCCTTTCTTTTCTATTTGCATATCTTTTGAGAGTATAGACTGATAACTGCTGCTCTCAAAACTTGTAGGTGGATAATAATAATGGACTCCAAAGTATGATTACACCAGAATCAGGCTCGTGGATGCAGCAACCTGTCATATTCTTAACATGTTTCTCTGTTGCATTTTGTTTCATTTTCACTTTTAGTATTGTTTATTGTTTTGTTTTCATGTGTGGCTTCCTGGACTTGGCCCAACTTTTTAAATAACTTTGGCAGTTAGTTTTCAGAAGAACTAAAATATTAAATTCTTCTATATATGTAAAATTGAAGCTACTGCTACATGAACAATTCAAATGTGTGACGTACATGCGTTGGACACAAATGACATGGGAATGGGTGTGGTTCATGCATCTGAAATGCCTATTTTTGGACATATACCTAACAAAAATGTTCAACAAGGAAAGGAATGTATTTTTAAGTAATTAGGAGTTTCTGAAGATACCTTCTTATACCGCTTCTATATCATGTATATCTCAAAATGAATGAGTTAGTTACGAGACACAAATTAGGTTAAAGTCAAACTGCTCTCTAACCTAAGGTGTGTATGAAGAACTTTGGAGATTCTGATGATTCAAGTTTCAGCTGTGCCTTAATGTATAGAGGTGTCTGGTGATTGGTGTCCCTTTTTTTGTGTCTGATCTGGAATGGTGGAAACTTTCTAGAATCTCACTGCATTGGGAGACGGTGTTCGTGATTTACTATGACATAAATTATACTTTATTTTTATTTTCAAATGGTTATAATTTTTACTGGATTTGATTCAGGCCATACTTCCCTCCTATCTTGAAGAGAATCAAAGGTTGAGATGTAGGGTTGCTTTTCATGCCCTACAGTTCCGCCAGGAGGTCCAGGAGCTTGCCACTAAAATTTTATATAGGTCAACAAGTGCTCCCTAATATCTATGATGCAGTTGAGTATTTGTATGGGCTTTTGCTTATTTCTAATGTTCTCTATAGGTTAAGGGCTCCTGGACAGCCATTTATTACCTATGATCCAGGGATGACCAGAGATGCTTTTGCATCTTGTGGCTGTGCTGAACTGTTCCAGGTACCTGCTTGAAGTTCTGAAGGCATTGGTAATGTAATTTAAGCTAAGAAATTCAAAGCTTATTCAGCATCTAATGTGTATTGTGTCCCTAAACTCTTTTCAAGGACGTACATACTGAACTCATTCAGCATAGACGATCTTGGATAATAAAACGTGGGATTGTCAAGGGGAATCTTTCTGTGAATTCAGCAGAGCAACATCTTAATGGTTCATGTCGACTTATGCCAGAAGAGGTAAGAAATTCTGCTTCTTTATTCTCTCTAAAATTTCCTCTAAAATATTCTGTATAATTCAGTCATATCAAAGATGGAATAATTCTCATGCCCTCTTAACATGGAAGATTTCGAAGTTAGTTCTCTGATTTCCCCGGCTGATTGTCCATAATTCAATCACAGTTTAGCACTTAATTTGAAGCGTGCTGTCACTTCATAGAATTAAAAAATAAAAAGAAAAAGTGAGGGAGTTTTTTTTGGACCAAAATGGCAGGACCATCTCCATATTGTGTTGCAGAGTTATAATTGAGTAATGGACAAAACAATGAGGAATTGAGCCTATACATTTTACATGGTAGATAAATTCCATCCAGTTAATAAAGATATCTCTTGAATGACAATTGTCCAAAGGAAAACCTCGTAGGGGCTCATGATATGACTCTGTTACAGGTTGGTATTCTTCTTCGTGCATATGGTTACTCCTGGGACACAATAATTTATGTGTCTGGATGAGATGTCTTTGGTGGCCTAAAGAAAATAATTTCACTACATGCTATGTTTGAAAATGATGTTGATAGGACCTCCCTAAGCACCACATGGGAACTCAAGCAAAATATTTTAAAATCATGGGTTTGACACTATTTTCCCCAGTTGTTGTGTCGGGCAGCAGTTAACACTGAAACTTCTTCTGGTGGACTGTGATACAAAACATCACAGCTCAATATGACCCCGCCAATGAATTACCGCTTGTATGTCCACCATTTTAATGGGTCTTTCCTTACTTTTTTTCCCCTTTTAAATCAGTTGACTTGTTTTTATCCCATCCAAGTCAAAAGCATTAATTAAATGGTATTGGGTAGTTAGGACCAAGCAATCAAGTAGTTTTATGTTACATGAAGTTTTCTACTCTATAAGGTAATGAACATAATGATTTAGTATTAGCAATAAATAAAAATGCATGTGAAATTTAACCTGACCCTCTCTAACTGCAATGAATGCTATATGTCACAAAACTAGTAATTATTTATGAATGAAAACAGTAGGTCTGGCCTGATTCAATGTGTCACTCTTGCTCCATCAGTGAGATAAACATGTGAAAAATAATTAAAAATAAACAAAGAATAATCATTGATTTATATTCCATGTTGGGTAAGTGAACACGATTATTAGATAGCACTAGACTTTTAGGACCATCATTTCTAGTTTTGTGTGTGTGAACACGGGCATGTTTGTGATTGTAGAAAATCTACTGTGGACCCTACTAATTGATAGTCTAGCTTCAAAGTGGTGTCGTTGTTGTATTTGTATTGAATAATGTTTTAATGCTTGTGTTTTTGTGCTCATCTGGTGCCTATCATCTCACAGGGGTGGGACCCACTAGTGGGCTCATGATTATGGGTCCCACCCCCTGCGAGAGGATGGGCACAGACATGTGGGCATTAAAACATTGCTCTTTTGTATTACTCATACCCTTTCCTGGTGTCTGGTAATTTTCTTGTGCTAAGTATGCCATGAGCCTAAGATAAAGGCTCTGATTTATGCGCTGCAACATGTCAGCCACAACAGAGACTACAGAAAAGAAGTTGCCAAGCTTTTAGAAGATATTCATGACCACGTCTACGAAGCCAACCATACTTGGATAACATCAGTACGCAGGCACCTGAGAAAAACATTACTTGATGGATTGACAGAAGAATCTACAAGATCAAAACAACTGTCTTTTCTCTCAAACCTAGTCCCTCAATGTTCTTGTTCGAGGTATGATGCTACCCAACATCATTTCATGCTTCAAGTCTCTCTCGCAACTACAGGCTGCTCTCGGGTTACGCACCATTGCCCAGCCTGGATGGACAGTGATACGAGCTCACAGTTAAGGGACAAGGAAAATGAAGACAATCCTGATGAGGATGATTCCACATCATCTGCATTGTTCTTTCGGCATAGTACTGGAAATCTTGAAGACAGAAATGGAGAAATAAGCAACAAAGAAGAAGCTCAAATGCTGGTGATATTTCTGGGGCCTTGCTTATAGTGATGTAAATATATTATAATCTTATTTGCTAATTCTAGGATTCAGTTTTCATAGGGTGAAGCATTTCTTTGGTAAAGATGGATTGTAGTTTAATTCAAGCCCTTCCCTAACACAGCCTCAATCAATTTTGATGCAACCCAACATATTTTTGTAACAGAACACTGAAGGTTATTGGAAAGGCATTTGGACTTTGCTTCAAATTAATTTTAACTTGTGAATTGCAGAACTAGATGGGATGTATTGGCCCTGACCTCTGATTTAATGTTTGATATGAGATTCTTCGGTAATGAACCATTTGAGTGCAAGGCAGAAGGGGGTGTTGTGACTTTGTGATGTAGAAGTGTGCGTGTGTACAATTGCTTGTTTTGATTAATTTTAACACTGAAGATTATTGGAAAGGCATTTGGACTTTGCTTCAAATTAATTTTAACTTGTGAATAGCAGAACTAGGTGGGATGTATTTGTCCTGACCTCTGATTTAATGTTTGATATGAGATTCTTCTGACAGGAGAACATGGCAATGAACCATTTGAGTGCAAGGCAGAAGGGGGTGTTGTGACTTTGTGATGTAGAAGTGTGTGTGTGTACAATTGCTTGTTTTGATTAATTTTAACACTGAAGGTTATTGGAAAGGCATTTGGACTTCGCTTCAAATTAATTTTAACTTGTGAATAGCAGAACTAGATGGGATGTATTTGCCCTGACCTCTGATTTAATGTTTGATACGAGATTCTTCTGACAGGAGAACAAGGTAATGAACCATTTGAGTGCAAGGCAGAAGGGGGTGTTGTGACTTTGTGATTTAGAAGTGTGTGTGTGTACAATTGCTTGTTTTGATTATAATTTGTGAAAAAAGGGGGGAATTTATTTTCATTATTTTTCTCTCTTGGTAGGGATGATTGTTGACTAAATAATGGTATTATGAGGTCAGCTATGAAAATGATGGAAGAATGGACCTAGAATTGCTGAGAGAATGGCATACAAGCAAAGAAGCTGGTGTTGATAAATAACTGGTTTTTTTATTTTTCGTTATTCCCTTGGAAAACTGCCGAAAAATTTCAAAAGATGGTTGGGTCTGTTCTTTCCATTAATTTGTCTTGATACTTGGACAAAGAAATGAACATCCATCATTTTCTTTTGGTGTGATGAATTCCAAACACAAAATGTAAGAAGAAATGCCCAGGAAATGAAGAAAACCAATTGGTCATTCATTTTTTTTGGATGACTTTCCTACAGAGTTAACTAACACACACACACCCACCCCGAGAGTGAAGGTAACAAAAGAGTAAATTTATTTTACCACCGCAAAAGGGCCAACCTTTGTGGGTAAGAGGAACCTTAAGTACCCTCTCTTCATTTTAGGTTGTGAATTTCCTTCTTGTTTAGCACGAAAATATAGTTCTACGAGTAGGTCATGCTTGTAAGCTATTTTACGAGCTCTCAAAATACTGAAATTATAAAAACCGGGTTCATGAAATAATTCATCGTCTTTGAGGGAGGGTGCCATGATTATGCATATGTTGTTTCATTTGTGTGTATTCTCTAATCACTATTATTGGTTTGTAAACCCGTGCTTTTTGATATCACCACCACCACCATCATCATCATCATCATCATCATCATCGCTATCACAATTACTTGGGGCCTTAAAATAAGGGTTATTATACAAGGAGTTGCAGGTGTATTATTGGTTTTAGTTTTGCTGCATATTCATAATAAAGGCTTTGAAATTAGAATCACTAACACCGGCCACTGAGCGTGTGTTGTGGGAAAACAACGGTTGACACGCTGGATGGCCAAACACCATTCACCATCGCCATCATCTGTGGAGGAGGTAGTGGCAATCTAGCAGTAGATATCCAAATGCTATGATGGCCCAAACAAGACTCCAAGGAAGGCGGCTTCTTGGATCACGCAATGAATTAGGTCTTCTTGGATCACTAACACCAGTGTTCTTGGATCATCTCTCTCTCTCTCTCTCTAAACCTCCCTAATTCTCCACTTCTTTTGTTTAAAGAGATAATTACTCTAAACTCTTCTTGTGATAATCTATGCAACTATGATAAAAATATTAAACAAATAAAAAAAGAAAAATAACACAGAATTTACGTAATTCACAATGTATTTATCTTCACAAGAGCAACTATGTTCTTTACTATTTAAAAAATAGGATTGCAATATATTTATATTATATCACAATTAAAACCCTAACCCTAATCTGATATATTGAAATTTCTCAATATATCTTTACCGAGCCACACGAGTCTTATGTGCTTTGCTCCGTTATACACATAAGGTTGATATACTATTTTTACATATTACAAGAATATAAATTACTATCTCTAACAACCTGTCCTATGATCTCTGATATTAAAGTGAATTCCCCTATCAGAATTGATAAAAAATGATCTATGATATTAGAGTGAATTTTCCTATCAGAATTGATAGAAAATAGGCGTTATGAATTGATCTCCCATCTACAAGAACCTTCTTGTGATCATTGAAAAGATCTAATAATTCTTGTGATCTCTAGAAAGATAGTGAAGGACACTGTAATATACAAAACTATTTAATCATATAAATTTTTTTTGATTGAAACTCAAACAATATTAATGACAAATTTTATATGGAGGAAGGAATGTATAACAAAGAGAAAATTAGTATAATTTTAGAAAATACAGGAGAAATCTTGTAATTGTTAGATAATTCAGTGAAGGTAAGGATAATTATTCTTATTTAAAATTAAAACGATTGAGAAGTTTGATAATAAGTTGGAATAAAATACAATAAGTCTCATTGTTGGTGAGTATATCTTGGGGAATCGTTTCAGAATCATATCATTGTGCTTGATCATTTCTTGGAATGTGGATTGTGGAATGGAATCAAGAAGGAAAATATACAATATACTATATTTTGCAAACTAAAATACAAAAAAACTACACATAGACAACTAAGTAATGAAAGATGTGTGGTTTAGACTTCTAACTAGTTGGGAATGAGAGGGACTAACTCATGGTAAATGCTTAAATTAAATTTTAGTAGTATTACAGTACCAGAAAGTTATATTTTGATATTTTTACTCTAACGGTGAAATGTTATTTTTTTAAAAAAGCTATCATTTTTCTTTCTAATTACCATTCTTAACCATTGAAAAAAAAAGTACTATCAAATCTGGATCATTGATATTCTTGCAATCTGAAGAGTTGATGTGAATAGTAGCTACTAAAACAAAAGTTATATTTGGTAGAGTTTTTTACTTTATTCAAATTTTGATAGGAATGAAAACCCATTAGAGTATACAATGATTTTCTTGATGACAATGATTAATTAGGGAAACTATATTAATAATTTAATATACACTAGAACTATTCTTACTAGAAATTGTATATGAAATGGTGTGATATTATTGTATTAATTATACATCAAATCTTGATGTAATAAGCTCATATGCATTCATATATAACAAATCTACATTTCAGAATTCTGGGGTTTTTCTTCATTAGTATGTTGTGGCCTTGGGATTCTGTTTGGTTGGGGAGCCTTTGTTGAGGTTTTTTCTTCTCTTGGTTTGTTTGTGTTTTACCAAGGGGTGTTCCTTTTGTTATCAATAAATATATAATATATATATATATATATATATATATATATCTCCTGGCACAGAATATACCTATTTGTCATGGAAAAGAGACCATTTTTAGCATTGTGCAATTGACATTAGTGATTTGCTTCTATCCCATACCAAACGTTTATCACAAGGGCACTTGTCTGCACGGTCACACACAATCTCTCTCTCTCTCTCTCTCACTCACACACACACACACACACACACAGAGATTGCTCAACATATGAGAATGTCTCAGAAGTTGGCACAGAAAATAGAAGGAAATGAAATCTCAAAAACTTCCCATCTAAGAAGAATCACTACTTGGCATTTGCATCCTTTGTTTACATAGCGATTGATCTGATATTGACCCTGCAATGGCAGGATTCTCTCTATACAACATCAATCTGATTATTTCAAAACTGTAAAAACATTTATAGATAAGTATTATCAAGATGCTTCTAAAGAACACCAAGGAACAAGCCCCGATCGTTCCCCCAATCCATTTTTAACAAACAGAACACGATCATTCTCCAATTTTTTAACCTCCGTGTGCGCGACGAAGCCACTGGCAGTAACATATACACAAGCAGTGTATGGTCGAAAGTAACCATCTACCGGTATGAACAGAAATCATGTACTTGTCAGTTCATCTGACATCTCCAAACACTCCTGTGGATTGGCAAAGAAATAATCTTCTTCCTTGGGTCGCTCTGAAATTACAAGACGTTTTCTTGGGTTGCCCATACGATCTGCATGGGCTTCCTTTACAATGGAGGAAAATTTATCCCAACCCAACAATCCATTGTTGTATTGATCTATCAAATCAACCAGAAGCTTTCTGTCCAATAAGATAGTTTTCTTGAACCCCAAAAATCTGGAAGGATTGAAACACAACAGATATAAAAGCTCAGATGGGTGTGCTCAATTTTTTTAAAAAAATGATGGATTAGCAAATGTACCTGAACTATTAGAACTTGAAAAACCAAAAAAAAAAAGGCATTCAGGAATTCAGAGTTAATTACCCTATGCAATCTCTGCCCAAAGTCCCCAAGATAATTAGGACAATCCCCATTTGACCAAGGACATGAAAACATATAGGTAACAAGGATTTACATACTTGAAATGGGACCAGGAAGCTTACAGAAGTTTAATTTAAATCTCCATTTTAACTTTATAAAAGGCATGACAAAATGCAGGAGTGAAGAGTGTAGCTTTTATTTAAATCCCCTTCATTCTTTTGTGTGCACAACAGAGACGAGTGAAGGATATACCCAATTCAGCTAAAACAATCAGTTGGAAAATGATAATATGAGCATAACAATCAAATCATTAGCTGCAATATAATACCTGCGATGGCCTTCAACAACTTTAGCCATATTTCCGTCATATGTAGGTACAAATATATCACTCTCCAAGGAGACAAGATAATCCAATGCTGCCATCTGGGATGAATGGTTCTGGAAAAACCTCAAGTCTGAGGGTTCCAGCAGAGTCTCCTTTCTCACCTGTTCCAGAAAATTGAAAGAAATTGTTATTAGACTTTTCTAAGAATAAATGTCAAGAGATTGCATCTGCTTTTATTTACTGACCAAATTTGAAAATGTAGCTGCCAAACTTGCCATTCTCCTTTCCCCGCCATAGATTTCTCCAGCAGCAATATAAATTTGAATGTCACGATCAATACCCAGAGCACTTAATATTAGAGCGGTTTCCTCAGGTGTCAAAGGACAAAAACCTTCTTTCCTTTTCAGATCAGAATCTATAACTTTTTCCTTCCACCAGGGATAAGCATATCTATTATGTGTGATTTGCCAGTCATTAAGAGGATGATAGATGAAACAAAGTTTTGAGACTTTTTTTATGGCTTTATCAAAGAAACAAGCTAATATTACCTCATGCTTGTCAGTTCTTCCACCTCTTCATCTTTGCAACCATGAGTGCAGCCAGAGAAGGCCAACATGTCCATTTCATATCTTAGATGGAGGACCAGGAAAGGGCCATTTTGCCTCAGAATCCTGACAACCTTTTTACCCAATTCCTCTATCTGGGAAGTGAACCTTAGAGCACTAAAATTTACCTCTGCAGCGCAACTTCTGAATCTCTAAAGGTAGCCCATTGTTGGCAAGTCGAGCATCAGTCTTATTTAAATGCACCACTTTATGCTTCTGCACTAAAGGAAGAATCTGTTTGCAAACATTTTTAGAAAATTAGTTGCATGCTGTGTATAGAAATACTAAACATGAAAAAAAAAAGGTCATGACTAGCACTGTGAAACTAGGAAACCAACCTGATGATGATAGTAGGAAATATTAGACCAACTAATGGGTGGCAACGAGTAGAACATTCCTAGTTCAACTCTTCTCTTGAGCCTTGGCGGTAGCTTTTTCAATATCCGAACCTCGTCCCTTAAGGATGTAATGAAATGATCGACATCAAATATGTCCTGGAACTCACTGCCATAATAGGAGACATTCTTAACAACTACAGAAAGTACTTCTTCAGAATTTTGGGCACTCAGAATTGAAATATTTAAATTGCAACTTCAAATGAATTGGACAAAATTAACTTGACTACCTTGGATCAGCCCAAAATGAGGTTTTATCTAGCTCTGGGACAATAAGAGTGACATTCAGATATCTGGCAATAGCAACCATGTCACAGATCTGGCAGAGCAGATGCAAAAGTGAGTGAGACAAACTGGCAAAGCAGCAGATGGTCACAAAAACAACAAAATAAATAAACAAACACAGGAAGGAAAGCAATGGTCAAAACAACACTAGTTACAGTAGCAGTAGGTAGCAGAAACTCACTGCTGATCGCATTTGATTAAGTCCTCCATTGCAAGAAACCATAAGATAACCATTGTTCTTATAAACCCCTGCAAGAAACAGTTACCAAATTTTGTATTCACAGATAAGATCAGAATATGCACCGAATCAAAAACTAAAAGGCAAAGCAGTGAAAGATACTAAAATATTCAGTTGTAGATATATATCAACAAAAGAAAATTTTCAGTTGTGTAGATTATTATTAATTAGAAGAAATCTATCCTCATAAAAAGGTGAATCAATAACATAGAATTACACAAGAAAATGAAGAAAAAAAATTCATGAATTGAGCCATCAGCGAAAGAGTTTCCTTCCTGGTGGAGAAGGGCCTCACACAGGGTGTGTGATCATATAAGACTAAGAAAATTTAAGCCATTCAAAAAAAATTTAGGACAACAAAGTTGAATAGAAGAATTTACAAAGTTACAATCATAGATAGTTTTACTTATATGATAATCCATCAAATACATCAGTAATCCAAACTAAAAAGTTGAAGACAACTAAGACAAAATTCACAAAGCTAGAACTCACGTTTTGGTGGAAGAGGAACTCTTGGTGGAATATAAGAAATTTTGTTTTCTGAAAACGTATCTGGAGTAAAACAAGAAGGCCAGCCCTTCAACAATCTCGATCCCCACACTTCACGCAATGCCATTAGCTGAACAACACAAGTCCACAGCAATACCGTGGTCATTCCCCTGATCATCCACAGCTTCATTCGAGCTCGATAAACCATTAACTTCGATTTTTCCGCTTTACCTTCTCCCATAAACTTAAAACCCATCTCAAATCGTCCCTTCTTCTCTCTCCTCTAAGATCACACTTCTCACCACAATACTCTAATCTACAAATTGTGACACGGTCACTTTAATCGTGAATTCGAGGAAACAGAGCACTTCAAACAATCAAAAACCCCTTTAATGTTGATGTTTTGATGCCAAATTCAGCACAAATTGGTTATGTGACGTTTTAATATAGTGAAAGAACTCGACTCCAAATATTTAAGTGCTGTCTCTACGCGAAACAAGACGAATCTCCGAACTTATTTAACTAGCAAATTGCCTCGAAACACTAAAATCTGTGATAGCATAGCACTAAAATAATCAAACATAACCCAGGAAAATTGACGTCTCAATAATTGTAAAAATGCCTAAAACTCTAGGATCTCAAGAACACCTACCACAATGACAAAAAAGAATCACAAAAAAACACAAGAAAATCTAAAGATATCAACCAAAAATTGACAGAAACACGTCCGAATACCCAAATTTTCTCCAAACCCGCCAACACTTTCTTACTCCATACAGATTTTGCTCCCGAATTTGACTAGAACCTTAGAACATAATCTCACTCATTAGACTTAAACGTATATATAACCATAAACTGCTTCTAATCTTGAATTGTCGACTGAATCAAATCAAAAGCAAATCTAGAAGGAATAACAGGAGCGATCAAGTTTTTACAAGAATTGATTTTTGGAGTAGCTTTTCGACCAGAATCCGGCGGGTTTCTTCGCCGGAGACCTGGTGCGAAGGTTGTTGGAGAAAGAAGGGGAGTGAGGGTGGAGGGACAGAAAACAGAGTGGGAGAGTTATAAAACTGAAATGGCTCTAATTACGGCGTCGGTGTTGCGCTTTTTACAGCAGTTGATTAACCGTGCCATATGGAACCGCGTTTTAAAGCAGTGTTTTTAGTTAACTTTTCACGGTCATTCTGGGTCCCACCCTTATTTCACAGATCAATCAATCAGCTAATTCAGCCATCAAAAGTCAGTACACGTGGCACTCTGATATGAATATATATTGTAAATTTGATCAATTAATATCATCCAATTATTATCCTGGGATGATATTAAATCCCAATTATTATCCTGCGATGATATTAAAATCCAACTGTAGTCAATCCTTATAATTAATAACATAAGAGATAAAAAAAAATTATTAATTATTAAGCTTTCTTGGACTTAGATTAACAAAAAAAAAAAAAAAATTCCTTTACACACACATACATATATATATATATATATATATATTTTATTCTTAGTTAAATAAGATTTTACTTTAAAATATATTTACAATCAAATTTTAATAATAATATTTTAACAATTATTTTTTAATAATCAAATTTCAATGATAAATTTATAATAATTAATTTTTAACAGTCATAAATTTTTAAAATAAAACACAATAAAAATACGTTAAGAATAATCATAAAAATTAATACAATCTTAAACTGTCTAAATCGTGACATCATTAAAAGGTTAAAATAATTAATTAATATTATATTATCTTTTTAGTTAGATTAATATAATAATTTAATAGAATATTTTAGATCATTAACATATATACATTAGGTTAACTATTAATATATATATATATATATATTAATAAAATAATAACTAGTTATTAATATTAATAATTAGTCGGATAGTTCAAATTTATTTTAGCTAATTTGGTAGCTAGTTTGTCAAATGAATTTTTTTGAGCAAAGACTAATTATTTTAACTAACGTGGTCAAATAGCTTCCATAACTTTTGGATCAAAGAGAATATCATACACACAACATTTCAATGACATTTCGGTCTTCATAAAGATTACATTTAATATTAATCTTAAGACATAAAAAACTTTTAATATTTTTTTTGAACTAAAGATTATATATTTCATGCTTTTACTCATGGTGTTACACTATTTTTGACTCCAAATATAGAGAATTAACAAAAATATAATCATTAATACATGTTATGAATCAGATATATATATATATATATATTAACACATATATAACTATTCTATCTCTCTAATAATTAATATCATAATAATTTTTTTTTGAAAAAATATTAATTATTAGGTAATAAAATTGTCAATTATCCAAATAGAACCAAATTAGTTCCTTAAAAATTTATTAAATATTAATTATAAGAGGGTTGTCTATAATCTTCTCTTCTTAATCCCACGGAGACTTGAATTTTATTTCTCTTTAGAAATAAACAGGTAATATCACAACAGGTAATATCACTGGTACACTGCCCACTTTGATTGTATTATTAAATATATAAGAATAAATTTAATTATTTATAGAAAAATAAAAAAAAAAAGATAACAGATAAGCCGAGTTTACACAAAATTAGAAATAAATAACGGGACTGAGATCTCATTTGAGATGACAAAATTTTCTCAATTCACAATTGCAATCTAAGTTCAAGACTCAGTACATACACATACACCTGGTAAATTTTTCTCCCCCTCCCATGATTGTACTTTTTTAAAAAACATAATTTAGATTTGATTATCCAAAATTAATTGGGTTTAGACCGAATTAGAGATACACAAATCCAAAATTAGTAAGAGATAGGATAAGGAAAAAAGGAGAAGTAGGAGTTTATCTTTGAATGGAAAGATTTTAGATAGAAAAGCAATTCTCTAATTTTATTAAGATTTTAAGCCTTAATTCCTATGGTACAAGCTTGCTGTCAGAAGGAATTGATAACATCTAATTAAGAAAGCCACCTCATTATAACCATTTAGGATAAGAAAATTTAAACTTTGGAAATAATAAATTTTTTTGTTAATCAATAATTTGTTCCTAATTAATAATAAAATTGGAAAATGCTTCTTTTAATGATTTTTTTCACTCTTAAATACAAATAAACAAGTGAGTCTTACATGCATTTATAATGAAAAATATGAATTTTTATAATACATTTTTTTCCTTCTTAAAAACAAACAAGTGATCTCACAGTGTATTTATTATAATAATTCCATCATAAATTTGTTATGCATATATCACTCTTTATTATTATAGCGGACTCTATTTTTGTATCTGAGAGTGAAAATTTTCATTGAAAAAATCCAATATATATAACATCACTTAATTCCCCAAAAATGCCCAATTAGAGGCCATAAAGAAATACACATCACTCAATATATTACATCTTATCTAACAGATACCTTTTATGAACAAAGATGAAACATCGACGGTCTGTATGATGAAGATTGAAGGTGAGTATTGGTGATACAACATAAAAAAAAATCAAGTCAACAAAGGGAAATGATAATATATGATAAAAATCTCATTTGATTGATAGTAATAATTGTATGAAACTAACTTTATATGCAATAATATAATTTTAAAAAAATCATTCCATATTAGATAAACTTAAAAATCTTACTTAAAAGAACTTAAACAAAATTTAAAATTCAAATAGAAAGCAAATCATTACATAATAGATAATATATATTGAAATTTTTTTTCCAAAACTAACGCAATCACCAAATCATTTCAAAAAAATAGAAAATAATACTAAAATGGTATATTAGTAAACAGAAAAATATTAAATTCAATGCCTTGTAAAATTGGTAGACCTATATATAAATAAGTAATCACTAAATGTCCTTTATATCAAAATGTAACTTATCATGTATTTATCATTATTAAGTAACTGTACTAGGGAGTTTATACTAATTAACTCTTTTTTTAATACTTTAAAAACATATTGATAGTGCAATTTTTTTTTAAACTTATGATGTATTGAAAAAAATTCTGCAATAAATAGAAGCCCAAATAACTCCTATGAGAGCAATTTTTGAGTGAAACTGGCACACCACGTCAGATGTTGCAACTAATGACAATCGGAGAGTGTCAAAAAATTGGGTGCTCCTACATCAGTACTACCAACCACAAGATTAATGACACATATAAAAGAATAGTACAATTTTACATATGTGACCATCAATCTCACAATTAAAAGTATAGTATTCCAGAAATACCTAAAATTTACTTGTAAAAGACAGTAACATTGCAACTTCACATTTACAGCTACCATGAAAGATAGCATTGCCATTATCAGTGCTGCTTAATGGCTTCCTAATTCATTATTCATCCACATCAGAAGGAGAAATTAGATTGTAAAAGATTTAACAGGTTGAATGTATCAAGATACAACACACACTATCAATGCTTTGTTTTGGTAAAGCATACACTAAGTGTGATATATAACACGCTCTACCTAACCATCCACATATACATATATATATATATATTGTATATAAATATTCAAATAATTAAGATTGTAATTGCGCTTCTACCCAGAAAAAGAAAAGAAAACAAAAGGAAGAGAAAAGTCATCTGATCAATTGTAGGTAACTAGAAAGGCATGGATTCTGTGACATGTGTGGATTGATAGCCAAATGTATCATGGGTTTGTTGCATGCATGTGGCACGTACTTGAAATTCTGTTTGTTGAGTCGTAGAATTAGGGTTGTAAATGAGTCAAGTTATTCGTGGTCGGTTCTTGATCAATTTAGTTAGAAGTTCATTCGAGATCGATTTGTAAGATAAATAAGTCAGATTTGAATATATTTTTAGGCTCATTAATTTATTGATTTCAGCTCTAACTCAGCTTGTTAAGCCAAAAATAATCTAATACTATATAAAAAATCAAATTACTCGAACGCTTGACTCACGATCGGCTGAATTGGAGATTTATTCGAAATCGACTTGAAAAATTAATAAGCTGAACTTGCACACAATTTGAAACTCGTTTATTTTAATAAACCGATCTTAAACAACCGACTGTTCGAGTCAACTTAACTCGACTCATTTACAGCCTACTTAGAATCATCACAATTCAATCTGATTTTAGGTAAAAATTGTTTGATTTTTCAATTTCTGAGTCTAACAGCAAGAATTTCAGTATGTCCATTAAGGCAAGAGGAGAAAGTAATAAAAGACCTTTCTCACTTGTTTTTGCAGATATAGAACATTGCATTAATCACAAGCATAATTACAACAGCAAGGGCACATATTTAATAAATTTTAATTTCAATTGCTTGGGTCAGTTACATAAAGTCTTCTTCAGTGGCTCTTGCAATTTTTTTGATTTTTTTTTCAAGTTGAGAAAACACTATAATATTAAAGTTGGCAGAAAGATAAATAAAATCAACATAAAAGTAATTTTAGAAATTTAACCAAATAATTAAATATGTTTTTTGAAACAATTTTCACAGACATAAACACAAAATTAATAGAAAGTACAAGCTGTCCATACTCAATAAAAGAGTTGATTTGAGGATGAAGATGTTATGCAAAAGCGATAAAAACAAATAACTATAATATTAAAATTGGCAGAAAGAAAAATAAAATCAACATCAAAATAATTTTAAAAATTAGACCAAATAGTTAAATATATTTTTTGAAACAGTTTTTACAAACATAAACACAAAATTAATAGAAAGTAAAAGCTGCCCGCATTCAATAAAAGATTTGATTGATGATGAAGATGTCGTACAAAAGCGATAAAATAAATAATAAATCAATCTCAAATAAAAATGTCGTAATCGATGTGGTAATTAAGTCGTACGTCAAGGAAAAGATTTGTTAAGATAAAGTGTTAATATAAAATCCCAGATGGGACAATAAGTGTAACAGAGGATTGTTCTTTCACCAATCTTATAACGTGTATATAAAGGCTACCTCAAAGCTATATATGCAGACAACAAATACTGTTTTGGCATTTGCAACCGTGACAAATGTCTGTGAATTTTTGTCACAAAACATTATACAAATATGTTCAATCAAGCACATGTCACATAATATATGTATGATCCACATTCTTAATTTGATTCCAAGGTCCCCCCTACTTTGACTTGTGTTTGATTAAAATCAGTGCCTTTCACAAACACTTGTTATGTTACTTTGCTTCCATTGATTTCCTTTATTCTTTCAGAAAATTCCTACAAGGTTATCTTTACTAATTTCATATTTGTTGCCCACATTCCCACAAGATAGCTTCAAAACCCAAGTTTTACTTTGTATGGTAATTTAACTATGTTGATGAATAACTTCATACCCATATATACATATACATATATATATATATATATATATGATGACTAGTGCAAGCATAAAAGTATGTTTAATAAGACACGACAAATGAGTGTAACAGAAGTAATAAATATGATTAGTAAATTCAACAAAACGTAATAAATATGATAACTGAAACAATACAAAAGCATACTCATCAAAATCATACTTGAGAGATAGTTTAATTGAAACATTTTTCTTTATTTGTAGTAATATCTTTTTTTTATCTTTTCATATCATTACTTTATAGTCATATATAATCTTCCTTATTTATATAATACAAGTCTAAATGTCCACCACATCACGTATACACACAAAACTTGAAGTAAGCCCAACAAAAAATAATAAATACTGACGAAGGAACGGCTATAACAAAAGTAATTAATATGACTAATAAGTCCAACATAAAGTAATAAATATGACTATTAACCATCAGAAAGTAATAGATATGAATAGTAAGTTCAAAAATAAAAAATATGACAACAGTTGCAACACAAAATGAGGCTCATTAAAATATGACAAATGAGTGTAATAAATATAATTAGTAGGTCTAACAGAAAGTAATAGATATAATGTCGGGTGCAACACAAAATTATGCTCATCAAAATCATAAAATCATTTTAATAAAAATGCTTAAATATGACAGATTGTTTAATAAAAATATATTTTTTTATGGTCGTGTATCTTATCAAACAAAAAAAATATTGAAATTAAGGAAGAATGTGAAGCACATAGATAAAAATTTTATTTTTGTTTAATACAAACATTTTTCTTTACTGTCGTGAATCCTTTTGAAACAATATATATATATATATATATATATATATATATTGAAATTAAGGAAGAAGGTGAAGCACACATATAAAACTTTTATTTTTAAATTACACTGATTTTTTGTGAGGTTTATGATAATTATACTAGCCTTTTTTGAGATTTGTGAAATTACACTAACTTTCCATACTTTACAAAATAATATACAGATATTTTTATCCTGTCAATTTTTTTCTTCAAAATGACAAAATTATCCATTTTATTTTTTTTTTCAATTTTTTAAATCTTGACCAATTTTTTTTAAAAATAAATACTGATAAAAACCTTAAATTTATTTTTATATAAAATAAAAGTAAGTTATTTACCTTAAATTTGTTTTTAAATAAAAAAGTAAAAATATTTTAAAAAATAGTTAGAATAAATTAGTCAAAATTGAAAAATGTTAAAATAAATAAATAAAAAGAATAATTTAGTCATTTTAAAAAAAAATTAATAAGAAAATTATATTTATATATTATTTTGTAAAGTAAAAAATATTAATATAATTTTAAAAATTTTAAAAGAGTTCAGTATAATGATCATGAATTTAAGAAAATATCCGTGTATAATATATATCCTGTTAGACTTTGTATTATCATCCTTGCTTTATAATGGATTGACAGAATTGTCTGTAGGTACTATTGTTACATCAGGTTTTTCTTTTCCCTACTGTTTTAGCTTGCAAGAGCTGCACGTGGAACTCTCGACAAGAGTGCAGGCCCTGAACCATTTTAAAATGACAATGTCACCAATTAAGAATAGACTAATGTGAATTAAGAATGATTTAAATTAGTTAATAACAATAAAATACTATTGTAATGTGGCCTTGGAGATTGGGATTATTTATCTTTTCCTTCAGTTTATAATTAAAACATTGAGAGCATGATGAAGCACTCTAATGTTGACAGATGCCACAGACATTGTTGAAGTGCATAATAATATATTTCTCAGTTGACCTGAAAATACATCAAGCATATTTCCTAATTGGTTGAAAATCTAAAGTGGTTCTTCCACTCTCACTTATATATATATATATATATATATATACACATATTTATTACTGCTAGAAAATTCACATTGGTGCTACAAATGTCAGATACCTATCTCTACATTGGTTTAGATTGACTTGTTGCCTTATTTAATGGCTTTTCAAATTTAAAATATTATTTATTTATTTATTGGGTGTTTGATTTGACAGGTAAAATACATTTAATAGAGTTACATTTAACTCAAAATGAATTTTTTTAAAAAAATAATCCGAGTGACGCTTATTAATAGTTAAATAATGCTACTAAGAGTTCGTTTGTATATGATAACGAGATTCTTAATCATTAGATCTTTTAGGGATTGAAATTTTATTCAATATTTAAATACATCTCTATTCTTAAATGATCTAATAGATAAGTGCCTTCTTCGCATAGACAAACGAGTTTTTAATAGCATTATCCTCAATAGTTTATTCAAACACTATCGTTATTTAACTTAAATCACATTTTTTTTTCTCGATTCATGTAATGAACACTTCAAATACAAAGCAAATAGCTTGAACATCAAAGGGCCATATTATACATTGTGTTTTTATTCATTTTATGCATTGATGTATTCATTTATTTTAATTTCTTGCAAGTTCTATGATACCCAATTGTCAAGGTGCCTGAAATGGTCCAAACAAAGGCACTAGTGTGATTGGTAACTGAAAAGGATTTTAATGCGCCATATCTAATTATCTATGTAACAATTTTGTGGACTTCATCATTTTATCCCCACTACTGTAGGCTTTTTTCTAGAAGTGTAGGTGGAAACTCCAATAGAGATTTTGGTCAGTCATATGATCATAATTTGATAATTTAAAATTTAAAAAGTTGCGCTTAATGATAATGATGAAAAAATTATTTATTAATTTCAATACATTGTATCCGAATTTTATAAATTTTATTGATTTGTGAAATATTTATTGACTCGAGTAATACAATCCACATACATGAATACTAGCTCGATGATGATGAAGAGTTGACGGTGAGAATGTGAAAAGAGATAAAAGAGAAGATGAAGGCTTGGGATTTAGAGGCTTCTCAACTTCACATGGGCTTTATGATTCTTTTTCCAACATTTTCAGAACTCCAAACTTTGTTGACAAGGAAACTTCATGATGCATTGATGGTCACAGTTGTCAATCTTAAATGTGGAATGAAGTAGATATCACAGCTACCTATGTGAATTTCATTAAAATCTATGGATGGAAGAAGGTGATTCATTGCCCTTCCAGTTTATTGAGATATATGATAAATTTGGTAAAGATTTAAAAATAAATGTAATATATTATAAACTCGAGCTTATATAATTGGATAATTTAGATACTGAATTTTCATTTATTTTAAATATATATTTTTTTAATTTCTAAATTGTGTAATATTTAAAAATCTTATCTTATATAAACTTGAGTTTACTGTAACATTGTCAAAAAAAAAAAAAGAAATCGGTACGAGTCCTTTGAATGGGCAAAGATAAAAGGGGTGTTACTTGGTTTTTACTATTGTACATGGAAGAAAAGGCCTTCCCCCCTCCTTTTTCATTTTCCTTTCTCTTCTAATGAATCATAAAAATATTATCCATCCCATGCCTCTTTACTTCCCAATTTCCTTCCTCTTACTTTTTTTCTCCTATCAAATGGACCTCTAAACCCATATAATGAAATATTTATTAGAGTGGTGTGATTGCAAAAAGTTAAGAACAATGGCCATAGGGACAGTCAAAGTTGATGAGCTTGGGGAAAAAAATTTGCTAAAAATCACAATAGCAGTCATATGTGTGTCATTTGCCATCTCTTTATCAAATGACAATAGACTCAAAATTGCATTGCAAAGTATGGTTAGTAATTAGGATAATTATACTAATTTTTTCTGTGATATTTGACAATTACAACGATCATTCTTATGACAAGAGACGGACGTTAATAGAAATAATGAATATACTAAGATATTTTACTCTTAAAAATAATTACACTGATCTTTCCTTTGATATCTGATAATTACAAGGACTTTCTTGTGATCTTTGAAAAAATAATAAATGTTTGAGTAATATATAAGGGTATTTTAGTCATATAAAAAAATTTGATTGAAACCCTAACACTAACAATGACGAATTTTGTACAAAGGGGAGAATCTGTATGTTATCAGTATAATAGAAAGAATATTTTTGTAATTTTCAGATGACTCAAGAAAAATCAGTATAATTATCCCTTAAAAATTCATCGAGCTCAGGCAGTTAACAACAAATTTTCAGACCCATCTCTTTATAATATGACCATGATTCAAACTGCATTCCAAGTGTCTCAAATCCAGAATTATTTCAAAGGTAGTTGATGCTGTGTAGTTTCAATTGAATATCCAATGGGAAAAGCTGACCGGGACAACCCTAATAAATTGAAAAATACATCATAGTACCATTATAACTTTAGGATATTGAATGTTGAATATTGATTCAACTTTATAATTATTTGTCTATAGAAAGTGTTAATACACTATATCTCCACATTATGGGCAGCAAGTACCATAATGGCACCGAAAGGCTTCACAAGCTAATCTCAAAATAGGAGTACAGGTACAGTGTTCAAGTCAACCAATGTTGGATCTTCTTTCTTTCTTTTTTTTTCTTTTTTTTTTTATTTTCTTCTTAAAAAAAATAGAAAAAAAATATGAGCATGGACTTGATCACAAATGATATTGAGTAATGTTAGAGATTTTCAATTATATTCCTTTTGTGATGTGTTATTATGTGATATTTTTATGCCCTACATGATATAAATTTTAAAAATATTGTATAATGACACCTAGGGCGGAGCCAAAAAATTGTTTTAAGGAGGGTTAGAATTTTTTTTGAGAATATTTTACGAGGAACATTTTATTTTATTTTTACGTTGGGGTGGAGAATTTGAAGAGAAATTTTTTTTTCTTCTCAAAATTGGAAGAGAATTTATATGTATGTTTTTTTTTCACATTTTGGAAGGAAAATTGTTTTTATTTTCAAAAATAGAAGAAAAACTTATATCTAATTTTTTTTTTTGCAATACATTTGGGAATATATTGTTAGAAAATATAATAATAAAGTTACACCTTCGTTTAACACCCTAAGCTTTTAGATGAGTTGGTGATTTCATATAGTATCAGAGCAGGCCAAAGATACTGAGTTCAAATCTCACCGTCACCCAAAAAAATATGAATTGACACGTGTACATCTTAAGCCTTTTAGATGAGTTAGGTAGTTTCACATATATTACTCAAATCAAAATTCATGAGCTTGAGTTTGATCCTCAAATTTTTTTAAATGCAAAGATGGCTTGACTTTGTAACTCTATTTTTTTTTTTTTTCGAGTTTTTGGTTAAACACATATAACTAGAAAGAACATTTCGGCAATCTGATGTTATTTTAAAAGTATTTGAGATGTAAATGCTAGCATGAAAATGCATTATTAAAAATCGCACCTTTAAAATAAAGGCGTGCTTATAAATCGTGCCTTTCTTTTAAAAAGTATTTACTTTTATAGATGAAAAAATGCGAATTGCATTTTAATAAAAGAGATGTATTTAAAAAGTGCGCATCAAATAAATATGCATTTAGAAACCGCACCTTTAATATAAAAATGTATTTAAATTATGTATTTTATAATCATGACTTTATCATAAACATGGATCTTCTAAATATTTTAAAGATAAATTATATTAACATTTCTTGATATTTATAATAACTATACTGACTTTTTTAAAGTTTTTTAAATTATACTTATTTTTAATATAATTTTAAAAATCTCATAAGAAATTAGTATAATTATTATAAATTTTATGAAATATTAGCATAATTTATCCAATTTAAAAATAAAAGTGCATTTTGTAACTCCATTTTGTTTTAACCATTTATTTTTTTCTTCCCCGCCAAAGTGCAATTGGCCAAATTATTAGAGAATATAAAATTTTTATTCAAATTTTAAATAGAATTTGAATTTAAATTTAAATTTGAGTTATTAGTCCAAAGAAATCCGGGCCGGTCAGCAATATTTGAAGAGCTTAGCCCATTACGTAGCTCAGTAGGCCTGCAAACTGACTTTGGTCCAGAATCAGAAGGCCGCCCACCAAAACCTTTTGTCGGCCACATTAGCACTGGTATCAGCAAGTTTAGGGTTGCTGATACCTTCTTTTTGGTTCCTTCCTGTCCTTCTTCCATAGCCTGAGCTCGGAGATTCTGGGGTTCAGTGGTCATCCGTCCACTCCGAATACAGAAAGGGCCCGACCATGAGAAAGCTCAAGTTTCATGAGAAGAAGCTCTTGAAGAAGGTTAATTTTCTAGAATGGAAGAGAGAAGGTGGCCACCGGGAAGCTCATGTTATGCAACGTTACCACGTCACTGGCAGAGACGATTATAAGAAGTACCAACTCCAGTCCTCTCCTCTCTCCTACAAGCATACATACACATACGTGTATATACTTAATATCAGCATCATATGCACACACACACACACACACATATATATATATACATATATTTGTGTGTGTGTGTGTGTATATATACACGCGCACCTAAATGAATTTTCAACTACCCGCATCAAAATTGAATTGTGGGGCAAAATTCTTAGTTTCAATCAATTTTCGTTTTATTGAAATTTTATTTAACATTTACTTGATTTGTTTGCAATAAATAGGTATTCGAGTTTGTGTAGGAACGTGCAGAAGCTAGTGAACATATTGAAGCAGATGGACCCAAGAGACCCATTTCGGATCGAGATGACTGATGCACTCTTGGAAAAGCTGTGAGTTTCTTTGAACTGGTTGCTCAAATTATCTTTAAGAAATATCTAAAATTAGGCAATTTTCTTATTGTGTCTTGAAATTTTAACTTTTCTTTACTATTTCTCTGAGTTTTGTTGTTTGCTTAAGGCCGTGATTGTTAATTCGATTGCGCACTTTTCTTTATAAGTAAAAACTCACTATAAGCCCCATGAAAAGGGGCGTGCCCATGTAATTTCTTGAATGAGTGAGCCTCTTGCCTACGCTCTCAGCAATATAGCCGCTTTATTGTCTTTGTTCGTCTCCACCATCACCTTACCCTCTTTCAGAGTTTGGGCTTCTAGATCATGTTGTTGTGAATGTTGTTCCTCAAAGAGTGTTGATCGTTTGAGAAGCCCAGGTGTGAAATATCTCTTCTGACACTCACTGTTGAATGGGCTACTCATCTTCAAGAATTGAGAATAGAGAGGAACCACAAAGCAGAGAGAGAGCCCTAACTCGATCAGGGTTGGTGGTGCTTGCGGTGAAGTGGGGGTTCTGGCTGACTGGAGATAAGCTGATTATGGATTAGGGATTGAAGGAGATAATGATCCCATGTCGAAGAGGAACTAAAAAGGAGAGGGAGAGGGCCCTAACTTGATCGGGGTTGGTGGTGCTTGCGGTGAAGTGGGGGTTCTGGCTGATGGAGATAAGCTGATTATGGATTAGGGATTGAAGGAGATAATGATCCCATGTGGAAGAGGAACTACAAAGAAGAGGGAGAGAGCCCTGACTTGATCAGGGTTGGTGGTTCTTGCAGTGGAGTGGGGGTTGTGGCTGATGAGATAAACTGATTGAGGATTAGGGTTTGAAGGAAATAATGATCCCAAGTGGAAGCCTTTATGTTCTTAAGTCACAACTTTAATATGAAAGACCTTCGATGGCTTAAATTACATTATGTATAAGGTGGGGTTTGGGTTCAGTTGCGTTGCCCAAGAACTTTGCCCAATCCCAACATGATATAGGCCAGTTTGAGGATTTCTAATACTAGCCTGGCTTGAGGTTTAAACCTTGGGTTCAGGCATTAGAAAATCTAAAACCTTGCATGTTCAATCAGGTCATATGGCATAATTGGTTATGGAGGTTTGCTACGGAGTGGGATAACTTTTGGAGGAGAGCAATATCTATTAAACAGATGGGCATTTGGGGAGATTGGACTACTTTGGAGGTTAACACCTCATATGGCATTTGTCTTTGGAAAGACGTTTTGAAAGGTTGCTGGAAATTTTATAAACATTTCCTTTCCTAGTGGGAAAGGGATAAAGTGATTTTTTGGAATGACCAATGCTATAGGGGTAATTCATGAAGGGAGACTTATATTCATTTATTTTGGATTGCTGTGGAATTTTTTTTTAATAGGTTTTTAGGATTGTTGTGGATAAAGATGCTTTAATGGTGGATAATTGGAGTCAGAGTTGGTCGGGTGATGGAGTGGTTTGGGATGTTGGATTTTGCAGGCCAGTCCATGATTGGCAGATGGAGGCAATCATTGATTGGCAGGCTTTTGGTTATGATGATTCAATGATCCTCCTATTATACCTGGCTCGTTTGATTTGAAGTTTAGAAAATGCATGAACAAATGAAACAGATCGACTTTTTTCTAGTTTAGCTGATAAGATAACAACTAGACTCTTTTTTTTTTTTTGTTTGGATTCCATAAGAAGTAAATAGATTTCAGTGATGAATAAAATTCAACATTTTCATTCTACTTATCCCCCCCCCCCCCCCACCCCAACAATTCTAGAATTCTTGTTCTAACTCTTTCTTATAATCGAATACCATTTTTTGACGCATGGGATGCACCCTTCTTAATGCAGGTACAACATTGGTGTGATACCAAGTAGGAAAAGTTTGGCATTGTGTGATCGCTTATCAGTGTCATCCTTTTGTCGGTAAGTGTGCTCCATATGCCTTAGTCAAATGTTGAAATACTTCTAAAACTAAAAAGTCTTTTGCCTTTTTATTTACAGGGTGTCTTCTTAAATAGCATCGGTTTTAATTTAATGATGACACAAGATAATGATTACTGCCAATGGAAAAAAATTGTGCTATTCAAAAAGCCAAGAGAGGCTATTGAAATATCTGCTTTTTAAAGAAATTATAAAATAAAATTCCCTATAAGTTTGGCAATGGCATGATGTTGTAAATATTTACTTGTCCCATTGTGATTGGCATAAATGTTTAGTCTATTGTTTTTGTATTGCCTGGTTCGTTTTTCATGTTTTGACACTCAGTTCTTCTATACAAAACTCTTTATTTTCAGGCGTAGGCTCGCAACTGTTTTGGTGCGGCTCAAGTTTGCTGAACACTTGAAAGAAGCTGTCACGTATATAGAGCAGGGGCATATCCGAGTGGGTCCAGATACAGTTACTGATCCAGCATTCCTTGTAACAAGAAATATGGAAGACTTTGTTACATGGGTAGATTCATCCAAGATAAAGAGAAAGGTGCTGGAATACAATGAGAAGTTGGACGATTATGATGCAATGAACTGAGTATTTGAGATTGGTAGCATCAAGAGGCTTTTCCCTTCTGAAATTGATTAGTTTTGATATTCATTTAAATATTCGCTGTGGGGCAGAAGATATTATTTTCTTTTCTTTCTTTCTTTCTTTCTTTTGGGGTGAATATTCATGCAGCAAATTGCAGTGGAGCTAGGTTTTTACTTCTGAAAATCATTTTAAGAATGGTTTGCCTTACCAAGCCAGGAGAATTTGGAATTAATGGGCCACCAGGACTTTGTGTTATACTGGCTGTTCATTCATCTATATTTGATGTCTGATGATATCTATATTTATAAAGCTTTTAACTGCAGATGATGATGGTATTATATATTAGAAAGTGTTTTCCGGAATAAATCTTTCATATGCTACGGTGAATATGTATTGCTTATTGTATTGTATTAATGATGGAACTGGTTTTAGGGATATGCTAGAAAGGTATTTTTATCCCCTTTTTTTTTATTAATGCTTGTAGAGTTCTTTTCTTTCTTATCTGAAATATTATTCTTGGAGCCATTGTACTGCATGAACTTTTTATTATTTTTTAAAAAGGTCATATATGAGTAAAAGGAATTTTGTCATCTGTCATAGTAGTGTTACATGGTGGTGTTTCATTGGTGTGGGTGAAATCTCGTGAATTATGAACCTAGTCTGCAAAATTTATGTTTTTTTTACGAGAGTTTAGAAGTTTTGCTTCACAGGGAGGGAGGATATCGAGCTCTGCAGACGTCGTGAATTCCCTGAAAATTATTTAATGTGGATTATATTCTGAGTGTGCCTTTTTAATAACTTGTGTGTTAAGACTTATCTTTTTCATAAATCATAGTAAACATGTCAGAATGTTATTAGAGTAAGTGCATTAGATCTACTCAAGAACACCTCACGATTCTCGGCAGAAAGCACAAATCATGAATTTTTGACCCGACCCGGGTACTTTTAAAATTTATTGGCCTGACCCAAGCTACTTTCAACTTATATTCCGGACTTAGGTACTTTTTAAAAGCGTATAAATCTTCTACGCTTTTAAAAAAAAAAAATCTATAGAAAAGCGTATAACTTTTATACGCTTTTCGACTGACCATATGGAACACGTTTCCTTCTTCCTCACCTCAGTGTTACTGTGCGCTGAAAACCAAGGTTTTCAGGTGTGGTTTTTACTCATTTTTCCTTGAGTTTTTTGATTCAGATTTCTTCCTAGTACTAATCTACATCCTCCAAATGTTGTTTCAAACCTTGAAACGTGATGAATTTCTCAAAAATGGGAGAAACTGAAGCTTCTCTTCCTACATGCAATTGCGATTTTTGCAGCCATTTGTCCACCATTTAGGTTCGTTCCTCTTCCTATTTCTTGTCTTCCCTTACTCTTTTAGTCCATATCATCAAAACAGAGTTTGGTGGCCATTTCTTGAAGACCCATTTCTGAACCTAAGGTCATTAATGGCAGTTTTACAGTGATCTTTCTGTTTCATTTCTTTCCATCTTTTCAGCTTGTTTCCAGTCATGTTGAGGTATAACTTGTTTCCAGTCATGTTGAGGTATAACTGAAAGAGAAGAAGAGAAATAGAGCTTACCTTATCAAGCTACTCATACTCATAGTTTTACAGACCATGAAATTCCAGGATTGAGTGTACTTTTAATATGAGTATAACTGTAACTTTCCCGGACCCATTTTTGAGAAATTCATCACGTTTCAAGGTTTGAAACAGCATTTGGAGGATCTAGATTAGTACTAGGAAGAAATCTGAATCAAAAAACTCAAGGAAAAAGGAGGAAAAACCATGCCTGAAAACCTTGGGTTTTCAGCGCACAGTAACAGTGAGGCGAGGAAGAAGGAAACGTGATCTATATGGCCAGTCGAAAAGCATATAAAAGTTATACGCTTTTCAAAGGTGTATAACTTTTATACGCTTTTCCATAGAAAAAAATTTTTAAAAGCGTATAAGATTTATACGCTTTTTAAAAAGTACCTGGGTCCTGGAAATAAGTTGAAAGTAGCTTAGATCGGATCAATAAATTTTAAAAGTACCCGGGTCGGGTCAAAAATTCCACAAATCATATTGGATTCCTTTGGATTTACTGATTTACTGTTTGCTGAGGCCTGTCACCCCTTGCCCGATGCCTTCTCCCATAATCTCCATTTCTCTATGATGTCCTAAAAGAATCTAAGTGATTTGAAAGGAAAATATTTAACTAGAAAATAGTTAGGAAGATCTTTCTTTTGGTTACATGTATTCACTATAATATATCACGTTAAGTAATGTACATTTATTAAATTTTAAATTTTTTAATTAAAAATAAATAATAACATGATATTTATGTAATTGTTTATGAAAACATATTGTGATTGATGTGACTAAAATAATTAAGTCAAGCTATTAGCTTAGGAACCTTAGAAACAGTTCTTACTTCTTAGCCAAGAACACTCTTTAACAAAAGAAGCTGATATACAAATGATGTTGATTGTGATAAGTATGTACATCTCCCAAAACTCTGATTTTCAAATGGAATGAGATATTTTCTTTGGTCATGTGTATAGAACAGACCTTCGTACCCGGGTTTAAATCTTTTTTTATGATTACCAAGGGTCGGGTTGGAAGGAATACATCGTGTGCTTACCACATTAATACCGAAGGAGGAGTATTTTTCAGACCTTCCACAGAGTTTTTATTAAGGCTTTAGAGGCAGACTCCTACATGAAAATTACCATCATTAAGTTTATCGATTCAGTTTGGCAATTTCCATATTTCACTCGGTCAGATGGACATTGGCCTATAATAAAAGGTATACGACCATACACACACACACACACACACACATTCTGAGGAGTCGGTATTATTTGTATGCCTAAATGCTCCACCTATACTCCCTCGAACACACATAATCCTGCCAAACAAATCAGTATTTCTTGTTAAGGTAAAAAAAAAATAGTAATCCTTATAAACCCAAATTGGTAGCCGTGAGCTTGTTTTCATTTAAACGGCAAGTAAACTCCTAGAAATAGCCCCATCTCCTTCGGGATTACTTTGTGTATTCTCCTTTTTAAGGTTTGATGGTGAACAGAATATATAAAGCTGTTGAGATCACCCTTCACCACAAATTCCGACTAAAATCATGAACTTGAAGATGATCAAGCATCGCGGATAAAATGCAAATTAAATACTAATGGAAATAAAGAATCACCTTTCACTGTCCTGCGGCATTGGCTAGTCTCTGACTCACTGAATGAAATTTAAAATAACATCACAACAACCTGGAAAAACTTTTCAGTTAGCTCGAAGCAATGTGCACAACAAACCAGCATATCCAGCTTCTTCATCCATTAAAACCAATATCACTTTCAAATAATAACAAATAAGTTGATCATTGCATCTCAGTGATTACAAATAATACTACAGCTGATTCATCCCAGTGCATATCATGCTCTCGATTCTGTCAAATCCTCAGTTTTTCCCTCCGTTAATTGCAGCGTACGCAAAATCCTCGCACTTTGCAAACCCACCAGAAAGTACATCAGCCAAAACACCAATAACATCAAATGCCTCTTGCAAATCCGTGGCAGAATTCATGTCGTCGAGCCATGACAGCAGCTCCCTGGAGAATCCCACCATCTCCCTTACATTCAACAATCTCTCTTTCATCACCACCTCCCAACCTTCTAAGCTTCCACCATCCTCGTCTTCCCCTTCTACATCCTTGGAAGATGCTTCTGCTTGTACTGTGGTTAATGTTGCAGACTTTTTGACTTTGAAAAAACGTTGCAGCTGCTCGATCAAACCAGTGTAAACAAGAATTGGTTGAATGATAGACAATAAATCATCACCACCACCTGCAGTTTCCTTTCTTGGGCCTCCACTGGTACTTCCAGAATCTGATCTCACAACACTAGGTTGATTGGATGATGCACGCTGTGTTGACCGTCCATGAGTGTGTTGCATATATGTATGATATATTCCACGCTGCAAGAAAGCACAGCGGTGTTGCACCCAAGACTCGTAAGATTCGGAGAGGAGTGAGTTCACCATCATAGATTGAACAGTTTCTTCTGTTCCAATAGAAGGTTGTGTTCCTAAAGCAGTGGAGACTTTGGAATCCAATGATGAAGACGACAAATAAGTTCCAATAACCTTGGCCATGGTACGCCGCTGAGAAGGGTTCCCCTGATCAAGAAGGTGACGAGCCATCTGAATCATGAAAGGAAGAAATCTCGAGTTACTTTCCTTTCCTCCACCCCTGCTGTCTGCACTAAACGATGCACCAGTTGCAAATCGAGCTAGCATCTGGAAGACAAAATACATTAACATCAGGACCTAACATTAGCTTGATCTCTTCAAAGGATTACACATTTTGTCACACAACCAAAACTCTTACTACTACAAAATAATATGAATATGCATCTGTGCTGCCAAGATTAAGTGTTCTATGACAAAAACCACCTCCAGCCCAGGGGTGCAGAACCATAGTGATAACTGATGCAACAATTTAGAAAAGTGACTGCAAGACTTTAATAGTAAATCAGATGGTTAAGAAAAAAACTGGTCATTCCAAAAATTCGATCATATGGACCTTAAGGCAGATGCAAATGCTTTAGCAGAGATAACTGATAAAGCAACACTATTATGTAAACACGGTAGCTTTATGATATCCTAAGAAGCACGGACACTCTATTTTGGCTCACGTGTCCGTGTCGGAGACGTGTCGGACATTGACACTCTCGGACACTGTCTCCTAACACTTGAATCATGGATGTTGATGATTAAATGAAGAAGTTCTTTAATTTTTATTTAATGACTTTGTTATTTTAATATCTTAATAATATTTTTTAAATTTGTATGTTTTTATGTCAAGTTTAATTGAAATAACATTAAATTTTTATTATATAGGTCATATAAAAAATATATATATATATATTCAACGTGTCCGTGTCTTATTTTTTTTGAGAAATAACGTGTCTACGTGTCCGTGTCTTATCGTGTCTTATCCTTCTCCTGTGTCCGTATCCATGCTTCTTAGATGATATCACTAACTCTTTTCGAAGCTAGTTCCCACGATAGCGTGAAAATATCTTCACATCTCATAATATGAAAACATCTTCATATCTCATACAAACTAGGGATGGCAAAATGTCCCGCCCACCGAGTCCCCGCCCCTAATGGGACGGGTTTGGGAAAAAAATTAAATAGACCCCACCCCAACCCGATTATATATTTAAATTACATAAATACCCTTCAATATTCCCATATTCCATTAAATACTCACATATATAGATCTAGATATGTACATATATTATTTGTATATATAAGTGTACATAAATTTGTATTTGTAATAATATTAGTTGATTAGTTTTATTTTAAAAAATTAACTTTTAGACGGAGATGGGGCAGGGAGATTTTTAAACAGGGCAGGGATGGGGGAGGGGCTCCCGCCCAGTTGCCATTTCTAATACTAATGAAGGAGAAAAAAAGAGTAAGAAAACACTCGACAAATGAAAGACGGATCTGTACCAGAACAATGTCGTAAGTCAACAACCGGAGCCGACTTCCGTCAGCACGTCCAAGAGCATTGAGGTTATCCCAATACCAGTCAACCCAACGGATATACTGTGCTATCGGAACAGATGGACCTCTCAGGGGGAATAAATTATTGCAGAGAGTCTCATTGTTCCTGAGCGTGGCGCCATCCCATTCCTTTTTCGGATTCTTCAAAGCAGCATCTGCTCTTTTAGCCTCCTGATGGCACTGGAAATGTATGATATTGAAATGGCTCACTGTTGTATAAACACACTCTCCACGTGTACCTCCTGAAGTTCCAACACCCAGGTTCACCCGCTTACTGTAAGAGTAAACACCCAGCACGTCAGTAGGTCTCAAGCTGTAGCCTTCTCGGCACACCATGCATGCCAATCCGTCTTCCTCCTCTTCCACATCTTCTAAACCTTCGAGTATTGGCTGAGCAACAACAATTCTCTCACCACCATCCGAAGCCAGTTCCTGTCGCATCCCAAGCCCCTGTTACCAAAAAAATATTGGATGAGATATAGCCTTTGAAGTTGAAACAAGGAATGTGCTGTTGGTGTCGTCTCTACAGTCTCAGCAGCTACATCAATATGTAAAGAATGCCCAATTTATTTTTCTTGTTATGTTTAATTACCTTAGCTGCTTCAACAGTGCGTGTATTGGAGAGAGTAAATTGATCAAGCAAACAGCCTCTTCAATAAACAATTAGTTATATAAATCTCAAATCATATAGGATCAATGGATCGTGCAAACAGTCTCTTAAGTAAATATTTAGTTATATAAATCTTAAAGCATCTGAGATCAATAGAAATGTTAGAGAATATAATATTAAATTTACACCTTCTTTAACAGCTTAAACTTTTAGATGATTTGGTTGTTTAACATGACATTAGAGCACACAAAAGGTCCTATTTTCAAATCTCACAATCATCCCTGATAATATAAATTGATACACGTGTTGGCTCAGTCTGGTCATACGTGAGGGGAGGTGTTAGAAAATAAAATATTAAATTTACACACTCTCTAATTGCTTAACAAGAAACTCATGGTTTGCACATTTTTCTTCCATGCCCAGTACCATAAGCAAAAAAAAAAAAAAGTCCCAATGACAAAGATGACACCCCAGATTTAATAACATAATGATATTATTACTTTATATCTTTAATATATTTTGAAAATGGACGTGGGGAGTTCTATATTTATCAAATATTTCATTAAACATAAGTACCAAGTCCCATATATCACAGAACTACCATGTCAAGAGCTTGAAGGGACTACCTGGAGCAACTCCTCTCTTCTCCGCAGAGCTCGTTGCCTCATCTCATCTCGGGTGGCATGTCGCAAGATGCGGACCTTCTCCTCAAGGAACCCATCACCTTTTCCTTCTTTATCAGAAAGAGTGTCTAACAAGTTTTCAGCCCTCGCCCCAATCTCATTCTCTCCCGAGACTCCCTCCAATGCATGGAGCAACAGTAAAATCCCCCCTTCATCAATACACCTTTGAGTAGCCAAATGCCCCATTGACAACCCCCTCAGCATAGACAAGATAACTGGAACAGATGGCAGTTTTAAACCAAATGCCCATTCTGCAGTAGATTTAAAGCCAGCCTGCCCTGTAAATGCAAAACTCTCATGCAGATGTCTAACTGCAACTCCAGTAATGCCCCTTTCCAATATCATGTCCTTCAATCTCTCCCCACATGAACTTGTCTTCAGTGACTCTGAAACCCTAACAAAATTCTCTATTGCAAACCTCTGTTTGGCTGCTTGCTGAGCAATGCACTCATCTTTTGTATTGTCTTGATGCTGTTTCTGCAGACGGTCAAATTCACCCCAGTCATGTAAGTGAGGGTCAAAATGCTGGATGAGTGCTTCCATTGCCGCAGGTTCACCGTAAGTCAAGTAAGGTAAAATTCTCGCAACCATCTCAGTGTTCCTCTGCTGTTTATTTGACTTCTTAAGGCCTGAAGGATGGCACAATCTTTCCAGGAACATGAGGACTATTTTTTTGGCCTGTTCACCTGCACCAGTTTCTTCACTGGTGACTGTCAGAGCACTTTGTGTGATGCTAATATTATCACTCTCATTTGCTTCCAATGTCAGACTCTCCACAATCAACAGAATTCCTTCAGCTGGTTCCATGGCATCCACAGAGAAGGCACGCCTAGCTGTTTCTAGAAGTACACTTAAAGCTCCTAGCCTCAATAAAGCCCTTCTATTCTCTCGTGTCTTACAGCAGTGCATCAGGAGATCAAGCACCGCAACAAATTGCTCTTGATTGGACTTCAAATCATCTCGCAACCGCTGTACATTTAGCACCAACATCAGATGTAAAGATAATAATGGGAATTCTAATTGGGTTTCTCTTGCATAACAAAAGGTAAAAGGAAGAACTTGAATCAGAATGATTGTCGAAAAAAAATTTAAAAAAAAGGAAGAAGAAGAAGAAAAACATAAAAATTCCACCGAGTAACCACAGGAGTCAAATTAAAAGCCAAACCTGCTAACTGATTTAATAAACAAATAATTAATAAGAGGTAAATAATAAATATCCAGCGTGCACATTGACAGCACAGGATATCCAAGACATAAAGGTCATGTCAAAAGAAAGTAAAACCATGCCAGTAGAGCAACAATTTGCCACTTTTACATAATAATATTCTAGCACCCAATGACCCCCTATAATCAGCAAAGCAGACACCAAAAAGAAAAATGAGCAACAGACAGAATGAAACACAAGATATTCGTCATATAGTTGAGTTAAGACATCTTCTGAATTTCTGCAGAAGTTTTACACATTGAAACCACCCACAACATTACGGAAACCAAAAGAAATTACAAGTTGTTCCAGAGAAATGATGGTTACATAACAAGTTATTTATCCTTTTTTTTATATATATATAAAAAAATATATATATATATAGACTACTCTATTTATAATTGTTTCCAGAGAAACCATAGTTTCATGACAATTTTTTATTTTTTTATAGGAATATAAACTATTCTGTCATAACATGAAATGAATAACTCAGACCTCAAAAAAGAACCAAACAGAAGTTAAAACCAGGAAAGATTTTCCATCTAATATAATATATGACCAACACAACAATTTATAATAAGACTACTGTGTTGGTCATATAATCTTCATAAATAGTTTCTTGCTAAATTTTTAAGGTCACAAATTCCTTTAGAAAATGGAAAATCAGAAAATCCACTGTTAAACCAAAGTATTTCCATTTCGATATTCAAACTTATTCAAGATCCACGAGGTCTGTGTGGCGTAACTAGTATGCATAACAAGATTATATTGTACAGCATTTTCATTGAATATAGAAAATGAAAATCTTGATATTAAATAGGCGTTCAGACAGTATCTACACAGGCCTATGCTTTAAAGAACCCTTCGTTCGGTTCAGCACTGCTTCCTCACAATGTCAATAGGTGAAAAGGCCAATATTATATGCAACTAATTAACTTTTAAGGGCATAACTTCACAACTAAAACAACTTTGTTTCATGTTTCCAAGCATTTCCATGTGTCACCACACTTTTCCAATACCATGTCACTTCAATTACTTTTCCAAAATGTTCTACTTTTGACCAAACAAAAGACATCCTTGACATGAAACTTTGAACAATAACAACGGACAAAGAAAAACCAGGTCAGAGCCGAAATGATCCTCAAGTTATACTAGGGAGAAAATGTGCTTCCATGTCACTACAACGGTTTTTAGAAAGTGATGAAGTAACCACACACCTGAATTATGCCCAAAATAATTTCTAGCCCACCACATTCCCGAACTGCACCTGCTATCGCAAACTCAACCTCTGGATCTTGAGATTCCTCTCTATCCTCTTCCAATTCTTTGATCATGGGCTCAGTAGCTTCACCATCTAACCCCTGCCACATATCATAAAACAATGCATTTCTTTAGATAATCATAAGAATGAATCCATACTTCTCAAAAATAAATATTTCTCCCTTTGAAATTTTGACCACGCCCCCCCCCCCCCCCCCCGGGGTGGCAAGAAATAATAATAATTGGGCGACAGAGTGGCATACCCCGGGGATTACGAAATAACGTAAAAAGTAAAAGTGACAGAGATGTGACGGGAAAACTTTTGTTTAACATTTCCAAAGGCGCCAACAGGTGGAGCTAAGCTATAAAAAACTTCCTAAATGCACTTTCAGTATTAATGGACACAAAACTAAGCAGGAATACATGAACAACATACAAGAGATGAAACAGGTTGAAAAAGAAAAAAAGTAGAAACAGTTCACACCATCCTTCCCTGTGAACCATCAGGTAATTTTACATATGCCTCTCAACATGAAAACTAAAACGTTGACCGTAATACAGCACAATGACTAGCAGGAAAGACAGGAGTACATTAGACGAAGACCAGGTACAGATTCCCAAAAAAAAATAAATAAAAGAGCATACATCAGCCAATTATTTAAACAAAAGGTACAGAAAGCAGAAATTCCTCCCCAGTTGCGAACACTGCTCTCTTAATGACAAACAAATGCTGAAGTCTTACAATAAAAATAGTAGAAACAAACCTGAAGCCGGTAAGTCACTGTCATTGGAGGACAATCTCTGGTAGAGGATAGCAAGGTAGTACCAACTGTCGCATTTGGAGACTGACTATTTGACTTTTTCCAAACTTGCTCATAAACTTGAGCAATGCTTAAATCAAGAGCGATGATATTTCCAGCAACTAGCAACTCCATACCATAGTCATCTTCAAGAAGACCTAATAGATCCAACTGGTGGCAGATTTTGTTTTTCACATCACGCATCAATGGACCAATCTCAGCACTGGAATAAGGATTCTTGGTCATTGATCCCCTGATAAACTCTTCTTGGGTGTGTGCCTTGTTCAGAACCAAAAGATATACAGACTCTGGTTTTGACGGGCAGATAAGATTGCAGAGCTGCTCCAAAATAAACTGCATATATATGTGAAATTAATTGAGTAAGCAATGAGATAAACATACCATAAGCTTTATGTGCAAAAACATATAAGAAAACAACAGATACATAAATAAATAAAAAACAACGGATTCATAGAAATATAATTCGTGGCACGAGAATTCATAACGAGTCTGTGCATAGTCATCCAACAATGCATGTGAATTTGGTGAGCAGCGGAAGGAGTAGTTCTTAAAGGAATCCAAGCTTTAAATTTGAATGATAATAACGAAGTTCACCAAGTATTTTATACTTTATTCCAAATCAAGTTTAGAAGGAAAACTTTCAGGATTAAGTTTGCATGTTATGGAAAACAGATTATTCATAAGAATTCCATACTTCAAAGTTTACCAGTCAGATGTTCTAAAAAATGATAAAGAAAATAATTACAAGCAGCAGCTGATAGGAATAAGCACACAAAGAATAAACATCAAGCATCTCCCCCATACCAAAGAAGTTCTTCCTTTTCTCTCCTCTCCATGTATTTGAAGACCATTAATGCAGGCCTGTATAAACTGCCGTTTATTTTCACTGCTCTCGAGAATTAGACTGTCTAGAAGATCTTTAAGAAGACGATTACAATCACTTATTAACTTTGTCTTTTGCACAATCAAGCCTCGAATGACGATGAAGGCCTCAAGGACTTGCGACAGCAACTTCTCTTGCATGAATCTGGCATCAAGATGAAATTACATAAAAGATGAAAAAAGACACTAGTTCACCACAAAACAAAACATGCAAAGTAATCACACCTGGATCTGATATTGGGAACCTCCAAAAATTTTCCAAGGAGCTCAATAAGCTTGTGAAGGATAAAGCCCTGTGAGATGTCAATATGCAGACTCCTCTCTAGAGATTCAACAATGCCCACTTCTTGGATAATTAACTTGCAAATTGTAGTCAGACATCCACGTACAGTCAAGAAAAGACGGGCGTCTTCTGATTCTATCATCTTAAAGAACAATTCAAAATATTCTGCAGCATTTTCACCCGCAGAAAGAGTTGCTGGTAACAAAGATGTAAGTAAATTCAACAACCGAAACCGTCTTGATGAACTTTGCGCACAAAGAAGACTGATCAACATACACATCTCAGACCTTATAGATTGCGAACAAGCACTCAATACAAGTTCTGTAACCCAAGAGCCCAGCTCAAATGATGTCAACTCGCTCTTAGGTGTCTTGCAAGCACGCTGCTTCCATCTAAGAGCATATTTGAGAGCCAGGTAATCAAGTCGCTGAGGCCGAGACCTATGACTGCCTTTGACTGCCTGACAGACTTTATACTGCCGCCTCACAAAATCAAGATATGATGCTCCCTTCTCCCACTCAGAATAGCTTAATAATTGAATATCTTGAGTTTTTTCAGAACCATCCCAGCTCTTTTCTAATGACTCCGGTACAGACTTGCTCCCACATAAAGATCCAGATGGATTTAAGTTGTTTTCATCCTTTAGTGTTGAAACAGGGGCAGACTTTCCCTGTCCTTGATCTTTGTCCCCCGAATCAGGTTTTGGAGGAGTACATGCCTGAGAGATAATCCTCAGACAAGGAAGAATAACATGCTCAGATATAGCTGGATGTTTTGCTCCCAATTTAATAGAAGAAAATAGCAATTGGAAGACAACGCGTAACCTTGATTCCCAAAATTCATCTGCTAAAGAACACACTTCAGAAAGCAACAGCAATTCTTCACGGCTTGACAAGGCAATGTCCATAGAGCGATGATGTTCAAGACAGTACATGACTTTCTTCTGTATCAAACTATTCAACTCAACCACAGCATTCATCTCACCCTCAGAGAAGGCACAAAGCACAGCCCTGGCTTGAACACGAGCTGTTTTAGGACCTTGATGGATATTATTTTCAAACAACTCAGATAAGATGCGAGCACCAACGAGTTGTTTCTTGGAGCTTGGGTGCTTTGACAACACCTGTAATATCTCAAGACATTGCGTAACAAATGTAGTAGCACAGCCATAGCAACTATTTGGAGATCTGGATACAACAAATCTTGAAGAGGCAACTGCATTATCGGAATGTTTCTGATGCAAGTAACTCATCAAAACCCGTCTAAGCCCTTGAAGTGTCTGCACACTTTTGCTAACAGAATCAAAAGCTGCTTTGCACTTCTCACCATATAGAACACCAAGAAGAGAAATTTTACGGTTTATCTTACACGAAGGTCCAGGCAAAGAGATCATCATTTGCTGAACAGAATCCTTCTGTTGGGAGTCCATTTCATTTTCACCAATGCTTGATACAATCTTAAGCAAAGGCTTCTTAAAGCCCAAAAGCTGCTGATATCTCCTATGAGCATTTTCTGATTCAGATTCTATTGCAGCCAATCCCCTCTTCATATCATCATCATTCTCCATGTTATCAAAAGTGAAACTTGGCTTTGCCATGAAATTAAATTCAAAACGACCATATTTGCTGTACCCACATTCATTGCATAAAAAAGAATCCAGATTCTCATAATTAATGTTACGGCATTGCCTGCATTGATATGCATTCTCATGACAATTACCACAAATCCCATGCTTATCAGTGACAGGTCGACTGCATCGTGGGCACTGCAATGGTTCGAGGGATAAAGCTTGAAGATTCTCATAAAAAGAGTCCAGCTCAATCATGAAGTTACATGCAGTGATTGGAATTGGGAAATCTACTTTCAGCTCAGTCTGATTGAAAGCAAGATGGCAGATCTTCGCTCGCTTCCACAGGGACCAATTATTCTTCAACTCCGACAAGTCAGCCACAGGCCTGTTGTTGTAGTAAAGATTCAACACTTTCACCGATTTGGATTTACGAGCATCATGAACATTCATGGTCACACTCTGGATGGTGTAGCTCCCAGTGCATTTCACTATAATACGGTTGTCAGTAAACTTCGTTTCTGATTTCAAACTTTCCAGCTTCATCCTGCTGTAGGGCACCTCCGGGGAGCTACAAGCAACACAAGGCTCACTCTCAAGATAGTATCCATCAAATTCCACCAAGCCACTCAAAGTGTTGTATATACGCGAATTAGGATGATTAGCCAGAAGCTCATTTTGTGAGTGAAGTGTCTCAAAGATGCACCTAATCACTTCAGGGGTCAAGCATCGGTCCACAATTTCAGTGACCTGTTGCTTCGAAACGTTATCAGGGATCTTCCCTAACAAGCAGGTCACAAGTTCTGTATACTCAATGACATTCTGGCCATACATTGGCAAGCATTTTACTTTTTGCAAGAGATTCATCAACATAGTTTCTTTGAATGACTGCTTTCCATGATGCCATACACCATAAAGAACACATTTGGCTTCCACACGCACAGAGCTTGAATTCCATTCCAGTAGAAAGCAATCAATGAATTGCCTCACGATATCACCACCCTTGTCAGTGAAGACATCTACCACTGGCTCCATATCCAAATAAGATTTCTCCACACCAGATTCAGTTCCATCTTCTCCTTTCTTCTTCTTCTTAGAATCTAGGGACTGTGTACCTAATTTGCTTGAACTTGATCCTGCATCCCCTGCTTCAGTTTTCTGTGAAGAGTAGCTTATGTCCTTTCCAGTATAAAAGGCCAGATTCAGAAGTTTAAGAATCTGAATTACGGACTCTTCCCCAAAATTAAAAACTCCATCCATAAGAAAGGGTAAAACATCTCCATGCCTCAAACAATATTTCTGCCAGTTCCGAGGTCGTGCAGCAGCTACTTCAGCTATAGTAGTCAGGCATTTCACTATCTTAACACTCCTCTCATATGGGATGGTACTTTGGAAGCCACCAGATTTTCTTATGTGCTTGTAAAGCTTCTTAACTTCACTCGAGAACTGCCAAGAGTCTCTGACACTGTAGTACTGAGTTTTACTACCACATAGATGCAGAAAAAGCCTCCTCGCATACCTTCTTACAAAAGTTGTATGAGGATTGTTAATGTAACTGCAGAGAACATCCTGATACCCATCCAACTTCAAATCCTTACCAGAGGGAATCTTGTAAACCACCTCTTTCTCCCCAGCCTTGTCATGTTTTTCTGGTCGAACCAGACTGTAAAGTAATCGGAAAGCATTCTCTAACAATAGCCTATGGTAGTCTGCAAATATGTCTATGCGATGGGATTTCGCATATGAATCTGAAAAGAATGGAGAAAAATTACCCGCAGGTAGCTCTCTTCTGACTGTTAGCAGAGCTCCACATCCTGAACCAGTGTTTAAACCATGTGCAGTGTCAAAATTAACAGATGGAGATTTAAAAATATGCACCAGCTGCTGCAGAATATCCATGAGATAATCAACAAAAATTTGTTGCCTAAGAGAACCACAAGCTCGAAGCAGCTGAGAAGCGAAATCATTTTTCTCTTGATCATCCAAGGAAGATGAGCCAGAAACTGAAGTGGAATGTGGAATCTGGATGGTGCTTTTTTCATGTGTATCTGTTGTTCCACTTGGTTTTGGAATAGAACCATCACTCCCAGGCTGGTGCCAATTTCGTAGCATCAGGGTAAAGAACATAAAAACAAGGATCGTGACTTCACCAAAGGTAGAACGGCTTTTGGCAGCGAAAGGTTTGTTGAGATTAATCTCATCCAAGAACCATTTTATTAATTTCTCCAAATCTAAGCTTTCTGGCTTTGAGCTGTCAACAAAAGGTCCACCTACAGCAGATGATAATCTGTAGAAGAGCTGCATAACAGGGATAGCCCGAACCCCAGAGGTGATCTCCATCCATCCCTTCAGCTGTTCAAGGAGCTCGGAAAGAAGCAAAGAATTTACAGCCCTTTTCGATGCTGATATTGTAACAGGGTCGATCACTGAAGCGGAAAACTCCCCAGATTCATTGGGCTCCAACACATGAATTGATGGAGCAGAATTCTGCATGCTGACATCAGCTGTGACTGGCAACAAACTTGAATCACTTAAATCGTCTGTAGAAAAGTGAATTTCATTGCCCTCTCCACCTAATGTTTCCACTTCAATTGGAATTGCTGACATAGGATGATCTCTGGAATGTGGAGGAGGAAGCCGGTCTGCATCTAGTACTTCATAACATGCCTCACACAAATCAAAATCAGGGCAAACTGTACAATGCCATCTCCGCCTAAGTATAGGAACAGTCGAGCAGCCATCACAACAGTATTGAACGGATGAAGTAATAGAGTCTTCTTCTACCATGACCTGAGTATTTCCACCAACTGAGGTTGCAACATGAGCAGGCACAGGTACAGATGCTGCATTCTCCACCACATCATCTGTGCCTAACATAGTTTGCTTTGGAAATGGAACCTGAAGTAATCTTGAAGATATAGCCAAGCTGGAGAGAAGGGAGAGGAGAAAAGAGAAAGGTTAATACCTTAAAAACCAAAATATGAAATGCAGCTAAAGAAGACATAACTACCTGCTTGAAATCTGAACAGCCTCATTGGAAGAAAACAGGAGTTTCTTGAATAATGAAACAGCAGGGGCAACAGAGTGGCCCCCTGCATCCTTTCCATGCAAGGCAAGACACTCAGCATAACAATAAATGAGTTCCACAGAAGATATAACAATGTTGTTCATAGTTTGAGTGTCAGGTTGCTCTATGTCCAAAATTCCCCATAAAACTTGCATAAGCCCGTCTACCACTTCTGAACCTACATCAGCCATCGGGTGATGAGAGTAAAAACAAAATAAAAATTTCTTTTTTACATAAAGCAGAATTAATAGCCAGTTGATCCTTCTGATAGGAAATAAGTAATGCAACCACATCTACGTAATTTACATATGAAACTCATATCTTTTAAACAATATGATGAAAACTAACAAGATCTGTTCTTTTACTTTTGCCTAAAAGAAAAACATGGCTCACTAATAAATGCAACCAGCCTGTATTCAAATCATATAGTGTAAAAGAGTACATTACAATGAAAAGTCCATTCCATCCCAAAAGCCCAATCAACAACTTAGAAGGTTTATTGACATCAACAGAGACTGTTAAAAGTTCATTAGAACATCAAGATGTTATAAAAGTTAGTTACAAGCTTTTATCATCAGTCAACTCCTTCAGGATTTTTAACATAAAGTTAAGCTCAACAATGACCTCAAATGTTTCTGGATAAATCGACAATAAATTGGCATGGAATCTGTAAATGTCTTATAAGCAGCATCTATTAGAAGACAATATCTATGAACATTAAGCATTTTTTTCTGGTTCACAAGAAATGCTTAATGTTGATAAATGTTAACTTGTAATTTTAGATCCATGGATTTAAGAGAGAAATGGAAAAGATGAGGTAAATTTGTGAACTAAAAAATCCAACATTGGAAAGGAACTTCTTAACCAATGAAAGAATCACAATTTTGAATTGATGTCTGCAGGGTACACAACAGTTAATTAACTAAATATAAAACACGATCATGAAAAGCTGTAAGACGTACTAACCAAGTGATTGGTGGTTGCCAATGCTATTAAACTATAAATGATAATACATGGGTTACAGTGGTCTATGTGGAATCAACTATGCATAATAGAAGCAAGCAATATATATATATATATATATAGCAATATGTTCAGATCAAGTCATTTCCTAGGGATGCCATCCTTATTTAATGTAAATAAACAATATGCTTTGATATAAAATGAACATGGTGGTCTGTCATCAAATTTCCCACGATGAACAGAGTCGGGGAACCAGTGGAGAAAATAATTCAAACTAGGGAGAACCGTTCTACCTGTTGGGCTCCCACCATGTTTTATCCATCATTAAAAGTTGATTATAGAATGTCACAAGAGATGAGTTCTCATAATGCTCACCTCAAAAAAGCCTTATCACAACTACTTGAAATCAGTTACATGGTTTTATATTCTGAGTGCAACAGGCCCCTGTATTTTGTTATACATTAATGGATGCCATGGTGCAATGCATAAATAAGCCAAAAAGTCATGCATGTTTCACAAAAGGATTCAGAAACTCAAGCAAGCATACATAACATAAATACCAAATTCAATCGTAATCTTTTTCAGCCAAAGAACAAAAATCAAATTGTAAATATTACCATCAACTTTACCAGTTTAGGGAAGGAAAGGACTTTTGCATTCAGTAACAACTGAACTGAAGCCCGTGGATCATGAAAGACAGATTATTTGCAATGATCAGATGAAACAATGGTCACTGGGAAGAAACTATGAAGAGAAAATACTCACCTAGTGAGCTCAGGCTAGCTGTGCCCAAAAGTATAGAATGAACTTTTGTAATTCAAACAACAGCCCAACCACTAAACAGCATTTGCCAACATTAAAGATAAGATCCAATACAAAATCAAATTACCACATTAAGCTTCATGCAGTGGTAGCCAAAATGTGAATTTACATAAATTTGTTTCATGTAGCTACAAATCGAAGAAATAAAAATAGGAATGTGTAAGAACATGCAAAATACCATTTGTCTCCAGAAAACTAGCCAAGTTTGACCGGCGGTGCAGCGCAATCTTAGAAACCGCACGCATCTGGGCTGTAAACTCTTCAATAATCCAACCTGATGTAGTATTACCAACTCCCAGCCTTGAAGAGAGCATGGTGGTGGATTTCACCACTCCAAGAAGGCGCATTGTGTCCTTAACCTAAGCAAAAAAGTTCCAATTAGTGATTGAGACATTCCTTAAGTACATACAAGTACATATATGAACAAACAAAAGCAAAGGTATTAAATAAAGAGGGGAGGAAAAAAAGAAGAAGTTAAAGATCTATCAGGTGATTACTTGGTAATACATCTCCCTTTTTGGGAACACAGCCTGCAGGACGCGGCAAGCAGCAGCTTGCAACAAAGGCTCTCTCTCGCTTTCAAATATTGTTTCTAACAACTGCTTGCACTTAAGTTTGCTCAGCTCCAGCTTTACTTCCTCAACTTTCAAGCATCCTTGCGATCTGCACAACGAATAGAACCTAGATAGAAGCTTGAGGCCATCTGCTACCACCTGCTCCATAATAGGAGCAGATTGCGTGCCACGACCCTTTTTCCCAGAACCTGCAACCCAGGAATCACAACCAAGAACACGAGCTTCCATATCCAACACTGCATCCATCTTCTCTTTCCAACCAAACTCATCCTTAGCTCGACCATACACATCCAAAGAGTCAATTCGGGGCAACGTAGAGCCATTGAAGGTTGGCCCAACAGAGATTGTAAATTCTTCATCAGCAAGAAGTGATTCAGCCACAGTGAATGGGATATCATACCAAGAGCGCATGCCCTCATCTAATTTTATCACTCTCTGGAAAATAGTAATGTCAGAAGGAATATGGTTTGCCGATGTATTTCCCACATGCACACGGAAACCGACCATGACTATGTCAGGATTTGAATTGGAAACAGTTACCTGAGTAAACATATACCGAAGAAGTATTAAACTAAGAGAAGTTAGAATTAAAGATTCAAAAAAATCAAAGGTTTCAGAATTTAAATCGAAAAACCATCATCAAAGAAACAAATATAAATAAAAAAAACTAAGAGAATTTAATATCAGAGATAAGACAGTTATAATTTAATATAACTGCAATAATCACTGATCCACTTTACCATACTACAAAAAAGTTATGATGCAGGAAAATCCCTAGACTGAGCAAGAATTTTTTTTTTTTTTTAGGTAAGTGACTGAACAAGAAATTTAATAGAGGGAGGGATGGAGAGAGTTAATAGTATAAGAATGTAAGGAATTTTTTAGAGCATATGATTGAGAAAGTATAAAGAACTAGCTGAGTCCAATAATTTATGGAGAAGGATTGAGAATGCAACAAATTAAATTTCATATCAAAATCGTACTCCAAAACCGTGCCCCACTTACCCCCAACAGAAAGGGGAGAAGCGGTGACATCTAACACTGTTCCTTTTCGAATGTACTTGGGACGGCCATTCTAGTAATTAGCATGCCAGCACTTACCAAGATGCATGATAACAATATATTAGCATCACCTCAGTCGGCAAACTGACCACATTCAATCACAGTAGTATCATCATCACTCCCTCAGCACGGACCGGGGGGGAGGTGGGGAGAGAGAATTAAAAAGAAAAAAGAAAAAGCAGAGGGATGACCAAGCTGCTGTATCAGTAGTGCCAGTGCATCTGAACAAAAAATATCGCCACAAATCATTTCTTACAAGGTAATCTTCCATTCCATCGTGCACAATGAGTGATCAAGACTCTATGCAATCATGTGCATGTATTGCTGTGTTAATATGTGAATCCGATTAATTTCAACTTCAAAAAAATAAAAATAAAAATTGTTACAAACCACTGTAAGTTATACTAATTGAAATCTATCTAAATAATATAATATTAAAGATAAGCTGTATCCGAAGTGTCCCATACAACAAACAAGTCCAACGCTGTCCACCCAAAAATGCCTGAGTATAAAAAATAAAATAAAATGAATTTTTAAATTAGTGATGACAAATTCAGAAAAATAAGTTATGAATACAGCCAGGACAGAACTATATCTATATCTATCCATCCACATAATTGTAGGCTACTTACAAAAAAAAAAAAAACATTAGACAATTTTTTTACCCCAGAGTACCACACAATCTTCCAAGGAAACTGCCCTCCCGTATCCCACACCAACTCCTCATAATAAGACTGTGGAAATCCCGAATGATTTAGGAAGGATTTGAAGGAGATAGTGATAGAAGACTAAGGCAGATATTTAGGCTAATTTCTTGAGTTGACCTTTTTTTATTTCCATTTCTGGTTCTCCTTGTATAGGTTAAATAGTGATCCTAGCTTGTAAATTATACACAATTGAATATAGAAAATTAGTCTTATTTTCTACATGGTATCAGAGCTAGGGTTACTCTAAAACCCTAGCAATCCATGGCTGCCCAAAATGGAGACAGTCATGAGTCGAGTCAGTCGACAATACAAGAAATCAAGGAAGGAGAGTCGGAGCTTACCTCTTCCATGAGCTCGTCTGGTATGTTCGAGATGACTCCAATCCATCTTGTCGTAGAGAAATTCAATGGGAAGAATTATCGGGAGTGGGCGCAGTCCATCAAACTCATCATCGACGGCAAAGGAAAGCTAGGCCTTCTTACTGGCGAAACACGTCAACCACCTACCACCGATGTCGCTGCCTCCCAAAAATGGCGCTCTGAAAATTCATTGATAACCTCGTTTTTTATCAACTCCATGAAGCCAACCATCGGAAAAACATATATGTTTCTCCCGACGGCTAAAGACATATGGGATGCAGTGCGAGAGACATATTCCGACACTGAGGATGCCTCTCAAATTTTCGAACTGAAGAAGAAATAATGGCAGATGAAGCAAGAAGATCGGGAAGTTACAGAGTATTACACCGAGATGGTGCGACTGTGGCAAGAACTCGATCTCAGTTGCGGCGAAGAATGGGAGTGCACGGGTGACAGTGTTCGTTTCAAGAAGAAGATGGAAGCCGAAAGGGTTTTCGAGTTTCTGGAAGGGCTAAATCGAGAGCTCGATGATGTGCGGGGAAGAATTCTGGGTCGACGACCACTGCCTTCCATCCGAGAAGTCTTCGCCGAGGTGCGACGGGAAGAACAGAGGAGAAAGGTGATGTTGAAGGAGCGAGCAGAGGTGAACGGAGAATCTGGAGCCGACGGATCTGCACTTGTGAGTCGCGGGATGATACCTCGCGAGATGCCGTTCACCACTGGTTCGAATTCGAAACAGAGACAGAGCTCTGCGCATGAAACCTTAGCCCATATAACCCGTGGGCCTTCCAGTGGATCCGGTCCAAGACAAATTAAAAGGCCATTTTGTGACCATTGCAAAAAATTGGGTCATTCAAAAGAGACTTGTTGGGCCTTACATGGAAAGCCCGTTGATTGGAAGCCCAGACAGCCCAACAAATCCCACGGGTACCAAGCCTTCACTGAACAGCAGACAGAAACAGATGCTCAATCGACTGTTATTGGGGGTTTTAACCCCGAACAGCTTGAGAAGTTATATGCTTTGTTTTCAACCTTTCAAGCCTCGGGTCGGTCTTCTAATTCACTGCCATCAGGTTCCTTAGCCCACAAAGGTACCTTTTTGACTGCCCTTAGTACCACTTTGCACCTTACTCCCTGGATTATTGACTCTGGTGCATCCGACCATATGACTGGGGCTCATCATTTATTTCTACATATTCACCTTGTGCTGGTAACTTGAAAGTAAAAATTGCAGATGGTACTTTATCCCCTGTAGCTGGCAAAGGGAGTATCCGTATCTTTGAATTTATTACTTTAAAGTCTGTCCTTCATGTTCCTAATATTTCTTAAAATTTGTTGTCTGTTAGTCAACTAACCAAACAATCTCATTGCTCAGCCATTTTTTTGTCTTCCAATTGTGTTTTTCAGGACCTATCATCGGGGAAGACGATTGGCAGTGCTAAGGAACATGAGGGGCTCTACTACTTTGATGACACTTGCATAAGTAAACAGTATCTTCCTTCTATTTGTAATTCAGCATCTAGTCCTAGGGATAGTGATCTTGTGTTATGGCACAGACGAATGGGCCATCCTAGCTTTCAATATTTAAAACATGTATTTCCGTCGCTTTGTTTGAATAAGAGTCCCTTGGATTTTCAATGTGAAGTTTGTGAACTTGCAAAACATAACCTCACCTCTTTTTCTAAATCTCCTTATAAACCATCATTGCCTTTTACCCTGATTCATAGTGATCTTTGGGGGCCTTCACAGGTTCTCAATAGGACCCACAAAAAATGGTTTATTACATTTATTGATGATCATTCTCGTCTGTTGGGTATTTTTATTAAACGATAAATCTGAGGTTCATTCAGTGTTCATAAACTTCTACAATATGATTTACACCCAATTTCACACAAAAATCCAAATTCTTCGTACTGACAATGGCACTGAGTACTTCAACTCTTCTTTGAGTCCCTATTTTCAAGCCAAAGGTATTATTCACCAGAGTTCTTGTGTTCACACCCCCCAACAAAATGGGGTTGCTGAACGAAAAAACCGACATATACTTGAAGTAGCTTGTGCCCTATTGTTTACCTTTCACATGCCACATCGTTTTTGAAGTGATGCTGTTCTGACTACCGCATTCCTCATCAATCGTATGCCTAGTCGGGTTCTCTCATTTGTATCGCCTCTCCAAAAATTTCAGGAGACCTTCCCTGATTCTCGACTCAGTTCATGCCTCCCACTTCGTGTTTTCAGGTCTACCATATTTGTCCATGTTCATGCCCCCCAACGTACTAAATTAGATCCCTGAGCTCTCAAATGTGTCTTCATTGGTTACTCTCCCACTCAGAAGGGTTACAAGTGCTATGACCCTCGCTCCCAGAAGGTATATGTTAGTCTGGATGTCACCTTTTTTGAGCATACCCCCTACTACTCGCTTCAGGAGGAGTCCTTGAGAGAAGCTCGACCCTCACATACAAACTTTGATGTTGCGATCTTTGAATCTACCCCAGACATACCCTCTCATTTTTCGTCCAACACAGAAGAAATCTTGAACTCAGGGGGAGATGTGGGACAACAAATAGACAGGGAGATACTTATCTACTCAAGGAGACCTAAATCAAAGTCTGATGAGACTCTCACAACCGGTGCACCAACAGAGTCAGACCCGGTGATAGCTCCAACTACTCATGGGCCAACATCCAATCCTGACCAGATAACAAATCTTGATGACTTACCCATCGCTCTTAGAAAACAACCTCGTTCATGTACTTTCCATCCTATCTCAAAATTTGTATCTTACAATGCTCTTTCTGCCAAGTGTCGTGCTTTTACATCTAACCTTGACAGAATCTAAATTCTCAAAAATATTCAAGAAGCTCTGAAAATTCCAGAATGGAGAAAAGCAGTGATAGAAGAAATTAGGGCATTGAAAAAAAATGAAACTTGGGAGGTGATGTCTTGCCAAGGGGGAAGAAACCAGTGGGATGTAAGTGGGTATTCACGGTGAAGTACAAGGCAGATGGCACAATAGACCGATACAAAGCCCGCCTAGTTGCAAAGGGGTTCACTCAGACATATGGCATTGATTACACTTAGACATTTGCACCAGTAGCAAAGTTGAATACTATACGGGTTTTCTTGTCCCTGGCAGCAAATCTAGACTGGCCACTTCACCAATTTGACATCAAGAATGCCTTTCTGAATGGTGAGCTGGAGGAAGAAATGTTCATGATGCTACCACCAGGATTTTACAAGAAAGGGGAGGAAACCAGAGTATGTAAATTGGGGAAATCCTTGTATGGGCTTAAACAATCACCAAGGGCGTGGTTTGATAGATTTACGAAGGTGATAAAAAATCAAGGATATCAACAGGGACAGTCAGATCACACAATGTTCTTCAAACAAACCAATGATAGAAGAAAGACTATCCTGATTGTGTATGTCGACGACATCATTCTCACTGGAGACAACACAGGAGAATTAGAAAGATTGAAGAAAGTCTTAGCCACAGAGATTGAGGTAAAAGACCTAGGTCAAATGCGGTATTTTTTGGGAATGGAAGTTGATCAAGGAAGGGAATTAGTGTCTCTCAGAGAAAGTATGTTCTTGACCTTTTGACTGAGACTAGGTATGCTTGGTTGCAAGCCAAGCGATACTCCGATTGAGACAGGAAAAAAAATGGAATATGTTGGAAAGCCTGTGGATAGGGAGAGATATCAGAGACTAGTAGGTAAATTGATCTACCTATCTCACACTAGACCTGACATTTCTTTCGCTGTAAGTGTGGTCAGTCAGCATATGCATTCACCAAAGGAGGGTCACCTAGAAGCAGTATACAAAATTCTCAGATATTTGAAAGGCTCTCCAGGACGAGGTTTGATCTTTAAGAAAGGAGACAGTAAGAGGATAGAGATCTATACAGATGCAGATTGGGCAGGATCAGCAGAAGACAGAAGGTCTACCACCGGCTATTGCACCTACGTTTGGGGAAATCTAGTAACATGGAGGAGTAAGAAGCAGAGTGTGGTAGCCAGAAGTAGTGCTGAAATTGAATTCAGAGCTGTTGCACAAGGGATGTGTGAAGGGCTTTGGCTACGAAAGCTGTTGGAAGAACTACATATCACAGTAGAGTTCCCTATCAAACTCTACTGTGACAACAAAGCTGCTATCAGTATTTCTCATAATCTCGTTCAGCACGACAGGACTAAACACATTGAAGTTGACAGGCATTTTATAAAGGAGAAAATTGAGAAAGGGATAGTCTGCATGACCTATATTCCTACAAGAGAACAATTAGCAGATCTATTCACTAAAGGGCTACAAAGGTCCAGCTTTGAAGAGTTTATTTGCAAGTTGGATATGATCAACATCTATGATCCAACTTGAGGGGGAGTGTGGAAATCCCGAATGATTTAGGAAGGGTTTGAAGGAGATAGTGATAGAAGATTGAGGCAGATATTTAGGCTAATTTCTTGAGTTGACCTTTTTTTATTTCCATTTCTAGGTTCTCCTTGTATAGGTTAAATAGTGATCCTAGCTTGTAAATTATACACAATTGAATATAGAAAATTAGTCTTATTTTCTACAAAGACTTAACTGAAAACAAGCCACGAGAATCCAAAGTCCACCTCAAACAATCCTCCCCATCCAGCACAACTCTAACCCCATAAAGCAAACTCATCAACTCTCCCACCTCCTCCAACTCCCAATCACAAAATGGCGTCTGAAGATAGGTGTCCAAACTTCACCAACCCCTTAAAGTCCACTGCACCCCTTTGGATAGCTTTTCAAAGACCGCAGCCCCCAGGACCCACTACCTCACCCGGGAACCAATTCAACCTACCATACCCACACTTCACCCACACCACCTCCCTCCACAACATATCCCTCTTTGTTCCATATCTCCAAAACCATTTCCCAAGCAATGCCTTACTAAAAAGCCTCAAGTTCTTCACACCTAGCCCCCCTTACTTAATAGGAGTCTTCACCTTATCTCATCTCAGTAAGGGAATCTTCTTTTCCTCCTCCATCCCACTCCTCAGAAAGTCCCAGTAGATCTTGTCCAACTGTTGTTCCACTGAAGTTAGGATATGGAACAAAGACATTTAATAAGTCGGAAGGTTACCCAGCAGTGCTCTTAATTAAAGTGATCTTCCCTCCCTTAGACAAGGACTTCCCTTTCCAACCCGCCAGCCTCCTTTGAAACCTTACCACAATAGGATCCCAAAACCAAGAAGACCTAGGAGGGGGCCCCCATGGCAGACCCAGGTCAGAAGAAGGGAGAGCCCCAACCCCACAGCCCAAGTTGCCCAACATATCTGCTAACCGCTCCACCCCATCCACCTCCCCTACTAGAATAATCTCACTCATTCTCAGATTCCCCCCTTGGGCGCTTTTTATTTTAATACAATTTACTTGTTAAAAAAGGTCAGTACTTCAGACAAATAATTTGTTGGTCAGACAAATAATTTACATAAGAAAATTTTGATGATCAGACAGTTTCATGAATCTATCCGATATCCTGAGTTTTTAAATTATAATGTTGAAATTCACCTACAAGGTATGAGAATTATGTTGCACTAGACATGGATTTGGACCAATTCAACAAAATTTCCCCAATATATCTCAATCCTTCTACTTCTAAGAAATAATCTAGGTATTTGGAACTAAAAATGTTGCATGGAACCATTCAAAAAATATCAGACACGTCTCCCACAGAGTACCAGAGAATATCAGATTCGTGTTTGAGGGTAAAAATACAGTTCAAATTATGGATACATTTCAGAAGTATGCAAGAAGTATCAGTATCCGATCAAAAATGCAATAAAAGTACAACTCCTTTTAGGAGTACCTGCGCTGCTTAGCTCAAAGGGTTGGTAATGTACAACTTGACACCACAGGAAACAAGGTTTAACGGAAAAAGGATGGCAGCGTGGTGGGTTGCAAGTGAAATATGTGCCACCGCCATCAGGATGGGCTTGGGAGAAACATAATCTGACCTGAACAACAGTTCCAAAACCAAGAAAGGTTTGGTGTGCATTCAGGTTTGAACATGTTTAACCAATCGGAAGATATATAAGTATTAGACAGATCCATTATCCATTTTCTACTAGAAACAACAATGACAATGATTATGCTGCCTTGGGCAAATATCTATTCCTAGTATTAGCCAATCATTTGGACATCAGTATATGGAATGCCAAAATGGATATCTATTGGTTGATACATGACCAATACGTAGCATGAGTGCACGACAAATGTGCGTGACACACCAAATCACTGTAAATCTACTGCCCCTAGAAAGACAAAACAAAAATCAAAGATAGGTTTATTTGATAAAGCTATAAATTAATTCTCTAGATGGGGACAAAGCCCCTGGCCCCGACGGATTCACGATGGTTTTTTCAAGCATTGTTGGGGAGCATTAAAGGGGGATGTTATGGCTGTGTTCGCCCAATTCCATGAGGACGGCCGTTTTGAAAAAGTCTAAATGCTTCCTTTATCACTTTGATTCCGAAAAAAGAGGGAGCCCAAAACATAAAGGACTTTCGGCCTATAAGCTTAGTGGGTAGAAGGTACAAGCTTTTGGCCAAAGTCCTATCTATCCTGCTTCGAGGAGTTTTGGGGGGTATTATCTCAGACAGTCAGAATGTTTTTGTGGAAGGGAGACAAATTATGGATGTTGCTCTAATAGCTAATGAATGCATAGACTTTAAGAGAAAGAGAGGGGAGGCAGGTTTGATTTGCAAGTTGGATATTGAGAAACCTATGATCATGTCAATTGGGGTTTCTTGAAATTCCTTCTATCTAAGATGGGTTTTGGGGAGAAATGAAGACATTGGATTGAGTCTTGTATCTCTACAGCCTCCTTCTCGGTTCTTGCTAATGGAATGGTTACCGGTTTCTTCCGCTCTTCTAGAGGCTTGAGATAGGGAGACCCTTTCAGACAGTCAGAATACTTTTGTGGAAGGGAGACAAATTATGGATGTCGCTCTAATAGCTAATGAATGAATAAACTTTAAGAGAAAGAGAGGGGAGGCGAGTTTGATTTGCAAGTTGGATATTGAGAAGGCCTATGATCATGTCAATTAGGGTTTCTTGAAATTCCTTCTATCTAAGATGGGGTTTGGAGAGAAATGGAGACGTTGGATTGAGTCTTGTATCTCTATAGCCTCCTTCTCGGTTCTAGTTAATGGAGTGGCTACCAGTTTCTTTCGCTCTTCTAGAGGCTTGAGATAGGGAGACCCTCTATCTCCGTTCTTATTTGTGATCATAATGGAAGCTTTGAGCCGTATGTTGGATAGGTCGGTGGCAAGAGCTTTTGTAAAAGGTTTCTCTCCGGGTGATGGTATGGGTGACAGAGTTGTGGCCTCTCATTTGTTGTTTGCGGACGATACTCTTATTTTTTGTGAGCCAGATGATAGGCAACTCTGGTTCCTAAAATTTTTGCCGATGTGTTTTGAGGCAGTCTCTAGCCTTCGTGTTAATATGTTGAAGAGCGAGATCATTCAAGTGGGGGAGATCAAGAGGGTGGAGGATCTGGCGGAAAGTGTTAGCTAAAAAGTAGGTTCATCGTCTGCGGTGTACTTGGGGTACCTCTAGGAGTTCCCATGATTTTGGCAGCCTTATGGGATGCGGTTCTTGAGCGAGTTTAGAAGAGGCTAGCTGGTTGGAAAAAAAACAGTACTTATCTAAGGGAAGGATCACCTTAATTATGAGCACGCTAGAGAATCTCCCAACCTATTACATGGCCTTATTCCCGATGCCAGCATCAATAGAGGGAAGGTTAGAGAAGATTCAACGTGACTTTTTGTGGAATGGGACGGAAGGGGATAGGAAAATTCACTCGTCAAATGGGAGACAGTCAAGAGGCCATTAGAGGAGGGAGTGTTGGGGTTCAAGGATTTGAAGACCTTCAACAAAGCTTTACTTGGGAAGTGGTTTGGGAGGTTTGCGAAAAATGGGTATGCTTTGTGGAAGAAAGTAACGTCTTCGAAATATGGGTGTGAAGACTTGGGCTGGTATGTTAAGGAGAGTCGGGAATCTTACGGTTGTAGCATTTGGAGGGCGATTCAGAGAGGAAGAGGGGATTTCAGCCAAGCGGTCTAATTTGAGGTTGGGAGGGGTTCTAGGGTGAGTTTTTGGAAGGATTCTTAGAGTTCAGATGTCCCCCTCAAGATAAAGTTCCCCTCTTTGTACAATATTTCTTCTAACAAGGAAGCTTTGGTGGAGGATTTCATGGTGGCGAAAGGGCCCATCCGGGTGTGGACTCCTCGCTTTCGGAGGAATTTTTTCGAGATGGCGAGTTGGGAGAGGTGGAAGAGTTGCTTAAGGTGCTAGATAGTTGGAAAGTGCATGTAAGGGGTGATGATCAAATGATATGGACGCTTAATGGAAATAGGAAATTTACGGTGCGCTCCTTCTATAAGCACTTGGTGGATTGGAGAGAGGTCTCTTTTTCTGTGGCAACTCATTTGGAAATCTAAGATTTCAAGGAAAACTGTGTTTTTCTGCTAGTTGGTGGCCTAGGGTGCTATTCTTACGGCCGATAACTTGAGGAGAAGAGGATATCATCTCCCAAGCATATGTTATATGTGCAAGGGAGCGGAGGAGTCAGCAGACCATCTCCTGGTTCATTGTAAAGTGGCTAGGTATCTTTGGAATATGGTGTTCTCCATCTTTGGGGTTTGTTGGGTGATGCCAAGATCATCCCGCGACGTGTTACTTGGCTGGCATTGCAGCCGCATTCGGAGGGAGGTGAGGCTGGCGTGGAAAATTGCTCCATTATGCCTTTTTTAGTGTATCTGGCGTGAGTTCAATAGGCGTATTTTTTAAGATGAAGAGATGCCAATTTGGAGGTTCAAAGATTTCTTTCTGAAGTTGCTTCATTTTTGGGTTAAAAATGAATATCCTTTGTATCTAGAAAGCTTTGCAACTTTTTCGGGGGTCTTAAGGCTTTAATTTAAAGGCCTTTCCCTTTTTTGTATAGGTTCGTCCCCCTTGGGCGCCTTGTTTTATATATATACCTTTACCGATCAAAAAAAAAATCTCTAGAATGATCCTCTCCTGTCTACAGCTATCACAACAGTTGGTTCAGTTGGTGTTGAACTGTTGAAGGAAATGAGCAGCAGATGTAAACTTAGTTTTTTTTAAGATTATTAGGTAATATGGTTTTATGTTTGCTACTAGGGTTCTCAATTCTGTCATTCTGTGGGTTAGAGTCTCATTTACCTCTCACTGCCTCAACCCTTGTGGCTGTGCAGCCCACTTACAGTTCATCCCCACATTCCCAGTAAGAGACCAGGGACCAGTACTTACCCATAAATCGCGTAGATGTTCCTTGGAACCTCCATTGAAGAGTGGGTACTGTAATCACCCCAATTAATTAGAAGGCAAACAACTTAACAGAGGTCACTGCTATTTCACATCCATCCGTGTGTTTTTATACAAATCTCTTCTCAAGTCGTCTTCTCATTTCTTAATATATTTCTTAATACTTATCAAAAAAAAAAAAATCTACAAACTGGAAAAGGAGAAGAATGAATATTTGCCCAATCACCAATGAAGCAACTTCAAATTTTGAACTAAAAATTCGCATAGTTCTCACTGATGTATATGTGCATAAAATTTAAAAATCAGATAAATAAATAGGAAAAAGTTCAGCCTTGATGTTTAAAGGCGATTTGCCTACATCAGCTTTATCACCAATTCTATCCTTCTTTCTCCATTCTTATACTCTGAGTTTAATGCACAACTACAAAATTAAAAACAAGCACAAATACAATAGTGCATACATGCAAGTCATTGGCTAGGACGATCAATTGAATATCTAGAATTATCAAGGGTATTATCGGAAAAGAGCATATGGTCATGGTATAACTTAACTCAGCCTTATCCCAACTATTTGGGGCGCTACATGAGTCATGTCTATCCATTCTACTCTATTTAACTCCATTACTGCAGTTAAAACAAACATTATTGTATCTTTTTTACTATCCCTGTCAAAGTTAATTTTGGTCACCCCCGCCCCCTAACACAACCCTTGATATGAACCATGTCGCTCTTCCTTACTGGTGCATTTACTAGTCTTCATTGTATAGGGCCATAACACCTTAGGTGTTACTTCTACCATCTAACGAGTGTGCTCATTTTTAATTCTATCTTTTCTTGTCTTACCACACATCCACCTCAACATCCTCATTTTGACTACCCTCATTTTATTGGCATGTCGTTCTTAACTATCCAACATTTCACTTCATACAACATCAATACTCTAATTGTTGTTCTATAGAAACTACCTTTCAATTTTAAAGTTATATGTCGATCCCACAATACACCATATGTATTTCTCTCACCAGCACAGTTGTAATTTTTTGTCATGGTAAACAAAAAATTACAACCTTGCTAAGGAGGGGTCTTCCATGGATATGCAGTGGAATAAATAACATGCTGAAGAAAGGCTTGACCAAAGAAATTGCAGAAAGCACAAGCATATAGATGAAAAGGGCAAGATCAGAATACCACAAAATGCCAAGGTAAACCAGACAGCAACTGTACCTTAAATCCCACAGGACTGGGACTCTCTAGAAACCCATCATCAGATGCCAAGCTTTGCTTAGCTCCTTCAGAATCACCATTTCTAATGGCATCACCACTAAGTTTGACATCCGGTGTGATACATACTGTTTTCTCAAAAAAATCAAGTGGGAACTCTGGGTTTAAACCAGCATAAGCTTTGTTGTTAAGAATACCAGAACCCAATCTCTTAACTTTATCTGATGTTGCACTTGCGCCAGCATCTACCCCAACAGGAACATGCGAGTATATCTGAAGGCTTCCATCATCATGTAAAACAAGACAGTGAATTTTGTCTTTCGATAATGGCTTGTAAGCAGTTACCCCAACCAATGGCGAAGTTGAACCTCCTGCATGCCGCATATTCTGTGCAAATATTTCATGCTCCCCCATGGAAACAGTAAGTGCAGCATTGGATTTCACACTTGAAAAGCAAACAAATAACCCACTGCCAACCAGTAACTCTCTCCAACGATGCAATCCAGCCGATCGTGGCTTATTATCTTGCTCATCCTCATATACAGAAGCTATCTCAGTTAGAGATGCTGCATTGGTATTTAGCCGGCCAATTAAGGTGGTCCCATCTTGATAGGACAGGAAGAGTAACTTATAAGTCGATGAAAAGTACAAAGATGAGCCCTTCGCATGCATCTCTCTATCCTGAATTTGAATTATTTCCTTCAATGGTTTGGCCCCAACGTTTCCTTTCATTGACAACTCTAGCCTGAATAAGCATCCCAGTTCTGAAAGGACAATGAGAAACACCCTCCCCTGGGAAGCTATGAAAAGTGTTGCATCCACAACCGTGTCATCAGGCAATGTGAAGTAATGCATGGGACTGATGTTGTCCTGAGATAGATCATATATTTTGACAAACCTGTTGGTGACCACCATTAGCTGCACCTGAGAACCTGGAACCCAATCCACACGTCTGATATAGGCACCTTGCAAAGCAAGTTCAATCGGTAGACGGTCTGTCACCTCGCCACGATGACTTACAGTAAGGACCTGGCAATCTTCGTAGCCTGCTACAGCAAGATAATTCTCTACCACTGGGTTGAAGACAAGATGTACAATTTCAAAACGAACAATATTCTTAGATAGAGGCTTCACATTAGCCTTGTCTGCTGTCACAGGTGCAATAGTGGCTTGTCCAATCAGCTGCCCAACATCAAATATAGCTACTTTGTCACCTTCTCCAACAGCAAGTCGACCTCGAATACTGACAGAAAGTAAGGATTTGACAAGAGAACCACTAGCTAAATGGGATTTAAGTTCCTTGGCATTTGAATAATCAGCCTTAATTTTTAGGTCTAAGGATCCACTTTTGTATGCCTTCTTCAATTGCAGAAGATCAACACTGTAAGAAAGAACTTTGTCTTCACCCAGTACAACTTTCTTTTCTTTTGAAAGTTTAGAATCCCTTCTGCTAGTTATAGAAGGCAACAAAGAAGAGCAAAGTTCAAGAACCCGACCCTCAACATCAAGTTCTTCAAGTAACAGTGGCATTCTATCTTGAACCTCTCTTGGAATAGATAACCTGATAGAGTTATCTGTGTCAACGGAAACATCTTCATCATTGTCTGAATCACTGTAAGGCAGCTGGTCCCCATCCTCAAAGGGTAGAAAGGACTGAAAATTACCAGCACCACGAACAGGTGCGCTGTTGCTTCCAGTGAATTTGCGAGGCTTCAAGCATTGACAATTGCTACCTCTAACACCCCCGGCTCCACAGTCACAAAAAAATCGACTTGACCGAGAGTAGACAACACGATGACCACGATGACAAACTTTTGCACACACAGAACAGCATCCTTTCGATACGGTCAGATCACATGTATAACAAAAATACCAGTGTTGTTCCATAAAATTGCTGCCGCTGGATGTAAACGTGCAAACTTTAGAAGCAAGCGCCCTTTCACTGTTAGTATCCTCTTCATCATCCTTATCCATGCTACCAACCTCTCCATCAGATGTTCCATCATCTTCATCTTCATCTACAGAAGTTGCATCACACTCAAGAGATGTGGAAGCCCCTTCTTGATTAGCAGAAAGAATCAAAGTCTCGGAATTCTTCCTGGAACCTAGAGACCTAGAAGCCACAGGCCCCCCAGAACTATTGCTAGACAAAGACTTCGCAGAAAATTTTTCAACAGTATTCTTACTAGACCCACAGTCACTTAAAACAGTACCAAAAAATCCAAAGAGAAACTTCAGCCCTTGAAGCAGACGTTCATCACCAGCCAGCTTCTCCATCAACATCAGAGTCTGCTGCAGAAGTGATTTCATTGAAGCCTCCCCTCTTGAAAGTTGGACAACAAAATTAAAATAGGACTTTGCTGTATGAATATCAAATAGCATAAATGCACTATCAAGTGAAACCAGCATAGCTTCAAATAAGTGACTGTGTAATTCTCTTGATTGAAATTCAGAAGAGGGGGATACAAGGCACATGATAAACTTCATGGTTGATTCTCTTAGAGAAACTGAACTGCCTTTAGCACTGGTGATCCCACCTGAAGCTTCCATCATGGAACCTAACAGCCGTTTTTCCAACCATTTTGACAGGCAAAGCAAATCCATGACTAGGAATTTCTCCTGTATTTTTTGTTTAATACCAGGACACATCTCCCCTGATAAGAGATCAACAAAGAAGTTAAGAACCTTTACATTAACTGGTTCAGCATTACATTTATCCAGTGAATCAATCAGAACTAACAAATCACCCCGTTGTGAACCATAAAGATCCTTGGCCTGTTCAGACACATCTTCCATGGAGAGGAAAAATTTGAAAATAACAGCTCTAGAAGGGTCCTTCCTTAGGCTATCCATGGTATCAACTGCCTTGGTTACAATCCATTCATGAATTCTGCTATCAATTACTTCCCTAGAATTGATATTTCTTAAAAATTCTTCCATGTGTTTCATTATATATAAAGAGCTATAATCAGGTCCTTCCAGGCCCCCACTCAAGGTTAGGTAGATAGCTTCGCATTTTGCGTGAAGACTTCCAAAGATCCTATCGGATTTGACTGTCATGACCGAATCAAGAATCTGCTGAAGCACCTCAGTCTCCACAGAGATCATTCCTATAGCATCTTTGATCTTGAGCAGACCATCTAAAAAGTTAACGATCGCTCTAATGCTAAGAATACAAGAAACAAGAGCTCCACTGGGAGTTTGAAAATGAGAAGGGAAACCATGCAACACAAATTCCCAAAAGACCTTAGATATAATTCCTGAACCCATCTTGTCAACAGTTCCATCCAACTTCGACCAAAGGTCATAAACAGACTCCAACTGGCAAGAATTCAATCCACCCTTCTCAAGGAGCTCATCCTGCATGCATTTTTCAAATCCAGTATGTTTGAGAAGCAACAAAGGTGAAAACCTATCACCAGAGTAGTGGCTACTATTAAAGAAAGAGAGGAAAGCTTTCTCATGAGCTCGTAAGCATCTATCCAACAAAGATGACAATATCCTCACTAGCATTGCCACTTGATTAGCTCCAAAGACGCTGGAAACCAGGCCCTCAGCAAGAGTAAGAAACTCATTGTCCCTGGATGAGTATTCCAACCGAGCTGGACCTGCCGAAATAATTGCATTTTTATTGCAGTATCCCCAAATGCCAGCATTAAGTAAGGACAGTACCACAGATAGCCATGAACCACTCCTCAGAAAATCCCAGCCTAGTTCCCCAATGTCCTCTATCGTCTGCATAGCATGCAAGTGCTTAAGAACACCAAACACCACGGCTGGAAAGTTTATGCGCTCACCAAATAAACCACAGTGGCCTAAAAGTGAATGGCTAAAATAGAAGAAATGCTCCATATTTGATGTGTCAGGAGTCTGTAGGCCACCCCAGAAGGAAAGCAGATGTTCCATCGTAGAGCCCGTGGTAGGAACATCCCAACAAAGCGAAAAAACATATCTTTCAATAATAAGGTCTTCCACTGTTGCAGCTTTTTTACCTCTCCAAAACCCCAGAATCCATGAAAACAAGGCACACATGTCACCCCAACTCAAGCATAAGCTACCTATTGTCAGGTCATCTCTACATACTGAAGCAGGAAGGGGAGCAATATCAATCAGTTGATTAAGCAAGCTGCTGCTTAGAGGCCCTTCTTTGACCCATGAACCCATCACATTCTCTACCACAATTGATGTCCACGATGACAAATGATCATTTACATTATTAAGAGGACGTGACCCAGTAACTGGGGCTTCCCTCAACTTGTATCTCAACTCCAAAAGCAATGATGAAGGACAAGCACGGGGGTAAAATATCATATGACGCAGCATTAAAACCAACCTTGAAACTAGTAAAGCCCAACATGACAGTTGCGTACTGTCAAAACCAGCAGAGGGAGCATCAATTTCTTTAAGGGAAGAAAATATGAAGTTCACAAGTGCTGCCTTTTCATCTTCTGAGGATAAATGAAATGCCATAAGAAGAATCTCAATGTGAAAAACAGAAGGAAGAGTCTCTAGAAATTCCTTGAGGCTAGGACAGCCTGTAAAGACTCTTTTGACCTTCTCAGCAATGAAATCCACAAATACCTTGTAAATTTTAGCTCTCAACTGACTACCAGCCATACCAACCCTACAGATGAGAGAATGAGCTAGCAAGGTCAGGGTCTGGTCATTGTAAATAAAAACACCATTTTCAACATTCAGAATTTTCTCAACAAGGTGTTTTTCAAGTGAATCAGACAAAGCCTGGCGCGAGAGAAGGTTGTGCAACAGTTCAAAGCAAAGCTCATGGATGTGCCCGGTTTTCCTCTGTTCATGTAAAACTACACCACTATCGATAGTCCTATCTTCAGAAGAACAGGCCTGACAGTTGAGTATGGAAAGCAGAATATCAATATGGCTACCATTAAGCTTTTTGCAACCATCGTCGTATAGAGAAAGATTCCATTCAGGAGAAAAGGCACACGATTTCAGAAAGCTTAACAGTTCTGTTGCCGCTTGAATTGGCATATTGCAGAGGTTAGATATAGAAGTGGCTGCAACAGTAGGTTGATCATATCCATCTGTAGATCCAACTGAGCGACCACCCTCAGAAAAAAGGTCTCCAAAGAGGGCTTCTTCTTCATGGCAAACTGCATTCTCTGGTTCAGAGCTACAAGCCACTCTTGCACCACTGGAATATGATCTTTCGAGTTTTGGCCTTAATTTTACTCCCTCAGAATGGAGAAAAAGAACAAGATGCATCAGATTGTCCACCCACTGACTTGACGAAGGGAATATTATGTTCAATAGTTCCTCAACTTTATACTTCTTCAGCAAAGAAATCTTCTCAGAACGAACGTGGCATGAAGGGGGATCATTCTGCAAATCAGCACAACTGCCAATCTGTTCAGTATCAAACTCCTTCCAATCAACAGCCTGATGTGTTAATTTTTTTACATCCTCAATGAGTTTCAGTATGTAAATAACAACACGAGGAAAGTAAGCCAGCGGGGGCTTTTGGTTAGCAGCAGACTTGTTGTACCTCCAAACACTAGTATCCAGATTGTCCAATATCGAAGCTATTATGCATGCCTGGATGTTTTGATATATACTGCTGTTGCAGAAAATAATTTGGACAAGTTGAACAAACTCTTCCAACAGCAACAGTATGAGACTCTCGAAACTACTCTCAGAAGCAGCATTACTGTTTACAAAATCAAATCCAGGCCTGAACAAGTTAGGCAGCACATAAGCAAATGAAGCAACAGCTCGCAACAATGCAGCATCATATTCAACATATGGAACATCTTTTGCAAGAATTCCCAGCAACTTGAAAACCCTCAAACAGAAAGACAATCTCTTGCGGAAATTTGTACCAGTTGTTATCTCGTCAAACATATCCGGAAGGTCAAACACTTCTTTACAGAGTGAAATGAGACGTTGAACGCATCCCAAATGAACAACTGCCCAATGCTGAGAAAGAGAAACCAACTTATTGCAATCCTGGAGAAAAGTAGGTCCAATGATCCGTGGGGTCGGTTGCATGCATTCAGAAGCCAATGTCATAAGAAGCCGATCCCCGGGTTTCTCTTCCTTAGAGCAACTGCCCCCTTTTGAAAGTAAGCATGAAAAGGGCCGGGTCAGGAAAAAAATTCAAATCAGAAACATCAACATATGAAGATTTGATTAAGTTGATAACTGCAATTACCTTGAAGCATGCATTTAATGTGTTCCTGCAACTCAAAACTACCATTTTTAACAGCAAACATCGGCAAAGAGTCTACAAGCGTATTCAAGGAGCAAGGCGGCGACAGATCAGACTCTTTATCCATTCCATCAACTAATGCTATCTCCAATATCTGCACCATATTATTCTGAAAATCAAACAAAAAAACAGTTACACAAATAGACACAGAAACAGTAACACACCCACAAAGCACACAAATAGCTGCACAAGATATTGGAACAGAACAACGAAAAACATTTAAAAAGAGTGTGTCAAGAAAAAAGTAAAAAAAAAGCATCTAGGCAATAAAGGAAAGCCTTTAAATAGATTCACATGGTTAAGTGTGCATATGCACACAAACAAATCCCAAATAATTTATACCAGCAGTAAATATCCTAAAATCCATTTAAAGGAAGATACAAATAACCAAACAGAAAGGCATAAGAAAGCAATGTCAAATCACAATACAATTGGCAAATAAGATAGTACCAAGTGTTGCAGACAAGCAAATCTAGGCATATCACCTTAAGTACAGCCCATTTAAATATAAGACCCTTCCTGGGCTCCCTTGTTTATATATATTACTCTTACGGATAAAATATATATATATATATATATATATCCGAAGGTCCATGTGCAGTCACTGGGTAAAGCCGCAATGACAAACTAAGAAGTGCTAGAAATAATCACAAACTTCAAGTAACCATATCAACTATCAAGAAAACAAGGATGGATCTTGAACAAGTATGCAAGCATAAGCTCAAGGCAAGAAATGAGATTCTGTTTTGAATCATTCATAAGAGTTTAAGCTAGTTTCAAAGGTCAAATATGCTACATGGACAACAGAAATTAACCAACAAGCAGCAACCATTGGACATATTTGAACTACTATGAATCTTCCATTTTCATCTCAGATTCTTGAAGTACTCTTCAAGTACCTCCTTGTCATTTTTTTATTTGCCTAGATGTGGCCCTGAATAACTGTTCGATGAACTCTATTCAGAAATGTAATGAGTTGCTATAAATTTGCTGTCTGAACAAGCTACACTATTGTACGTGCAAAACCCATGAAAAAGCACAATTGCAGGATCATCAAGAATGCTTACAAAGGGGTTTGGCTCACTTCCATACCCTTTACCTCCTTATTCCTCCAAAGTCTCTCTCTCTCTCTCTCTCTCACACACACACACACACACAAAATAATCCATGTTTCATAAAACAGATTGAAGAGACAAAATATTGCCACACCATTAGAAGTTGGAAATGCCACCTGATGTCAGTCAACAGAGAATACCAAAGGTTCTTTGGTGTTGGTGGTACCCAGTGTAGCACAACATGTGCTTGGAGAATGGAGAGAGAGGGCCAAACAAATCCATCCAAGATTATATTCATTTCCTACGTCTCAGTCATAACAGATGTGTGCTCACCATCCAAGATTATAGTCATTTCCTACATCTCAGTCATAACAGGTGGGCTTATCATATATCATGTCTGCAAAATCTTGGATAACATAAAGAATTTTCATGAGGTGTATAAAACCCTACACAGCATATGTGATCAATATGAGAACTCGTTAATGATTATAATCCTCAAGGAAACTGAAATTACAAATTCATCTGCTTTGGAAACCTGACATCACTCACAAAACCCTAAATAATTTTATAATGAAATATGGAATCTAGTCATGTATTATTGAGTTCTATGTTCACAAGGATGATGCATGTATAATGAATGTGATTTAAGTGTAGGGATTGTTGAAGGATAAGAAGAAGTGTAGATACATTTACAAGCTAACGTGAGTAATCTCGCACCATGAATAGGAAAGTTTTCCCTGTACGGTGGTCCTACAAGCAACTGTCTGTTAAGCATAATGTGGATTTTCCTTGGCAGCATTTGGAAGTCAAAAATTCCAAAGAAAGTTGCGTTCTTTTGTTGGTCGGCAGCATGGGGAGTAATCTTGACTATGGAGAATCTTCACAAAAGGGGTTACCAAATGCCAAGTAGGTTTTGTATGTGCAAGGTTAACGAAGAACGGTTAATCATCTTCTTTTGCACTGTAGGGTGGCTGGGGATGTTTGGAGTATGGTTCTATCCCTTTTGGGGTGTTGTTGGGTGATGCCGGCTACATTTCACGATGCCTTGGTTAGTTGGAGGTGCAATAGAACACGGAAAGACGTCAAACCAACATGGAGGATTGCCCCTCTTGGTCTTTTGAGGTGTATTTGGAGGGAGCACAACTGGCGTATTTTTTAAGGAAATGAAACATCTTTGTGGAAGATTAAAGACAATTTTCTGCAGATTTTTTTTTTTTTTTTGGCTTAAAGAGGATAGTTGTATGTATTTAGAAAGCTTCACTGCTTTTTTGGGGGAGTTAAGGCTGTGATTTATGTAGCCTTTTCCTCTTTTTGTTCATGGGTGGGCCCCCCTTGGGCGCCATGTTAATTTATATCTTCTTCTACTGATCAAAAAAAGATTTACAAAATGAATTGCATCTTGTGTTTATTTTTTGGATAAGCTCTGTTTCGGAACTACATTTTGAGGCTATAATGCTTGTTATCAAAATTTTGTTTAAATTATGATGATTTCCATCCATGGACTGTTTATTGAGATGAGGAAATGTGATTACCATTACAAAATAGCTACTTGGGGGCAGTTACATGGATCCGTCCCCTACTAAATTCAAGTCAGTCGCGACTCGTGTCCCCTTTCACGGCCCCAACCATATTATATTTGGCATCATCTTGTCCTTCAGGCACCTTTAACTTAGATCAAATTGCTCTTCCATATCAGATTAGAAAATCAATTGTTTTGTGGACTACATGCAGGTGGGACTTGATGAAGTGATTGAACAACATCAGCAAATCAGTTCCAACTTCAGCCAAATCAACATGATTCATCAAGTGTTTCTTGGACTCCATCCAGGTGGGACTTAAAAAAAATGATCGAACAACAACATCAAATTAGTTCCAACTAGAGCTATAAACGAGCTAAATTGAGCCAAGCAAAAGGTTGCTCAAGCGTGGCTTGAAAAAATTACAAAGCTTCAAAATGTGATGAGATTGATTCGTCTATATCCTAAGCCAATCTCAAATGAGCCTTTAACCAAGCCGAGCTCGAGTAGCTTGGTCTTTCATATAATCCTAAAGTGTTTAATTACTTTATCAAGTTGAGTTCAAGCAACTCTAATAACTTATTGAGCTTCAAAATAAGAACAATCTTAGTTTGAGCCAAAGAAGCTATTCCTGTAAATATCTCCTCTTTTGTAGATTTTTTGGATTCTCTTAAATAGATGTAAGCTTTTGGGGTTTTTGCGCTTGATGCCCTTCGTGGGCACCATTATATATACAATCTTTACTTGTCAAAAAAAAAAATGATGAGAAATTGGATGATTCCTCCATGTTGAAGAGTGAATTGAAAGATCCAGTATTCACAAACCCCTTCTTCAATGTATTGGTTCAAAGTTTCATAACAAGAATATATGTCGGGCTTCAGTTACTTTTTTTCTGATAAGTAAGAATATTTACATTAACACGATGTTTATTTTTATCAATATTCATTAACATCTTGTTTTAAGGATAAGTATTACCCAATAGTTACCATTTGGAAGAAGTGAAAATAAATGGTCATCACTAGACTGAGGAACATGGTATTCCTCGATAAAACAAACACCTCCAAACTAGATTGGTCTCCACATGAGGTTCCCAAGCGATCTAAAACATGCTCTAAGACATTTGGCCGAAGCAATCGCAAAATACCCCCTTATTGCAGTATGCTAAAGCTCGCAGCTGCGATATGCCCCATTACTGCAGCATGTTGCAAACCCACAGCTATGATGTCCACGGTAAGGAAGTCGTGGTCTAGCTGACGAGGTATAAGCGCACAGTATACCTCAATCCTCGGTTCAATCTACATGGTTGGGTCAAGGCCCCACGGTTGTGGTTCAATGACACCTGTGACAGACTAGGTCATAAGCCCTCACGGGAACAAGTGATTCATGTGGATTGGATGATTGTGATGGAGGCACGGTATGGAGTGAAATATACTCTCATGTTGTCACGATTAGTGCATCATCAATGTCAGGCACGGGCCAAGAGGGTTACAAATAAATAGCATGGAGAAAGAAAAGGAAGGGGAAACTGGGACTCTGTCTTGCTTCTGACATAACCTACTGTCATTTTTCATTCATTATTTTGGCCCTCTAATGTCCGACTCATTTCTAGGAGGAAAGCCCAGATTTGACCCCAAAAAAAACATGCACAACACCAATCATTATGAAAGACGAGAATTGTTATGTTATTTAACAGATCAAGAAAGGTTTGGGATCTCAACAGAACTACCTAGTTCAACCTTAAGGGGACAGTCAAATTGAAATGGATGGGACCAACCTTGCAGCCTTGCACAATAAGCTTGTTACCAACTTACCCCCCCCCCCAACACAACCCACAACAAAAAAAAAGGTGCTACATATAAAGCTTCCTCAATCTGGAACAGATCCAAGATCAAGAGGGAGGGCATGGAAGAGGAAGAGGCCATTCATCACTTAGGAAAAGGTTCTTCATCTGAAGTGAAAATCCCCTATATGCATTTTTTAACCATTACATATACCAATTTATTATACCTATCAATAAATAAAAAAACACATACCAATTTATTATGATGTTATCCAATCATCCTTTTCAGTAAGTTGAGCCAAACATTATGAGTTAGAAACTTAGAATTCTAGCCCTGTGCAAGGACCAACACGCCAATAAATGTTTTCAAGAGAACATTTTATATGAGCATTGGCCATCTAAAAGATAATAGTGGCATTCAAAAATTCCATCAGATCAGCTTACACATTCGATTAGCCCCAAAATGCAAAGGTAGGATAGAACTTGTATGCAACACCCACTCATCAAAGAATGATGTAAGTCAGCATTAGTGATCAGATTGCAACAAGTCCAAAGTTAGATGATCAACAAATACAGCTTCAGAGAAATTTAGTGTATATTATTATTTATATTTTGCGGGTGTATGTATGTGTATAGGAGTTGTTGCTTGGTGCAATGGTTAAAGCTCAAGTTGCCATCACGTGTTAGCACGAGGGAACCTCTCCCACCTCCCAAAGAGGAGGTTCGAGTATATCTCCATGTGGGGTTTTTCTTTTCTTTTCTTTTCTTTTTTTTTTGTTTTGGGGGGGCGTTGGATTGTCAAGATGGAAGGGACAATATCTATCAAAAGGGGGAGGATTACTCTTATTCAGAGCACGTTGGAGAATCTACCCACGTATTATATGTCTCTCTTTCCAATGCATGTCTTGGTAAGGAAGCGACTAGAAAAGATTCAACGAGATTTTTTGTACGAAGGTCTGGAGGATGCGAGGAAGGTTCACTTGGTAAGTTGGAACAAAGTCAAGCTTCTTGTGGTGGAGGGAGGACTAGAATTGAAAGATTTAGGTGTTATCAACCCAATGTAGTTAGGAAAATAGATGTGGAGGCTGCAAAGAAAGATAGGGCTATGCGGAGGGACGACGTAACTTCGAAATATGGCTATGAGGAATGTGGTTGGTTCACTCGGAAAGGGATGGAGGTGTATGGTGTGGGGTTTTGAAAGCTATTGGGAAGGGTCAAGAGGCTTTCATTCGTCATGTCCGTTTTGATGTGGGAGAAGGGTCGAGGGTGAAGTTTTGGAAAGATGTTTGGGTGGTTGATGAAGCTTTGAAGAGCAAGTTCCACAATTTGTTCAGTATTGTTGTTAGCAAGGAATGCATGTTGGCTGATTGTGTAGAGGTGGTGGGGAGAAAGAAGGTCTGGAATCCCCGTTTTAGAAGAAATTTCTTTGTCTGTGAGCTTGGGGTAGCTGGAGGCTTGTTGGAGTTATTGAGATTAGAGGAGGTACGGGAAGGGAGAGGTGATGGGGTGAAATGGGAAATATGCAATGGTGGAAACTTCCCAGTGAGATCGTTCTATCGGTCCTTGGTTAATAGAAAGGACAAGGTTTTTTTTGGAAGTTGATCTGGAAGTCCAAAGTGCCACTCAAAGCAACATTTTTTGCGTGGTCAGGTCAGCCTCGTGGGTAGCCATTCTTGTGACAGATAGCCTGCAAGGAAGAGGGTTTCAGATGCCCAATAGATGCCTTATGTGCAAGGTGGAGGTAGAATACATGGACCAGCTCTTGGTGAATTGCAGAGTGGCTCAGGATCCGTGGAACTTGGTCCTCATTATTTTTTATTGTCAATGGGTTATGTCGGCTTCTGTCAAAGAGGTTTTCTTATCATGGAGGTGTGGGACATTTAGAAAGGAGCTGCGAATTGCTTGGAGGATAGCACCGCTACGCCTTGTTTGGTGTTTGTGGCAGGAGAGAAAATGGAAAAAATCTAAGACATGGAATCTCTCCCGTGGAAGTTTAAATATACTTTTTTGAAAAAGCTATTTGTTTGGATTAGGAAAGAGTTCCCTTTGTACATTCATAGCATTATGGATTTTTTGGGGGATCTCAAGCTTTAATTTTGCATAGCCGGTCCCTTTTTTGTATTTGGTGCTTCATCTTTGGCACCTTGTTTACATTAATTCAACGAATCTCTTATTGATCAAAATATATATATATATATGTACCATCTCATAGTCAATGTAAATGGTTTATGATGGCCCACAACTTCTAGGAAGACCTTCACGATTGCGAAGTCAAATTCATATAACCATAACCAAATCCAATTTACATCAACATTTTAATAGATATTAAAAAAATCATATAAAAGTAAAAAATAGCATTATGGATACATTTTAAGACGTGGAATCCCTCCCGTGAAAGTTTAAAGATACTTTTTTGAAAACGCTATTTTTTTTGGATTAGGGAAGTGTTCCCTTTGTACATTCATAGCATTATGAATTTTTGGGGGGATCTTAGGCTTTAATTTTGTGTAGCCGGTCCCTTTTTGTATTCGGTGCTTCATCTTTGGCACCTTGTTTATATTAATTCAATGAATCTCTTATTGATCAAAATATATATATATATATGTACCATCTCATAGTCAATGTAAATGGTTTATGATGGCCCAAAACTTCTAGGAACAACCTTCACGATTGCGAAGTCAAATTCATATAACCAAAACCAAATCCAATTTACATAAACATTTTAATACATATTAAAAAAATCATATAAAAATAAAAAATACATTAGCATGATAGAAGGAGCTGGTAGGTTCCAAAGAGGGGTAAATTGGTGCCAATCAACTTTGGCAGACCATTAATCCACTCATATTACAGACTCCTTATGTGTAGTGAGCCTTGTTCTTTCACTTCTAAATCAACTCGGAAGCTCCCAACTCCCTCAATAGTTGTATTCTCTCGTGGGAAACCTCTAGTAGCACGTTATAGTGCATAACACCACCCTTGGGATACCATTTCTACATGCTTATTTTTCAGCAATGAAAAACATATGACATATAAAAGATGACCTTTCTTTCTTTCTTTATTTCTTTTGTTTTTTTCTTTAAAATTATAAAAACATGGAATCCGACAGATGGAAAAGTGAATCTATTCCAGCTTGTGATAACCAACAAATAACCTTTGTAGAGAGCTTGTTCATTAATTAAAGAGGCAGCCCCTTATCACATTATGAGTGCAAAAATTGTCTTTCAACTAAAGAAACCCAAAATAAACAACACTTGAACATACATGTGTGCATGTTGCGTGTTTCACGGATACAAATTTCAAAAAACCATAGGGATATGATGAAAATTCTGTAGAACTTTAAAAGGAAAACAGATAGGTCTAAACTTCTCTCTGGGCATACAAAGCTCTGAGCCCACTGGACATTCTACAAGACCCACCTACTGGACACGAATCAAGAATGAAAGACAAAACATGATTTAGATATTAGGTGTTTCATGTGTAATTATAGATGTCTCCGTATATGTATGTATCATGAATCCATGATTTAGTGTGAAACACTTCATCTGCTTAAATGAAACAAAATAAGCGAATTTGAGCTCAACCAGGCCAAAGAAGTACAAACCTGAACAGTCGAATCGTCACTGCTACTTGTTGATTTCTCCAAATAACGCAATGCGAAATCCAGAGACTGTCGCACGACTGCAACGATTATAGGTTCTGCATGCTCAACTGTTCAATCACAAGGAAAAGGCGAAATTTAAGTGCTCAATCCAACACGGAAATGTTTTTTTTATCGTGAACTGAATTAAAAATAAAAAATTTCACACATATGCATATATTGTTATTTTGAACTGAAAGAACATGTTAAGAGTACCTGACAGAGATCGGGTGGCGTAAGCAATCGCGTACGCTATCGAACCAACGGCTTGAATCTGAGACATTTCCCAACACTCAAGCCCTAATTTTCCATCTCCGATCGCTTCGACTCCTTGCTTGAGGATTGAATAGAAGTTCTCTAACCCCAGCTTGAGTGACGAATCGGAGCGAAGTCTCAGAGAGAGATCGCTCGATGCCTTCTCATCGAAGAGAACTTCAACGAGTTTGGCGATTTCGGCCCATAACTGGTGAGCAATCGGGCATGCGTGTGGAATGATGATCAGTGCATTACACGAGTTTGATCGGAAAGCAGAGCTCGCGAAAACCACCGGCAAGTTTACAGATATATCCGGCTTAATTTAGAGAGAGGTATCTGGAAAGATTCAAGTGGAGGGTTATTCGGAGACGAAAAGTATTTATAGTCGCTGAACTGACATCAACAAGAAAGGGATGTCTTTTAAAAGCATTTGCTTAATTTCCAAGTCATTGCTGGGCATAAAGTTTAAATCATGGGAACCGACTTTGCTTGATGTTTTTACATTATGCTTGGATAAGGGTATCTGTGTCATTTACGGTCTGTTTGGATAAATAAGGATAAAAAAAATATATATATATATATATATATATTAGTTACGAAAAAAAGGGAATGAAAAAAAATGAGAGAAGTAATCACTCATTTATGTTTGAATAACTAATGAAAGAAAATGAGAGGAAAGACTAGTATAATACTTTCATTTTGTTTGAGAATGATAAAGGAAAGATAGAGAATAAATGATTTTATATTATTTTATTATTATACTCTTTGGATGACTTAGGATAGATGTGTCATTTTTATTTTAGTTTTTATAACTTTAAGAGTAATATTGGTATTATTAAAAATATATTAAATTCCTGTTTCATTTCTTTCCATTTCCTCTCACTTTTGGAGGAATAACAAAATTGTTCGAATGAGGGTTAAGTTTTCCCTCCCTTTCCTTCCTAATTTTTAAAACAAATATAATATAAGCTTCCCTTTCTTCTACTTCTCTTCCCTTTCTTTCCATCCAAACATAGTGTTAATGTTTAAAAATAGTTAGGTTAATTATATTTTAATATCTTAAAATTATTTTTTATTTTAAATAAAATATTTTATTATTAATTGTAATAATTTAGTCTTTTAATTTTTAATTTCCTTTTAATTGAAATTAATTATAAAACAACCGTTAATTGTTATCTCAAATTGATTACATTTTAGTATCTTATAATTATATATGACTTTCAAAATTAGTATCTTGTAATTGTATATATGTTTCAAATAATGCCCTATAATTTTATGTGTGTTTCAAATGAAGTTCTATAATATTAATGTGTAAATGGCTACGGTTGAAAATTTTAAAATTGGCCTCAATTGAAATAAAATTAAAATTTGAGAAATTGAATTTTTATAATTGATAATTAAGGACATAATTTGAAATCGAAACAAAACTCCAAGATACTAAAATATAATTAACCCAAAATAGTAAAAAAAATTAAATTTTACTCCAAGAGCAACTTTAATGAATGTGTCATTTGATGCTGCTCAATTTTAAAATTTGGCGTTGATGTAAAACAGTAAAAGTTGTTGTTTTACTGAGGTGATTGTTAACATGTCAAAAATGTCAATGTTATTTTCAATATCATATTTGGCATCAAAAGTAATTAGTGTTAATTCGTGTCATATTATGAAATACAACTAGTATATGTCAAAAGAAGATAGAGTCCATGCTACTTTTTTAAGATAAAAGAATTTGTTGTGTTAAAAAAATGGCTTTTATCATTAGATTAAAATTGTCAAAATCTAGCATTTTTGTAATGTTGCAATGTAAAAATATAGATTTAGCATTAATGAAATAACATTTAGTATTGGAGATTCTTTAAGGGTATATTATATGAAGATTTTTTTTAGTTCGTCTAATATACTACATGGCAGTATACTTTTTAAATAACACTCTGTCGTATGTACTATGTCTCACTATTTTAGTGAGATGTAGTACATATGACAGTGTCATTAGAATGGCACACTGTCACTTCATTATACCAGTCCTATTCAATATTTTTTCATTTCGGATGAAATATTATAATTTAGTAGTATCAAAATTTGTGCTATATTTGGTATAGAATTTGGCATATGTCAAAATTTGGCGAGTCACGTCACAGTCCCATTAGGATGACACAAGAAACATTTTTTCAATAGTTGTTAGTAAAAAAAAATGTGTGATTGTTCGAAAAATAACATTTTTAAAAAATATATTATTGGAGTGAAAAATCCTAAAATATAAAATCTTAGTACTATAACTATGCAAAAGATAGCATTGGCATAACAAAAAATGGCACAAACTATTGGAAATGCTCTACGGGAAGGAGAGGAGATGATAACGATATTCAAGTGGTAGCTAGGGAGAGTATCATTTCATTGCGACCCATTACACTGCTATTCTACTCGGGGACTGTTAGGGCATTTACTTGCTTTTGTCATCAACTTTTACTTTCTTCCTTCTTTTTGCACTTTAATTAATTTCTTGGCCAGCAATCCATAGTGCTTTTGATTTTGATTCATTGATAAGCCTCTTGTGTATTAGCTTTAATCCTTTCATTTTTCCCTCCCCATTTTAACTAAGGAAATGACATTTCAGTGTGTGGAAGATTTTCAACAAAAAAGAATTGCACTAAGTTGATTTAGAAAATAATGGTTGTGGAAAATATGAACTTTTTTTTTTCCGAAGAAAATGACGGAAAAGAGAGAGAGAGAGAGAGACGCGGGGGGAGGGGGGGGGGGGGGGAATCATGCATGTTGGTAGTGGAGTCTGGACTAAATTTTCAACCCAAAACATATTGATGCTTTAGAAAATAAAGGTTGTGGAAAATATGAAATTTTTTGAAGAAAGGAAGAAGAGAGGAGAAATCATGATGTTGGCAGTGGACTAAATTTTCAACCCAAAAGCCAAAAGCAAAATTGATTCTGCCCAGGATCGAACTGGGGACCTTTAGTGTGTAAGACTAACGTGATAACCACTACACCACAGAATCTTGTTGATGCCAAACTTGCAATATTTTGAATAGGACCTTTACTAAGCCAAACTGTCCACTCGTTCTGTCTCTTGCAGCTCTTTATTCATCGAGTGATTTGAAAGAAAAGCCATAGAAGTTTCTCGGTGAATTTTTGAGTCCGTTTATGAGGGTCTCTGGGAGAGCTCTTCAAAATCAAGTTTTCCAGTGAAATTCACGAAATCTTGAGTTTTAAGAAGAATTTTTTTTTTTACTAATATATAAAATATAAAGAATAAAAAGAAAATTTATAATTAAAATCATTTTTATATAATATTTTATTAAACACTAAAGTAACAAATTGATTATATTATTTAGAATCTATTTCTCAATAATCAATTCTTTAGAATCAAATTTCCAAAACCTGAAAATGCACCAAATGGACTTTAGTGGTCCAAGATAATAAAATCCACTACATTTTAATGCATGTATTTATTGGCGGCACTTCTGTTGCTGACATATCCTATCCTTATAGTTATAATATAGACGTAGAACTCGCACACTTTTAAGGTATATATATATATATATATATATATATATATATATATATATATATGCAGTTGGGGTACCAATTCATAGGGCAAGTGTAACCATGACCAAAAACCAAAAAACTACTTGCATGTCTCAATAGTTTCTCTGCCAATTGAGGACAGAACTCTTGACATTAGTAAACAAATCTTTTCTTTTCTGTTTTTTGGCATTTTGCAGGGTAAGTGTAACCTCGATATGAGCAGAGCCATGTAATTTCCCCTGGTAAGAACAGATGATGCAGGATTTGCACCATCAACTAGAAATCATGCATCCTTTTTTTTTTTCTGGGCTAAGTGAAATCATGCATCTTACTAAGAATAACATGGAAAAATACGAGGGAAATACTTGCAACGACACCCCTTTTTTTTTCCCTTTTCTTATCAGTACTGGAAACAACACGTGAAAAAGCTCTATTGAAGCAAATCATCAATTTCACCATTTACCGTGTCTGAGGGATAAAAAATGATAACAAAATTTTTAATTATGAAATCTCAACTACACAACCAACACAAAACTAATCCAAAATTGACGATCAAAACAATGACCTAAAGGGGGGAAATTCCCGATAGTTTTCCTCTCTCTCTCTCCCTCCCTCCGGAGCTCAGAGTAAAGCTTAAGACATTCTTTGTGCAGCCTCCTTAGCTAAGAGTTTCTCCTTTGCTTTGCTCTTGGCCTGAGATTTGGAACCCATGATGCCACCTCCCCATTTCTTCCGATACTCATCATACTTATCATTGAAGTTTGCCTAATAATATCAACCAATCCAATAAGAGAAGGTGAGAGTGTTTACAAATTTCCAAAATGAATAAATAAAAGGGAAAAAAATACAAGACAAACAAAGAAAAAGTGGTAAGCTCATAAAAAGAAAGCGTGTGTTTTCTGCAGGCCTAGTTTCCCCAACACGTGAGTGAGCCAATCTGATTGTGAAAGTAAAGATATTGAATCCAAATCTAGTGCTATTGTTAGCAATTGATTCTCACCTTAACTGCCTCCACAATTTTGCTGAATTCCAACTTATCTTCATTCTTTACTGATGTAAGACACAAAGCTGAAGCTGTTTTCTTGTGGACAACCTATTCAAACACAACAAGAAGATAAATCAAATGCAAGCCATTGTCTCAAAAGTTCAAACCTGAATGATTGAAATGCTCATTCCATGAACAGAACAAGTGAGGGAGAATCACCGCTCCTAGACGTGATTTGCCCTTCACAATTGCATAAGGTATCTCCATTTTCCGGCACAAGGCAGGCAGCCAAACTACGAGCTCAATTGGGTCAACATCATGTGCAATAACCACCAGCTGGGCCTTGTTCTACAGAGATCAAAAAGCAAAAAAATAATAGGCTGTTAGGGAATAAAATTGGAGCAACTGTACTCAGCAATTGACTAACCAATTTTTTTTTTTTTGTTGGGGTGGGGTAAGAAATTGGCAATCCAAATCACATCATAATATAAAGGCAAGTGGAAGTGCAAGGGCAAAGCCTTAATTATATGCCACTTGAAGGGGGCACGTGCAATGCGTGTTCTCCTCTTATTTTTCTTTTCAATCATCTTTATACATTAGACTCTCACAATGACAAGTGGCAGCAACCTAAAAATTCAGACGAAAACTATTCCCATACCAAAACTGCTTGTTTTCTTTTCACTTATTTTTTTTATTAAAAAAATGATTTCCAGGAAATCAGGGTGTTGGCTTAATAGGACAGAAGAGTTGTAAGATTCTATTGAGGAATTGCAAAGGGGAAGGCAAATAAAGGAAGTGTTGAAGGCAACCGCCCAACATGCATGTCTCTGAACCAACATTTAGAATATATTACACACATGTTACAAATATGTATGTACATGTGTTTGTGAATTACACAAGCATCTGAAATTTCCAACAAACCTGGTATATCCAAACAAATCAAATTAAACAGTTAATGATAACATGTGATCATGCCAAACGTATCATCTAAATATGAAATGGAAATACCAAAGGCAAACAAGGTACCTGCTCAATGAGGTAAGTAACATGATTAAGCCCATATTTTACAACAATGGGTTTCTTTGCTTCCACAGTCTTCCCCTCAGCTTCAGCTTGAGCTCTTTTAAGAAGTCTTTCCTTCTTAGCAGCCTTATCCTCGGGCCTATATTTGAGCAACATCTTAAAAAGACTTGTAGCTGCAACACAAAATTCAAGACAAGTAGAATTCAGGACACCACAAAAACCAAATTGCATATAACAAGATTTTATGATTAGAACAATTGAACTCCTCAAGCCACAATCTAGGTTAAGTCCATAACAATAATTCATTGTCCTTGCATGCCTTTATTATATTAAATGACAAAGTTATAAAACATAAGAAAACTCATGTTCGAAATGAAGATAACACAATTGAAATGAACAAGAAATGAGAAGACATTATAGCAAATTTACCGAGGTTCTTGTCCAATGTCTTTGTGAACTGGTTCAAAGCAGGAGGAACCTTCAACCGTTGCTTCAAAATCCTCCTTTTTCTCTGGATACGAACAACTTGTGGCCATTTGACAAATCTTGTCAAATCCTTCTTTGGTGGTAAAGCACCACCAATCCCAAACTGCTTTGGTCGCTTCTCAAATAAAGGATTCACAATCTTTTCCTGCAATCACAGCCAAGTAAAAAGAACACATTGCAATTGTTGAAATCAAATTACTTGTAAATGAATTGGGAAACACAAACTGAAAAATATGATTGAATAAAACAAGTTGCCATATTTTTTTAGAAAACTTTGGAATAGCTACTAAAATATAGAAAAAGACAGCATAAAGTCCAATTCAGCCATATTACAAACCCTCTTCTTTTTTTGGACCCAGGGGGGTGGGGTGTATGCATCAAGTGTTAATAAAAGAACCATGCAAGTGTGTGATAGGTCAACAAGTAAAAGACGTTAATCAGGACCAGATTCTTAAGTAGTCAAGCTTAAAACATGGTCCTTTTTTGATAGAACAATTGGTCATTTTGACAACTCTAATTACTCTGAAATTGCATCTATGCTGATCAAGCTATACATTGCATTCACACATACACAAGCATTGATAACTATTGCATTCATATGTGTGTGCATATACTAGTTTTGAACCCACAAAGGCATGAACTGTTGGGAACCATGCCGTTGGAACAAAAGTATGCTCTTTGCTCGGAAGAACATGAAAACTATCTTTACTTATAGTTATCCCACATCGGATAAAAACAAAAAAATTGGAGACTTGTGTGCTTATAAAAGCACCTCCGCTGTATGAATTCTAAACATTCATTGCACATCAAGTAGGAATGAAAGATAAGAGAGAATATAAGTCTATACAATCACTCTCCAAGAAGAATACATGGTGCAAAAGGGTTTGTTGCACGTGCATATTAATATCAGTTTAAGAAGTTCTTTTGCATGTCTCTTGCATCAATGTAGTTCCTAAGAATTCTAGACATTCATCCCACATCATATAAGAATGAAAGATTAAGAGATTTAAGTCTATAAACTCACTCTCCAAGAAGATTAGTTGGTGCAAAAAAGTGGTAAAAATCTAACAAAGCTCAACTTCCGCTTTCACTATACACACACATATAGATATAGAGAGGGAAGAGAGAGAGAGTGAGACGTTACTACTTACAGACTTCTTCTTTGCCGCAACTGGGGCCTTGCCACCTTTTTTAGGAGCCTGTAGAAGTCCAAAAAATATATATAAAAATTTGTGAAAGATAAGGACTGTACCAAACCATGACAAACATAGAACTTTATTTAGATTGTTATTCCATCTCACATCAAATAAAACCTCAAAATTCATAATTGCAAGTGGTCTAACAAATCAAGATTCAAATCCATGTATTTAATTTTCAGTGTTACAATTTGCATTTTGCAGCTCATCAGCTACCATGTCGCAGGTAAAATTCAATATGGAAAGCATCAATCCAAATTATTCCTACACTCCTGTATTTCCAAAACAGGAGTTTGAATCTTCCATAGTTCCATCTGATCATTGGCTGCAAGTTTGAGCTCATTAACCACAAAGACATTTAGTTCCCCTTTAAATGAGGACCCTTCCAAATATATGTTTGAGACAAAAACAAGAAAAATGGATTGTATACATTAACATTTTAACACTGAAACAATACAAGGCACCCATATAGTGCCAGTGCTAAGCCAGACAAAAAAAGGGCCAAGTTCCCTGCTTCATTTCAATCTGAGACTAATTTTACTAGCAAATCTCATGAGTGGAACCAGGACTTCAAGATTAGTTTTTGTATATTAACAATAAGTTAAGCAAGATTCATTCAGCTAAATTGAAATGTGCTCCAGACCCAAGATTTATAGCATAATCATTTTCCATTCAATGATTCTTTAGACGAGCTGGGGCTATGCCCATCATAAGTCAATTGAGCATAGATTACCGGCTCTCATTACAAGAAGAAAAATGGCACCAGACCTGAGTTTCAGAACTCATATACAAGTCCATAGAAACACATGCAACAATCATAACCGAATCTGAATCATTGTTGATTTAATATTCATTGTGGTTGAATTTCCATCTGTAAGTATTCAAAACATACTTTCAAGTTAACGATCAGTGCTTAGACTGACATCACTCAGAAATATCAAAAGCATTGAGATACTTCCATAGATATAATTCAAATGCGTAATTGTTTGGAGAGAACTGCAATTGTAAATTTTTGCAATGTCACATAATTTTGTAGTACTTAATTGCATGAATTCTCACTTAAATAACGTTTGCCATATGAAAAGGGGCCCATTTAACCATTTCTAGAAACCTATTTTTTTATCAAATTAAATCAAAGTGAATATATCTTAATTATCTACTTCCATAAACTATTTATATTTTGCTTCAACAGAATATATTACGCCAAACAGAAGGCAAAATTAGCTCTAATGACGATTGTAATCAACTTTGCATTGAAATTTATCATCCATCAAGGGTTCTTAACATATCGTATTGGCAATTGTTGACAAATATCAGTTTCACGGCTTAAAAAATCACAAAAAAGAGATTAATAAAAGAAATTAAGGAAAATTATAAAATTCAATTGTATCAAATGATTGTGTTCACATCAACACTAACAAAAAAGAGATTATACAGGTTCAGGGATGTGTATAGAATTAAAGTAAACTGAGACTATATATACAATTATAATATATGTGCGTATATATAGAGACTAGAGAGTCGGACGCAATTAAAGAAACAGTAAGTCGAATACCATTTTGCGTTGAGAGGTGAAGATAGAAACACCAGCTGATGCCGCAGGAGGCAAAGAGAACAACGTTGCGGCACTTGTAAGCAGGGTTTTATTCTTTGCAATAAAAAAGGCCTAAACCCTAAATGGAATTTGCAAAAAAGTCCCTCTTGGGACGCTAATTTCAATACACTCCTCTAAACTCTGGCTTTTAACCCCCAGCCCTCAGCTTGCCATTATTGCCAATTTGCCACAGTCGCCATAGGCCCACAAGTTAAAATTAGTGTCCCCAATGTTTCATATTAAAATGGGTAAATTTGTTAATATATAATGGGTATCATTCACTCAAGTTTAAAGTTGCGTTGAAAAAGTTAGATGGCCAAGTCATTGGCAAAGTGGATAGAAATTGATTTGGTGTTGTGATGTAAAATTGAAGGTAACAAATAATTGCACGAGAAAATATTCTAAGTTTATAAATAAAAATTTTAGAAGATTTTAAACCATACAAACAATAAAGTACTTAAGCTCTAAAAAGTACATTTTTAATCAAAAATATTTTTTATTTACAAATAGACAAATGAGAGTATGAATAACAATTTTCTTAATTTCTTTTTGTCAAAATATCAAAGTTATAAGGATAAATTCTTCATTTTTAAAAAAGATAAATAAATAATATTAGCACACAAAAAAATCCGATCAACATTTTTCGGTCAATTTAGGTTAAATTTGTGACAAATTGTTATATTATAAAAATAATCAGTGTAATTAATCAAATAATAAGGATACATCTTACAAAAATAATAAGAAATTATTATAATTTAATTATCGTAATGCCAAACTATCAATTTAATTCTGAAGTTTTTTTCCTTCTTCAAACAATAGAAGGGGAAGGGATTAGAACTCATGTTTTTTATGTTAGGAGTGATTATGAAACCAAGTACGAGTGATTATTAGAATAAGACATTAGTAACTTGACTAAAAGAATTTGCAGTAGAGTTAGGAGGCAATGGCGTCCCAAACTTTTAAAATATTAATTTTTTACTCTTATTTTTTATATAAAAATAAAATTAAAAATTAGGAGTTGCTTTCTTAAAATTTTTTATATTTTAAAAAAATACTTCTTTAGATTTTAATTTTTTGTAATCTTACCTCTTAAGTCCAAAGTCAAGATCTGTCACAGAAAATTTGATTATATCATATAGAACTAAAATGACTTAAGGATTTTGATTAGCCACAAACCATTCAAACAATTATGGTAGTGGTCATTGCAAATTTTACCAATGAAAAGATTGGTGTGTAATAAAACCTAAATCCTCTCAAAGTGAATTTTCTCCCCAATAATGATTCTATGTGACAAAGTGAAGTCTTTAAGTTATTTTCTTTCCCAATTCAATAATCAATATTCTCAAGAAGAAGTAATTCAACCAAAGAAGAGAAGAGAAAACCCATTGTACAAACATTTTAAATTTTGAGTAACAACAATATTAGATCGATACTCAGTTATTTTAAAAGTTCCAAGTTGATAGATAATGAACTTAACAATGTATATTAAGCGTCAACATTTTTTTTGAAATGCGATCTCACTCTACACGTAGAGAATTGGTATATAATAATACAAGGTGTTTCAAGTGCTAAAACGGATAAGTAAATGAAAACTTGTAACAAAAGATTATAAAATTGAATCTCAAACTTCTTGAAAATAAAATTTTATTTAATATTATATTAGATTATCGATTACAGATCTAAAAGCTTAAATTATTAGAAAATAGATTGATATTCATCGATCACTAACAATTTCAACTAGAATTTTGCTCTCCAATTCTCATTGACATCATTCACAATACATGCTATGGTGGCAATTACATCCATGAACAGAAAACGAAAAGGACAGGAAAAGAAAAAGAAAAGAAAAGAAAAAAAGAGCTACATGTGATACTTATTACTAGAGAATTTTAGGTGGAGTCATGGATAGATAACTACTTAATTAAGGAGAGGTTTTCTTTGAAGAAGATGCTGGAGGAATGTCAGGTGATGGTTGAAATCGGAGTGGAGGAAAAGGAAATGGAATGACTGCTGGGGTTGGTTGTGATGGAGTTGAACCTGGTACTGGTGGCAAATTGGTCAGTGGTGGTGAAGGCTGAAATGGGTTTGGAGGAAGTACTGAAGGTGGTGGCCGGAATGGGTTTGGAGGAAGTACTGAAGGTGGTGGCCGGAATGGGTTTGGAGGAAGTACTGACGGTGGCCGGAATGGATTTGGAGGAAGTACTGACGGTGGCCGGAATGGATTTGGAGGAAGTACTGACGGTGGCCGGAATGGATTTGGTGGCAGTGGAATTCCAAAAGCTGTTGGTGGCGATGGCACAAATGGTATTCGGTGGAAAAACTCTGGTTGGGCTACCTTCTGTTTTGATAATTGAGATGTCTTTTTTCCAGGCAGTGGTGGGAAATATGGAAGGCCGGGAAGCGGCGGCAGAGGAGGGAGTTGTGGCAGTGGTGGAAGAATAGGAAGTTGTGGAAGAGGATGAAAATGATTTTTATCTAAGGGTGGTAGAAATGGGGTTGGTGGGTCTTGAATTGGGGGAGGAAATGTTGTATAATCAGGATTTGGAAATAAAGATTTCGTGAAATTGAATTTCAATTTCTTGGGGTTTTGGAAACTTGGTTTTTGGTTACATAGATTTGGCTGTTTGAGAGGTTTGAAAGTGAAAAAACCAGCTGAGAAAGTGTGAGTTCCATGGTTTCTTGACTTGAGATGGAGTGAAGATGAACTTGCTGTTGAGGCCACAGCACAATAAGGCTCACTGCTGCTGATTAGCTTCACAGAACAACCCTTAATTTTCTTGACATGTTTGCTAACTGAGAAAGGTAGATGAACTCTGAATTCTCCATATTCATTTGTTTTCACTTCTTCATGGAAACTTGGTTTTGAATTTGTGTCTCCACATTCAACTGCAACTGATGCCCCTGAAAACGCATTTTCAGACCACAATTTTAGCTCTCTTAAAACTAAGAAGGTAACTCCAAACTTTTCATATTTTTAAAGAATAAAAAAATTGGATAATTATAGTAACGTCTCCTCTGTTATCCTGTGTTATCTGACAATTACATAAATTTTTTATGTAATTTTTGATATTACACAAACAATATACATATTCTTCTTCTGTACAAAATCTGTCATCGACAATATAAGGACTTCAATTAAACATTTTTTATATTTTTAAAATACCTTATTTCACAAGGAAGGTTGGTATAATTATTTTTAAGAATCAAAATATGAAATTGATGCTTCGATTAATATCTGTCTCCTGATAATTTTGACCGATGAAGTTAGTGTAATATTAAAAATCACAGAGAATATTCCTTTAATGGTTAGGCATCACAAGTAAACTCAATATAATTATTTAAGAAAAAAGAGTTGGGTAGTGTTGAAAATTGAAATGAACCTGAAATGAAGTGGCTAGTTCTTGAGAACTCCTCTTGGAAGCATGTGTTGCAGTAAACAGTGCCAACCAGCACTGCAGATGGAAGCTTCTTCTCATACCTAGCCTCTGAAACATAATTAAATGTGAAACTGAGAATGATTATAGTCAGAAACAAAGACATTCTCAAACTTCTCAACCCTGCGTTTCTGTATATATATATAGATTGTATTAATGCATATACTTTTGTTTATATCCTTCTAGCTGTCTAAGGATAGCTATGAAAGTTGAGGCTGCTTCAACTTTTATATATAAGATGACCCAAAGGCTCATTATGTCAATCATGCAGAAACCAGTCAACTGCAAACTAGAAGCAGTGAATGTAGGTTAATTTCCTGGCCACCAAACAACGAAAAGGAAGGAAAATTTGGGATGGAAAGGTGAATAAAGAGAGGCAAACTGCTTGGTTTGCTTTGCTGTTTTTTGTAAACTTTATTGAGTTTGCTTGTTTCTTGGTGTTGGATTGTTTAGAAAGGGCAGTTGGGTCCCAGTTGGTTCACGGGACCCATATAGCAGATGCAAATTTCATGAGTTTGAATCTATGACCAGATAATAACTGAATTGGAGGAAGTGTTTGCATTGCATGGCTATGCTGTCCACACATTCCATTGATGACTTCGTAGCAACCAGGAGGAGAAATTTTTGTGTGAATCTCCTACACGGACTAAGTCAATTACACTCAGGTTATTTGGATGGGTTGTCTGATTTTAAAATAAAAATAAAAATAGTCAATAATTTGAGATAATTACACTGACTTTTTTTGTAAAATTTGAGAATTACAATAATATTTCTTACGATATTTAATATTATACTAACTTCTCATGTCAGAATTGTCATAAGAGAGATGTTACCAGAAATCATTAATTTATTGTTTTAGCCTTCCTTTGTGATCTTTCAAAAAAATAAGAAATGATAGTGTAATATAAAAACATTTTAGTTTATATAATTTTTTTTAGTTGAAATTTTAATACTGTGAATGACGGATTTTGTATAGAAGAAAAATCTGTATATTGTGAGTATAACAGATGAGAAGTTAGCGTAATTTCAAAAAATAAAGAAGAGAGTCTTGTAATTATTAGATGACTCAAGAAGAAGGTCAGTATAATTATCTTCAATAATTTTTATAATGAGAAAGTCCAGTATACTGTTTGTTAGATATTCTTAAAAATATTTTATGCAGATATGGACAGACTAATCAATTTGCGCCTTTTGGTTGTCTCCACCAACAGAGTTTTACCTAAGACATTTTTGAGGTTTCAAGTTTATCACTCAGTCAGTGCAAGACATTCTCCTGTCAATTTTTAATAAGCAGTGCTGGAATATATATGTTCTGTAAGTGCTGTGATAATGTAATAAACAGTCTTTTTATTTCTTATTAAATAGAGCTAAAAGGGATGGATTTGTCTCAAAGATGGTCTCTATCTTCTTCACGGGTGTTCTTAGATGGGAGCTCTCATCTTCACGAGATGAGTTAAGAAACATTTACTGATTAAAGTCATGTTTTCACGTACAAGCCCTTTTAAAGTTAAAACATTACACTACTCTTTCTAAAGTCCCGCCTCCAACATCATCCAAGGCAATTGAAAATAACTCCCTAGAAAACCCATTTTGTCGCTCTCAAATAATAAGCTTATCGAGCCAACTACTCTGATACTAAATTTGCTACACAAAAGTTATTTATAAAATTAATCTCTTTAAGGTTTTTTTTCCTAATAATATTAGCACAATTCATAAGAATATTAAATACCTTCCAAAGACACTTCTGTTTACCTGTAAAATGTTACAAAGTAACCTTTTTATTATAATTTTGTTTTTTTTTTTTATTTATTTAAAATCTTCTATCAAATAAACGTCTCTTGAAAAGATAAAAGCATTTTTTTAAGAAAAAAATGTTAGGCAAAATAGCATTGGTCAAACATCCACGATTTTATTGATTTGTAAGTTATATGCGTCGACATTTGAAATTCACACACCAATGAGATCACTTATGTTTGACCATTGCAACTAACAAAAGCACACCTCTTTTCTCAAATAACAAAGGTTTGACTCTTTTAAGAAAGAAGATCAAAACATGAGTTTAAGAAATTTAAAATCAAAATTGCTAGAGTCAATCAAAAACTCGGCTTATTGCATGATTTGCTTATAACCCAGAGAACGGCTGAACTGAATCATAAAATTTCAGAAATGTAAAGTCTCCACAGAATTATTGAGATAATGAGCTTCATTTGGAGGGTTACCATGTCCGTGTTCTGGGAAATTTGGGTTCCCAAAACAGAAGAAATTCCAGCCTTCCAGCCTGTTGGCAACATTGGCAAACTCAGAAGAACTCCTGCAGATGAGAAACACTAGAGGTAACTTGGTACCCATAATTATGATAAAGATGCCACAATTACAAACATATAATCAGACATACATATCTGTAATTAACACAAGTAATAAACAAATAGAATTAATTTACACTAAATAAAATGAAGATAACAGCCATGATCAATCACTTTCCATTCTTTATTTGATTTAATGTTCTCGTGTACAGAACAAGCATAATTTTTTGGGTAAATACAACAAGAGTCTGCTTCAGTAGTCATTGTCCAAGCAAAATACCCACCAATTTAGTTAAGAACAAATCGAGGATACAAAGTGACAGAACCCTTCTACAAATACTGATGTTACTGAAGCCGAACACCGATCTGCTTGACGATTCAACAAGAACAAGTAAGACAGGAAAGAATCAAACTAACAACACAATCTCTACAGCTAAATCACACTGCCCTTTTAATGGATTAATCAATGCCCGCAAGATATAATGTAGAAGAAACCCACCCTGAACCCAACTATAAATGGGTTATTATAAAAAAAAGATCCTTCCAAAGAAAAAACCATCCATGTAAAGTTAGTAGGGGAAGGAGAAAAGAATAATGAGGCTGCATGGCCTTGAACAAAAAGAGACTCCAACCACATCTATTCTCAGATGACAATACTCATGTCCCCGGGCATATATAGGGCCTGCAAAATGCTTCAAACAGATCTCCAGGTGGTACCAAAAGTTGGCACGAAAGTGGGAAAAGAATAGAGGGAAATGAGGGAAACTGCCAGAGATCCTACTGCTCAGAATGCCCAGAGGTTTTCACAGAAGTTCCTTGTCATAAAAAGCTAGAAGCTGCCTTCACATGCTTATCCCAAGCAGCAACATTTTGCCCATCAACTGTAACCCAGTCAACGACAGTTGATGCAGGTTGTTCCCACCATTCATCAAGCTACAAAAGAATGCAATGATATACATATTATTTTTCAAGTAATTAAAAAAAACAATGAACAAGCTTTAAAAAAAATGTAGAAGTTACAAATAGCAGGCTCGGTGACAAACGAGCAAACTGAAGTGGAAACAATGAAACATGTACCTTGCTATACTTGCTAGTTGTTACTCCCAAATTATTATTACTTTATACTCCTAGCACTTCATCATGAATATGGAGTTTGGGACACAGCAACAAACCGATAATTTAGGCCGGTGTGGGCACTACATTGTGTATTTATTCTTTTTTCCCAATTTTGATAAGTACTATATTTGTACTTTCAGATGTACCTTAGTTCGAGATATGTGTCTGTGTTTGTGTAAGAAACATAGAGAACATTCTCCACTAGTCAAATAGGAATTTACTTGGCTTTAGTTGTAGAAAAATATAAATGATACATTTAAGCAACAGTCAATATTGGAAAAAATTACTTTGTAGTGTGTAACAAGGCATAAAGTGCAGGTTCTCCTACACACTTCAAAATTAAAGACAAGTGAACACATTTGAAAGTGTCTGAACCAATGAAGACATTGTGAATACGATAAGTTGATTCTTGACCAGAGAAGGTATCTAAGTTCCACAAGGAAACTAAACCATGTCATCTTGTTTTCCCATTAGATATCAGAAGGAATGCCATCCTGCCATCATGATTGCCGACAGAGCAGACACATACAAAAGACCCTTTTGCCTATCTTCTTTGACCACCTTTTAGGACTTGAGTGTGAACGGAAGAGGGGGAGAAAAAGAGAGACACGAACAGCGGAGAGACTCTGATTGTAGTTGCCAAGGACTATCATTATTTACGATGATTTCTAGCAGCATCTTATTTTTCCAAAACAGTTCATGCAAAAAAAGAGCTTTTTTATAAGTAAAAAAATAGGGCTTTGTGAAACCATAGAGGTTGTCTCTCTGTACCTATATCTCTTGCTTTTTTGAATATGCAAATATGCAATATCAACTGTAAATCGCATTTTCTTTCAATTGAACTTTTGATTGAAACCATCTAGAATTTAGTGTTGGAAGTATTGTGATCATCATGGTTCCTCTACAGGTTTTGCTGAAATGACAGATTTCACATAAAATGTAGCAATCAAACATTTGATATGAACTTTGTGAGATGTGTAACACCATGTGCAAATTATTTCCAGTGTGTATATGATAGGTCTAGCTGGTGAGTTTAAAAGCAAAGATCAACAGTATCTGAGTTCAGATGCATTCACCAAGGGTACATCATATAGTTTTCTTCTGTAAGCTCTTGGGAATGTAATTCTTAAAAAAAACTATTGAAAGCAATCAACTCAAAGAGGGTTGTTGCAGTTTAATTAACAAAGACCCTCCATCCCTCTTTCCTAGTTCCCCAGTCAAATACCATAATTGCTTCCTACATAAAATCTGCTAAAAAAATCTCCAGCTGGTTTGGGACAACCTCAAATGATCTAACATCATGGGTGACTGAGAAATTGTTTTTTTCCTCTGTATAAATTTCTTTGTCATAATTTTTATGTCAATGTGTCATAGCTTTGGCAACTCCCACACAGTTCTGCCCAATTACTGTAATTCAGTGGGCTTAGGCTCTAGTGGATGGCAGGAAACCTGTTAATAATAATAATAATAATTAATTAACCATAAATGAGATGACTTTAAGCAGTGGTAGTTATTTACCAAGCCCCTGACATATTTGCAATCTTCCAGGCATTTTTGAGCATTCAGAATTGCAGTCTTTAGTTCAGGTAACCACTTCTCTGAAACAGTTTTCTCTTGTTCAGCAGCCAAGTTCAAACAGTAATTTGTCGTCCTGCAACATGTAGTGAATGAACATAAAGCAAGCCGTGTAGTTATAACATCAGTAAGAGAGTGTTTGTGTTTGTGCTTTGTGTATGAACATTTAAACTTCCAACCAAGTGAAAGAACAGATCCGCAAATGCAAGGCAAAGCAGTATGGCCCTAATTAATTAAACCCAATTGTCAGGTCTTTGCCTCCCGCCTTTGGGCTAAAAATGCCATACAAGTTATCAACTGCACTTCTCAGTGGGTTCCCTTTGCCATTAAATAAAAGGATTAGACATCTAGGGTAAAAGGGAAAAAAAAATTTAAGCACCTAGTTCGATGGTTACATGTTAGAATGTCCAACAGGAAATTAGGAAAAGTAACTAGTTCAGCTGTACCTTTCATATTCTTGTTGTGCACGGTGAGCATGATTTAACAATGCATGACCACTTTCGACAAGATCACACCTAATATGGACCAAATTAATTGCCTTCGCCAAGTCCTCCAACACGCAAGCCTCGGAACCACGAAGCTTCAAACAGAATTCCAAAGACTCTAAAACTGATGCTAAACCAGCATCTGAACCTTCCAAACCTAATAATACATTATAAATTAGTTGCTAAAGGATGAGAAGAAGAACAGAGGAAAATACTCCCATCAAGTAGGAAATCATAGCATTTCAAAAATTTTAAGCAAATGATGAGCATAACTCATAAATTTATGAAGTCATAACATTTAATTCTGCAGAAATCTCTAGGTGATGATACCAAAGACCTGGGATCAAATCCTGCCTTCATCCGGGTTGGGGAGTTTGTGGGCAAGGGGAGGGGGGCTATCCCCATTGTGTGTAGCTCAATCCCAATCATTGGAGGGGAAAAAATTCATATAAATCTAAGTCTGGCTGTTTCTTCCCTTCTCATTTCCTTTTTCAAACCCTAACAAGTAAAGTATATTGAAATAGGAAAAGAGGATAGGAAGGATGACATGCAAATCCATCAGTGCAGAAGCAGTACTTTACCTAAAAGGAGCTAGCAAGTGGCAGTTCAAATACAAGTCTAGTAAGACAACACTAAACAATTATTTTTTGAATTCTTGCTCAATTAACTAAGAACATTTATCTCAAAGAAGAAAAAAAAAATAGCTTGTGCACCATTAATTGAAAAGATGGAATAGTTTTGGTCAAGAAGAATTGAGTCTTGAAGCGACACTGCTGTTATGCACCCTGATGTGTCTATTAGGTTTCTTTCACCAGCTTTCCCTTTTTTCTTTTTCTTTTATTTAGGCTATGGGGTAAACCTTCAGTAAAGATTCATTTTAAAACATTGATAAATCAGTTCCATACGTAAACAACACAAGAAGATTAAGTGCATAAACCCTTTTCTCTCAAGTAAATTATGCAATTAGTTAGAATAGGATTGTTTGGTACCGATCTCTCAATAAATCTCAAGTTACCTACAATATTATTCTCTATGAATGGTCACTTTTATTAGTGTTGTCAAAGGCGAATAGAAGCACCATTAGGCAATAAGGCGAGGCGAGAATGAGGCGTAACGCCTTGGCACACTACAGGTGAAGTGACTTTAGAGAGGTGTTGCCTAAGTGATCACCTCAACTAAGGCAAAAAGTATTGAGGCAAGAGCCTACATGTTCCCATGTATCTTGTCTTGGATATTTTTTTCCAAATAATATTTACACAATATAAAAGAAGCAAAAAGTGAAGAAAAAGCTTAGAATGGTCCTCTTAAAATTTAAATGCGTCATGTCATTTTTTAGATTAAAATTCTATGTTAATGAATATTATTACATAAGATAATGTTTAACTTACAACTAAGAAGCACAGGCACATACACAGACACAGAACACCAATACGACATAACATGGACACGCAAACACTTGATTTCTAAGTAAAGTAGAACATTGATACATGAGGGACACTTGAATATATATATACATATACATGACTAAATAAATAAAAACTTAATATTACTTCAATGTATCCTAATGTGTTCAAGATGTATCCGCAATTCAAAAAAAACAAAAAAAAAAACATTTGGACACTCTTTTTTTGCATGTCCAACACATGCCTAGGACGTGTCCGAACGTATCTGTGTCTAGCATGAATACGTCGTGAGTCCAAAATCAAAATAGAGTGTTTGTACTTTAGACTTAGAATAAATGAACTATTAATGTAGTTTTTTTGTTTTTATAAATTAGCGTCTTGCAACTCTTGCTTCATTGAAGCTAACACTTTTTTAATACTCATTTTTCAGGCAATGTAGGACCTTTAATGCCTTTTGTCTATAACTACATTGACTTTCATGAATTCTAATATTTTAGATATGAAAACTTTCCAAGGGTCGCTTACCCATAAAAAAAAAACGGATTCCAAGAATTTCCTAAATAGTAACCCCACATTGTTCACTTTAGACAAGATTTGTGTCATAAAGACATAACAATAGCTATGAAGCACATACACTCTATTTTGGCTTACGTCTCCATGTTGAAGACCGACACTCTCGGACACGTGTCGGACACTTGAATCATGGATGTTGATGAATAAATAAAAAAGTTCTTTAATTTTTATTTAATGGTTTTGTTATTTTAATTTCTTAGTAATATATTTTTGATTTGTGTGTTTTTATGTCAAATTTAATTGATATTACGTTAGGACTTTTATTATATGATCATATAAAATATTAAAAAAAATTATATATATATTCAACATGTCTGTGTCCGTGTCCTACTTTTTTAAGACAAACGTATCTGCGTGTCTGTGTCGTGCCGTATCTCGTGTCTGTATCCATGCTTCTTAGAGCAATAGTATAAGATTAAATGTTGAGTGCACAACAAAGAAAAGATGGAGGAAAGAAAAAAAAGTAATGAAATGAGGGTCCCCACTGCAATATTCAAAGTAAGAGCCCTGCTGAGGATATGCATAACTGCTAAGTCATTGCACAGGTATCTTCTTCTTCGGAGAGGCAAACTCCCAGCTTGTGTAAGATTGGAATTCATGTAAGAACCACTTGGTTTCTGTTTTTCTCAGACATTGTTCTAGATAAGCTTGCCAAGGCCATCCCACCCCGGTTTTTTTCTAGCCCCACCAAACTTAGGAATGGGACAAGTTTGGTGAAAATTATTTTTATTCTTGGTGTGGAGAGGAGAGGGCAGCCCCATCTCAAACTCATCCTGCTTCCATCCCTTGATGGGCTACATAGATTTTTTTTTTAAAAGGTAACTATACAATGTCAGTCCCCCTAATGTAGGATGACAAATATTAACCTAATATTTGGCATTATTCGCATAAAGTTATTGCTCTCAAACTTGAATTTGCATTCTTACTCTTGACAACCCAAACTTTGACCATTGCACCAAGCACCTATAGGCCATACAAATAGTGCTTCCACATTTGCTAGTCCCACACTAACCATTTATTGGACATTATACAATTGAATGCCATCAGCAAGATTTTATACAGTTTGTAAACCATCTGAGCCACTGTCAACTTTGGCAACAAATCCTTCTTGAAGGTTCCAGGTCTCTTAACTATAGATTTTTTTTAAAAAAAATCAACCAATAGATGCATGAAACCAAGCAATATTAAGGCATATTTCCACAAAGATAAATAAAAAATTCACCAGCAGGATATTGGAGGGCAGCAGAAATGCGGCATATGGAAGGAATTGCGGATGGATCTCTGGCACCAGCTCTTGCAGTCAGCAGAGCAGCATTCTTCTCTGCAGCAGCAACTGCTTCAGGTCCTGCAGATCCATTAGCACCCATGGACTCCAAGAGCACCTGATTGAAAATTAAAGGGCATGTAAGCAGATTTGACTTGCAAAGATGTATTGATTGAATACAGGATACATAAACCAAATTCTTGTGTGGTCATTGCATATAATATTAATAAATATAATAACATTATCATAACAATATTAAGATGAATATAAGAACATCCAGAGGGGGGGAGGGGGAGGAGAAGGCAGTAGAGGCACAAAACAAGAATGACTTCATTACTAAAGACTAAAGAGAGATAAAGTTGGAATGACGTGATTTTTTTCTTTGCATATATTAGAAGAAGCCTCTGTTTATTGATACAGGCCTGCAGAAACACTCTTTCCTCAGCTATAAGTTTATAACACATTCAATGATATGATAACAGGAAAATTTAAGAACCAATGACATATAGTTGTAGACATGGCAACCATTCAGCAAAGTGGGATTTGCCATAAATGGAAGTCATATAGATCGCAATGTTGAGATTAATACGATCAGATACAAGAAAATCTTATCCATCCCCTTATCTTATAGCCATTTATTTCAACCTCAAAAAATGAATGTCAACATATCATGGGCTGACATGCAGTAGAGATCACAAAACCATGACACACTTTTGCAGGCATAACCTATCAGACTGATAGGTTTCAAAATCCTGCACGAGAGCAACTCATATTACTATGCATGTCTCATAGAGATCATATTCACTGTGGTACTATGATATGTAAACTTGAAGGTGAAACATAGATCACTTTGGGCTTTATTGAATTACTTTGTGATGATTTTTATTGACAAGTTCAACTATATGGTGGACAATTTTCTGTTCAGGATTTATAATGTGAGTCTCGCACGATATTTTCCAAGAACAGCATCCTTACAAATGGGAATACATCCAATAAAATGCACGTCAACATATCAAGAATGCACTGATATGTACTTATAGCACAAACCATACAAACATTTGCATGTGAAACCTTTTAGAATGATAGGCCAAAAATCCTGCATGACAGCATTCATATTGCTACATTGTGAGAAATGCTCCACACAGGTTTATTGTTAGACTAGCAAGATATGTCTCAAGAATAGCATCTTATAGCCAGCAATACGTTACTTTTTCAGAAAAGTTAAACAGTTTTGCAGAAGTATACTCGTTATTACACTTAGCACCAAACAACAACCAATAGACAAAAAGTAAAAAGGTACAAGAAACAAAAAGAAGCAACTACAATACATATATAAAAAAAAGAATTTACCTCAAGATGGAAACCTCCCCCCAAACACCAGAGAGACAGAGAGAGAAGAAAAGTATTTTCTACTCATTAATTTATCCCCAATTTGATGCTTTAGCTCATAAGAAATAGGAGTCGGAAATTTTGACAATACATCCCTCTCAAGGTAGTCTCTTATGTGTTCAGATAATTAGTTACAAGTCACTTGAAAGAAAAGGCTCTTTGGTCAACACCAGAAGGCATGCATTAGAAGTATGCAGTTTTGATATGTAAATGTAATTTGCCAACACTAGCAGCGTTTATTAAAATGTGAACACATGGCCTGCAAAAGATTGATAATACCAGACACTTGACCCCTTTTCATGATAGATAAGTACCAACAACTTGATCTTAGCCAAAAGGCCAAGAAACCATCTACATTTCAATCTCCACTGCCATGTATTCCAATACGACACCTTTATATATCTCTCTCCATGTTAACAGAACACTAAGTATTATCACAATTATCTGCTTGACTTTAGGTGAATGAAACAGTCATAAGATTTTTTTCCTTAATCCCAACATATCAATAATTATTTCTTTAACATTATTTAAACATACTTCCGATTGCAGCCAAAAGCCAAAGTATACAGATATCCATCTCCACTGCAATGTAATCCAGTGCAACATCTCTAAATGTCTCTCTCCTTGTTAATAGAAACTACCTACGAGTACTATTACAGCCATGTACTTGACTCTAGGTGCATGAGACAGTTAATAAGATCATCTCTTACTTAAGCCCAACATATAAATAATTAATTCATCAATAAATCTAAACACACTTCTAATTGTGATTTATGCATCCAATCTTTTAGTGCCACACCTAAAATCAAGCACTCTCGACTGCATCAAATCTGAATATCAATTTCTGATATTAAATATAGTAGACTGAGTATATCATATCAAGAAGGCGATCGCGGTAAACACAACATTTTCCTAGCCAAACAAAATAGCTACTTCACAAGCCTAATATTACTTTGTTATAGCAGTCCATTACAGCAATCATAACCAGAATCTGAAACCTGCCCTGATCTTTTTTTTTATAAATACCCTGATCAATATTTCCACATAGCAAAACAATACAATAGCATCATCAGAAAACTGGAATACCTAGTTACTATAGTCGGCAGTTATGATATGATTGTCTATAAAATTGCACCGTTCAGCTCACAGACCTGTGGGGTTGATGGAAGCATGTAGAGACTATTATCAGGACTTCGATAAAAGGCTGACATTTCTTTATCAATAAGATCTTTTGCACTATTTGATATGTCCACGACAACTGTGCATGCTGGAATTATGGTGCTTGCTGCATACTCCCTTGCAGCCAATGGCTGCTGATTCCAGAATGTGGCAGCATCCTACAAGGAAAAAGAAGCAATATAAGAATGTGTTATTCCAGAATGCGGCAGCATCTTACAAGGTAAGAAATCAATATGGGAATGTTATATCTAACTTATCCCCACTCCTCTCTTCATTTGCACTCCAAAAAGCATGATTTTAACCATTAAACAAATAATATTTTGGAGCACAAGTGGATATGAAGGCATGGGAATACCTATTCCCTAAAAAAATAAAAGTGTTATCTAACATCCTTTTAGTCTGTTTGGTTTGCTTTGGAGTGTCATAAAAGCTGCCAGTTCGAAAAGTGTTATCTAACATCCTTTTAGTCTGTTTGGTTTGCTTTGGAGTGTCATAAAAGCTGCCAGTTCGAAATGTAAAAGAATTTCTGATCAAAAAAGATAATTGAAAAGTGATAGTGGAAATAATGAGTACAAGGGATAAAAAAACAATGAGGTGAGGAAAACACACACAACTCCTGTCCACACTTTAATGAAGTATATGGATAAGCATTTTCCTTTAGAAGGTATGTTGCTTAAAATTAAAACATTCTAAAAATGGAGAGAACTAGAAGAAATGCCAAAAATAAAGATAACATAATCCCATTGATACAACATTCCCTGTAAACAATCATCTAACTTATTATCATAGTTAATTTTGAGTTGGGGAACTGCAATAACTTCAGATGAGCAACAAACTACAGGGTATTTCCCTATATGACGAGTCTGTTGATAATATGGAAGTGCTCATGCTCTCTTTCCTCTTTCATTAGTGAACTGACAACAAAATGCAACCACAAGGTCCAGAATGCAAACCTATTGATTTCCCAGAATGAGGCCATACAAAAATATTAATCATTCAAAATGAAAATGGAAAAGTGAATGGATATATGTAAATTGATTATGTTTTAGCTGGCTGTGATCAAATAAGTGGAATCAGTTTATCACAGCAGCTAAAACATAATTGAAACATTAGTTGCCGGTATTCAATTTGAAAAAACAAGATTACTGGTTGGGACAATTTTCCCATCAGTAAGATAGAGAACTGCAAGGCTTCAGTTGAGGTATACGACCAACTGACGAGAATATAACACACTGGTATTGTGACATCAGTTGTAAGTCAATGCCCTAACTATCTGATGCATACCCATTACTAACTAACAGATACTAAGAGATTTTAGAGTAGAGATATCTTACCATGTTAGCCCTAAGCAAAGCAGTATATATGGATTCAAGTTCAGATCTGCGAGCATCAAATTCTTCAATCTTTTTTGACTTCTTTCTCAAAGAATCCTCAGCCTCCTTCCTCTCTGAACATAATCTATTCAGCCGTTGTACTTCGGACATTAATGTATTCAAGCTAGCCCTCAATCCAGCAGCTTCCCTTTCTTTGGCCCAAACTTCCAACTGCACAAAGAAAAGAAAAGAATTGCTAAGAAAAAACTCTTACAGGTACACTAAGGATAACAGATGCAAACCAGTCACAGACTCTTAGCTATAGCTAGAAAGATGAAAATTAAGAAAAACTAAATGTAATTGAAATTTTGCCAGTATGTAAATAAATTCGCAAATAGATTAACAAAGGAAAATTTCCTATTAATTAAAAAGTAACTATTTTAGAACGAGATTATAACATTAATGTTGCCTAAGACTAAAGCAGATCTAATATGTGGCTCACTGGAACGTAGAATTATTTGGCAGATTGGATTCTTGTTCATTGGAAAACTGTGAATGTTTCTATTTAATACTGACAAAGAACACAAAAGAAGAAGTGGGTAGAAAAAAAGACAACTAAGCCATCATGAAAACGCCAGCTATATAATTCACACCGCTCAAATGAGCCAAAAAAAAAGTAACTGAAAAATTCAAAATAAAACTTAACTAGAACAGAATATCCAAGTGGATAGGGATTGGCCTCAACTAGCAAACATCACCCGGGCAATTTTTTGATAAGTAAGAAGTATATTAAGAGAGCCCAAGAAGGGCACCAAAGGCAAGAGCCCAAGAAGATTACAAAGGTCTTAACAACCCCAAAAAATCCACAAAAGAGGAAACATTAACAGGGAAAGCCTCTTTGGCCCAAAAAAATAAACAACGCAAAAACGCATCTTTGAAGAAGGGGGCAGAGAGCGCCTCATTTTCAAAAACGCGGTGGTTTCTTTCTCTCCAAATACACCACAACAAACAAATAGGGGCAAGCCTCCAAATTCTCTTGATCTCTGCTGAAGGGTTGTGCCCTGTCCAAGCCAAAAGAAGATCCCTGACTGAGCCAGACATAACCCAGGACACTCCAAAGAGGGCAAAGACAATGTTCCAACAACTCCAAGACACCGGGCAATAGATGAGAAGATGAGCCACTGTTTCCTCTTCTTTCTGACAGAGATAGCACCTACTAGCCAAGAGGAAACCTCACTTTTTCAGATTATCCGCAGTCAAAATTGCCTTCCAAGAGGCTTCCCAGGCAAAGAAAGAAGCTTTAGGGGGGGCTTTAGAGTGCCAAATAAGTTTCCAAGGGAAAAGAGGTCTTTCCAAAGACACCAAGCACTTGTAAAAAGAGTTGACAGAAAAAGAATTTTTGTTGGGCAACCACACCCTCTTATCCTCCCTCCCTTCCATAGCATGGTAATGACATAAGTGACCAAGGAAGGAGCCCACCTCCACTAACTCCCAATCAAAGAAGTTTCTCCTAAAGCGAGGAGTCCAGACCAGCTTATTCCCAACTCTGTCCAAGTAATCGCAGACCAAGGCCTCCTTGTTGCTAGCCAGAGTGTATAAAGAAGGGAATTTCATCCGAAGAGGCATGTCACCACTCCAAGTGTCATTCCAGAATTTAACACGACCACCATTCCCGATAACAAAGCAACAATTATCATTGAAACTGCTCCATCCCTTTCTAATAGGGCCCCACAAACCGCATCCCTGAGGCCCCTCCACACTGCCCGAGCACCAACCTCCATTATCAAAACCGTACTTAGCAACAATGATCTCTTTCCAAAGCTCCCCAATGCTTACACCGAACCTCCATAACCATTTCCCTAAAAGAGCTGTGTTGAAGAGACCCAAGTCTTTCACCCCTAGACCCCCGAGAGACACCGGCTTTTTGAGCTTATCCCAAGCCACTAAGTGAATCTTCCTGCTCTCTCCTTCATGACCCCATAAGAAGTCCCTTTGAATCTTCTCAAGTCTTCTGCTGACTGACTTTGGCATGGTAAAAAGAGACATGAAATAGGTAGGGAGGTTAGCCAAGGTGCTTTTAAGATGGGCATTGGAATGGATTTGCAACACATTGGAAGCCTTCTCAGAAGGTCGAACGCGGATTGTGTTTCCGATCGGAGTGAATGGACGCAATAGGAGTCTTTTCTTGCGAAAAGGTTCCAACCGGAAAGGAAAATTCATGAGGATAGAAGGCCGCTCGGTGAGAGGAATCCACTCAGTTTTTTTGCCGGAGGATCAAACCCACGGGGGTTGGTCGATTTATATCATTGGTGATTTAACTTAAAAGAGCCTATTTACCCACAAATCAAGATATCAAATGTTGGGGAATTTTCCTAAAATTAACCGTTTCAGCCAATAGTCATATCCATTAGGAATACACCTCTTCACCAAGAGTTTCTAGCCAATAGTTATGTCCATTAGATAGACACCTCCTTACCAAAGGCTTTGCGTTGCTTCACATTTAATAATGGCAAAAAAATTTTGTAATAGTCATTTTTATTTTAATTAAAATATACAACAAAATCATATGTTGTCTGGGTCAAGTGATTCCTCCTGCTCCTCTTAGGGAAATATGCAAGGTTTTAACTCCTAGTAGAGAGACATTGGCATGATCCAACGTTGTTGTATCAATCACTAACTCAAAGGGCCTAAGGCGACTTGGTAAAAGTGTCACAAATTGGTGTCGAGCAATATGCAATGACATGCTTGATATAAGGTTCAAAAATTCTGAAAAATATTATGAATTTATGACTTCTTTTAAAATAAGAATAACAAAATGAATCCATCAAATCAACAAAATATATCATCCAACACATACAACACTGACTAAATTATCAATATAGCGCAAGAGGACTGGTATGTTATAATATTATATAAAAATTAAATTATGAATACCCAAAACAAAGCAAAAATATCCAACATAGATTGAGATCTATGCTTGGAAGATGTAAGGACGTGTTTAGAGATTAGATTGCAACTCAGATGAGTGGTAGTTGTTGTTTCCTTTAATAGAACTTGCGAGATGATGTATCAGTGTTCGCTACATACCGCGAGTCATCAAGTGTCTCATTGTACAGTACGTCCCAAAACAAAATCATCTTTGCAAATAGATTGTCTCAGTCTCAGTCAAGACTTTGAATCATGGACATGAGGTTGGGATAGTATAATGGTAGGTGCAGGGACACCCTTTGTGCACCCCAGACCGTTGGAACTCCCCCAAAAGAAAAAGGGAAAAAAAAAGGCTACCAAATTCCGACATAGTACCTCAAATTGCCTGAGACTGCTCATATTCTGAGATATGCCACCAACAAGTGAGTGAGATGAAATTACATCACCACTTCCATGCAAGCGTTTTATTAGTTTTTGACACATATTTCTAGCCTCTGCAGCTTTGCTGAGTGCATCTTCAGTAGCCACAAATTGCTGAACGTGTGCTTTCTGTAAGCAAGAAGATCTTTAGACATCAATTTAACAATTACACAAAACTAAAATATGAACTATCAACAATGACAACTGAAAAGCATGAAAAGAACTTCCAGGTCAAAAAAGTTACTAAACTTGGGAAGGTAAAAATTGGGAAGATCTCTATTATGACGTGCAGAAAATTATGTGTCCAAATAGAAAATGTTAAGTAGCAAAAAGATCAATTGCAAAGTCAAATGAAGAACAGATTATAAGAAAGCAATCCAGTAGGATAGAATAAGACCTGTCTCTCAAGAAGTTGATTTTGTGTTCCTCTTGAAGGCACATCGATTCCAATCTTTCCATTGCCGTCATTTTGATATTGCAACGGTGACCTCACCTCAGGAGAAGCATCCATTACTCTGTCATTCTCATACTTGTACCTGAATAAGAGTAGTTAATCCAACAAACCTATGTTACTTTGACATAGCAACAAAGAGACTAGACCAAGAAATATACACCTAAAATATTACAACTATAGATGTCATCTCCACGTCTAGAATAAAACATTGAGGAAATATCACCTTAGGGTAAGATGCAATGCAACAAATCACAAGTTCGGCAATAAAATACTTCAGGCTAGGACAGACAGAAAAATGGCACTTCACAACAAGAACAAGAAGATAAACAAGCTTTTAAGATATAGAAATGGTTAGCTTACACTGTATTTGGTAGGGGAAAAGGGAAGAGAAAAGAAGGGCAGAGGAAGGAAGAGAATATTTATTTTCTTTTATTTGGCTGAGAAGAGAAAGTGGAGAGATTAAAAGAAGAAAAGAAGCAGATAAAGAGAAAAGAAATGAAAGAGAAGGGAAGACAAAGTAGAGGAATTGTTAAAATTTTCCTGTTTTTTTGTTTTGTAAGAAGAGAAAAGAGAAGGAAAATAAAAGAATATAAAGGAAGATAAGAGAGAAGGAAAAGAATATTATTTTCTTTCGTTTGGCCGAGAAGAGAAAGTAGAAAGATTTTAAAGGTTTTCCTTCACTTCTTTTCTATTCTCTCCTCCCCTCTCCAACCAAACGTAGCATTTGTTTTTTGCATCTTTGGCTTTCAGGGAATGGTTTTGTTTCTACTGGTTCTCTTATTGACTTTTCAGCATACATGAGTTTCAGGTAAGTTTTTTTTTTCTTTTTTTTGATAAATGAGTTTCAGGTAAGTTTTAGGCCTCCATGAGGGGTCTCTCTCAAATAGTCCACATGTACCTAGTATGTGCCCCATTTGGCACTTCTAGTATATTTATCAATATATAAATGCATTGTGTATATAAAGAAAGGGCAAACTTCAATTCCATAGCAAAAGCCAAAGGTTTTTACTTGCATACATCACAATTGAATTGTAGTTCTGAATCTTCTGATCCATTTCAATAACATGACAGACGTCAATCTGTGACATGGAGAGTCAGAGCCTAATGCAACATGAGAACACTCAAATCCGCTGATACAAATTGATACGTATCAACATAAAGACAATGCCAATAAATTCCAATGAATTAGATGTTTGGAACAACAAATTCATCTCAAGGAAGTCAACAGACAAAGTGTTGCATAGGATCAAAATACAATCCCGAAATTCTTTAGCTAGCTGAAATGGCAGGAAGTATGTTCCCTGTTCTTCTTTAACCAGCTAATGTGCCTTGTCATTATTACCACTTCATTTGACAATTAAAAAAAAAAAACTGGTATCAATTAAGCATATATAGAGCGTACATTCCCAAGTGTTGGTGTTCATTAATGCAAAGTGCACAAGATTTTTTTGATAGGTGAGTGGCCCTTGGAGTGGGAGTCAAAGTGCACAAAATAATATGGGCATACAAATTCCATCAGGGGATCACAACCAAGCATGGTCATTCGTCTGGAACAGAACCTCAGTAATTAAGGTATATGTAAAAAAAAAAATATCCTAACAATTGCAGAAACATATAAATTCTAGTTTCAACCACGGTACCTTATCCCCACTGTTAGGGGAAGCAACAAAACTCTGCTCGGTTAGCAAAAAGTGAAATAATAATAACAACAACAACAACTTCTTGCAACACAGGAATTAGCAAATTGAGAAGGAAATACCAAGCAAATGTTACATTTATGCAAGAGGTATCAACAGTGACGACAGAATAAGAGTATAAACAACAACTAACTGATAAACAGCCGCCCAGAGGATCTCGAGCGGTACTTCTCTTTTCTTTCTTTGTTTTTTTTGGTTAAGAATATCAATCATTACTTATTATTCGAATATGACTGGTTATATAACCATAACCAGAGTGCCACAAAATCATCAAGAAAAGAAGACAGAGAAATATAAATATACCTTAGGGTTTCGGCATCAGCTCTAACATCAATTTTCTCTATTTCTCTGGTAATGAGAGTTTTCAACTGCTGAGTGTATGCAATAATTTCCTGAAGCAACTGGGGAGGACTCTTCAGGCAATTCACAATCACCTCTCTAACTTCATCAGGTATGTCCCCATCAAAATCAAAGCCTAACTTGGTGGCTTCTAACTGAGGATTCAAATGGATTCCACTTCCTTCATAAGCTGGAAATGAGTTGCCAATCCTTTCAAGCATCTGCACGGCAAGAGTTTCACATGCCCTTCGGACATTTCTTTCCCTGGTTGTTTCTATAAGAATCACATCATCTGCAGATTTCGTGCCCTTAACAGTTGAATAAACAGCCTCTTTCTCACTGTTTGAATTGAAACTGCTGACCACTTTAATAGAAGAGTCAATACTCAACCTCTGAGCATCCCTTGCTTGATTAACATAGTAACGAAGACGCTTGTGATACTCTGAAAATATTTTTGCCGCTTCATCACACTGTTGATCATAAGCCTCCAGCATAACCTGCTTGTGTCTGCAAAATGAGTAATAATATATTCATACACCACATAACAAGAATTTTGATATGCGTCGCTCGTGTTAGTCTTGTGAAACTCAATCCACCTTATTGACCATTCTTTAAAATTAAGAGAGAGAGAGAGAAGGGGGGGGGGGGGGAGAGAGAGAGAGAGAAGAAGAAGAAGAAGAAGAAATCTAATAAAATTAAATGTTCGACTCCAAGAAGCACGGACCCAAGATTTCCCAAAAAGGTAGACACAAATACGTCAACGACACATTAAATACATGTTTTTTTATTGTTTTATATGACCATATAATAAAACATAACATTATTTCAATCAAAACTAGCATAAAATATACAAATCACAACAATATTATTAAAATATCAAAATAACAAAGCCATTAAACAAAAATTTAAAAATAACTTCACTAATCATCAACATCCATGATCAAAGTTCTAAAACAAATTTATTAACTACTACATAACATGCGCACCAATACATATATATATATATATAACCCAAAAGAAGAGGAGACAAAGATGGAAAAAAATCCAAAAAAATGTGTCCAAAACGTATCCTTGACGTGTCCAAAAGTGTCCTAATGTATTCGAGACATGTCCAAAATTCAGAAAAACATAAACAAATTGGTCACTCTTTTTTCGTCTGTCCGACTCGTGTCCGACATGTGTCCAACACTGATACATTAGCCAATATAAAGTGTATGTGTTTCATTGGTTCGACTTTCCACTTCATCCATCTAATTGTTTCTATCTAAATTCATGACTTTCGAGCCACTATGAATTAGAATATATTATTTTCCAATCTGCTAACAAGAATTAGGTAGAAATCAGTCTACTTAGAGCTCAAACTCCATTTATCAACCATTATACAAAACTAAAGTCGTAAAAAATATTATTTGTTTCCCTCTTTTATCATCTAATTTGTTTGTTATCTGAAATTTAAGTAACACCAGACTATGACCTTACAAAAATAAAGGTTCCACTGTTCAATTTTCCTTTCCAAGCAAATAATGGTTTAGTTTCTAACCATCAGGGATCAAGTTCCCAATCAATTGGCTAGGGATTCTTGAAGACGGATGTTCACCTTGTTATTCATTGTGAGTTGGCTAGAGATTCTTGGAATCTGATTTTCTGGTTATTTGGCTGTAATTAGGTAACACCAACCACTATCAAGGATGTGTTTTTGAGCCAAAGGTGTAGCAAGATTAGAAAGGAGGCAAGGATAGCTTACAGGATCTCCCCTATACCTTTCGTAGTGTTTATGGAGGGAGAGGAACACGCAGACTTTTGAGGGGATAGAACAGTCCCTACTCGCTTCGAAGATAATTTTTTGCAGTTATTGTTCTTTTGGGTTAAGGAGGCTTTTGTAGAGTTTTGGGGATCTGGCTTTAATTTTTGTGGCCTGTCCCTTTTTTTGGGTGTAATTATAGGTTCACCCCTCGAGCACCTTAGGCAAACATTTAAAATGCAGCAGAAGTGTTAGACATTTCATATAATATAATACTACAGTGATTTTCATGAATTATTGACCCAAGAGAACAATATTGTAAAAAAATTAAGAGATCTGACCTGTAATTTGATCTCTCATCGATCATCCGCTTCCTTTCTGCCTCCTCCCGGGAAACCTCCAACATCCGCGCCTTCAACTCCTTTCGCTGCCGCCTCACTATATGCCTTAATCTCTCCAACTCCTTCTCCGCCAATTCTCTTTCATGTAAGGCAATCTCTCTACTACTCTCAATTGAATTCGAATTTGAACTCTCCCCTCCCACCCCAAATTTCTCCTTCCTCCTCCCTCTACTCCTCCCCACCTTACCAGCTTTCAGTGGTTCAACACCACTGCCGCCACCGCTGCTGACACCATCGTCCCCACCGTGAACGAGTATGTTCCGACGGATATTCTCCACTGTCTTTTCGGATTTCACTCTCTTCAACAAGAAGTTCCATACCGGAATCATGTTTCCACGGCAAATCTTACGAAGGGATTCAATCGACGGCATTAACGCCTTATTTGACGCAGTGTACGGACCTAATGGTCGATAACCCATTTCCTTCTGTAGCCACTCCTGTATAGCCTCGGGTTGGGCCACCGAGCTCGTTGAGCTCTGCATTTTGCATAAACCTAGGGTTTTGAAATTCCAGTAAAATTAAACTAGATCGTCATTAAATTCGAATTCAAAACCCTAATTCACAGATCTAAATATCGACAGATATACATACAGAGAATGATGCTAAATTTGAAAAATAGTCGCGAAGGGGAGTAGCTAAAATGCGAGAGAGAGAGAGATACAGAGACGGCGGACAAGCAGATCTGCCAATGTCTTTCTTGGATTCGGCCGGCGAAACAATGAGACTATAAAAAAATTGAAGAGACGCGCGTCCGTAAATGCCGCTCTCAAAATGTCCACACTACATTCCACAGCGACATCCAACCGGAGGTACAGTCGAATTGGGTGACAAGTTCAAATGGAAGGTCCCGCCCGTTATTATGTTCAAATGGACCGATTATCATGTATCCAACCGTTTAGCAAACTCTGTTATAATTACTTTAATAATTTCTACTAATTAATAAATTTTAAGAAAATCAATCCAATTTTACAATAAACAATTAATAATTATATTACTGAATAATTAATATCTTTTAAAATAAATCTTTTAAAAATTTAATTGTAAGAAATATAAAACAATCATATAAATATTTATATATTCCAATTATAACATATTTTGTTAATTATATTTTTATTAATTTTACACAATTAAAGTTAAAAAAAATTGTAATTAAAAACAAATTAAGATATGAGGAAATGCAAGAGAGGGTTTCTTTAATTCAAAATGATAAGTTTAATATTATATGTATTTTCAATGAAAAATTTTAATAATTAATAAATTTTTTATCTATCTTTCAAAAAAAAAAAAAATCTATCTCATGTAGTCGTGTGTTTAACAATTATTAGGAGATTGACAATAGTGAGTTACACGAGTTTACAATGTCTAGATCGAGTGGTTTAAGACTTTAAGTTTGTGCAATTTGTATTATTTTGAAAGTAAAATATTAATGTATTTATGTAAAATATCATGAATTTCGTTCATTTGAATTATTAATCTATTTCATATGCATGTATAGCTCATCACATGTGCATTGCACCAATTATTTTGATGAATTAACATTTGTGAGTGTCATTAATATTAAATATTGCATAAAAGATGTGACAGATCTTTTAATAACTATCAGTCTTAACATATGAGTGATGAGTGATTAACAAAAAATCGAAAACATCACTTAAATAATTTCTTTTTAGCCTAAATTCTATATCGATTCATCACAAGTTTAATTGAATAAAAAATATATATTATTATAAATAATTTATTTTGCCTTGCTCTTGTTTCATTTCTATTTACACGCCTTACCTTTCATATAAAAAGAAGTTCTTACTATCATTGCCAAAAGTAAAAAAATTAAAAATTGTTGACATCATGTCCTTAAATAATTTGGATTGTTGTAGATGAGAGTTGGTGCTAGGTATGCATGTGACATTCGAGTATTATGAAGCTTGATTAGCTTAATTAAAAAGTTGATTACATCTCATAAGTAGGCAGCTAGCCTAGTTCAACTTGTATATCTAACGAGGTCACATGTAAGGTAATATATCATTTAATTATGATATATATAAATATACACATACATCACATATGTATACATGCATATATAATTAATATATACATGTTCATGCACACAGTACCAAACAAAAAAGGGTAGGTGGGTGTAAATCTTTGATCATTCGTAAAGGTCTACTCTTTTAAATCAATGATTGTACTTTAAATTGTATAACACATTTACACCATTTTTTATATTATGAAATGTTAGGTTGTTTTGTGAGTCCTTGGTGGCTTGTCATGGACTTAATCAACATAAAGCTAAGTTGATGTTGCTACCTGTGTTTTATTAATCAACATTTAAATTTAAGAGATATATTTTTTTAGATTTACCAAATAGTCCCTTAATTATATGCATCCAACCGAGGTTTTAGGATTTTATTTATTTATTTTATAAAGGGAGTATTATATAATTATTATTTAATAAGTGTTGGAGATTTGACTTATATTATTATAACAAATAAATTAAGTATATGGGTATTATGTACGAAGTGTAGCGAAACACATAATATTTATGTGGTTTAATCCTAATTGTGTTATCGATGATGAATAATAGGTTGGGAGTGTAGGATGATTGCCTCCTGTGGTATGGTAAAGGTATATGAGAGAATTTTAATGTATCCGATTAGGGTTATGATTTAATTGCGATGCAATATTAATACGTTGTAACCTTATTTTTTACATTGTGAAAAAAGATAGTCACACCAGTAGACATAGGTACATTACCGAACAACATTTGGTTGCGTTTGGATAGTGATTCAGATATGATTTTCTGAAAAAGATTTCTGAAATGTGTTTCAGAATTTTGTAATTGTTTTTTTGAAAACTGCAAAAATGCGTTTGGTTATGAAAATCATAATTCAGATTATGAGTTAAAAACTGAAAATGCGTTTGGATATAAAAATTTTTAAGATTTATATACACCAAAAATAAAAAGCCCGAACATATTGTAAATTTTATTAATTTAATTTAATAAATAAATTAGTATGTTAATATTATATAAAATATTAAATTACTTTTTTATAACTCTTAATTTGTTTTTTCAAAATTAATTTATGAAATAAATAAATCTACTTGCTTTCTCGTTTGCCCTCTTGTTAGCATCAAAGAGGTGAAGATCATTACGGGCTTCGTCGGTGGATGAGAGAGAAAAAGGTGGAACGAGAATGAGATCTAAATCTCGGATAAAAGGAACTGCGCAAGACCACTTGAGATCTTGGAACAAGATCTTCAAATCTATACATCGAAACTGAGAGAGAAAACGCGTACGGGCTTCGTCGGTGGGTGAAATAGTTCAAGGTGGAACAGATCTTGAAATCGAAAGGCTAGGCACTGCACAAAACCAATTGAAATCAAGTTAAACGAAATCTTCAAATCAGACCAAGAAATCGATGAAAAAACGCAAACAAAGGGTGGAAAGAATGAGTCGGTGCGTGATAGAATCGTGGCGATGTAAGGGATTGATGGTGTTGATTATCGATGGGTGAGAGAGAGAGAGAGAGAGAGAGATCAATAAAACATTTTTTTCTTTGAAGTTGGATGAGAGAGTGTGAGAGAGAGATCGTAAATGAGTCGGTGGGTGACACCAAAACACACAGGAATAAACCACACAGGAATAATTACAAACAAACAATAATTACAAACAAAACACAGGAGCCAAAAGATTATAACAAAAGATTATGATACCTTGAAATTAAAAATACAAGAAATTTTACAAGAGAGTCTGATAGAGATAGAGAGGAGAAACTTAGACGTGCCTCAACAAGGGTGAAGACCTCCATTTTATAAACAAGCACCTATGCTATTACAGGCAACCGGTTATTCCGGTAAACAGAACTCTGACATAAGAGATGACCTATGCAAGCATTATTAAAGCTTAGTGGAGTAACTTTATTCCTCCTTATCTTCAATAGTGGTTTGAATTATTGGATCTGTTCTTTTCCTTTATCTGTTTTGGACGATTCTGCTTTATTAGATGCCAGCTAAATCATAGCGTCCCGTATGTCTCCAAAAGTAGGCTCGTCATTAGCTGGGTCTTGAGATTCTCCAGCTAGACATGTGAATTGGTTTTGATTATGATCTCCACTAGTGTCAGATGTCATGGACATATCATCTGAAAGGTCGGTGGAAGTGAAAGTGGAGAAGAATTGTTCCTTCATTGCTTCCATGCATTTAATCATTAATTCTTTTTCGCCAAGCATAAGAAATTGCTGCTTGATTGTAGCTTTTAAAGCATCAAATGGATTTGGTGTTGAGGCTGACGTAATTGCTAGCTTCTTTGAGGCTTTTGCATAATCCTCAATGTAAGATTGGATTTTTTTAGCCTTATCATCAACAGGATAGGCTTGCCACCATCTAGTATGGAATGTTCTGGCTAAAATTGGAATTTTCAGGCTATTAATAACATATTCAATATTCCATCGCCAGATCCATGGAATACTAAATTCTGCAAAATAATAAAATGAAGCTTATCCAGAATATTTCTGGCTATCCTGTGATTTAGGATGGAATTGTAACCATGGTAAATATTTCACCTTTATGGATTCTGGAAGAATATCCAGAGAATGACCAAATGTGACGGACCATTGAAAAATCCAATTGGGCAATATTTGCTCAGTTAATTTCTTATTAAAATGGAAAAACCAAGTATGCTTGTGCTTGGAATTTTGATAATAAAAAGTCTCGTTCCAAGCAGGCTGGTAATCCCAATAATTAAAATTATGAGTATTGCTTCTCAAAGATAATTGCCTTGATCTATTTGGATCCAAACCCCATTTATTTGGCCTGATGATTTTCATAATGTGACATTTGCTATAAGCAATGGGAGTATCTGATTTTTTATTATTGTCCAGATAATAGTGGTGTATTTCCACTGAGCCAGTTTCTTTAAGAATGGCTTCTTGCAAATAACGATATTTGTTATCAAGTGCAGGATAACCTTGATTTTCCAAATAACGATCCTTTAAATACCAAGGGTCCTACTTCCATTGTTGATCCTCTGATTCAAGGGTAATTACAGGTTCTATTACCTGATTTTCAATAAAATGAGGGCCTTCTGATTGAAGGGCGTCTTTATTAGATTTTTGGGCATCTTTATTAGAAGCTGACGAAAATCCTGATGAGGAGCCTTTTATTAGGTCCTGTAGATGTTGGACAGATGGGCATTTGGCTGGATCAAAGGTTATTCCCCTGCCAAGAGTTGCCTTGCCACATCCTCGGCCTCTATTAGATGGCCGGCGCATGACCCTGCAAAAATTCACAGGTTAAAAAGTCAAGGAGATAATTATTTTATCCTCGAATATATTCAATATTAAAATCAAAAGCAGATAATTCAGCCTGCCACCCCTCAAAGATTTGTCGGGAGGAAAAATAAAAAGTTCGAACATATTGTAAATTTTATTAATTTAATTTAATAAATAAATAAGTATGTTAATATTATATAAAATATTAAATTACTTTTTTATAACTCTTAATTCATTTTTTCAAAATTAATTTATGAAATAAATAAATCTGCTTGCTTTCTCGTTTGCCCTCTTGTTAGCATCAAAGAGGTGTAGATCACTACGGGCTTCGTCGGTGGATGAGAGAGAAAAAAGGTGGAACGAGAATGAGATCTAAATCTCGGATAAAAGGAACTGCGCAAGACCACTTGAGATCTTGGAACAAGATCTTCAAATCTATACACCGAAACTGAGAGAGAAAATGCGTACGGGCTTCGTCGGTGGGTGAAAGAGTTCAAGGTGGAACAGATCTTGAAATCGAAAAGCTGGGCACTGCACAAAACCAGTTGAAATCAAGTTGAACGAAATCTTCAAATCGGACCAAGAAATCGATGAAAAAACGCCAACAAAGGGTGGAGAGAATGAGTCGGTGAGTGATAGAATCGTGGCGATGTAAGGGATTGATGGTGTTGATTATCGATGGGTGAGAGAGAGAGAGATCAATAATACATTTTTCTCTTTGAAGTTGGATGAGAGAGTGTGAGAGAGAGATCGTGAATGAGTCGGTGGGTGACACTATTCAAGGGCTACGCAGCAATTTAACTCTATCACTGAGTGAGAAAGATACAAACGTGAATAGCTTTTTTCTTTGAAGTTGGATGAGAGAGTGTCGGTGGGTGGAGAGAAAGATCTGAATGATAGGATAGTTAAAATTTTTTTCAGAGATAGATCATGAAAAAGTTGAAAGAATGAGTTTGAATAGAACTTGGATACATATGTATCCAAATGCTTTTTTGAAAAAGTTGAATTCTGAAACTGGTTTCAAGTTTGTATCCAAATAAAGTAAATTCTCTATGCCAATTTTTCTCTAATTCTTGTTGCATAAATTATTAATTTCATGACAATAAATCTACAAGAGTGTCAATTTTTGATATTGTCAACATTCAACAATCTAATTATTACTGAGAAAGCTCAAACAAAAATTGGAAATAATAAATAAATTATATATTTTTTAACGAAAAGGTAAAAGTATAATCTATGACTTCTTTGTTAAAAAATTCACAAAGTTACAAATCATATTAGTCTCGTTAGTCGAGATTTTAAGAAGTGTAGTGACTAAATTACAATAATAGTGTATTTTGATAATTATAAGAGATAAAATGAGAAGATAATATTAGTTAAAGAATAAGTAAATGTTGCAACTAGAAAAAACAAAAAAAAAAAAAAATGAAACCACTTGTTATAAGATATAGAACCAAAATTACATTAAAAAAAAAGGATAGAATCAAAATGGGTATACCAATTGACTTATCATTTTTGTTAAAAAGCAAAAAAAATGCATAAATTTTTATACAAATGAAGTATATTTATTTTCAATAGAATTTCATAAATTTTTATACGAATTGGGTCTATTAACATATATTATGAATTATACTAATAATATATTGTTATATAAATAATATTTTATTTTGCATCCCATAAAAATTTAATATTTTTTTTTCAAATAATAGAATATTATTAGTAACGTCAAGTCAAAACTTCTCAAAAAACAGGTTTCAGAGCCTTTCCTCTTTCTCTCTTCCTCCCCCATTTACTTTTCCCTTACTTTCCATTTCCTTCTTCGAACCGTGAATAAACCGTGTCACCGTATAGCACGGACCTGGCGTTCCTACGTCAATAACTACAAATAACGACTGGAAGTCTTCATATTATATATATATATTACGGTGCTTATATTATATGTTATGTGTATTATATGTATTTTGTCCTATTATCCGGCTTTTATTTATTTATTTATTACGATTATTTTATTTTCCAATGTTATTGATCAGAGCTCAGTCATGGTTAAATAGTAGACACATTCTTTCATTTATAACATTACCATAAAAGTTGAGATTAGATTATTCTACCACCCACCACCAAAGGAGGGTCGCTTTTTTTCCGGGCTTTCATAGCTTTTCTCGCCGAAAAATCCAGCACTCCTTCCCATTATAGAATCCGAAGCATCTGACTTCGGGATTTCTAGGTTTCTGTCTAGCTTAGTATATCCATTTCATACTTACGAGGTAGTTTATTATTTCTCCCTATGATACCATCCCTCTCCCGTAATTTTTTTTTTTTGTTCATTCTCCGTTTTAGTTTATTTTATTTTTTTGGGTCTGTAATAGCGTTGTAATCACTGTGAAATCTAATAATCTGAAATGGGTCGTTGATCAATTAATATTTCCGGGCAGATCTTTATGTTTTCAATCTAATTCCAATTTTGGAGAATCTGAAATTGGTTTGCTTGGTTTGTTTTTTTGGTCGGATGATTGTCTGCAGAGTTAGTATCATTGTCTCTTGATGAATTCTCCCATTTTATATATATATATATATATATATATATATATATATATACACACACACATGCATATAAAAACATGCTCTCCTTACTGTTAGAGCTTCAGACGAAAAAAAAAAAAATCCTTTTCTTGATTTTGATGGGACCTCGAAAGAATCGCTCTTTATTTCCTTTTCTGGGGAATTTAGCAAATCCTTTGAATGGGTGATTGTTTTTCTTATAATTATTAAAGATATTTAAGTTGTTTTTTTTTTAAATTCCTAGCAGTGCATCGTGATTATCTGAAAAGATTTGCTCTTTTTGGTTTTCTAACAAAATGAATTTGTGGGTCTCATATATTCGAAGTGGTTGAGCTTTGATTATGATGGTTTTTGCTGCTCTTACTGGTGCCTGTTATTCTCAAATTGTTCTCTCATTTTTCAGGTGAATTAAAAATATTGGATCTATTTTATAAGGTCTTGATATAAAAAGGGCATTTCCGGTTTGTATATAGAAGAGAGAGGGTACTGGTTCGCGGAGTCACTGTAATTTCTGCGAGCTTGTCATCCTCTCTCATCTTCTCCATTCATGCTACTGGAGTTACTTTTTTGATGTACATCCCAACCGCATTTGGGCTTTGTCAATGAGATTGTAGAAATACAGCGAACTGGTGGAGGGTTTTAAGTGATACGAATAAATTGAAGCTGGTATCATGGGTGCCGTTTGTTGCTGTTTGCATGAAGACCGCGAAGATTATGTTAATCCAAACAGTTCCATTTATAGGCACTGTGTGTGCCTTCGGTGTTTTCTTCAGAACTTCTTACATGTGGTATGCTTTATAGCTTTTGTTTTTGCATTCCCCTATCATGTTTCAACTTTCATTTTCTTTCCAACGCAAGTGTGACTTGGTTGAAATACGTGCTTAAAGCATATAAACTTTTTCCATTCACAGTCATGGGCATAATTATACTTTTTTTGATTCCAACAGTAGAAATGTGTGGTCATCCCTCCACAGTAAAGAGGAAAAGACGAAAAAACATGCTTTCCCATTCCAGTATGTACAATTCATTGAATGATTCCCAGATGCTAAACAATCTATATTCTTATTGATTTTGAAAATTGGTGTATGTAGAATCAGTTTTGGCCAAAATTGGTGATGCGGGGGAAATTTTCAGCTGTATAATTTTGCATCAATTGAACTGTTTAAAAGGCATCATGCAATCATAGTAAGTCTTGGTGAGGAAAATGGGAGAGTAACAGTACTAGTTTTGACATTCTAATTGCAGATATTGAGTAGAGAGATTTTGATAGATTTCTTGAACTAAGGAGTGATGCAGAAGAAGGGAGTAGTGGTGTGTGACAGTAGTAATTTGGATTTCTGTATTTCCTAGGAATTCTTAAAGAGGTGTTTTATAGACTCGTTGCATTTTATATTTTCTATATTTCAAATGCTGGTGTAACTTCTAGTTTGGTGAAACATGGAAACATGTTTCGAATTGGTTATTAGGTGATTTGAATATGGGAGATAGCACATTTCACATTGCAGCTTAGCTGTTGATGGATCACACAAAGCATAAAGAGGAGGGAAAGAAATCCTCATCAATGTTTCCCTGTCCCTCTTTTTCTTTGTTCATTTGTATTAGCATATAGTAGTATTGTAAAAAGTAAAAGCGTGAGGTGAGGCATAAGCTTTTCGAGTTTTAAATTCTTATATCGAAAAATGTAGTATTGATAATATATTAGAAATAGTAAATTAGGGTTTAAAAAAATTAATTACAAAGAAAGTTAAGAAATATATATATATATATATATATATACACCTATATATATTAAGCTTCCTAACATGGTTAATTATGCATAATTATGTTGTCTTAGCTCCATTGGTAGAGTGCATGGTGTCAACCACAAAAAAGGCATAAAAAAAATCAGAGTATGCTGGAACCAGATGACTAGGAGAAATGGAAAAAAGAAAGAAGAAAAAATAGAAGATGCTAGAAACAGAGGATGAGCGGAGGAGTAAGAGAGACTGAAGAGAAAAAGCAGGAGAAAGTGAATTAGAAGGGGAGAAAAAGAAAAAAAGTAGACGCTGGAATTGATGAAGAGCAGACTGCCAGAATACAAAAGAGATTTTGGAGTAGGAGGAGATGGAGAGTTTTTCATCTCCCACCTTTCTTTGAGTTTTCTTTGGCATTTACCTCATTGTGAATGGGTTTCTAAAAGAGACCAACTGCCCCTCATTAGTTTAAGAAAAGAGATGTCTTAAAAAGTTTTGACTTGTCTTTTACCATGGCAAGTGGAAAGTAAAACAAAATAAAAGAGACATAACTGCTGCACTTTGCACCTTGTCTATTAAAGCACACAAAGGCACGCCTTTTATGCCTAAGGCATAGCTTGGAGCAATTAAGCATGTGGCACGTGCCTCGTAGGAGCCCCACTTTAAATATAATGCCTCAAGACATTTTAGTAATGCCTTGCCTTGAAAATATATTTTTATAACGCTGAAATATGTGATTCCATTTCACTATTCTTCTCATTCTTTTGCTAGGTTTTCTTTTATTTTTCTTTTATTTTTATCAGTTCTTTTGCTAGGTTTTCTTAAAATTATTTTTACTAATAATGATCTCAACTCATTAAATATGTGGATTCTAGCACTTCACAATCAATTCATTTTTAATCTGAAATGTGAGCTATTCTTCATTTGAATTAGCATAGAGAATGCACGATTTCTTTCCACCTTGTTGTCATTGTTCTGCTAGGTTTTCTTAAAACTCTTTTCCACTATAAATTATCTCAACTCATTAAATATGTGGATGCTAGCACTTTGTAATCAATTTGTTTTATCCTGAAATGCTAGCTCTCTTTTATGCAGGTGTTTATGTTATATCTGAGTATGAGGTTATCATTTAGATATGCTACTTTGCCTACAAGCCCATCAAACCTGGGATGGGTTTAGAGTGTTTAGTTTTGTAGCACAATAGGAGGACTTGCACACTTGCTTGTAGAACCTATACATGAGTTGTTGGGTGTTGGGATAAAGGAACATCAATTTCATAATGGTGTTTTTTTAAGATTGGGAGTTAGAGTCGGCTGACTGTTTATTGGCGACTCTTTATGGGCTTTGGTTTTCTGGCAGTAGACATGAATGGTCTTTTTAGTGTTTGATCATTCTATAGAGTCCTGTGTGATGGTGGTGTTTCTGATTTTCCTTGGAAGGACATATAGGAAGTCAAGGCACCTTCGAAGGTTTCATTTTCTGTATAGACAGGTCACAGCCATGTGGGAGGGAATTCTGACGGGACAATCTGGGCAAGAGTGGGAAAGTTCTTGCTCAATTAGTGTTTTATGTGTAGGGGTGATAGTGAGGACTCTAATCATCTGCTTCTTTATCGTGATGTTACCTGGGAAATGTGGGTGCTTATCTTGGTTCTTTTCAGAGTTCAATGGGTTATACCTTGGTTAGTTAAGGAGTTAATAGCTTGTTGGGGTAGGGGTTATCCATCTAAAAGGGTTCAAGGAGTTTATCAAATTGTTCTCCATTGCTCGATGTGGTGTATTTAGAGGGAGTGAAATACGCCAATATGTGATGATGCCCAATTGTTGGTGTGTAGGTTGAAGAGAAATTTTCTTGCGACTTTTCGTTTTTGGAGTTCTGGGCATTTTCCAGACCCGATTTACACTTCTGCATAGTTTTAGTTTTATTGGGCATTTGAATTGTACACAACCCTAGCTCCTTTCCATTCAATTTTTTGTACATGAGTTGCGCCCTTTAGGCATTTTTGAATAGATTTACAAGATCGGACAATATGTGCGCTTCTGATGAGCAAGTCATTTTGCGAGGAACTAATATTTTATCATTGTAGGAAAACATTATAAATTTAGTGATTGGAATTACTTTCACCATTCAGCTTGTTGAAATTTCTACTTTATTCTTTTATTTTATTTTATTTTATATTTTTGTATAGTATACATCATTATTTCGAAGAGGGGAAGTACATGCCATCCCTTCATCCATTCAGGGGACAGCATCTTTGACTTCTACGTCATCACTAGATGACTCTCTACCTGACATGTACCGTTCTCCTCCAAGGCCCTTGCCTTATGATGCCGATCCAAGATATATCCGCCTGCAGCGGGATGGACTGGTTTCAAGGCGCGAGAAGGGCTCAGGTCACTCACATGAGGAAACTGAACCACTGAGAAGAAGTGATTTTGATGCAGATTCAGAACTTTCAACCGCAGGAGACAAATGGAATGAATCTACATGTGAAGAAGGACCAAAAGAATACAATTCTAAGTCTTCACTGAAGCTCTCAACAGCAAAAATGGTTACTGGATATGCGCATATGTATTCTTCTTCAGAAGATGAAGATGTCTGCCCAACATGCCTTGAAGGTAACTATATTAATGTAGGTTTAGAAGGTTTAATTAATATGCCTCGAAGCTTCTGTGATAATTTGTCCCTCTGACCCTATGGTCATGCCCTTCCTTATTGGGGGCCCAAAGCTGGGAAACATAGCCATGGTGATTGTGCAGTATTATGACTACCTTTTTTTATGGCGCAGAGATGTCCAAAGCTACCTGAAAGTCTAAACCACTCCCTTGTGATGTTCTGATGCTTGTTGATATTGATATATTGATGCTGTTGTAATATATAATATTATAGTTTGAAACTTTTAAATTATATATTCTTCTAGGGGCGGAGCTAGAATTCTGTCACTGGGGACAATCTAAAATTCACTAATAAAATTAATCTTACTTAGTAATTTTTCTATAATATATATATATATACACACACACACACGCGTGCGCGCACATATGTATTTTTCTATTCTAATAATTAATAGTGTAAAGTTTTTTTTAAAAGTTATCAATTATGAAATAATAAAATTATTAATAATTTACCACATGACAAGTTGATTTCTTAAAATATTATTACTTAATAAAAATTATTAACTTATTAAATATTAATTATTAGAGGGTTGACTCTATGTTTTTGTATTACAAAATGATGTATATGTACAAAATACATATTGCACTTTAGACATACAAAATTCAAATTCAATCATCAAGAATATTAAAATCCAAAGACAATTAAAAAAAAAAAAAACTAATACAAACATAATTCAAATCAATAAAATCATCATTATTTGAAAATTTAACTAAATACTTATAGAATTCTCAAAATCTTAGCTTTTACTTTTTAGCAATACTGTGAGCGGAGCTTCTTCTTGTTCACACATATCATTTTCTTTTTTTTGAAGGTTTTTTCTCTCTTTCTCTTTCTCTTTCTCTTTCTCTTTTTTTAATTATTTTTTTAATACTTCTCAAAGTGAGCATATGATTTAATTTAATAGTTTCATATTTGAATAAGTTATGGGGATATAGACTTGACTATAATTGGTTAACTGGGATCCAAATATCTACTAAGGCATTATGAGGGTACTTTGTTCTACCTTTTCTTATCAATTGTTTCCCAAGCAGCCTCAAGACATTTTCCTCTCTCTCTCTCTCTCTCTCTCTCTCTCTCTTATCTGTCTTTATATATATATATATATTATATTTACCAAAAAAATGAAAAGAAAGTAATATTAAGAACACTTGTATGATGTGTCATTCAATGGAGATTTAGATAAAAAAAAATTATGACAAATAAAAAGAAAGAACTATATTTTACATATTCATGTGTATATTTATATCTTCCTTTTCGTCCTTTGAATGCTATAAGGAAAGAAAGAAAAAATGATTAATTATTACTCTAATCATTTATCACTAACTAAAGAGACAAAAATCAATTAAATAAATAAAGTTAAGAAAAAATATATCAAAATTTAGTGCTGAAACTCAACAGGACCAAAACAATTGCAATGATATCTAAAAACTAAGTAGCATCTCTCACTCTCTCTTCATTTTTCTTCAATGTCTATCCCCTAATGTGACTAATTACAAAATTTGTAAAACAAACTTAGTGGGGGCAAGTTTTTTAAAAAAAAATTAGTGGGGGGAATTTTTTTTTATAAAATATCAAACTAACCCCAATTATTATTAATTTTTTCAAAATTTCAGTGGGAGCAGGTGCCCCCACTGCCCCCATGAGAGATCTGCCCCTGTATTCTTCCCATATGGTTCTTGCCCTTATTGTGGGTCAGAACTGGGAACAAAGCTACGGTTGATTGTTAGCAATGTTGGTGAAGAATGCTAAACTTTTTCTGGGTCAGGGACTTCTAAAACTAACTGGAAGTATAAACCATTATCTGGAGATATTATGATGCTTGTTGGTTAGTAGATTAATGTTGTTGTAATGTATAATCTTATACTATTGAACTTCTAAATATATATCCTTATGGTTTTTCATGTGTCTTTTACATGCAGAATATACTTCAGAGAACCCCAAGATAATTACCAAATGCACTCACCATTTCCACCTTGGTTGCATATATGAATGGATGGAGAGAAGTGAAAGCTGTCCAGTTTGTGGCAAGGTAACACTTTCATCTTTAGGTTGTTTGAACTTGTTTGTTTGTCATATGTGATACATTTCTTCATCTTCATTTTGTGCAAAGGTTCTGTATCCATGTTGAGAGGTGTCCACAGTTTCAGGCTATTACTGTTCCTTTTCACTTTGTGTAGGTCCCTTTTTTATATATCCATTTGTGCTTAGCTCTAGAAGTATACCAATGAAATATCATAGTTTTTTTCTAAATTATGGAGCTTAGCTCTAGAAGTATAATAATACTTTTTCTGTGAATGTGATGGAGATGACATTCACAAGAATGAGCAAGGCCAAAGTTGGTTTCATCTTTGGATTAACTGTCAAGCGATAGGGTTAGACGATTGGAGCGTTATTAGTCTTGAGCTTTGATTAAGTAGGTTTAAGGATGATTTTTGTAAATTTGATAGTTTTTTTTTTTGGTAAGTAAATATGTATATATATTGGTGCCCAAGAAGGGCATCAAGGGCAAGAGCCCCAACAGATTATATCTGATTTAGAGAATCCAAAAAGACTACAAAAGAAGAAGAGACATTTACAGGTAAAGCCTCTTTGGCCCAAAAAAATAATGAACGCAAAAAAATATCTTTAAGAATAGGAGTAGCAAGCTCCAAGTCTTCAAAAACACGTTTGTTCCTTTCTGTCCAGATGCTCCACATAAGACATATTGGAGCTATTCTCCAAACTTGCTTAGTCTCCTTTGGGAGGTTGAAACCTTCCCAAGCCAACAAAAGGTCTTTGACAGTGCCTGGCATAACCCATGATAATCCAAAAAGAGTAAAAATAACATTCCAACAGCTCCATGAAACGTGACAGTGGATGAGTAAGTGGTCCACCCTTTCCTCCTCGCATTTACAAAGGTAGCATCTACTCGCCATAGAGAAGTCCTCGTTTCCTAAGATTGTCCGCCGTTAAAATTGCCTTCCAAGAAGCCTCCCAAGCAAAGAAAGAGGCTTTAGGGGGAACTTTTGACTGCCAAATTAGCTTCCACGGCAAGGGGGAAGAAACTGAAGCAAACATGCTTTTGTAGAAAGAACGGACAGAGAAGGATTTCTTGTCTGGCTTCCAACTTCTCTGATCCTCCCTATCTTCACAAGCCCGGAAACCATTAAGGTAACGGAGGAAAGAACCCACCTCTTCTAACTCCCAATCAAAGAAGTCTCTCCTAAAACAGGGAACCCAAATAAACTTGTTTCCAACTTTCTCCAAACACTTACTAGCCCAAGCCTTCTTTATTATTAGCCAGACTATATAACCTAGGAAATTTCACCCTCAACGACTTGTCCCCAGCCCAGGCATCATCCCAAAATTTCACCCTACCACCATTTCCAAGGATATAGCGGCATCTTACCATAAAGTTCGACCACCCATCTCTGATGTAACCCCAAGGGCCATAGCCCCTTGACCCCTCAACTCTGCCTGAACGCCAACCTCCAGGATCACACCCATACTTAGAAGCAATGAGCACCCGCCAAAACGCCCCATTGCTTTCCCCAAATCTCATAGCTATTTCCCTAAAAGGGCTTTATTGAAAATACCCAAGTCTTTTACCCCTAAACCCCCATGAGTCACCGGCCTCTGACGTTCTGTCCCAAGCAACTAGGTGAATCTTTTTGCTCTCCCCTATATGACCCCATAAGAAGTCCCTCTGAATCTTTTCAAGTCTCCTACTCACAGTCTTGGGAATAGGGAAAAGGGACATGAAATAGGTAGGGAAATTGGCTAGAGTGCTTTTGACAAGAGTGAGTCTGCCGCCCTTAGACAAAAACTGAGCTTTCCATCCTGACAGCTTCCTGAGAAATCTTCCAATTATAGGATCCCATACCCCAACTAAACGCGAAGAAGCACCTAGCGGAAGACCCAAATAAGTCGAGGGAAAACTGCCCACACTGCAGCCCAAAGTATTGGCTAACACATCCAACTCAGGAATCGCCCCAACCGGAGTAATACTGCTTTTGCCAAGGTTAACCTGCAAGTCGGACACTGCTTCAAAGCTAACAAGAATACACCGGATAAAACGGAGTTGGCGGACTGAATGATCACAAAAAATGATGGTATCATCGGCAAATAAAAGATGGGAAATACCAACTCCACCACCTCTACTATTTCCCACCTAAAAACCTTGGATAAGGCCGACCTCCTCTGCATGAGACAAAAAACGACTCAGAACATCCATGGCAATCACGAATAGGTAGGGGGAGAGAGGATCACCCTGCCTCAAACCTCTGGAAGAGTGGAAAAAACCCGCAAGAGATCCATTGACGAGGACCGAAAATGAGACTGTGGATATGCATGAATGAATCCACATCCTCCACTTGGCCCCAAAGCCCATCTTTGCCAACAAGCCCATCAAGAAACTCCAACTAATATGATCAAAAGCCTTCTCAATATCCAACTTGCAAACGAGACCTTTCCTCTTCTGCAATCAGTTTGTAAACACTGCTCACAAGTCTTGTAGGCCGAAAATCCTTAATATTAGAAGCTCCCTCCTTCTTAGGAATGAGGGCAATGAAAGAGGCATTCAGACTACGCTCAAAACCCCCTTCCCTATGAAAGGTCTCAAAAACCGCCATGATATCTACTTTCAGGACGCCCCAACATTTCTTGAAAAAAGCCATAGTGAAGCCATCAGGACCTGGCGCTTTATCCCCATTGCAAGCCTCTAAAGCTCTTTCCACTTCTTCTGCCGAGAAGGGGATCTCCAACTTAGAGGAAACATCCTTGTTCAGACCATCCACACACAGATCATCCACCCCAGGTCTCTAAGTAAGTGGCTTCGAGTAAAGCCTAGAGAAGAAGTCAACAATACCATTCCTAATGGAATCTTTCTCTGTGAGAAGATGATCATCAACAACAATGGAGGATATGGTATTTGTTCTGAAGTGAGAAGAAGTCATTCTGTGGAAGAATGTAGTATTGCGGTCTCCCTCTCTAAGCCAAGTGACCCTAGACTTCTGCCTCCAAAGGATCTCCTCCATCTTGAGAATCTTCCCAATCTGGCCCTTCAAACCTTCTCTGATAGCCTTCTGATCAGCAGAAATTGAACCCAACTGATCTTCTCTATCCAGCTCCAAAAGGGAATCCAGCAAAAATAGCTTCTTAACCTGAATAGAACCGAAAACCTCATGGTTCCACTTCTTTAGATCACCTTTAAGGAACTTCAGTTTTCTGGCGAGGCAATAGCTTGGAGATCCTGACACTGTATAAGAATCCCACCAATTTTTAACCAACTCCACAAAACCATCAGATTCAAGCCACATGTTCTCAAATCTAAAAGGACTCTTCCCTGAGCTAAAACCCCCACAATATAGCATGATGGGGTGATGATCAGAACAAGGCCTCGGGAGACACTTCTGGGATATGCCTGGAAAGGCATCCTTCCAGTTGTGGGAAACCAGAAATCTGTCCAATCTAGACATGGTCGACTGATGATCTCCTCTAGACCAAGTAAACCGCCCTCCCTCCAGATTAAAGTCCACCAATCTTTGTGAATTGATGAACTCATTGAAGCTCCTCATAGCCGAAGTTAGCCTCCCTCCTCCTAATCTTTCAGCCAGGTTACGAACAACATTAAAATCTCCCCCTATACAGCATGGGACTTGCCAGGAGGCAAGCGCCAGCTGCAGCTCATCCCAAAATAAATCCCTTTCGCCATTAACCACCGGCCCATAGATGCCACAAAATCCCCACACTAAAGAGTTGGAAATCAAGGTAAACTTGCAAGAGATGGAAGACTCGCCCACTTTATGCTCGATACAACTGATCGATCGCGAGTCCCATGCTACTAAAATGCCTCCTGCCGTGCCTTGAGCATCCAAGGCAACCCATTTTACCCAACGGGGACCCCAAATGGAACGGTCAATGGTTTCCGAGATACACCCCAATTTAGTTTCTTGAAGACATATAACTGAAGGCCTCCATCCCTGTAGAAGACCTTTAATAACTGCTCTTTTGTCCGGGTCGTTTAGACCCCTCACATTCCAGGATAAAATGTTTAACTTCATAAAAACAATTGTTGCTCACTGCCCTCCGTATTGACCTCCATCTCCTTGCTGCTCCCATAATTAATCGAGCATGACAACTCTTTCATAACTCGTCTCATGCGTTTTGCTGACTTGTCCTCCTTATCATTGTCGGTGGCTAGCCTAGGACTGGTTCTTGACAGGGAGTTACACAAAACAATTTCTCTAAATAACTCCGTCATCCGGTCCTCAAAACCTGTACACGTAACACCCAGAATTTTGCTCACTTTTCCCATCTTTCGAAGCACCCAGTCGTCTGTTATAGTCTGTTGGTGATGTAGTAACGCAGCTGATGGCTCTCCCACTTGAATTTGGACGGAGGGATCGGGACAGTCTGCCGGCAGTACAACTGCTAACGGTTGATAGTCTGCTGGGTTCTCCAAATTGTCTTGATTACACAAAGCCACTTCGCCCACTTGATCCTCTGACTGAGACCTCCTGCCCTGCATTAGATTCAATTCAGCTTCTGCTACGAAAGAGCACTCGGCTTCCCAGTCATTTTGGCTAGCAGCAATGCCGTAACTGTGCTCCAAGAATTGGAGGAACTCTCTGTCATCCAGCCTGCTGCTATAATCTGATACATGCCCCTCTGTACTTGCATCCCCGTGTGAGAGCTCGGCCTGCTTGTCTTTTCTTTCCTTTTTCCTCTCTTTCCGTGGTGTAGAGTTCCTGAAGTTCTCTGCGCTAGTTGCAGCTACAATCTCCTTTCTTGTATCTAAATGCCTGTGACCGTCGACTGTGGTAGCATTGACGCAGTGCTCCCCTGGAGCAGAAATTCTGTAAAACACCTCCGAATTTGCTACTTCATACTCAGGTGCTGAAGATACCTGGCCAGAAGCAGGACCTGAAATGGTGGGCACATGGGTAAGAGCATGGGCTTGAGAAAAAGATCTTCCAATTCTTTTAAAATGGTGGTGGGTCCCTTGCTGCCTTTTAAGCTGTGGGTCAAGTTTGGAAAATGTTTGAATTTGGACGGCCCATGAGAAACTTGCTGTATCCTGAGATGTACGTTGTCTTCACTGCGCCCCGAAGAGGGCTTCGTATAATTGAGATGGGCCGGCCCATCTATCCTAATTGAACCTCCAACTTGTTGGGTCACAGGAAGACGACCCGTATGAAGAGCCCCATGTCTATAAGTCTGATTGAAAAATTTCCTATTGTGTTGGTTCCATTGATGGTGACCCAGCCCATACGGCCCACTTCGGTTGTCATTTAAATGCCCTAGGCCTGTGAAGCCCTTTCCTCGCCTGAATTCTAGAATTTTCCTCTTTCTTCTCAATCCCGTCTCCAGATGCTGCGATTTGAAGATCTGATTGCCTGCACAAGAATCATCTTCAAGCCGTCGTTGCCCTCCACGTTGTCCTCTGTTAGAAGCGTATACGGAACCCTGCGCAGACTGCTGCGATTCAAATTTCAAATTTCCTACTCGATGGTCCTGATCGAGCCTTTGGTAGGCGCCACGTGGCTCTTTGTCAGAAGGGTTTCTCACTGGTCAGTCGCGCCGTCGGCGCGTGAGAGTTCGAGACTGAATATCCATGTTTTTCCGATCTTCTCTGCCTCGATCGGCCACCGTAGATCATCTTCAACACACTTAGGACCGAATTCCGACCAAACCGGGATGGTGAATGACCATTTCCCGCACCTAATACGGATAAAGGCGGGGATGTCTTCTGGCCTGCTTCTGACCAAGACTCTCGCCCATCTCAGATGTTTACGTTCGGCCAGTGTCTTGGTCCACTGTCACGAAACTGCCGCACCGATCTCCCATGGCTCAAAAAACCTCCGAACTCCACAAGAAAGCTGGTAAACCCATCATCCTCACCCATATAAAGCTTTCGACGTCCACCCTCGAACAACACCCTGACGGGGACCATGGATGCAAGGTCACTTGTAAACCCTCGAAAGTCCAATTTTTTCGATTAAGAATTCTGTTGGCCTCCATCTCCGAAGGCAGCTCGAAGAGAAACCAGAGACCACTCATGTCAAAAACTCTCAGTCCAGCCTGTATCCCCCAATTTTTGAGAGCCCATCTGTGGATTTTGTTTCTGTCTGGAGCCGGAGTGTTCAGCTCACCAAACCGACCGATGAGGCAGCGTTGGAGGAATTTGAGGCGGCTTCCACATGACCCAATGTGAACCTCGATGCCGTCACGAGTCTGCTCTGGATTCCGTTCCACCATGATGCTGTCCGTAGGCCAATCTTTAATTTTACAGACATCCAGGTAAGACTCAGTTCTCCTTGTGACTGATCTTTTTTGTGCTAAACCTAGCATTCTGAAAGCTTGCCCATATAATGACCATCCTCCATTTGCATAATCTTCCGGCAAAAAGATTGTTCGATTCCCTCTTTGAGATTGACTCTCCAACCTCATATAGCTCCCCTTGCGATTTGAGCCTCTACATAGATAGAGGCTTCTGCCTCGCCCATGAATACCAATCTGAAACACCACCTTTTTCCGACCAGTTGAGTAAGCCTCCAGAGTATTACAAATCCATTCAAGTTCCCATCGCAGTACCCATATCCTTCGGATCGCTCCTGTACCCCTTTCAATAATTTGGAAAAGTTCTCCCGACTCATTCTCCTCATGAAGAACATCAAAGGACTTACCTCCGATTTGGGCAAACATACTTGCATCAGCATATATTAACCATCATCTCGGGCAGTATAATGGTTGTCTGTTAACCAGCATATATTAACCAGCATATCTTATACAATGGTTGTATGTTAGGGTTGCTTAGTCATCAAGTGAATATAACCTCCTTAGTTCCATGTATAGGGTTGTAACTTCTTCTTTGAAGAAATGAAGTGAAGAAGAATTCTATAGAACTTTGTGTCTGTTGTGAGATGCAATATAACCATGTGATGAGACTCCAGAAGACCCTATATGAAAAAGAGTGATTCTTTTTCCTTGTGTGGTGAGATGCCATACATTTCTAGCAATGTAATTCCACAAAATCTTAGATCGAGAAGAGTGTTTCCTCTTGTTCTAGTGAAGTGTGATGGCTGAATCATTCTCTTCTCTCTCTTGTTTTTAATTTTAGCATATTCTCATGAGAAATGCTATTCTTCCCAAATTTGTATCCCAAATTACTATCTCAAATGATGTGGCACTGATGTAAAAGAATCACATTAATTACATGATTTCAAGTATTGCCAGTAATTCAGTACCATGTCAATGACACATCATTTGGGATAGAAATTGGGGATACAATTTTGGGAAGTGTAGCATTGCTCTATTCTTATTCCCACTCCTCTCCAATCTCCTTAATATTTCTAGTGCAGGACCAAAGAGACGAGAAAACAAAGCAATCAAGGCTCCCCAATAATCAATATTCAATATGCCAAAACTGATTATTCCATTACACAAACTCTAAAATTAAACGTGCCCAAAATAAATAAACTTCTAAAAATAAAAATATGTGGTTTGTTTCTTGAGTGGTTGTAGTTGATTTACTTTGGCAAAGTCAGTCTTTATACTAAAAGTCACTGTATCTACAACCCCTCCTCCTCCTCCTCCCAACCCCCCATCACAACAATCAAAAAAGAAAAAGAAAAGGAAAAAGGAAGACTATGTGAACCTTGTCCAAAATTATAGGGTTTCCATTTCCAAGAAACTTTTCAAGTACCTAAACCCTTTTAACTTACCATGTCTTCTACTGAATTGCATAATGCTCACTATTTGTTTCAGCATACTTCCAATGCTAAATAAAGTTGCCTGTCCCACCAGGCAAATAGTTTATATGTACAAGTTTCTGATGAATGATAGCCACATCGGTTTTATGAATTAAACCAATCAACTAGAACAAATTTGGACCAAAATTACGTCTTCAACATCTAAAATTCAGGGATAACTCTATTTGTCTTTGTGAACTTTTTACTGAGATTTAAGATAGAAGTCCCATCTCAAAATGACTTCACCTTTGACTAATGTTTTGTTTCCTTCTCAGATTTGGTGGGGGAAAAGGAAAAGTAAAGTAAAACTGGTTTCCTCATATTCTCTCTCTTACTCAAATAAAATTAGAAAATAAAGAATTTTCTTGCATTGTCTTTTCCTTTCCCTCAACAAATGGAGGCTTAATTTCTAATTTTTTTTATCAAGAGAAACATAAAAATATGGTTTTCCTCCTCCTTTTCGTGTTCCCTCACCAAATCCGCGAACCGAACGAAGCCAAAGCTCAATTAAAGAATTGCAATTCCTAACTGTTAAATGCAACAAAATTCGACAAAAGAAAGTTATGACTGTGTAGAAAAAAATAAAAAATTCCAATGTCCAAAGTGACATATCTCCTCGTGTGACAAAAGTTTTGCATTTGTGCCCAAAATTTTCTAGTTTGGGTGGGTATCAAATTTGAGCTACTTGAGTCAGGTTGTATGATACATCCCATAGAAGCTCTCCCTACGATGGTTCACAACTTGTCCTCGAGGTACTATGAATAAGGAGGAAAAACCTACGATGTGGAATAGATTAAGGAGCACGATGGGTGTCTCTTTCAAATAATAGACAGAAGAAGGCGGACACTCCGTCGGGTGAGAGTCGTCAGCGAAGGTCTGTTATGGATTTGCGATCAGCTCGAGGAGATTGGAAAAAGGAAAGAGGGCAGACAATCTGAATGGGTGTTGCAGAGAAGGGATAGATGTCTAAGAAGTTTGATGAAATCGAACGAGGAAGGTCCTTTTGTTAGGATTGATAAGTCGATTGGGGGCAGAAGGTTCTCTGTTTATGTTCTAGAGTTTGAAAAAGGGAGTAGATGGCGAGGGGCTGTGAGAGCCTTCTGGGACTTGGCAAACATAGATGATAGGTACAAGAAGAGCAAACAAAAACCCTTTAAGGAGGTGGCCATGGTGAGTAGATGGCCTCAAAGTAAAACAAGGGTGAGGATGAGAAGCTATAAAGCCTAGGCAGATGTGGAAATCGAACATGAATCATGTATATATAGGCTGTAACGTTGTGGTAGGTGTTTGGTGGGTAGGATGGGAGAACCGGGAAGTCACAAACCTGACAGGGAAAGAATACAAAGATGGGCTGATAAACACTCGGAGGTGCCGATAGGGGCTATTGTGTCAAAATTACATGACGATTGGTTTTTCTTTGAGTTTCCGTCGACTCAAGAGGTGACTCGTATATGGCGGCACAAAGAATGGGTTTTGGAAGGCGTGCCAGTGATGCTCAATTGGTGGTTCGTGGTGTGGTGCTGCTCCAGAGTAGATTGGAACCATAAAGAAGTTTTGGGTCAGATTGATCGGCGTGCTGATGTTGTCATGGAACAAAGAGGTGTTCGAGGCTATGGGAACAGTTGTGGTGGCTTCATTAAGGTGGATGAGGAAACGAAATCCTGATAACAACTGAAATGGGTGAGAATGCTAGTCTCCTGTTTAGAAACCACCTTGTCGACAATGTTAAATTTAGCCATGGGGTAATGGAGGTGTGAAATACCCATATAGGTGGAGAGTGGACCACACTTCACGGTGGCTAGCGACGAATCCAATAGCAGAAAGAGAGATGGCGATCGGCGTAACAGGGAAGATGTGAAGCGGTCAATGCACGTGCTGGTGCGTGAGACTGAAGTGAGATTTGTGGATAAAAGGAAATTGAAGGCTTAAATAAACGACGTGTGGCTTTTGCTTCAGTAGATAAGGTTGCCATTCTTTTGAACGGGAAGGAATGGACCGACTTGGGCTAGGATATGGGCTATGGTGAGAAAACAGACAAGAGCTAAAAGGGGGGAAGTCCTCGGGGCCAAGCCCTAGAAGTGCTATCAGAAGATGGAATCAATCACATGTGGGGCCTAAAAGGGAATGGAGGCTTCAAAATGGGTCAGACATAGATTGATTTTGAAGGGAGGCCTGTGGATTGTATTGTTCTAAGGGCTATCCACAAAGAATAAGATTATCTAAGGAAACAGAGGATGGTGGCCCAACAAGATAAGGAGGGCCAATGGTTGTTTGAAAAGGCTAAGGGTCCATGCAGAGCCATAACACTAGATGTTAGAAAATGGTTGCGATAGTCATCTTTTTCTGTCCAAGTCATTTCATTCGAAAGAGAGAAGAGGAGTTGGGCGGCTGGTCCAAGCAGGATGCAATATAGCGGATTGTGCACAGATTGGAAGCATAGTGACAATAGTGGGGAGTTAGAAGGGACAACCATATGTTCAGAAATGACAACGGTGATCAAGGAAACTGACAGGGAAGAAGAGTTGGGACAATACGAGGAAGCTTTAGGCTAAAGAAATAATGAGAGTTGGGGCAGTAATTTTAGAAAGCATGGCTAGGGATTGCGATAAGGATGACGCAATAGAAAGAGGAGGGGAGAGAAGGGTTAAGGGAGTCGGAAGAGCCCAGCCAAGATGATGAGGGTCTAGGAAGCAGGGAGCCTATTATTGAGTTAAACTCCAACTCCTTAGAAGTGTGGGAGGACTATGTGGTGGACTTGAACTTAAATGCTTATGGTGGGGAGCATGAGGGAGAATAAGTTACAATCCTTTGGCGACAATTTACCCTAGAAGCTCATAACACTTCAATGGCTGCGAGGAAGGTGTACAGACAGCCCGTGGTTTCAAAGTGGATTATGAGGACATATTCTGGGATTTGATCAAAGAAATATTGCAAAACAATGGTCAGGGGGTGGTCATGGTACAAAGGATTAGGCCCATGGTTGTGGAACCCTCAAATTGAATGTTACGCAGAGTTATGAGAAACTTGGAGTCTACAGTTAATTACGAAGGCGACAGGTGTAGGAGCAGAAATTGGTAGTGATGGTGTCTCCATGAAGTGGAAAATGATAACTTGGAATGTGGGGGGTTTGAACGGCCCTGATAAAAGGTTTCTTATTAAAGAGGTGCTTTAAGAGGTGGGGTCCGAGTCTGGTATGCGTTTAGGAAACAAAAATTCAGGAGGTTTTGGAGAGTGTTGCGAGAAGTTTGTGGGGTGTTAGGTGGATGAAATGGTGGTCTTTAGCGGCAAGAGGCATTGCGGGCGGTATTATCATCATGGGGAACATCAGGGTAATGGAAGTTCTAGATTATTGGACAAGGAGGTATTTTCAATCGTGCAAATTAAAGTCGGTAGAGGACAACACAAAATGGGTGTTTCTATGGTCCTAATGTGGCATCCGATCGTGTCTTGTTTTGGATGGAATTGGACTTGCTTGCATATAACAGGACTAATATGTGGGTCTTGGGGGTGATTTTAATACTCCAAGGTTTCCCCATGTGAGAAGGGGTGAAGGAAGGCTGGTATATAGTATGAGGTCTTTTCAGAGTTCATTGAAAGGAAACGTTTGGTGGACCTTCCTTTTGAAGGTGGGCAAATTTACATAGGTAAGTGATAGGATCAACCCAACTATGTCTAGGTTGGAAATATTTCTTATCTCTAGAACTTAGGAGAACAAGTTCCCGAATGTAACGTAATCTTGTCTTCCCAAGTTGGTTTCAGACCTGCTTCCCATTACGTTGGATAACGACGGGTTGAGGTGGGGAAAGGCTCTTTTTCACTCTGAGAATATTTGGCTTCAGGATCCTAGTTTCCGGGATAGGGTTGATATGTGGTGGCAAAGTTATAATATCAGGGGGGACCTCAACTACATAATGGCGCAAAAATTGAAGCTTTTGAAATCAGATTTGAAGAGATGGAATGAGGAAGTATTTGGAAATTTGCAAGCCAAAAAAGGCAGAATCAGCACCTGGACAGAAAGGAGTAAGGAGGTCCTCTCTCTAATGAGGAGCAAGAGGCTAGGGATGGTTTGAAAGCTGAGCTCGTCAAGGTCTTGAAATTGTAAGAGATCTTATACAGACACAAATCTAGAACTCTATTGCTGAAAGAAGGAGATAGAAATACCAAGTTTTTCCACTAAGTAACCAACCACAATAAAAGGAAGAACAATATCAGTGCGACGATCATTAGGGATAGGAAACTTTGGGGGGTTGAGGAGGTGAGGGATGGGATTGTGGAGTTCTATTAGAAGCTATACATAGAAGCATGTGATTAGAGGCCTAGTCTTGAGGACATGGTTTTTTCATCCATTGTAGAAGAGGATGCTAGGCGGTTAGAGAGGCCCTTTGAGGAGAAAGAAGTAATAACAACTTTGAAAAGTTATGATGGTGATAAAGCTCCAGGGCCGGATAGTTTTACCATTGCATTCTACAATCATTGGTGGAGAATAATTCGAAAAGATGTCATGGCGGTGTTCTCTAGGTAGTCTTTTACCTTTGAAAGGAGTCTTAATGCTTCATTTATAGCATTGATCCTTTGAAAGGAGGGGGCTCAAAACACGAGGGACTTCAAGTCTATTAGTTTGGTTGGCAGTTTGTACAAGTTAGTTGCGAAGGTGCTTGCCTTGAGGTTGAAAATAGTGATGAGTAGTATTATTTAACCAAGTCAAAGTGCTTTTGTGGAGGATAGACAAATTATGGATGCAACCTTAGTTGCAAATAAGTGCGTTGATATAAGGAGGAAAAGGTGAGAGAAAGGCTTAGGCTTTGTTTGGATAGTTTTTAGAGTTAGAGTTTTAAGAAATTTTTTTTGAGAAGTGTTTTTAAGTAATTTCTTGGAATTTGAACCATTGTTTGGATTGATTAATTTGAAAAAAGATAAAAAAGTAAGTTATGTTTGGTTATGTTTTTAAAATAAGATTTTTAATTTCAAATTACAGGATATGTGTTTTGAAATTAATTTTTTTTTTATTTTTTAAAATTTAGATTATCATATCGAAATACATTTTTATAATTTTTAAAAAATTAATTACAAAATTTTTTAAAATATTTTTCAAGAAATTTTATCTAAATTACTATCAGGCAAACATCCAACATTGATCCATTGACAAGCCAAGCTAACGGATATATTTGTCGTTTCCTGCTGCGTGCTTAGTCCATTAGTCCATTCAAATTTTTTTATTTTTTCAAAATTATTATTATATATTGGTAAGCCTTGATTATTATTATTTTTTAACAAATTGGAAAACGGTCATCCAATAAAAGGCATGGCTTACATGATCTTTATTACATGATCTTTATTTTCATAATTTTTAATATTCTTAAAAATGTGATCGGAATTTAATACATTTACTTAAATATGATAGAAAAAATTTAATTTTATTCAAATTTAATAAAAATAACAAGATTTAACAAATTCGATTCATTAATATAACATATATTAATTATTAAATTATATAATTTTTTTAAAATTAAAGTTATATATCATAAGTTTGGCATATTATAAAATAATATTTCATATGTATAATATATATGATAATATAATATTTTATAAATATAATATATATTAATATCATTGTCAAATAAAAAATTTTAAAAAGTTGCTTGTTTCAAAAAGTTGGAAAAGATAGAATGGGTTTCAAAATTGTTTTAACCAAACAAATTTTTGAAAAAAAAAAATTTTAAAATTGGTTTGGAGTTCGTAACCAAACAGGACCTTAGTGTGCAAACTAGACATCGAGAAAGCCTATGATCATGTTAACTGGGATTTTTTATTGTTTTTGCTAGAGAACATGGGTTTTAGGGAGAAATAGAGAAATTGGATTCATGCATATATTGGCTCGGTTTCTTATTCAGTGTTAGTTAACGAATCCCCAACTGGTTTTTTTAGATCCTTGAGAGGATTAAGACAGGGAGATCCTCTCTCCTTGTGATGAAAGCCTTAAGCAGAATGATTGAGAAGGCACGACTTGGCAGTTTACTCAGAGGCTTTGTGATTAAGGGGGAGGATGGGAGGGGGTAGAGATCTCTCACTTGTTATTTGCTGATGATACCATTATTTTTTGTTAGGCAGATGAGGCGACTTTGCTCCTTGCATTGCATCTTGTTGTGTTTTGAAGCGGCTTTGGGATTGAAAACTAATGTTAAGAAGATAGAGATTATTTTTTTTTGATAAGTAAGAAGACAGAGGTTATCCCGATCAACGACATTAAAAGAGTGGAGGAGATGGCGTGGGGGATGGGGTGTGAGGTGGGTAGGCTGCCGATCATATATTTGGGTCTCCCATTGGGGGCCTCCTCGAGATCAGTTGGTATTTGGGATGCAGTAATTGAAAATTTTCAGAAGAGGCTTGCAGGGTGGAAGAGGCAACACCACTCGAAGGGGGGGCATATTACTTTTATCAGGAGCACATTAAAAAACCTCCCCACTTATTACATGTTCCAGAAGAGGCTTGCATGGTGGAAGAGACAATACCACTCAAGAGGGGAGGGGAGGGGAGGGAGAGGGGAGGGGGGGCAGATTACTCTTATCAGGAGTACTTTAGAAAACCTCCCCACTTATTACATGTCTTTATTTACGATGCCAACCACAGTTAGAAGGAAATTGGAGAAAATTCAGGGAGACTTTTTTTTTAAGGGGGGGCAAAAAATCTACTTACTTAGTTGGGATAAAGTTAAATCTCCGATTAATGAAAAGGGGATTCCAGAAGAGGCTTGCGGGGTGGAAGAAGTAGTATCACTCAATAGGGGAGGGGAGGGGATTGTTTTTTTTTTTTTTTGGGGGGGGGGAGTTAATCTTATCAGGAGCACTTTAGAACGAAATTGGAGAAAATTAGCGAGACTTTTTTTTTTTGGGTTTTGGTTGGGGGGGGGGGGGGGGTAACGCGGAAGGCAAAAAAATCCACTTAGTTAGTTGGGATAAAGTTAAAGCTCCCATTAATGAAGGGGGGCCTTCGGATTAAGGAATTGAAATTGTTTAACCAAACGCTCGCAAAAGAGGACAATACATTGTGGAAGGAAATGGTGGCTTCTAAGTACGACTATGAAGGAGGGGGTGGTAATCGAGGGAGGTGGAGGAGGCTTATGGTTGTGGGGTTTGGAAGGTTATAAGGAGGAAAGTTGACTTTGTTCCAAATACAAAACTTGAGATTGGGGATGACTCTTGAGTGAAGTTTTGGGAGGATTTTTGGAGTGGAGAGGGGACCTTGAAGGAAAAATTTCCAAACCTCTTCAATCTAGCACTGGATAAGGATTGCTTGGTGGCGGATTTTATAGAGAGCGCGGGGAATGGAAGGATTTGGAGTCCAACTTTAGGCGGCACTTTTATGATTGGGAGCTAGGGGAGGTGAGTGAGTTTATTACTATCTTGAGCAAGGTGACTTTGGTGGAAGGTCGGAGGGACGTGCTTAATTGGTAAGGAAACGGCGATGGCAAATTCATGGTTAAATCTTACTATAGGAGTTTGGTGGAAAGGAAAGTCAATTCCTTACCAAGGAGAGAGGTGTGTAAGTCTAAAGTGCCTCAGAAAGTTGCCTTTTTTGCTTGGAAAGCGGCTTGGAGTGCTATATTAATGGCGCATAACCTTACGAGGAGAGACTTCCATTTTCCTAGTCGATACCCTTTATGCAAAGAGGGGGAAGAGACAATTGACCATCTTCTTCTCCATTGCAATGTTTCCACGGATATGTGAATCTCCTCTTCCCCATTTGTCTTGTGTGGTGCATTTGGAGGGAATGCAACCAGAGAATTTTTGAATGACTGGAAACTGCCCCTTGGAGGTTGAAGGATGTTTTTTTGAAGACTTTCTTCTTTTGGATTAGCAACGAATACCCTTTGTACCCAGAGAAGTTTATAGATTTTTTGAGGAACTTGCGGCTTCAATTTTATGTCGATCCCTTTCTTTTGTATTTTGGGTCTGCCCTTCTCAAGCACCCTTTTGTTATATAAATGACTTTTACCGACAAAAAAAAATTGTTTAGAGAGTTGAATATGAAAGGAGGGTTTACCTTTTCTAAGTGTCAATAATTTGTTGGGTTACTGTGGTGAAGAGCTGAACAGTGCATATTTCAATTTTGTGAAATAACAGACAACCGATATAGTATCTTGATGTGGTGCACTGTGATTTGTAATGAAAAGAAGTGAAGCTCTGAAGTTACTCATTTGGTGCTTTCTGGAGCATGTTCTCTGGCATGTCCTTGCATTAGTTGTGCTTTCTGGAGCAAATTAAGCTAGGTTATTCAGTAAACATTGGAAATTTGGTAGCTGCTTGCCTTGATTTTCTTGATTGCTCAAGCAGTGAATGGGGTAATATGTCGGTTACTTTCCAAATTTTTTGGCTTTATTTGAAAACAGACCATTTGATTGCGCCTAATGTGGATGGAGAATAACTCAAATCTTGCAACAACTTTGAATCAATCTTCAGTAGTCATGAAATACCTTTTCGTTTCTTTGATCTGGCAACCAAATAGGTTGTTCATTGACCAATGACAATCATAGTTTGAGAGTAATGTATGTTTAGATAATATAAGTATGTTGCTATCTGAAAATATGCATAATTTTGACTTTTGATGTTTGACTGGTTTTTCTAGGTGATGGTATTCAATGAGACGACTTGATCTTCCTCGAGAGGTTTGTGTCGTGGATGAAACCAGCAGCAAATGTGAAATGCGAAAGGAAAACTGGAAACAGTGTAAAGTCCTTGTGAATATCTCATGTTGAAATGTTTGTCATATAAAATAAATGTAAATAAAAAATTATTCAGTGTGACTTGGTTGCAAATTACATTCTCTTCATAATGTCTTGCTTTTCCTCTTATTTCTTGCATTCACACTTTTTGGGGGGGGGGGGGGGGGGGGAGAAAGAAAATTCTGGGTGCTTTCCCTTTTATACAGTGAAAGAGAAGTACAATATCAAAGACCAAAATATGGACGTCGGATGTGGCGAAGTACATGTTATTATCTTAGGTCTTTGTACAGTGGTATATTTCCTTTGTATTTTAACATAAAGAACTAAAAAAACTCTCTTTAAGATGGTACAGGCTGATATTAATAAGCTATACTCTGTTCTGAGATCGCTCTTTAGTATGTAAAAACTGTGGCATATGACATTTTGCCTTGCTTGTCTCATAAATGATTCAATGGTGTAGATAGCAGAAGCAAAAGAAGAGAGAGAGAGAGAGAGAGAGAGAGAGAGAGAGAGAGAGAGAGAGAGAGAGAGAGAGAGAGAGAGAGAGAGAGAGAGAGAGATGACAATCCTTGCTTGGCGAATATTTTTGAACCAGACAGAAATAGGAGATGCACCAATGGTTGTTACCATTCCCAGTGTTGACAGTTGAAGTACTTGTATTTTGAGACTTGATAAGGTTGGAAAATTGAGCAATCTAGTTTCCTTTTGACCCTTTCATTTTCATTTTCATTTATCCTATTGTGAAGAAGAGGTGGTCGCCATTTATTTATTTTTAGACCGGACTAAGTGCATGTTTGGTGCAGTAGGGAAACAAAAATGGAGGGGGGGCAAATGAGCGTGGCGGGTCCACGATTCTTCCGTCCAGACGCTTGTACAACCACATCCCAAGTGTGGGAGTCTTGTACACTAAAGACAGCCTCTTAATTTGCACTATTTTCTAGCCATAGCCAATGCCCTGCTACTCATATGGTGGCGTGGGGGTGTTAGGAGGGGAATTGCCAACCCAAACCCCTGACAGCATCGATATAATCTGAATGTTAATCACAATATAGAATAAGAAAGGCGTACTGAATACAAAATTGTACTAAAATCCATACCTGCCGTCAAGTAAATCAATGTGCAGGATATCTAGGCTTTGCATGACCAAGGTTTATGAAATCGGCAAATAATATTTTGTGTCATTTAGACCAAATATTTTTTAAAAATAACATCTTATTACATGCTAGGATGTGGATTATTTAATTTCTGTATGGTCCAGGTTTATGGAATCGGCGAATAATATCTTCTCATTTGAATAAAATATTTTTAAAAAGTAACATCCTATTACATGATAAGATGTTGTTTATTAGGTTCATAAATCAAATCTATTTCTTGGATGATAGTCCATGTAGCTTCTAGCCTTCGGTTGCAAATGTTTCATCTATTTCCTTTGTCTGCCCTAGTGTTGTCAGAGAGAAATTCTTAGGTGAACTTGGATCATTGTCAGAGAGAAATTCTTAGGTAAACTTAGATCACATGACAAGATTTATCATAATATGTCATGTGAATGAGTTGTTTGACTTTAAAGACTAAAAAAGTTTTTCTTTAATAATTGATAAGCTGCAATTAGTTTAGTTCACAAACTTAAATTTACGGATTCAGTCTATCCAAGAATTACTCAGGCAATAGTGAACTTGTTTTGTTCCTATAGCTCAAAAAAAAAAAAAAAAAACTAGATTTATGCATGCACTATTAGCTCCAAACCATGGACAACATTGATGAGGAATTATTGTTATATTTATAATTTAGTAATACTCATTTCCAATCATAATTTATCATGGTACATTTTTTTTGTTTTATTTAATTTTTATTTTTTAAGTTAAAAATAAATAATTACGTTTATTTTTGTTTTATTTCTCAAGTTAAAAACTTTGAAAACGTCCATTTTCATTAAGTGGTGTAATTATTTTCTTTTTGTTATGTCATTTTGCACTTACATGATATGTAACATCATAATTAAAAATATTAAAAATATTTAATTCACACTTATTTTGATTGAAATAGTTTCATTTAAAAAATACAATTACTTAATTGTGATTAGATAAAAGAGCTATTATATTTATTTTTAACCTAAAATATTTGTACAATTGTTTTATAAAAGAAAAGTTAAAGTGACATTCCTCACCAAAAAGAACAGTGCAAATTGTCCCCCCCCCAAAAAAAAAATTGAGGATAATTAAAGTCATACGTTACGTACTTACATGTGTGTGTGTGTATATATATATATATTTTAAATTATACCGACTTTCCTTAAAGTTTTTAACAATTACACTGACACCCTTTTGGGTTTTTAAAATTATATTAATCTCTTATCCAGTCTAATTTTTTTTAAATGACAATATTGCCCTTTTATGTTCTTTTTGATTTTGTTTTTAATTTTAACCAATTATTTCTAACTAATTTTTTTTTTATTTTCAAATAAATATTAATTAGAATCTTCTTTGAATAAAAAATATAAATTATTTATTTAAAATTTAATTTTATATAAAATGAAAAAAAAATCTAAAAAAAATTAGAAAAATGGTAAAAAATTTAACAAAATTACAAAAAAAATGAGGGGCAATTTTGTCATTACGAAAAATAAATTGGACTGGATGGGAGGTCAATATAATTTGTCAGAAAAAATGAAGGTTTTTGTAATTTTGAAAACTTTAGAAAATGTTAGTATAATTGTCAATAATCTCAAAGAAGGTTAGTATAATTTATTAATTTTTTTAAGTCATAATTTTAAGCTCCATTACTTGAACAATTGAAAAAATAATAACATGGGCTGTGGCTATAAAAAATAAACAAATTAAGGATTAATTATGTTTTTTTATGGATATAATGATACTGATTTTTTTTATTGGATTCGATAGTATTAAATTACATATATTAAAATTTTTTAAATCTTTTGACATACAAAAATCTATCCACAATATCACATATGAAACTACCACTACTCCACAAAGCACTCTATAATAATACTTGGGTTCTTATGACGTCACATGAGTTTTTTTCTGTACTAATTTTTCTCACTCGTTCAATTTTATATTTATTTTTAGTACTCATTTAATTTTTTAAAATATCTTTTTAAGAATTATTTTTTTATAAAACATTGTTTAAAAGCGACTTTTTTAAAAAAAAAAATTTCTACCCGCATTCCAACGCATATTAACCCTTAAGATTTAACAAAAATTGAAAACTTCTTAAAAACGTCTTTTAATGTGTCTCCTAAAGTGATTAAAAGATGCTTTTGAAAAATAGTAAAGAAAAAAAATAGGTATAAAATTATGTGGGTAAAAAATTGTAATTATTTATTTCATGAGCCCATTACATGCCTGCATCGATCTGTATGATTTTAATAATATAATAAATCGGATATGAATTTTACAAAATATTAAAATAATAAAAGATGGGATAGGCTCATAAATAATTTCTTTATTGACAGTAAGATTGAAAATGAGTGAGTCAAGTAATGAATTGTTCAAACTTAACTCACTAAAATAAATGAGTTTCGTATTATATTCAAATTCGACTTATTAATTTTTCGATTAATTACACTTTAGTATCTTGAAAGTTTGTTTTGATTTCAAATAAGACCACCGATTATCAACTGCAATAATTCAATATCTCAATTTTTAATTTCATTTTAATTAATGCCAATTTCAATTGACTGTCCCAAATTCTTAACACTAGACATTTATATATTAAAATTATAGAATTTCATTTAAAACTCATATAAATTGCAAGACCTTATTTGAAATCCGTATATATTTAAAGGGTATTATTTTAAAAGTTATATGAAATATAAGGTACTAAAATATAATTAATTTAGAACGGACATCAACGATCGTTTATAATTAATCTTAATTGGAACAAAATTAAAAATTGAGAGAATTAATTATTATAATATATAATTAAAAATTTATTTAAAATTAGGTCAAAATTTCATGATAATAAATTATAATTAATTACTATTTTGTTTTGAGTCAAAATTCGAATAACTCTTTACCACCCCGAGGTTAATAGAGTCAAAACCCACCGGGAGGTATATGATATTCCGAAAAAGCCCTTACATGACATAACTGCTAGTTTTTAATCTGGAAGATTCGGAGGGAGCAGCTGGGCAGGTATTTGGACTCGAGCACGGACGCGGGAGACCTACCCTTCCCCAAGGTTTTCGGAACTACGACAATCGATCCATCATTTTCTCGGACTTGCTCTATCCACAATTCAAGTCATTTGAATTGTATCGGAAAAATCAAAATCCATTTATACTTTTCTTTTCTTCCGATCCAGGTATATTCTTTTCCATTTTTTCTCCGACCTAATTTTGTTAATTGATTCCGACTCTAAATTTCTTTATTTCTCGGTCTACGATGTAGAATTATTGTGTCACTTTGAATCCCTTATTTGCTCTTCCCTCCGTTATCTTTTTACGAAACTGAGAATCGCTTCAATTTGGTCGAAGACTGCGTTTTGTTACTGAGAACCCTAAGAGAAAGAAAAGAAAGGGGAAACTGTAAATTTATGAATTTTTTTGCTCTATGCTGCTTTCATTAACCAAAAAAGAAAGAACCGTATAGTTGTGAGGCTCAAATGGGTGGTAATATTTTTTTTTGGTTGGGGTGGGGCGCGGCTTTTCTTGGGTCCCAAATTATGAAATGCTAATATTCAAGGTTCAATTTCTTTTATTTTCCTTAAGTTACTCGGCAGCCAAACATAGTATTATTATACAATAGGGATTGAATTGTGTATCTTATACCCTCTTGCTTAATATCTTATATTTCATTCCCATTGTGGGAATCCCGTTTGGTCTCAATTTGTTTTTCAGATACAAAAATGTCAATTTCAACTTAATGTGGTTCTGAGCTCTTGAAATGTTCAGCTTTCATCGCAAACAATGTCGAATTGTGTATTAGACATTTAAAAAAAATAATTAATTTGCTTACTTTTAATTTTTTCTTCCTTCTGAATTATCTGGCTTCTAGGGTTATAAATGGATATTGATGGCATTTTTTGCAACCCCCGGCCTGTAAACCTTCCAACCAAGAGTGCGATTTATGTATGGGGCTATAACCAATCTGGGCAAACGGGTAGAAAGGCTAAAGACCGGAACTTGAGGATCCCGAGGCAGCTCCCACCTGAGCTTTTTGGATGTCCTGGAGGAGGTAATTCGCGCTGGTTGGATATTGCTTGTGGACGAGAGCATACTGCTGCTGTGGCATCTGATGGGTCACTTTTTACTTGGGGTTCGGTCTCTCTGCTTTATGCATTATTCTTGACACTGTTATTTCTTTAAGTTTGAAATTATTTTCTCCTTCATAGTTAGATGCCATAATTCTCCGTCATGATTTTCTTTTTAGGTTGGCGCTGATCGCTGATATAACAAAGAGATTTTTCTTGAAGAAGGATTTGTGTCTTGTTATATTTTTCATTTAAGTGGAAGCCATCTTCTCTATCCTTATTTATGTGTTGATGCTCTGTCCAAATAAAATTGGATATATTGGCAGTACTTGAGAAAAAAAAAAAAAAATGAAAGAAAGTCAGTACTTGCTTTTTCCCTCCCCACTCCCCACTCTTCACCATTTACCACTGCAACTGGATCTTAAGAACAAGGTTCAGAGTCAACCTCACTGCCCGTGAAGACAGTGGAAAATGGATGACAGGTGAACGTGTGGGGGCTTCATTTTCATTTCTCTGTGAAAGAAAAAGAAATTTCCAACCAATGATTTGGTTCATTTTCAATACTGAGTTTCTATAATATACCATTTCCTAGCAGTTTCTTCCTCGTATCACCCATATACAATGCATGAGAAGTTTTGCATGTAGAAAAACAAATAGGAAATCGAACGTAATTGCAGTCGCACAGACGCAAAAGATTGATAATTTACCCAAGTTTCTAAACTATGTTTCAAAAGTGACCTAGAGTAATTTAATAATTGATGTCCTGCAGATCACGGTATTTGTTGGAGAACCATGATTTACAAACCTGTTTTGATACACTTTTTTTTTTACCCTTTTCCCCTTCCCCTTGCTATTATTATTTTTATGGTTGTGATTAGTCAAGTCTACCACCAGGTCCATCACGATTACTTTAATACTTACTGGACTTAGATGTCATATTGTAAATTTGATTATTTTATAAGCTTGGGCCCAACTATGGCACCAAGTGCACTCTGTCCAGGCATGAATTAAGAAATACATTGTGAAAAATATATGTTTCTTTGGTCGGCTTTGGTGAATGGGTCTCTAGTTGATTTATTTCAGTCGTCTAAGGGTCTTAGATAGGGAGACCTTCGTTTCCTTTTTTTTTTTTTTTTTTTTTTTTTTTCTGTTTGTGATTGTGATGAGGGCTTTTTGTAGTATGATGCACTGAGTGGAAGACGAGAGTCATTTGAAGGGTTTTAGAGTGGAAGATAGGAATGGTAGAAGTGTGGGTGTTTCACATCTCTTGTTTCTAGATGATACTATTATTTTCTTTGAGGCAAAAGATCAGCAGTTGTGCTTCCTTCGATGCATTCTTCTTTGCTTTGAGGCAATTTTGGGCTTTGAGTTAACTTGAGCTATTATTCCGGTAGGGGTGGTTGGAATGCAAAGGAGTTGGCTTGGTCCTTGGAGTGCAGAGTGTTTACCTCTAGGAGCCTCGGCTAGAATGCGTGTGTTGTGGGATCTAGTAGTGGAAAGATTTTAGAGGCGTTTTGCTTGTTGAAAGAGGCAATACATCTTTAAAGGAGGTAGGATTACGCTAATAAAGAGCACTATTGCTAATTTTCTAATGTACTACATGTCTTTATTCTCTATCGTAGCCTCGATGGAAAGAAGGTTGGAGAAGTTTAAGAGAGATTTCTCTTTTTGATAAGTAAATGTAATTGTATTAATATACCACGTCTGGTTGGGGGAATCCATATATATATATATATATAAAGGATACACAACTGAAGCCTCTTAAGGACCCCAAAAACTCTAAAGGCCCTACATACAAAAGGAAAGTCTTGACCCTAAAGTACAAAAGAGGCAAACAAAATTGTCTTTCACCAGAAAAAGGGGTTTCACTATCCCCTAAAAAACTAGTACTATTTTGCTCCCTCCATATCATACAAGAGGGGCCATTCTTCTGACCCCTCTTCCTTTTCCAAAAAGAAAAAAAGAACTACTGAGCAAATTACTCAAATGAGCAGGCATCATCCATGAACAACCAAAAATGGAGTAGGCAAGACTCCAACAATCACTAGCCGCTGCACAATGGATTAAGAGATGATCAACTGTCTCTACCATTTCCTTGCACATATTACATCTACAAACCAACTGGACTTACCTCCTTTGAAAATTGTTCGTAGCGCCCCAAGTTGCCACTCAAGCGGAAAAAACACGGGACTTCCAAATACCATATGAGCCTTTAAGGAAACTGCCACCCTCCTCTATCGATGAACTCTCTACAAAATGTTTAATGGAATATATGAAAAAATGTGGTGTATTGTTAACAGGTTTTGGGAGAGAATCTCCCTATAATCCTATTGTTTTGCTTTCAGCAAAAATTGTCTATTAGAATAAATAGAGCCTTAGAAAGAATTATTTTTGTTATACAAAGGGGACAACCTATTGAGGTAAGGCTTTGTTGAGTTGAGAGGGGACAGCCTGGTTATCACGACAATGTTGAGATTTTGTTTCACCTTATTGAGTTTGATAGGAGAAAAATACTCAAAAGAGGAATCAAATCCCCTATATATTTAGGACAATTGAGATGAGAGTCTTGCTCATGATTGAGTTTATGCATAAAAATAGTTGCTGAATTGTCCATGGATATACATGTTTTTCCCTTGTGATAAATGCTGTGTTTTTGACTCTTCTACAGTTTTAACAGTTGTTAACCATTTTTGCACGACTTCTAGGGGCAAATGAATTTGGTCAGTTGGGGGATGGAACTGAGAATGGTAGGAAACACCCGAAGAAAGTAAAGCAATTGCAGACAGAATTTGTAATATCTGTATCTTGTGGGGCACATTGTACTGCAGCTATTGCAGAACCACGCGAAAATGACGGAACCATCTCCACTAGAAGACTTTGGGTTTGGGGACAAAATCAGGTTGTACTCGTTACCGCTTTAGGTTCATTCATTTCTTCTTAATCTTCAATCATTTTTGTAAGTTTGTTTTTCTTTATGTCTTTACAGGGATCTAATTGTCCGCGTTTATATTGGGGAGCCTTTACTCCAAATACGGTATAATATCTTTTCTTTAATAATTTTAAAGGATAATATTGAATAAATAACCATTTCACTAATGGAACAAAGCCTGAATTAAAACCATTAATTGTAATAACTTACATTAGGAATTGTTGGAATTATTCCTTTCAATTATGTGCAAGTAAACTCCTAGAATAATTTCATTCTCAACTGTTTATGGTGGATACTGGACATACATTTTTGCTTTGAAAAATGTCACCTAAAATAGCTGCCAAGTATATTAAGGCTTAATCTGTGGTAATCTTTAGAGTCGTTTTACCTTTAAGAATATATAGTTTAGTTTTTTCACTTATAAAAGATATATATATATATATATATATATATCGCCTAATTTTGGCTGATTTACTGGTGTTTTTGGTTTGTATCTGTTCATTCAATCCTATAATTTCTTCTCTCCTTGCTTTTGTACATGGGATTGCGTCCTGGTTGGGGCTTTTGTTTATATATATCAATCTTACATATCAAAAAAGAAGAAGTTTTTTTCCCCTTCTCTTCTCCCCAGCCTCTCTCTCTGATAATTTGTATGCTAAAAGTCATGAAGACTTTAATGGTCAAGATGCAAAACATTGCATCGATTTGATGCTATAAGATGGGGTCCTAAGGCATACAATGCCACCAAGCATGAAATTGATGATATGTTCGAACTCAATTCTCCCTACCTCTGCGCATCCAGGTCCCATGGGGACTGTGTATTAGCTTTATTATGCCACTTAGTATTAGTTATAACTGGGAAATGCTTGGTGATCACTAGAAAACAATTAGCAATTCTTTGAAGAGGATAAACTAACATTGATCATAGGGACACTGTTGAATATTCTGATGTATGTCATGTGTCCTTTGTGGCTTGTGGTGAAGATATTTGAGAGGATATGGGAAGATTCTCTCTCTCTCTCTCTCTCTCCAAATAAGGATAGTTGGGAGGATTCGAATTATAGATAAGGATATGGGAGAATATAATGAAGTAAGTTCCACTATAGTCACCAAAATAGGGGCGCAACTCACAGTCAACAAGAAGTATGCAATCTATACAAAGGAAACTCCAAAATGGCAATCTTTTTGAAAAACTGTATGAAAAAAAACAATTGATATATAGCATGATTGTGAAATTCAAAAAAACAAAATTTGTTTCAACTAATGAGTAGGGAGTTCCTTCCCTTAAAAGACTCTCTTATTCTGTTCACGCCATAAGCACCGAATCAAGCGCAAAGGTGCAGTATCCCATATTTTCCTAACATGTTTTTTTCTACAATCTGTTTCAATTTATGGTAGTATGATAGTATTTGGTGTTAGGGTTCTCGTGTAGTGAAAAATACTTACGATTACTGCTTGAAACATGAATAACACTTAGAAGGTGTATGAGGGCTTTGACAAATTCAAACTTTTTCGGGTTGGCATGGGATATAGGATGTTTGTCTAAAATCTAAATAGCAGTTGCCAGTTGATCTTTTCTTAATTTTTTCACCCTTTAAACTTGTCACTTATGAAGTACATACACTCTATTTTGGCTCATGTGTCCGTGTTGGACACCAACACTCTCTAGATACGTGTCGGACACTCGAAAAAAGAGTTTTCAAATTTTGTATTTTTTATATATTTCGGACACTTTCTAGACACGTTAGTACATATTTTATTTTTCTTTTTTTTCCCACTCCTCTTCTCCCCATCTCCGTAGTTTTTTTTTTTTTGGTTATATATACATATATATATATATTTATATGTTCTATGTAATAGTGAGTAAATTTGTTTTGGAATTTGAATCATGGATGTTGATGATTTAATGAAGAAGTGCTTAAATTTGTATGATTTTGTTATTTTAATATCTTGATAATATTTTTGTAGTTTATGTGTTTTTATATCAATTTTAATTGAAAAAATGTTAGGTTTTTTTTATATGGTCATATAAAAATATATACAAATATTCAACGTATCCCTGACGTATCCGTGTCTGTGTCGGGTCGTATCCTTGTCCCGTGTCTGTATCCCTGCTTCTTAGCTTGTCACCATACATCTTTAATAATGCTTTTCAACCATAAAACCCCTACTTTGATAAGCCCAATCATACTCTTGATTATCAATCCTATATACTTATTAAAAAAAAAACGAAAGAAAAATACTCAATCCTACTAAACCCAAAGCCATCAAAATCTAAGTCACTATCCGGATTTACTGTTCACAGCACAGTTACAATCCCATAAAATTTCCCAAAACTGTTTCTTTTCATACTTAAAAGTTAAAAACACTATACAACTAATAGCTAACCAATTCTAAGCTTCTTTGCATCAAACTTTTAGCCCTAGCCTACTGTGACTGATTGTTGGGCAGCCTTGGTTTCCTACCTTAAGGCTTCATTCTACACCACTTTGCTATGGGCCAAGGACCTTTTATTCATTATAAAAGGACACTTTGAGGAGATTTTCTGCTAAGGGTGTAAAATCTGAAGCTATACAATTGACTAAACTGTTTTACATTTGATCCTTAGAGTAGAGTTGTTGATATCATGAGATCATGGCATTGCCCAACCCCTCACATCGTAGGTTGCAATTGCCTCATTTATCACCTTGATTTAATATTCACTTTGTGCTATGCAGTTACCATTTCATTCGTTCTTTTGTCTTCTTTTAACCAACTGACAGCTAGGAATTTCCTTCTGTTTTTTCTTCAATTTCACCTTAGAATCCGAAAGAGGACTTTTTCTCATGTATATCAAGTGGCATTAGTGAAGATGAAAGTCTCTTTTCTTCTCCTTTACTCTTTGAAAAGACTCTTTGTTCGTGCATTATACTTCGTCCTTTGAAAATTTAATGTTCTTACAATAAAGACACACCTAGTTTTCCCAGTAAAATGAAATATTTTCTCAGTAACTTTGACTCGTATATGAACTCTGGAACCTGAAGCAATAATGCTAACATAAACCTGGATGGCCTTGCCCTTTTAACCAATGAACCACAACTTGTATGATAGGGTCATGATCAGATAATGGTAAAAGGAAAGTTGGTTGGATCACATTATGGAATATGTCAACAAATTTAGGGAGAAAATAATCTTTCAGTATCTAAAAGAAATGTTAATCATGGCTATGTGGGTAAGATCAAGTTTTCAGGAATATATTTTGAATTGGAAATCGTTTATGGTTTGAAAGGATGAAAAACATTATTTATTAAGAGAATGAGAAAGTTTTACATAATAAAGGTATATATGTCTAGGGAGCTTGAAAATCTAGTTGTTAGCATCACTTACAATAATATAGTGTATGATAGTGATTTGTAGGTAATGAGTGGAAAATTGTTACAACAACGGACAACCTTCGTCTTATTTAAAAAGGTAGGGAATGTACACACCATTTTAGGAATATGGATTTAAACAAAAGAATATTGAATAGAATGATAACTTTGATATGTTTATTACTAATAATTATTATTCTAATTTGTAGTTTTTAGGGGCCATTGCTTGGTGCAATGGTAAAATTCTCATGCTGTCAAGCTTAAGATTGCAAGTTTGAGTCTCTCATTGTGCAAAATAATATCAAAGGTGAGGTCTGTCCAGTGTACCCCTTCCAGCACCCCTCATTGGTGGGACCAACAACGACTAATTTCCTTTAATTGATTATAACTTGTTAATTAGAATTTATAGAAGGGTCGAGCCTGCTGAAATCATTCTTTAGTAAATTAATCTAAATTAATGGGTTGGACAAAAGAGAGTTGTTAGCTAACTATATGAATTCTTTGTAACAAATCAGATCTTATAACAATCTCAAAAAAAAAAAAAAACCACTCAAGTCTGGAGATTCTGAAGTTGGATTTCCTGACTCTTGAAAGGTTCTTTTATTACTTCCCCTCCAAATTCATATCAGAACAGGGAAAGGGGCTGCCCTCCACTATAAGTATCTTGTGTCAGTCATGGAACAGCTTCAGCACCATGGTAAGTAAGGCCCATGTCACCTCAAAAACAAAGAAAATCAGTGTCCAAACCTCTTGAGCAATCAAAGTGGATAAGTAGATCTGTCACTTCAGCCTCCACTTGCACCACTGCATATTTGGAATCCTCCTACTAATCGTGGGATTAGTTGTGAATGTTTTTGCCGCTTGTTGTCTATGTGCAAAAGAGGCTACTTTTACGTGTAACACCTGTGATCATCTACTTATCAAAAATAAAAAAGACCCTGTTATCGTTGCAATCGACTTGCTTAAGCATCTGTCAAGGGCAATCTGTCAAGGGTGGTCCCTTGTCATTTGTTTGAAAACTTCAATTTGGTGCAAATCTTCACTTCAAAAGTTCTGAATTATTTGGCAATTGGTGACAAATTCATTAATCAAACTGAAATTATATAGTTGTACTGTTATTTTCATGACTTGGTCTTTAGTTTACACATAGATGGTAATTTGTATTAAACATGACTAATGCCCTTGACTATTTGCTTTACCTTCACATTTATGGTATTACTCTTGATTAATTTCATTTGTTTGCAGATTATTCGCCAGGTTTCTTGTGGGGCTGTTCATGTCGTAGCTTTATCAGATGATGGCCTGCTACAAGCTTGGGGTAATGTTGTTTTTGATTCATGATTTAGCACTATCTCAATATACATCTATACATATATTCTGAATAGAGTTTATACATTCCAGTGTAAGCATCTTTTACTTACGTTGATTTGTTAGATAAAAGATGTACATGTACAAGCGTGTACATATTAATGCATAGTGCTTTTAGTTGATCATATTTACTTATATATACTTCTATTATCCATTGATAGTATGGTTCAGAAAAGGAAGCCTACGAACTAATACTCTGTTGTCATACCATGAATTAATTAGAATATAATCACTGTTCTGATAAACCAGGCTACATACTCTGGTGTCATACTGTGAATTAATTAGAATTTAACCACTGTTCTGATAAACCAGGCTACAATGAATATGGTCAGCTTGGCAGAGGTACTACTTGTGAGGGACTTCAGGGGGCTCGCGTTATAAGTGCGTATGCAAAATTCCTTGACGAAGCCCCTGAGCTTGTGAAGATTACTCAAGTGTCATGCGGGGAGTACCACACTGCAGCTATTTCGGAAAAAGGCGAGGTGTAAGTTATCAGCAGGACCTTTCTTGATGGAGATAAGTTCTACTGTTAAGCATAAGAATTGTGGTTATCCGCATGGCACAGGTGAAATTGTTTTGAAGGTTGGAATAACACTTCTTAGGGAACCTCATATCTAGTCAGGAGACAGGAAGAATGGAAATGGGACTCCCTTGATTTACCAGTTTGTACCCTCAGCTTGGTTAACTACCCCATGACAATTACATCTGCATTCTTAATGTTCAGTTCTTCAAGCCGCTAACTTATAAGTCTTAATTTCCTTCTAACCTCTTCTTCGTATTGCCATATCAGTGATATAAAATGGTATCATTCTGGAAATTCATGCACATGCATGCAGGTTATCTTCAAGTTTATTATCAGGTGTAGCAGCTGGAATAGGCATCATACTACTCATGAAGTCATGATAGTTCTTGTATAGTTCTGCCATCTAACTTAGTACCCATTCTTGGTCTGCTTGATTTAAGTGGGACTTAAATGATCCTCAATAAATGGTTTGATAACTGTTGAACTCACTGCAAATAAATCTATTCTGATAGTAAAACTTACCTAATAATCATTGTTCTATCCAGTTTCTTGTGTTGTAAATTTCTTTGGTTTCCTTGGTCTTCAATTTTGGGATAGTTTATCGTCGAAGTATAGGCTGCATTCTATAAAGACAACATTTTTTGGGATTCTTGTTGAAACACCCATTTATTTGTTGATCAAATGAAAGTAGTTCCCTCAATAATTTGCATATTTTTGTGAACAATCTCTCAGCCTTGTCATATAAGATACCCCCCTCAACCCCCTTTTCCTTATTTTACTTCTGAGCCATTTTGTTGGTAGCATTTCAATTTTTGACAAATTTTTCGTCACTTTTATTCCACAGCTATACATGGGGGCTAGGAAGTATGGGCCAACTTGGCCATTGTTCCCTTCAGTTTGGGGATAAGGAGCTAGTGCCTAGGCGAGTGGTTGCCCTTGATGGCATAGCTATAAAGGATATTGCATGTGGTGGGGTACATACATGCGCTGTGACTATGAAGGGAGCTCTCTATGCTTGGGGTGGAGGTCAAGCAGGGCAGTTAGGTCTTGGCCTCCACACTGGTTTTTTTTCTTGCACCCCTAATGATTCTGAAACTGATGCTCCGCAATATACCTGTTCTGGTTGTTCCAACTGCTGTGCAACTTGTTGCATGTGGACATTCTCACACTCTTATTTCTACAAAAGATGGAAGAATTCACGGATGGGGTTACAATAGCTATGGGCAGGCAGCTAATGAGAAATCTACATATGCTTGGTATCCATCTCCAGTTGATTGGTACGATGTAGCTAACGCTTTTCTTTTGGGTTAATTTTATAAGCTAAAGTAATTTCTTAGTTGTGTATTGAGAACCAATTCATTTTACCAATTTTCTGATAAAAAGCATTCTTCATTTAGGTGTGTTGGGGAAGTAAGGAAACTGGCAGCCGGGGGTGGCCATTCAGCTGTGTTGACGGACGCATGTTCCTTGAAGGAGTTGTGTGAGTTTAGGCTAGCAGACAGTGTGACTTTATCGAATGCTTCTGAGATTGAGGATGTTGCGTCCCGAACTGGGTCGGATGCTTTGGCACGTCTCTGTGAAAGATTAAGGTATTGATTTTCGTTTAGAGCATTTTGGCTTCTGATACAGTATAAAATTGTTTAATATTGTTCTCAAAGTAGTTATTATCTACTCGGAAGTTTGTATAGCATTCCTGTTTGGCTTATAATGGGATTGCCGTCTGCCTCTCAACTTTAAATTATTTGATCACTATTCCTTTTCAGCACACCTTTCTCTCTCTCTCACTTTCTATCTCTCTCTATTTTTTTTTTTCTGTTGTCTGCCTCATAAACTAAATTTTGTGCGTTGCTCCCCCTCCTTGTAGTGAAAGACTTGTGGATAAAGCTGAATAAAGGTTGACATAAACTACTCCAGAGTTTTTTGTCTACCAATTCTTCAAGAAGAGAGTGAATAACCGTCTCTATTTTTTATTTCTTGGAACCAATAATTGGAAGTGTGATGCATCTGATGAAATGTCAAAGTTATGCATACTTGGTGAATCACATTTTTATATCATTTTATTTGAATCTCGTTTTATATCTTTTCCATTTTTGGACCAATAATTTGAGAACATAGAGAGCCAGTTATTATTAGGCTCTGGGTTTTCCTTCAAGTTCCTATATGTACCCAAAAGCTTAAACCAAACCGACATTTGGAGGCATCCGATGTATTCAAATCTTGGGTGTACCTAGGCATTGCTGATTAGATGATCCAAGTGGTTGTGATCCTTGACACTCTGGGTTTGGATCTAATTTCTCTTAAATTCTCGAGCATGAATTCTTTTACTAATTACTTCCGACGTTGAATTGTATTATTTGTTATTTGTTTTCTTTCCTTTGTTGTACGTATGTGTGTATAATTAAGAAGCCATATCAACCAGTTCCTTTGTGTCTACAGGGAGCATTTACTCGATGACGGTGATTGCCAGTATGAAGATGACGAGTTTGGCAATGGGAGGAACTGAGAGAACTGTCTGAAAGTTGTGCTCGTATTGCCAATTATTCTGTTGTTGTATTGTTAGGTAATCTCCTCTTGATTGCTGATCTTGTCTGCAAACTCTTAAAAACATAGAACTGTTGTATTCTAATCAGATGAAATGTTGTCATTCATGACTGATCATTGAAAACCTATAAACCTAGATGGGAAGTTGAATATTTGCAGTACAATTATTAGTCCAGCTACTTCATAGTATTAACGAGATGTTCATGTTATGTAATGCCTTTGAAGTTCTTGCTTAATGCATGGAAGATTCCACAACTGGTCAGCTCTTAACTACGTTTTTACTATTTAGACTGCTAATTAGGAGTTATCTGGCGTTCCTTTGTTTGGGTCAGAAATTTCTTTTAATCTTTAATTGTTTTGTGACATCAGTAGATTGTTATTATTATTTTGATCCAAATGACTGGGCTAACCAATGGGTAACCCAGCCATTGCACCAAATACCAAATTAAAAAAACATTATATTAATATTGCAAATTAAAAATACCAAAAAGAAATGGGTAACGAATACCAAAAGAAGAGCATATTTTTTTTTTAAATTATAAATTATAAATTAATTTGAATAATCATAAATTTTTTTTAGATGTCTGAAATTAATTTGAATAATTATTTATGTCACATATTTAAGACTAATTTGAATAATCATAATTTTTTTTTTTTATAAAATACCGTTGAACTTTTTTCCCAAATTTTGAAAAAAATAAATGGGCCATTCACTTTGCCCATGGGGACAAAGAGGAGAGTGAAATAAAATTTCATTATTTCTAAATTATAGAGAATGAGTTATTAATGTATATTAAGTTAATATTCTTGCTCATGTCATTATTGTTAGATTATCAATTGTTTTAAAAGTTTAAGAATAATGTATATTAAATTAACATTATTCATCATATGCAATCCTATCTTTCACAGAATAAAATGCGAGACTTGAATTTAACATTTTTCATAATGAAAACATGTTAAATTACAAATTTGTTCTTAAAATATAATTCGTTAAAGAGTAGACTAACTATATATCAAGTTAACAGTTATTCTAAGAAAGGATTAAAATTAATGCAATTTTGTCCTTGAGAGTCTTGGGTCCAAAACCCCATTACGTCCACAAAGTTGGGACGTTAGACTGCATAGAAATAAGAGCAGCTCTAATACAAATAGTGAAATTTAAGCTAAATTGTAATTAAAATCTTATTTATTTATTTTAGTTAGTCACCTTTTTATAAGAAAACTTCAATACTAGAGTATCCATTTTAGGAAAAACTCCCAACACCTTTATAATATAAAGCCATGCATGGAATGACCGAAACGCAGGATCGAGCTGCACCCTTTGAAGGCAAGAACTCATATAAAATTGAAGAACACTTAAATGAAAGGACTCGCATCTTCATATATAATTGAAGAAGAAGATCCAAATCCAGCCAGCACATACAAACAAGTAGGTAGTTCTAGGGCGGAGGAGGTTTCTCTCCTCCGTACACATAACACGTAAAATTTCAGCTTTTCGTTAACATGAAGACTGCCACTATAAACGGGCAACTTATGGCGGAGTGGCAGTGTGTTCAGCCATGTTGGTAGAAGATTGTACACGGATCGATATAGGAATTGCGATGATGATCCCTCCAACACCTATTGATTAACATGGCGGAGCATCCATGGTGGTATGAGTACTGAATTGGAGCCGGGGTGAGCTTGAGCTCCATCCTCCTTGCTTATCATTAATCCTCCCGCCTGGAAAGTGCCACTGCAAAATTTGTACAAATTCATTTCACCTTTAGGTTGCATTTGGATTTGGATTTAAGATAGATTAGATTAAGTTTTTTGGAAATAATAAAGATGATAGAAAGTTATCTGAACTACATACAAACAACGATTCTCCCCTATCACACCTCTGTCCTCGATCGCTCTTATAATCATAAATTACTTTTTTCTAAATCTATGTATTCATCCAAATGTAAACTTAATTCATGACCTTGTAAACAAAAGAAATCCGAATATTATGATCGAGGCACTGGTTGATCGTTTACTTCATTGATTTCATGTAATATTGTAGCATATCACAAATATATACTCACATCAATTGTTCATCCACCCCATGCATGTATGTGTGTGTGTGTGTATGCATATATATATATATATATATATATATATATATATATGCACATATGTGTTATGTTATCATGCATATAGAGAGAGTGAGAGGATACCCAATCGTTAGTGAAGGGAGCGTTAGTAGCGGTGGTGGAATATGCTGCGGTAAAGCAAAGGCGGAGGAGTTTTGGGCCAGGTTTTGTTGCTCCCATTGTGCACGATTAGTCAGTGTCTTGTCAGTCTCCTTGAGCTTTTTCCATGTAAGAAGATATAAATAAACATTTACTAATAAATTCTAGTTAATTATATATGCATAAGTGATAAATGAAATCACGCTTAAAACTCCATACAGTAACCAAAATAATGAGATGGTTTTTACCTTCTTTGCTATTAAGTTGTTTTGCGCCTGTAATGCCCTTTCCTGCCACAAACTATAATGTGAGTTGACATATATATCACACAGTGCTTATCCGTGTGTTATTGTTGGAAGCATGAGAGAGAGAGAGAGACTCATACAGTGTACCCGATTAGGATAACTAATCTAACATGATTAGTGTACATGCCATGAAAATGATTGTAAACTTTTTTGGAGCTTCTAGTTGGTTACTTGATACAAATAAAGCATAAATATAATTCACAATGACATTATCATTGAGAATGAGAAGTTATTCTATCAGCCTATCACACGCATGTGAGGGTTTCCATGATTTTAGCAACACAATAAATTCTATGTGAATCTCACAAAACTCATAGAGATCATCACACGTGTCATTGAGAACATGGGTGCTTCATTGGAGACTGTAATGATAGCAATACTTTTCTTTTCCTGTATTTCAACCTGATTTTTACTAGTTTATTAAGCATTTCTTATGAACAACCAAATACTCAGGAATATGACTTATTACTAATACTTTGAACATCCAAAATTTTCCTCCCCAAGTTCCCGTCATGTGCTGATGTTATCAATTGCCTTTTGGAATTATAAATTGGAATGCAAAAAATTTCTAGAAATTACTAAACTGGATGAAGTTAGGTCAAATATATTAAAGCAAGTTTGATCTCAAAAACCTAATCAGAAGTCATCATCAAAGTTTCTTTGGAACATAAATAAAATTCTATATCAGAAATTAAACTCACAATATACACAATTTTGCAAAGCACAAACTAGCTAAACTTTGCAATAATAGAAAACCATACATATTCAAGCCTGCAGCCATTCTCAAATAGAAAGAACAATTACAATAACATTACCTTTTTCTGCATCTCTGAAATGGATTCATGCATAAGTTGGTTCTGCGCATATGAGAGGTTAATATATAGCGAGTATAAAAGAAGAACTGTATATATCTGATATACCATGATAATAATAGTTGTAAAAGGCTCTATATTTATACCTTCCTTGTCCGTATACGTTTCAGGGCAGTGTCAATCTGTTGTTCCATATTCTGAAGCTCTTTCAGGCCTAGGGGATCAAGATCTTCTCCCACATAATGCCTAAAAATGTTGATGTGAAATTTGCATCAAATCCATTTTGCTCAAGGTCAACATAACAGTTCAACTATGCAAAAATTGTGATCAAATGAATTTTACAATGTTTCTTTTGAACTTTACTATGGTCTAAAGAAATTTTTCCGAAAGAAAATTTTACAGTCACTCGGTCAAGACTCATTGGCTCCATCACCAGACAGTGGGCTGCAATTCTTGCTTTCCTTTTTCCTTTCCAATAAATTCAACTTTCCGAGAAAAAAAAAGTTGTGACACATTGTAATTATTCTCAGTGACAATGAGAATCATATCAGTACCTTATGTTCCTTTGTAGGACTTCAATCTTGGCCATGAGCTTTGGGTATTCCAAAGACCAATTTCCCTACATCAACAACATTGTTGCATAGAAATGAGATCTTATTATCAATGGATTGCTCCACAACAGCAAGGGAACCGTGTAGAGAATTTTGTAGAGGACACAAGACTTATTTCATCAAATTAATTTATTACGTTCAAGGGTGAATACAACTGAGGAAAATCTCAATATATGGGAAAATATAAACAAGACCTAGACATGGTTTCAATATATATGGGAAAATATATATTTTTGTTTTTCCACATAATTTTGTATATTGGTTGCCGGAAATACCTGGGATTCAGTTTCAGCTCCAACAAGCTGTCTCTCTGCATATGAGTATCTTTCATATTTTTCAAGAATCCTTTCCATACTGTAAACAAAGAAAATTAGAATGTGGACCTTGATGAGTCTCCATATGCACAGTAAGATTTTCTATGATGAATAAGATGAAGTAAAAATAAAATTCTGAATTACCAACAAAAGAAAAAAAAGAAGGAAGATGCAGTAATTAAAACCAAAAACCTTCTTCACCCTCCTCTTTTTTTTTTGATCGGCAAAGAAAAGATAGAATATATAACCAAAGAGATTACAACAGAACAAACTCCCAAACAATAACAGCCTCCCCAGGGAAAAAACAGCAAAACAACTAACCATAACAGAAGGTTGTCAAGGCACCAACAAAAACAAAAAAGAAGAAAAGAACTGAGAAGATGAAAGAAACTTAACACCAAAAACTAAAAGCTGTAGAAGCAAATTTCCCCTAACAAATATCTTGAACTCTGCCAAAACTCTGAACAAAACCAATTCCATCTTCAGAAGAAGAAGAGCAAAGTAAAAATACTTGGGACTCCTTGTGCAATTAGAATTGGGTGCTGAGAAAGAACTAGATCCAAACAAGTCAAAATCTTCAATCATTCCCCCCAAACAAAAAGTTAGTATTACATTCGAAATGGATTTTCTTATATATGTAAAGATAGTGATTATCATAATAAATAAAAAGGAAAAAAAAGTTCTCCATGGAAAATTGCATCTGCTCCTCAAAAATAGTTTTATTTCACATTCGACCTTCTAGTTTATCCCTATTGCTTATGTTATATGGACATGCTATATATTTATGGGCTGTCTTACATTTTATAATATAAACCACTGTTGATTTGAATTTTTTTTATTTAATCAATTGCATGGGTTCATGCTGAGCACACACTCACGTAGTACTTCAGATTTGTTCTTCATCAATTAATTAATGGAAGCCAAGGTAAATGGTCATTCTTTATTGTATTTTGCGCATATAAGTTCAAGATTATTACTGTCTTCTTTAAAAGAGTTAAACACCTTCATGGTTTAACTAAAATCATCACTTTAGATGGTTATTCAAGATTATTTACTTTTGAGATAGCTTGTCTACTAAAAGCTACTTTTGCGTCCAACTTTTCTGCAGACTGATCTACTTGCTGGTTGTAGTTTGCTTTTGGAATCATTTTTTGAATTTCTCTCTCAGGTGCTGGTTTCTTTTTCTCGTCCCAAGTTTGCTTCTTGAGCTTTCTCGGTGGCTCCTGTAATGCCCTTTCATGCAGATTTCCCTCTCCTGTATTGATGTGCTGCCGTTTTTTTTTGGTGATTTTGGAGTTGAAGTTGTCTTGGTTCTTTTGGTGTCTCTTGGTTTTTCTTCTGGTTTGTTAGGTTGTTTGGTTGTGCCCTTGGCTTATCTGTGCTATGTATTCCTTGAACATTATTATATCAATAATATCTCTTCCTTCTTTGTTGATAAAAAAAAATTAGTTTATGTAAGCGTGTCAAGTGAGAACTCATGCTATATTCATCGAGACTTAATGTGGTCAAAGATTGAAGACTTAAATTGAGCATCGAGATTTCTTGTGTTTAGGAATGGTAAGTGAACATAGATACTTAATTGTTAAATTAAGAGGTTAGACACACGCTTAATGTGTTCATATGTTTGTGTTCATACAGTTATTCATACATCACACACTTTGAATCACTTTCCTTTCCATACGTATATCATGTTTTTAATTTCGATTTGATTTGAAAATATTTTTCTAAAGTTAGAAGTTTGTTTTGAATGTCTTTCAACATTTAATATTGACTTCATGACTTTTTGCAATAAAGTCAATTAAAATAAATTTCAAAAATAATTTTTAAAATGACAGTTTCACTATTTTGATTATAACTCAAAAAAATATTTTGAATGTATAAGTGAGACCAGGCTCATATGAAATAGACTTAAATTTTTTTCTAATGATAGGTAGAATGCCCCATTCCAATTTCATATGAGTGAGATATCGTTGTTTGAAGTTAGGGCATGCGCGTAAGAGAATTTAGTTGCGTGCAAACGGGGAGGATTCTATTTGTGCGTGCTTTTGACTAGGAAAATTATTTTTTTCTTCATTTTTCTTGCACCCTATCCGTGGACAATGCCTTTTGGTATGTTTTTGTTATAGAAAAGTTGATTTTTGATAGGAAAACCTTACTCTAACTCAACCTATGACTTCATTCATTATAAATATACCTCTATAGAGCTAATCTTTGATAGAGAACACATATTGAGAATTGGGAGAAGCTGGGTGAGAATAGCTCTTAGAATTGTCAGATATATTATATATTTCATGTTTGTGCTACTCATATTATGCTTTGCATTCTAATAATTTTTTTGAGAGTTTTCTTGTATTTTATGAATTAATTATATTCACATCATATATATATTGAATGTTTGAGTGTTTTTATCTTCCATACAGTTTGAAATCATTACGAGAGGCCACAAGATCGCTTCTTTGATTTTTTATGATCTTAAATTACTCAAGAAATCTCATACGTTGTTGGGTCACCAACATAAGAAAACTACGTTGGTGGGTGACCAATGAACATTATAGACATCCATTGAATGAAGCTTGTATGCCGTTGGAGGTAGTGGATATGAGGATCGTGAATGGTGCTTAGCTGTAGAAGATTAATAAAAGTTGATGCGTACAACGAGAAAATGCAGATAGACTAGTATGTAAATTACTGGAGGTGATAAGTTAGTTGTTTGTAAGTTGATAGCTTTGTGAACTTACACTGTTATTCTTTTTAATTGATCAGTGAATCTTTTGCAATTGATATGAGTTTTATTCTCGAGAAGGGTTTTTTATGTAAGATCTTTCTGTCTCTTGTGATTTTCTTATACTATAATTTTTATGATTGAATGCATGTTTAAAATTGAACTTAAATTAATATTATTCATGTTGAGGTTGATAATCCATAACATTACGTTATTAATATAAACAAACAAATTTTTATCCACAAGTGATCTAGTATCACTTTAAATTTATTTTCTCGCAAACTGTTAAGAGGCTTGAGGGGCTATATCCCCTCTCCAAATTTTGCATTAAAAAAATTACATCTAAATTCCTTTCTATTTTTGAGAATTTTTTTTTCCCTTAAAATCTCCCATCCTAACTTCCAAAAACAAAAAATAAAAAAAATATTTCCCTCCTAAAATTTTAGCCTAAACATTCTAGCTTCTCTAATTTTTTTTTTTTCTGACTCTATCCTCATACTTGATTTTGTATCTTCTAAAAACCAAAATCTTATCCAAATGACAAGATGTTATTAGCTTCATCCATAGAAGAACTTCTCAGATGCAAGGCCCCATTGAGGTATTACGGATGGAATCTTGGTCATACCTTACACCATGTGCCCATTTTTTGGTCTTGACAAAAACATCGTAGAGGCTAAAAAATTCACAAGTGGCGCCTAGGAAATTTGTGAGCAAGTTCGAACTAATTATTGAGGATTTGCATCAAAAATTTGAATGAAACCATTTTCATTATATTTGCTCGAACTTTGCCCACAAATTCTATTATAATGTGGTTAGAGATGTAGAATGGGTAGTTGGTTTTTTATGGAACTTCTAGTTACTGAAACACACATTAATTATAGTTTTTGAAGACAAGCATTCATAACTTTACAATGAAACGTTCTACAAACCTTATTACAAATTAAATAATAAAAAAGGAATAAGTTCAAGATGTTTATTATGATTTGAATCTTATGGAAGCACTGGTGCAATTTATCAAGAAGAAGAAATTGAAGATGATGTTACTCATAAAATTAAAGCAGTATGAGTTAAGTGAAAAAATGCGTATAGGGTATTATATGATCGGCGTATACCTTTAAATTAAAAGGTAAATTTTATAAAACAGTTATTAAGTCAACTGTGTTGTATGAGACGAAATGTTGGGCAGTTAGAAAACAATATGTTAATAAGATGAATGTAACTAAAATGAGAATGTTAAGATGATTGTACGGTAAGATAAGAAAAGAAAAAAATTAAGAATGAACACATATTCGCGAGATGGTAGAAATAACACCTATAGGAGATAAGATGAGAGAACATCGGCTAGGTGGTATGGTTATATAAAACAAAGACCAATAAATACACAAATAAAGAATAGCGACAAGGTTAATATTGAGTTTCATGCTTGGGGGCGAGAGCGGCCAAAATTAACTTTAGTAGTAGTAGGTAAAAAAGATATGGTAATTGGTGGTTTAACGAAAAAAATGATCCTTAAATAAAAAAGAATAGCGAGATAGAATTCATGTAGCTAACTCTAAATAATTGGGATAAAGTTTCATTGAGTTAAGTTGTATGTGTATTTTGAATGAAGGCAAACTACAATTTAATGAGTGAAACTGCAATGCCAATAGCTAATTTCTTATAAGCTAAAAATGAGAAAAAGGAAGCAAAGTTTTTATTTTTATTTTTATTTTTTGGAGTAAATTAGAAAGTTGGAAGTATGCTATATAAATTAACTGAAAACCAAGTTAATTCTTCTATGTCTCTCTCTCCAGGGGTAGGGGTTTGCATCTTCTTATGACAAAAAGCTATATATTTAGAAAGGAATGCCACTTATCTATTTTTTGTTGATTTTAGTCAATACTAAAAATGTCAATTGATATCTCCAAAATATAATCAAGAATAAGACTAATCACGTTTTTCATGGGGGTGTGACACTCTAACATGAAAGGCAAGCAACTAAAGAATATAAGTGTTGATGATTAGTTCATTCAACTCCTTGGCCATGGCAAGACTTCCAATTCTTAGTTTTTGATTCTTCTAGGAGTACTGGTGGCTTAATATGTGTATGGAACTCAACTTTCTTCTCAATCGAAAGTTGCTGTGAAAATCGCCACTTTATATTTGTTTCAGGTTTTGTTCTCTTTGATTTTTCTTGTACTATTGTTAATATTTATGCCCCTAATATGGTTGGTGATAGAAAAATCTTATGGGACCATTTGGTTTCTCTTAAATCTCTCTTTGATAACCCATTGTGCATTGGCGGGGATCTTAATGAGATAAGGAATATTGGTGAACGAAAAAGCTGCTCAAGAAGAGACCGATGAATGAAGGACATTAATGATTTTATAGATGCTATGGAACTCTCGGATCTGCCCATGTTGGGGCACAGATTCACTTGGTGGAAGTATCATGCAAAAAACCTATGGAGTCGTATTGATCGCTTTCTTCAGCATCCAGAGTTCCTAGAGTCTTTTAACTTCAAATTATGGGGTCTGGACAGGACTCTTTCTGACCATTGTCCTATAATTCTTGTTGAGGACCTTAGAGATTGGGGGCCTAGGCCTTTCAAATTCATCCATGCCTAGTTGCATCATCCACAATTTCTTTTGTTGGTTGAGAAAATTTGGAAAGATTGTCAAGTTTCTGGGTGGCAGGCTTTAAGCTACTGAAGAGATGCAAGCGCCTAGATCTTGCTTTAAAAAGCTGGAATCTATCCGTTTTTGGCAATGTTGATGAAAATTTAAATAGGGTATAGGATCAATTTCACGTCTTAGGCACCATTGCTGAAAATAGACCTCTAAATGCCGTTGAAGCTGTTAAATTCAAGGAGCTGAAATATGAAGTTTGGAGCTTAAGTAGAACCCTTGAATGGATGTAGTTGCAGAAGTCTCGAGTCAACTGGGCATCCAAAGGAGATAAGAACACTAGGTTCTTCCATTTAGTTACTAAAGGAAGACAGTCTAGGAACTTGATTGACTCCATTTCTGTAAATGGTGCTTCTATCTCTGAACCAAGGTTGATGAAAAGAAAAATCAAGATTCATTTCTAACAAATTTTGTCTGGACAATGGCTTCATAGGCTAATCCTTAAAGGTATTTTGGGTCTGTTATTGATAGTTCCTCAGTGTAATTTCTTAAAGCTGATTTTTTTGAGATTGAAGTGATCTGGAATGCCATCAAACACTGTGATGGTAACCAAGCTCCCGGCCCTAACGAATTTAATCTGTTATGGGTCAAAAAGTGTTGAAATCTTATAAAAGAAGATGTTATAAACTTCCTAAAGGATTTCCATGCAAATGTAAGGCTAGTAAAAGGCCTTAATTCATCCTTTATTGCTCTTATTCCTAAAAAGGTCAATCCAAAAGGTTTAACTAATTATAGACCTATCTAATTAGTAGCATTTATAAGATTTTGGCCAAAGTTATTTCCTTGAGAATCAAGAAGGCGATGCCTCGATCATTGACATCAATCAATTAGCTTTCTTAGAAGGAAAAAATATTCTGGATGGTGTCCTTATTGCGAACGAAATAGTGCATTGGTGGAACAAAAGAAGGAAGCAAGGCATCCTCCTAAAATTGGACTTTGAAAAAGCTTTTAACAGTCTCAACTGGAACTTCCTCCTTAATATGATGGAGGACTTCGGCTTTAGCCCTAAATGGTTTGGCTGGATTAAGGAGTGCATCTCTTCTGCAAAGGTTTTTGTTCTCGTAAATGGTTCACCCTTTTTCGAAGTTGAGATGGGCAAAGGCTTAAGACAAGGTGACATGTTGTTCCCCATTTCTCTTCATCATTGTAACCGAAGGTCTGAATGTTCTGTTTAAAAAAACCAGGGATCTTGGCTTAATAAAAGGGGTTGAGGTGGGAAGGAAGAAGGTTTAAAATCAGCCATCTTCAATTTGCAATTGATACTCTGATCTTTTGTGAAGCCGTCTGGTCAGATATTCTTAATATCAAAAGGATTTTCAGATCCTTTGAAATTCTTTCAGGCTTGAAGATTAACTTCCAAAAAAGCACAGTATGCGGTGTGGGTGCCTCTTCTGAGTTTGTAACAAAGTAGCTAAGTTGCTGAGATGTAAGCACCAAGAACTTTCCCTAAATTACCTTGGTCTCCTTTTTGGTTCCAATCCTAGGCTCAAGAAAACATGGATTCCTGTCATAGATAAGTTCAAAAGGAATTAGCCTCCTGGAAGAAAAGATTTCTTTCCTTTGGTGGAAGATTAACTTCGATTAAGTCACTTTTTCAAAGCTTACTAATGTATTACCTGTCTCTCTTTAGATTACCCGAATCAATTGCTCAAATAATTGATAGAATTCAGTCAAGTTTTTCTCTCGGGTGATTCTGAATCCAAAAGGAAAATCCATCCGGTAAAGTGGGAAAAAGCTTCGATGGGTAAGGAAGTGGGTGGTCTAGGGATTAGAAGAGTTAGAGAATTCAATAGTTGTCTCATTTTGAGGTGGTGGTGGAGATTTGGCTATGAAAAAGATTCCTCGTGGAAGGAGATCTCGTGAATAAATATCATTTTTTAGGCAATAACCATGGTTGCCGAAGGTCAGATAGTTTTCTTATCTCTCCAGAATATGAGCCGATATTCTTCTTGTTGAAAAAAGGTTTCCATCCCTCCATCTCTTGTTCACAGAAAATATAGCCTTAAAGTTGGGTGTGGTGATGCTATCTCCTTTTGGAAGGATTTGTGGATTAAAAACAACCCCTAGATGATTTCCTTCCCAAGATTATATAGTTTATCATCTCTTAAAGATGCCATGTTGGCTGATTTTCTCTTGGTTAAAAATAGGTTAGGTGTTTGGGATTTTTCTTTTAGAAGACTTTTGTTTGTTTGGGAATCGAAAGAGCTGTCCAGATCTTCATCTTTTGATCCGTGCTCCTTTTATATTAGAGTCCAGTAAGGATAACTTAATTTGGAAAACTCATAACTCTGGTCATTTTTTTGTCAATTCTTTTTATAGTTGGTCTGACTCTTCTCTTGGTCCTAAGGTTGAGTTATGGAAACTTCTATGGCAAAATGCTTGCTTCACCCCCAAGAGTCGAGTTCTTTGGGTGGCTAGCATGGAATAATAAAGTAAAATCTGTAGAATTCCTTTTGAAGTTGGGTATTCTCATAGATGATTCTTCTTGTGTCTGTATTTTTTGCTGAAAGGAGCTTGAATCCTCCTCACATGTTCTTCTTCTACGCCTAGAAGTTTGGAAAGTATGGTCTGAATGCTTAAAATGGTAGGGTCTCTATTGGGTCACTCCAAGCTCTATTAAAATTCTTCTTAATTGGTGTTATGGTTACAAGTTTAAAAACCTCAGTAAAGTTATTTGGGAGGTTAACCCATTTGCAGTCATGTGGTTCGTTTGGATTATGAAAAATGTTTGCCTCTTCAATAAATCAGTTCCTTGTTAGGAGAAATTGAGAGATCGGGTGAAAGTCAATGTGGCTTTTTGGGTTAAATCTAAAGTAGGAAGAACAAGCCATTTAATTAATGATTTAATTCTCAACATCAATCACATCATCGGGAATTGTTAGTACTATTTACAACATGGTGATCCTTGGGTATTCCATTGATGGTTTGAATATGGACAGATAAAGGCTTGATTAATTCGTTGATCTTCTAGCATCCTTTGGGTTCTCTCACTTCCCTTGGTTTCTTTTCTTTAATCATTTGGATATTATAAGAATGCTACTGTAGTTGTATTTTCTTTCTATTCTATTTTGGGTGTTTTTTCTCTTTGTATCCTTATGGTTGGGTGTTTATTCCTCTTTTCTTTCGTTTTTGCTAACTTGTGATGTTTCTCCTTATTTTGTGACAACCTAGTTGGGATGAAGTTTGGTGCTCTGATGCCTTTTGAAAATTCCTTTGTTGATGTATTTTGTCATGTATGTCTTATATGTCCTTTTACATCAATATATTTTTCTTTTCGCTGATAAAAAAAAAGAATATAGGAGAATATTCCTTGTAGTTAGAAACTACTATACTAAGAGTCGACAAAAGAGAAAACTGGAAATAGGGGCATTGCCATTGCATTGCTACGACAAAAGTATTTGACTAGGATCATCCACTATGTCAATGGTGTTGTAAAGTAAACTTGGTTTTACTAGAATGGTTATGACATATTAGTTGAAGAGTTATTTTGGAATAGCTAGGTTCGTGTATTTAGTATTACTAAGAGTCATGTATGGAAAGTCTAAAATGTGTCTTGAAATGTGGTCCTATTAAATGTGGTACATGTATGTAAGTGGATAGGACACCTATAAATACCTATGTAACCTAAAAGTTTAAGAAGAGAGTGGAGGTTAAAGGCAAAAAAGGAAAAGTGGAAGGGAGTGGAATTGAGTTGAGAGTCAATCTAGTAAATGTATTAGTGTTTTAAGTAAAGAAAAGAAAATTTATGTGTATCTCCTTTTCTACTAGTATCCTTGAAGTGCCTTGTTTAAGTTGATCCTCCATTTCTAACTGAATGATATTAGAGTAAAGTTAAGAAATTGGCGTCGAAGCTTTTGCTGATTTCCAACAAATTGGTATTAGAGCCAAAGGTAAGTGATCTTGGCGGCTTCAACCTAACAAAGCCAAGGACAAGGAATCCTAGTGGCTTCAACCTATTAGAGCTAGGTTGAGTAATCTTAAGGGCAAGGTCAAGTTGCGGCTAAAAGACTTTGATGAAAACCAAGGTAATCTGTGAAAGCTCTTGAAATGAATTTCATTAGTAAAAAATTGATGTTTTCTAATCATAAAAGAATAAGATTTCTCATTCCATGTACTTTGCCTCAAATCATGTGATTTGTGAGATGTTATTGGTGAAGAGTCAGATGGTGTCATGTCCAAAACCATACATGAAAAGAAAGAGGAAATGGCAATTTGGGAATTGCAGTTTTGCAAAAAGCAATTCCTGGAGCTTATTGGACAATCCAAACTCCAAGTTATGTTTGGCAAATTCTAGAGATCGTAGCCTCAAATCGTGGAAGTGAGGCTACATATAATGAGTAATTTTTTTTTTTTTGATAACTTGTATCCAAGATGAGTTTACAAAGGAAGATTATGATAGGAATGTGAAAATGACTTAATGGCTGATGAAGAAAAGTACCATGTTGATGAAATTTAAGAAATAAAAATTGCAGAACCACATGAGATGGTAGAAGAAAAATAAGTGGAAAATGAAGAAATAGTTGAAAAAGTGGAGATGAAAGAGATAAAAGATATTGAAATTTCAGGTATATTACAAAATTTACTTTGAAAAAAGAATCTGTATTTGAATCATCTATTCCTTTATCTAAATTGGAAGAAGAGATCAATGGTTATACGTACCGTTGTCAACAATGTTGATATGGAGTTTCATGAACATATCAAGAAAGAAGGCATTCGATCCAATGAAGTCTACGAGAGAGAATCATAGTGATGAAGATTTTACTAACTGCCTTTTGCAAAGTGGTATGAAGAGTTTTATAACTGATACATGTTGGGTGAATATGGAAGTATTTTTTGATTCAAATGAGCAAACACAAGTGAAGTTTCAAAAGAAGATCGTTCGAAGTTCATGAAGAATGAAAACTAGTGGCGTGCTATTGTGAAGAAAAATATGGTACTTGTTGACAAAAAGACACTGCTCAGGCATATGAAAATCGTTTACAAGCTTTACACATCAAAAACGATGGCCATGACGATTGTTGGCACTGAAGGAATTGGAATGAAAGATTGATGTTGATAGTGTACTACTCAAGAATAGTCTTTTATGAAGTTTTTTTTCGAGTTACAAAATCAAGTTTAAAAAGGGGAGGGGAGAGGTGTTGGAAAGTAAACTTGATTTACTAGAATGGTAATTACATATTAATGTTCATGAATGTAATTGAAGAGTCATTTTGAAATAGGTTCATGTATTTGGTACGAGTATTACTAAAAATCATGTGTGAAGTGTGTAAAAGGTATTTTGGAATGTGATCCTATTAAATATGAAACGTACATTTATGTAAGTGGATAGATACAACTACAAACACCTATGTAACCGAAAAGTTTTAGAAGAGAGTGGAAGTGAAAGGTAAAATAGGAAAAAAACAAGGGAGTAGAGTTGAGTTGAGAATGAACCTATACCTAGAAGTTTCCAATAGTCAGCATCAACCATGCTACCATGCTCCACCGATTCAAAGTTCCTCTCCCAACACCATTATAAACTCCCTCCACATAATTGTTTGACATCCCTTCATCAACAGCCATAAAAGGCATTGTTTTGAGCACCAACCTCACATGTCCGAGAGTCAAAGTCACATTCACTTTCAATGGTCCTACAGGTAAATCAACTGGTTGTTTAGTTGTTTGATTAATATTCCTTGTTACTGAAATGGACTAGAAGAAAGAATCTTCTTCCCCTATTTGTTGCAGTTCCTCTTGGTTACTCACTCTAATCAATTTTTCCAACTAGATTGCTTTCTTTCTTTACATTATTAATTGGAAACTCTAAGTAAAACCTAAAAAGAGGGTCCATAGAATTGAGCATACCATAAACAAACTATATCTAACAACGATTTTTCAAGAAAATGATATGAACATGATATATATATATATATATATATATATATAAATATATCCATCTCGATCCTCTAAACTAGAAAGCCTAACTGATCATTGACCTCATATAAAATACAAAAAATTTGTCTTCAAATTAAACCTCCATAAAGTGGAAAAGCCTATATAATGAGGAGCATCTATATATATATATATATATATATATATTATCTAAATTAATTTTCCTGTAGAATGAGCCCAAACAGTGCACGTCTACATGTGGAAGTCTGAGTTCCTAACAAGCTTATATAAAATGGCTCAAGGTAGTATTATATATACATCAAAATATAAAGGATTCTTGGACTAATTTCCTAACTATATATATATATATATATATATTAAGGTCTAAATTTTCAAGAAGAATGGCACTGCAACTTATATATAGATGTTGGTGAAAATCCTGAACTAACGGTTTTCTTGCTTTTCCTATATATGCAGTTCCCTTTTGGAACATATATCATTGAGACAGCTTTCTCGTTGTTGAAGAAACAAAAAATGGAGAGAAAATACTAGGATATTGATGAATGAGTAGCTACATTAAAAGAAGAGCAAATACTAGGTTACCATTCAAATTGTGAGAAAAGCATGCATGCCCCAAGACACAAGGCTCTAGGACCCCTTTGGTCAGACCTCAAAGACTCACCTCCCGACAAGGATCGTTTTGGTTACCCAAAATTAAACAATAAAGTATAGATATATTTCTGTCTATATATGGAAAAATCATCATATAAACTGTCACTTTTCAAGACAAAGAAACTGAAAAATGTCATAAATAGTATTGGTGCTACAGAAAAATTATATAAACTTGATTGAAGTCCGCTTATTAATGTATGCTAAAAAAAATCTGTACAAGGAATTAAAAGTGATTATATAAAATGTAATTTTTTTAAAAAAAGGAATTTCTCTCCTTTTTCTTGCTAAATGAGAGAGATGGAAACAGTGACATGGCAGTGCTAGGACCCAATTAAGGGGGGAAAAAGGAATCTAGAATGAGGTCAAAGCTTTTTCATAGGATAGTTTTCTGTTCACCACACAGAGAACAAAGGTAAGAAATTATCCTAACAAATTACTGGCCAGGTGAGTGATCTTGGTGAAATGCAGGCCATAAACAGTGCAAGAATGAAGAGTGATGCTAAAAAAAGCCATGCCCAGATGAAAAAAAAAAGAATTCAAAACTACTCTTCAAAATAATGGCAAAGATAGAAAGGAAGTGCCAGAAACTGAAGATGAGAAATTTTGTTGAAATGCAAGACATGAACAATGAAAAGAATGAAGAGTGATGCTAAAAAAAGCCATCCCAGATGGAAAAAAAAGAAAGAAAAAAAATTCACTAACTACACTTCAAAATCATGACAAAGGCACAAAGGAAGTGCCAAAAACTGAGAAGATGAGAAATCTTGGTGAAATGCAGGCCATGAATAGTATTGCTCAAAACGTGCCCAGATGAAAAAAAAATCACAACTGATCTCCAAAATCATGACAAATACACAAAAGAAGTGCCAAAAACTGGAAGATGAGAAATCTTGGTGAAATGCAAGCCATGAATAGTGCAAGACTGAAGAGTGATGCTTAAAACAGTCATATTGCCCAGATGAAAAAAATAAAATTTCACAACACTACTTCAAAATCATGACAAAGACAAAAAAAAGTGCCAAAAAACTGATTAAATTAAGGTAGAAAGTGTAAAACCTAGAATCAGTCGAATACTCGAAGAGCTTTCCTTTAGTCGAGAAGACAATCAGAGCAACTTCTGCTTCGCACAAAACGGAGATCTCATGAGCCTTTTTCAACAATCCGGTCCGCCGCTTCGAGAACGTCACTTGTCGATTAATCTTGTTCTCGATCCGCTTCAACTGAACCCTACCTCTCCCCATTTTGTTCCTTTCTTGTTCTAGCTTGACTCTTGACTTCAATTAGTAGTATCCAGAACAGAAGAAAGCCCAAGAAACCCTAAATTTAGTTCATTTTGTGAAGAAGATACAATAATAAAGTGTGAAAAGGAGGTTTTTCTGTGTTATAGGTTGGTTTTCATTTTTGCTGTGTTCAAGAGAGTGTTGTATAAAAAAGCAAAGGACGAGAGTGTATGTGTATACATATATATGGATTATATATCAAGGCTTGGAAACCACTGTAAGAGAGATTTGATATGGTGTAAAACCACGGTGGTTTTATGATATGCGTTGTCGAGTTGCGATTGGTGAAGTACTGTCAAGTCGTCACTGTCTCACAGGTTTTTGGACAGTTCGTGCATGCTGATTTCAAGCCCTGTGGGACCCGGCCATTCTCTGTGCGTGCTTCGCATTGTTCTGGTGACGGCGCTTACTCTTAGCCTTCCATTTATTATATATATATATATATATATATATCTCCCTCTGTAGTTATTTATCTTCCAAAAATAGATAAAGCTTCCGAGATTGGCAAGTTTGCCCTTGTTGTAGGGCAAATAGTCTGTATTTAATGATTTACAGCATCTTTCTCAAATCCTTCTCAGATCATTTCACATCATGTATTTGGAATATTTGTCGAAGCTTATAATGCTATATATATATATATATTTGATTGAGATCAACTTACGAATATGCTCGCTAATAATAATTAATTTATGGGGAGTCCTCGTGTAATTTAGGGCCCTCAAATCATTAAATCTATAGTAAGTATTCTCTATCAACGCCAACCAATTATAGAAATCCATTCAATACCTTTTTGCTTGTAAGAAATTCATGTAATGTTTCTCAAGAGACTCTGTCTATATATACATTATTTTTTGAGTTTACAGGTTTATTTTTATTTTTAAAAAGATAATTTTTATTGTATTAATATAGACAAATGTACAAGAGAGACAAAGGACATACCACTATGAACACTAACAATTCGTTTGGATGAGATAATTATGAGAAAAAAGAGAAAGATTTAGGAAGAATCATGTAACTTTATTTCGTTTGAATATTTACTATGGAGAGAAAAGAGAAAATTAGGAGCGAAAATTTAAATAATTAGATAGTTTCTCCAATCTCTTTAAAAGTGAAGAGATTTAGAAAGAAACATTTAAAAATTAGACAAGTGTCAAATAAAAAAAGTTAAATTGTCAAATAACAATGTCCGTTTTTTTCTTCTTTTCTTCTGATCATTAAAACAAGAGATAATAATTTTCTTCTCATTTTTCTCCCGCGCATTTAAACAATATGAAGATGACTATTTTCTTTTCTTTTCTCTTTTCTCTTCTATTTTAAATTTCATTTTCTTTTCTTTTCTTTTTTCTCTAGAACTTCGAAACAAGCTATAAAAGAACAAAACTTAGGAAAGGTCAAACACAAACATCAAACAAGAAACCAAGCAAGGACATGCTAAAGGAAGGAACCTTCAAGCCCGAGCAAAAATACTTAGACTCCTTAACATAAAATCACATCACTAAGGCCAAGGTAAATCATTATCTCCTAGTTTTCCAAGGTATTCTCGATTCCCCTCCCACGTAGAGTTAGCATAATGTTCCTCTAATGTCAAAAAGGGTTTGTTCCATCAATTTCTTAGATCTTTTGAAAATTTTGTGGCCCATTTCCTTCCATATATAATGCATAGTTGTAAATAAGACTACCTAGGTTATCAAATATTTGAAAGAAGACGTGTTCAGATTTGTAATGCACCATGATAGTTCAAATATGCTCCTAATTTCTTACATCCCTTTGGAAAGTGCACCATTGTAGCATTTTCTTCTATATCAAGAAGTATATATTAATTGCACATTGGGCATATATCATTATTAGTTAGTCCCTATTGTTTGAGCTTTGATCTGGTAGACAGGTTTCCATCATAAACTAGCCATAAGATAAAGGCATAATGAGGGATACTGGTTCTTGTGCCACACTAAATTATACCAATTAACAGTGGGAGTGGGGGTTCTGATGTGATTTTAGGTTGAAGCAATACTAAAATCTCCATTTTGGTTTTGTCAAGACATACCCGAGCATTATTTCATCATTAGGATTATGATTTTGGATAGACTCCTTACTAGAGATAAGTTGATGCTATGGGGAGTCTCAAATTCAAATACTTGTATCTTGTGTAACTCTAACACATAGTCTTATGACCACCTCTTCTTTGGCTGCCCTTTTTCTAAAGAAGTTTGGCGTAAAGTGTTAAATGCCTATCTTATTCCTAAAAGGCCTCAACCATGGAGTATGGAGCTTCCTTATTTGGCCATTCAAATTTTGAAAGGTTCATCTTTGATCAATAAACTAAGGGAATTGGCTCTTGTTGTCTCTGTCTATATACTATGAAAGAGAGGAGTGACAAATTATGGAAGCGGGTGGCTCACTCCCCTTATCAGACTTACCATAACTTCTTCCGATTTATCATAGCCAAAGTTGCCACTTGGCCTAGAACGCCCAACACCTATGATAATTGGTGGGCATGGCTTTACTAGAACTTACCTTTCAACTAGATGTATTTAGTCTTCTCTATTCTTTGGTTTATTTGTCTTGTTCTCTAGCTTAGTTTCTAGTTAGCTAGAGCCTTCTTGGTTGTATAGTCTCGAGGTATGGCCTTTGTAGTGTGTATAGTTTCTTGCTTTATACAATTATTTACTTACCTAAAAAATACTAAAATTTTCATTTGTATTATGTGTTCATTTTGTTTCATCCTTCCTATTACTTTGTGGAAGGAAATCAAGGGGTGTTGTCTTTAAGATCTTGGATGAATGATGATGAGCACAAGAGTCATTTCCATTGTCTGTCCCTAATAAACTGGGAAACAGTGGTTGATGCAAAAATGTAACATTAAAAAATTATATTTTCTTCAAGTGTTTACCAGGGGTCATGTGGGATGCCACTAGTCAAACCACATAAAGGAATTCCTATCATCACTTACGATCTTCTTGATAAAGGGTTTGGTATATAGTTTAAGCTGAAGAATTTTCCTCCAAACTTTAACTACACCTATTAGGAATTGAGACACTCCAAATACTTTTACCTTTTAAGAAGTATTCATGACTCCATTTCACCTACAATGATTTTTGTTGCAGCATATGAGCCATAACTATTTCAAGATGACTGCTTTGTTCCAATCAACAATTCTTTTAATCCCCAATCCCATTCTTTCCTTAGTTTGTAGACAGCTACCCAAGAAACCTTAGAAATATTAGCTCTTAGGTCAGGCCCTAACAATAGAAACTTCATGAGCATATATTATTTACATCTTTGATCACCCTCTCATGAAGAATGAGGGTAAAGCTCAAGTACACATAGATGTTGTACCAAGGATCAAAATATCGTTTCGATGTATAGTTTCGGTCTGTTCAAAAATGAAACGTTTTGAAAATGTTTCAGAAACATAATGAAAACAGAGAAAAAATTAAAAATATGTGGAAACATAACCTAAAATTTATTTATTTATACAAATAAGCTTATTTATTGAATATTTGTGAATGTTTAAGGCATATACATCATATTCATGATAAATGACACTAATTTAAATTGAAAAACTAAAGATTAACTACTTGTTTTTTCATTATACAGTGCGAAATACAATCTTCCTTGACTTTTTTATCATGTAGATGACAATAATGGCACAAGACGATCTTTGAAAGGACATAGATTCACAAATTGAGACGAATGAAGCAATTTTTTTATATTTTTCATGCTTTTAGATTGTACGAAATCATTTTGTAAATGTTTTTTTTTTTTTTTTTGTAGAGTTCATTAGTGATTTTTCATGGATAAATGAACATTCTCTTGTAATGATTTTTCATGTTTATAAAAAAAATCAAATAATTATCATTATTATATATAGAGATATATAAATAACTATTAACAAAATAACTAACAAGTAATCACATAAGCAAGAGAAATAGTAAATATTTCCTCTAATTCGGTATGTTTCTACGGAAACAACTTTGTTTTCATGGAAACATGTGAATTTTGATATCCCACTAGTGTTTCGTTTCGGTTTCATGATAAACGGAAATGTTTCGACTGTTTCGATAGAAAAGAAAACGAAATTTTGATCTTTGTGTTGTACAACACATCAATTACTAATTGCATCCTCCCTGAATAGGATAAGAATATAGATGTCCAATGCTTATGCTTATTCTTCTGTAATTTGGTCACTAGCCTTTCAAGGATGCAACATTGATCGATCCTATATAGATTGTAGTATCGAAAAAGGTTGAAGCTAATAAAGTAGGGGGGATAAAACATTTTTAGCTAATCTGTGGAACCTGGCTCTGCAACCACACTGTTTATCATATTTGGAAAGAGAGGAATGAGAGAATTTGACAACAATGTAGCTTGTATTCAAACCAGGAATTGTGGTATATTCCAAATTCGGACCCTTCCTTGTTTCTTGATGTCTGTATAGCAGAGGGTGTACCACCTTATACGTGTATAAAAAATTATGTGTAGTGTTGAAGAAATCAGAGAGGTCCTAAGATACTTTATAGGTAGATTTCCTTTGTGCATTCCCAAAATTTCATGTAACCTCTATTTTGTGGAAGATGTGGCCCTTACAAAAAACACAAAGCAATTCCCTAGGTTTGGTCGGAGTATTGAGTAGATTTCAAACTCTAGTAAGGTGTTCTTGAGCATTTTAATAGAACCTCCAGCACCTATCCCGGAACCTTTCCATGAAACCACTTATCCATCCTTCAACCAGATGAAACCGTCTTAGAATTTGCAAAACCTTTAATTAGAAACCAATTAACCAAATCTCCTTGCCAAAGCCTCTAACCTCACTTAAACTGTGGCTTGATTTCTTAATCTACCTCATAGCTAACAGAGATCAAGCTAACTTACCCAAATAGATGAACTGCTATTTGTAGTTTCTGAGGCCCGATTATGAAAGCCCTAATCGTGAATGAAACCTTCCAACATAAATCATGAATGAAACAATTTAATTCAAGGGAAGTCCAAAGAATCCCTAATCTTATAGTTAACCTTTGTTTTGTTTCATCATATGCTTGGTGCATTTTTAAAATTTAGACTTGTAAGATCACCGGAACCATTGGTAGACCTCTACTTATGGATAAGCTAGCTCACTACCTCTAAAGGTAGATTATCTTATGCCAGAGTGTGTGTAGAGGAAAGACTTCTTGAGAAAGTTTTGGTGGCCTTAGACAATGGGACCTATGTCCCTTAGATGTTCTTATTAGACATGAAAGCTCTTACAAACTTGCTACATCATAACATTGCTACCCACTCATTTGTATTTCATCATAAATGCAAGGATCTGCAATTATCTCACATTAGCTTTATAGATGATCTATTTCTTTTCTTTGTTGTTGACATTGTTTCTATTATGGTATTTAAGCAATTTATCAAAGAGTTTGGTAGACTAACTGGTCTCTCCCTTGATCTGCTTAAAAGCTCTATTTATTTTTTGGGCTACCCCAACCTCAAAAGGGTAATTAATGGCATCTTAAGGATTCAAGAAGGGCACCTCCCCTTTAAGTGCTTGGTAGTACCTTTGATTAGCTTTGGACTTAAAGTTAGCCACTGTAGAGAGTTGATTGATAAAATTGTTGGTAGAGTTAAGAGCTAGATAGCCACGAGTCTTTCCTATGCTAGCTGGGAGGATTCAACTTGTTGTTTTAGTACTTTAGTCTATTCAACAATATCGGAACCATATGTTTATTTTACCTAAAAAAGTTATTAAGGAAATTGATGGGATTCTTAGTGCCTTTTGTGGTCTTGGAAAATAGCTTAAACATACTGGGGCTAAGGTTTCATGGTCTGTTGTTTTTGTTCTAGAACATGGGGGGGTTGGGTATAAGAAGACCAGCGGATTGTAATACTACTGCCATACTTAATTAGACATCTGTGGAACACAATTTCTAAAAAATAGTCATTCTAGATTAAATGGCGCCATCTTTTCCTTTATAAGAAATAAATGCTTTTGGGACCTCCCTATCCCCAATGATGGTAGTTAGTCTTGGAGAAAAAATATTATAACACATCTAGTATGGGAATTAATCAAGATGTAGGTGGGTGATGGTTGTCTAACTTTTTATAGCATGATAATTGACATCCTCATGGTATTTTGCCTTAGAGATATGGTGCTCAAATAATTTATGATTGTCTCAACTCTTAGGTGACTAAAGTTTCCTCCATTAATAGAGGATCAAATTGGAGATGGCCTTCTTGTCATCCCACTTATCTCAATGAAATGGTTGATTCTCTTTTAAGTATGCTTGGGAAGCCATTAGAGGTCTTCTGCCCGAGGTTGAATGGTTTGAGGTTGTTTGATTCTCTTTTATTTTGTGGTTGGCTTTTAGGGAAGGAGTTTCTACCAAAAACAAACTAATTAGATAAGGATTAACCAATGAACTACAAGAAAGAGGATTCTTTTTGCGGCGTAAAAAATGTCACAAATAAGCCAACTATCATCGCAAAAAGCTATAGTTGGCTTATTTGCAGCGATAGTAGGCTTATTTGCAATGATTTTTGTGCCACAAAAAACCTTATTTCTTATAGTGTCAAAGATTTCTGTTTATTATGCAATTCTAATCAAGGGTCTAGGAACCATATCTTTTTTGATTATTTTTCTAGAATAGTTAAATTGGATACTCTTAATCGCGATTTGTAATGAATCTCAAATATTCACTACATGGGATCAAGTGATGACTTAGCTTATTGCGCGCTCTGTCCCAGACTCAGAGTTTGGCTTCTGATCGATGTGAGGAACCTAACTTTTGCTGCTATTGTCAATTACCTTTGGGGACAAAGAAATAGTAGGATTTTTTGAAGGAAAAGCAAAATGGCCTTTCTCCTTGTGAGGGTAAGTCATTAGAAAGGTATCAAGAATATCCTATAGAATTGGGAGCTATGTCTCAGCGTGAGAGTAGATTGTTCTGTCTTGGCTCATTAGTATTGCCTTTTGCTTGTATCTAGTCTTTTCTTTGTTTTGTTCCTTAGGATAAGAGTTTGGTTGTCTTGATGTTTTGCTGTTTTGTTTGTTTTTCTTGTGTCTTGGGGGATATCCTTGTGAACTTTTAGTTTCGGTTTCTTCTTTTTGGTAATTCAATCTCATTTACCAAAACAAAAAAAATAAAAATCAGACTTGTACTTTTAAATTTTTTGTTGTTTACATTTAAAATATATACATCATTTTTTGGCCATGAAATTAACTAATCATTTATTTATTTTTTGATCAACAATCAATTAATATGTTATTAAATGTATTATTGAGAAAAAAAAATGACAATATTGGTGAATCCGAATTTTGGAAAAAATTAATTTTAAATTCAAATTTTTTTAATTATTTAAGCTTGGGCTTTCTCATAATTTTCAAATAAAAGACTGTCCATGCTTTAGTTAGTACTATATTACAATAAAGAAATTAAGACTGCCTAGCTATTGCAATTACTGTTTTAAAAATACCAGTACTATTATTTTCCTGATTTTACAACATTTTTACAAGATTAGGAAGTGTACATATGGACATTTTCATAGCTTGTCTATAATTGTGAAGGGACCATGTGTGAAACCTTAAATTGCTTAATTTGTTAACCTACTATTGTAAGAACAATTACGCACTCAGAATCTTAAGTGTATAAGAATAATAATTGGGTTTGGATTTAGTTTAATTGGCTCCGGATCTAATTTAATCCCTACGGGCCATGTTTGTTGATAAGAGAGTAGGATATAATAAGTTTATATCTAATCTAATGTTTAAACAATTATTTAAGGTGGAATTAGATATAATTTTATCCCATTTGTACGGGATTAAATAATTTCACTATCCTCATGATATTATTTTATCCCACCCTTTAGAAATAAATTTAAGGAAAATTATTAATCATTTTCTTACGATAAAAAAAATTGAGAGAAAAAAATGAAAGAGACTATTTGCCGACCGTTACTATTGCTGTCACTTCTTGACATTTTCTTCTCTACCACATCATCATCTCTACTCATAACAACTATGGGCAATCACAATATATTTCAAATGCACTCGCCATTTTTATATTCTTTCATATATTACTCTCTAATGCGTTTGTCTCTCTCTCTCACTATACATATTATTCTTTGTAGCTTTATTCTTAATTTGTTTGAAATTTCTTTTGTATAAATTTCAAAAAATATTTTCTTACGGTCTTGGAAAAATATATAAATTTTAAAAAATCTTTATTATTTTTTTTAAAAAATATTAAAATCTTTTATTTGGTACTTGTTTAAACGTAGAATTAAAATCTAACAGTATATCCAGACATGTTCTATATACTAAATTAGAAGATTTAAAATCTCAAAAAAATTTATTTCTTAACCTATCCGATCATATCCTATTTGATTTGGCCATTTAATCCAGTTGTCCAAACGAGGGCCACAGGGTCATGGCCTATTAATGAATTATATATATATGCAAAAACGTTCCAAACAGGAAAGTGGCAAATTAAACAAGGTAATTAGGAATAGGTTCAAATCAGATTTTGTTCCCTTTGGTTGAAGATAATAGGGATTATGCTAAGATAATGATGATTGTGAAGCATATGTTCCCAGTGGTCCAACCTTTGGATAGAAAAAAGATAATGTATTATTTTTTGTTGGGTGAAATGAAATTATGTACTACTTTATTGTACATTTTGAACTGTTAAACGTAAAGTTTTTCATTAAAGTGGTCCCAAAAACAACAAAACATGGTTGTTTTCCTATAGAAATACTTAATGTACAAGAATGGGGACCATGGTACCAAACAAGCCCCAAAGGACTAAAATACATATATAGTACAAAACGGTTTTCATAAAAATCCTTAATTTTTTCCATTAGCCAAGCTTTTATGTTGGGGACCATATAACACATACCTAAAAAGCGGGAAAAAATAGGGAGAAAAAAAAAGAGGGATTAGGAGAGTGAAGCATGTTAGCATTTTCATATTTTTCATTAATGGCACAAAGAGCGACATTGTTAGGATTCTCAAAGAGACACATGCTTCGCAAAACACGCAAAGAATTCAAATCCCAGATCCCACTCTGCCCCGACCCGCCGTTCAAGAAGGGGCCAGGATGGCATGACCATTGTTGCTAAAATGGTAAGACAACCTTAGTCTAATAAGCCTTCAAGCATAATTACAATTAGTAGGCAAGGGAACATGAGGTAGTACTACTACAATAAATTGTTATCCCAAGATGAATTCTCATGGGTTTCTTTTTTTAATTATTGGCAATTGAATATGCTTCATCTTCCCTTATTGAATGGCATTGCACAACAAAAAGACATGAGATAAACAAAATGCACAACCCAAATCTCCATGCTCTTACTTTTTAACCATGCTTTCTTAAAAAGGATTTAGTGACTTGTATATATGATTAATTAACTATTATTTGGTGTCACAGACATTCAATTTGATAATCCAGCTTAATCTAATCCAATCCAATAAATGAAATAATTAACAAGGGAGGTTTAAGCACCATAAACTTATCAGTCTCAAAATATTAGAGATTCAAAGTTAACCTGTGAAAAGACTAGAAAAAGTCAAATTAGAAGAATATCTAATCAAGCTTGATGTGCTGACATGTGATTTGTAGGTGCCAACCTAATTGAAATATTGGCTCCTTATCACGATATTTTTTGCACCTCCATATTTTTATTTTGTTGATGTAGTTTCTCATTTTTTAATAAAATTCATTCCTTTTGTTGAAAAAAAGAAAAGAGAGACTGCCACTTGCAGATGTCAATCTCCTTGGGATTAAACGTCTAGTAGTAGATAAAATGCCCGACCACAGGGATATTTGTTCTCCAACAATGGAGACATTAATCCTCATTTCTGGTTTAATTCGTTAATTCTCATTTGCAGTATCTACTGTTAGGAAATGTTTGATATGCATTAATGAAATAATCATTTTATAAAATAAAGTAAGATATAAAATAAAAATAACATAGAATGAAATAAAAATTACTCACTTAAGTCAAAAGATTGCTCGGAATGATTTTTAATGGAATATCATTACATGAAATTGATATTCCCAACCATACCAAAGAAGAATAAAAATGAAAATTTCTAAAATACTTATTCAACTGTACCAAACATGACCTTAGGTCTTTGATATTTTACTTGTCACACTGATCTCTCATAAAATTTTTGATAATTACATTAACATCTTTTAAAATTTATGAAATTACACTAACCTCTTATATTTTTATTGTCAAACTACAAATACCTCCTCTCCGTTTTTATTTTTTTTCTTCAAAATGACAAAAGTGCCCATTTCATTTTTGTTTTTGAAAAAAAATTTCTAACTTTTTTTTTCATTTTCAAATAAATATTAATTAAAATCTTCTTTGACCAAAAAATATAAGTTATTTATCTTAGATTTAACTTTTATTTATATAAAATGAAAAAGTCTTATAAAAAAGTTAAAATTGGAAATTTTGAAAAATAAATAAATAAAAGAATATTTTTGTACTTTTGAAAAAATAAGGTTGGAAGGGAAGTATTTGTAGTTTATCAATAAAAATAAAAGAAGCCAGTATGATTTCAGAAACCTCAAAATATGATAAATTATATTGATATTCTTTGTTGTTTTTGACCATTACACTTACCTTTCTTGAATTTTTCTGAAATTATACTGACCTCTCTTATTTTATCAGATAATATACAAATATTTTTCTTCAATCAATTTTTTTTTTCAAAATAACAAAATTACTCATTTCTTTTTCTTTTTTTTTTTTTCAATTTTTTAAGTTTTGACCAATTTTTTTTCTTTTGTCAAATAAATATTGATAAAAAAAACTTAAATTAATTTATTTTTATATAAAATAGAAGTAAGTTATTTACTTTAAATTCATTTTTAAATAAAATTTAAAAAAGAAGTTAAAAAAATATTAAAATAAAATAAATAATATAAATATTTTCATTATTTTGAAAAAAAAATGATTGTAGAAAGGTATATGTATTTTTTAGAAAAAATATGAGACTTTAATATAATTTAAAAAATTAATATATTTATTTCAAACATAATGAAAAATTAATGTAATTTAACTTATATAATATTAAAATAAAGTGACTCAAATTGTCAAATCGATCAATTTCAGAAGTATCACAGGCCACTGGAGCAAAGTTTGATTGGACTGGGAGTGTGAACCAAAATGACGCAATCAGCCTTAAGAAATAGGGTGGGTGGATTCTAAGTATGGAAAAAGAGGTTGGTGGAGGCTAAATAAAGAGATGCAATATTCTCTCAATATTTTACATTATATTCTATCCAATATTTTATATCACCCATTATTATAAAGGCTTAAGTAGAGAATAAGTCTAACAATAAATATCAAATAGTCTTAACACTATTTTATGTGTAATTCTGTTTTATATATAAAAATTAAAAAGTATATATTTAAAGAGATAGTGACAAATGAACATGCCGACAGAGGTGCAAATAATTAATAAATTAAGTCAGGAGAAATATGCAAACATAGATAGAACAGAAACAAGGGAATTGAACTCAATTATTAGAATTGTTTGCAATGAGTATATTTACATCTCTTAGGTTTTGTTACTTTTATCCGACCAATTTATAAAGGGTGGGACTTACAATTGACCTCATGATGTTATGGGTTTCACGAGATAATCTTTCGTATGTTGGGTACATTATGTGGTAATGAACTATTTTAATAATATTTTATTATACTATCATATGCATTATGTTTTATTAAAAAAAATAAGTCATATTACACATGATAAAATATTATTAAAATGACGTATTGTAATATTATTTATATCATTTAAAAAAAAATTTGTATATCGAGAATGGTACTATGAAAGTGGAATAAAAGTGATGTGTGACATAAAATATCATTTAAAGACTAAATAAAGATATATTCATATACAATATTCTGCATAATATTCTATACATTATATGTTAACAGTTACCATGGATTAGTCATCAACCTTTACCAAAGCATGAGGTATTTTCTCACCTAGTAATTGTAAACTACCAAAAATACAGGGGGGTTCAGGTGGGTAGTGGTGAGCCAGAAACCCCAGCTCAACTTGCATAAAACAAGTAAATAAAGTATCTTTTACTCTCTCCCCCCCCCCCCCCCCCCGGGGGGATTTGTGATGATGGGTTCAATCAGGCATGAATGAGAAATTTGGAGGTTGTTCTAATTATAGAAACCATTTGTTTTCTTTATGTACAGTAGTTGGAATGCAATTCTTTGCACAAGTTTAGGCTGACCATGTTATTTTAGACTTTCAGAGCCTCTGGAGTTTCTATTTATTTCCTTTGCTTTCTATATATGGTCACTGTTCTTCTCCTCGTGCCATTGTTAATCATTCTGTGCCTCTACAAGAAAAAGAACCCTTTATTTCTAAGTAAGGAAACTTAGAAAAGTGGTTATTGTTACTAATGATTGATTAGCTGATATTGATAAACATACACACACACATATATGTATATATACACACATACACAAACACACACACACACACACATACTAACTTTGGGAAGGAGGGGGGGCGTTGGAGGCACAGTCCAATTACTTTTTGGAGAGGGGTTTTGACCGTTTGGGTTATAAAATGGAAGACAGCGTTGTCTGCCACAGGGAGGACCAATCTCTCATAAATTGATTGAAAACCGTTAATGTTTTCCTAATTAAGTAATCTTTTATACTTAATTCACTAAATGAAACCTAATTATAACCATCTGAATGTCTTGGCCATTCTTTTATATTGACATAGTAGAACAGACTTCTTACCTCGTCCACTAAGGGCCCGTTTGGTCATTCGGTTTTAGGATAAAATTATGGGTCGTTCCTGAAATTTTGATCCTACCCTTATACTTCAGTTATGATATTGTAGGTGTGCTTTGCCCTTTTATCCATCCCCCGCCAAACACCTGTTATACGAAAAGAATTATTTACCTTATTTTATTTTATTTTCTAAAAAAGAAAGTCTAAGTTAATTGTTAGGATCGATAATAACATTTCTTTCTCTTATCTTTTTAAGAATTTAAATTCTTATTTTATTTTTTAAAACAAGCAAATAATGCTACTGAATTGCTCTTTTTTTAAAAAAAAAAGTTGCTAATAATTCAACTCGAAAATTAGTTGATCGAGTCTTGCCTTCATCTTAGTTGAAGAGTTTTTGGTAGGGGGAGTTGTTTATTATATAAACTTGAATTTTCTGAAAAAATTGAAACAATTACTAAAATTTGAAATTAAAAAAATAATAATTACAACTTTAGAAATAGTTTATATATGTAGGCAAAGTAAGAGAAAGTCTAAAGTAATGTAGCAAGCTCAAGAGACCTAAAAATCACCATAAACCTTCTTTGGCTAGGCGACAAGGTATATGGAGCCAACATTAGCTTAAGATATTATGGTTGGAGGACAGAGTCAAGAGAGATTTCCCAAAACAAAAAACACCCTAACCAACTTTGAATAGATAAATAGATAGGCGTAGAGATCTTTGTTTACTATTATCAGACTAACCACTAAAATATTCATATTTTTTTGAACGTGTGTGTGTCGACATAGACATATATATATATATAAAATCGGGTCTCTTTAACATGCTACCAATTTTCTTAGATATATGTAAGATAAATTCTAGGATAAATTAGACCGACTTCTCCCTTAATATTTCTTAAATTTTTTGATAATTACAAAAAAGAAAATTATGAGATTCTTAAAATTATATCGTTATTACAAACAAATTATACATACCTCCCTTCCTATTTAATTTTTTTCAAAAAAATAAAAATACTCATTTCATGCTTTTTTTATTATATTTTTGAAATTCTAACTAAATTTTTTTGACTTTTTTTAAAATTTTTTAATTTTATATATATAAAAATTTAAACTAAATAACTTATATTTTTTTTATCAAGAATGTTTTAATCAATATTTATTTGAAAATAAAAAAAGTTAAAAAAAAACTTAATCAAAATTGAAAAAAGTAAAATAAATAAATAAAATGAATACTATTGTCATTTTGAAATAAATAAATCCGAAGAGAAAATATGTATAGTTTGTTAATAAAAATAAAAAAGATAGTATAATTTTAAAAATATAAAAAAATCTTTATAATTATTTAAAATATCATAAAAAGTGAGCATAATTTATCTTAAATTCTAAACAATGGCCTAAGACTTAAAAGGGACTTTTTATAACCTTGGGGGTCATGCCCCCCAACCGCTATGAGTCCACCCCTAGGGCCTAGACAAAATGATAATTAAAAGGTTTTTACTATAGCCAATTTCTTTGGGTCCTTGGAGTATCCCGGCGTTGTATTAACTTAAGTTCTTTACATTGGTGTATTAGTTAGTCTTGATTGCTAGCTCTTCTTACTAATGAAGAATGTATTCATTTCCTATTAATAAATATGATCAACCCTTGTTGCTTTAAAGCATAATTTTCTTTATTAAAAAAGAAAAGAAAAGAATACTTTTATAAAAAAATGGTAAATATAATTTTTTTTTTCTTACTCTAATTTCTCACTCTTAAATATAAAGTATTCGAACTTGTATACATTTATGAAAATATGAGATATAACAGATTTTCTTATCCTATGGTTTTTCACTTTTAGATTCTCAGTTACAAGTTAGAGGTAGGCCTGTAAATGGATCGGGTCCGGTCCGGCTTGACTCGGACCTATTTACATAAGATCTAGACCTATCGACAAGACCCTTAACAAGATCCAATTCGAACCTGTTAAAAACTAATTAAATGGGTCAGGTATAGATCCGTTGGATAATATGTGTAAAGATCTGACCCGTTAAATCATTAACAAGCGTGCACGTGCACACACACACACACACTCTCTCTCTCTCTCTCTCTCTCTCTCTAATACAATATTAAAGTTAGTTAGAGTATTTAACCTTCTAACAAAGTTAATATATATATATATATACATACATATATACATAAAAATTAGAGAGAGAGAGTTTCAGTGAAGTTGTCATCTTCAACCTTCTAGCACTGTCTTGTGCTATATATGAAAATGTTTTGGAAATCACTTTATGAAAATTTTTATTGAATTTAACTATCAATATCCAGTTCAATTGAATGAATATTTTATTAAAAATCATTATTATTATTCTTTTATCTTGGATGAGTAATTTTTATTTTATTTTATGTCATTTTTATTCAATTTCCTATTATATTTAAGAGTAGGGCAATTTTTTGTAGGTTTAAGTTCTTAATAAAAATTAAAAAAAATTTAGTCGTCAATTATTGTTATTTTACCATTCATCATGTGTCCGATCATAAGAATGAAATATACAAATAATAATGACTATCACATGAAACAATTTCAATAAACAATGATATAATTAGAGCCAATAAAACCTTTTATTTGTAAAGCGAAGTTGGACTATTCCAAATAAAAAATTTTAACTCCCAATTTTTTATTTTTACAAACGGGTCAGATTTTGGAGTCGGAGACCCGAATCCAGCGGATCGGGGTCCGGGTCTAGTTGAGGCTGGTCTTAATGGGTCTGGATTTGAGTATAGACTCATTTAAACTTGACGGGTCCGGATCCGAATATTAGAGGGTCTGCCCAGACCCAACCCATTGACAGGCCTAATTAGGGGTATCTCAGTTTTAACTGAAATGGACACTCTCCATTTCTTTTACAAACATATAGGGACCACTCTCAAAACTTAAAAAAAAGTACAATTTTAACATGTGAGTCTCATATGCTTTGTGAGAGAAATGGAGACACTTCATTTTACTTAATATGGAAAGACTCCCAATTCCTTAATTACAAGGTTGTAGGATTCCCTGTAATAAATATATGTGGGTCCTAAATATAACGGATTTTCTCACCTAATTTTTTCACTCTCAATCACAAGATTGTAGGACTCACTAATAAATGCATACGAGTCTCACATATATTTATTATAATGGATCCAACAATCTTACATCTAAAAATGAAAAAGTAAAGTGAAAAAATATGTTATATTTAACGTTATTCATATATTTATTACCATGGGTACTACTTCTTTTGGATTAAGAAAATGGTGTGAAAACATTTATTATGTAATAAATTAATGTTACAAAGACCAATAAACAATAGAATATCATTCATTCTTTTTTTTTTGAATGAATAGGTACGAGGTATCTAAACTCAATAGAATATCATTCTTATGTTCATAATATATGGTAAAAATAAAATTAATTATTATCTTATGAACATCAAATTTTAATTTAAAAATATATTTTAAAATTTTATTAAATTAATATTGTATTGTAAATTTAATTATAACAATTACTTTCCACGAAGCATCCCCTGGAAGAAATACGGGCACCCTAGATAGTAGGGCCAAAGCGTCACTTCTGCAGGCAAGACTGCCCAGGGACACCAAGAAGAAATGTGAACATAGAGAAACAAATGGGCCGAAGCCCATAGTGACTGAGCACATGCCGAACTCAATCTTAGTTCCTGTTGGAAGGTCTAGTGATACGGCTTGGGTTTGGATTTTATTTTTCATACTTTGTGATATATTATAAATTATGATTGAATTTGGATTCAAACTTTGAAAATTTAAATTAAACCCAAACTCGAATTTATTATTTTATATATTATGTTTTTTATACTTTTAGCACACCATTAAATTAGTAGAAATTCCTTGCAAATATTGCTATTATGTTTTTATAACTTTAAAAACTTGTTGATATTTAATATTTTATTTCAAAAGTAAATTATGTTGAAAAAATTATTTTAACTACGTTTGTATTTTTTTTAAAGGAGAAATAAAGAGAAATTATTGAAACTTTTAATGTATAATCAAAGTAAGAAAAAGATAATAATTTATTGAAGAAATTGTAAATAAAATTAGAAAATCGAAATTGATAATTTAAATTATTAAAAATTCATTGAATTCAGGTTGAACCTGATGAGAATACAAAATGTCATATTTTTCTCTCTTAATATTTAGTCTTTTATATTTATTTGGTGTCTAAATGTACTCATTATTTTTATATTTTAATTTAGGATGCAAAAGGAGGCGCTAAGTGCAAAAAAACGCTAATTGGGCGATTTTCGGATAGCTTCGACGTTGTTTCGTAATCTGGGCATAACTCTCTCCTTCGAGCTCTAATTGAGATGATTCAAGATGCTGTGGAAAGCCAAGAAACATATCTACAACTTTCATGTTTTACGTTTTGCGAGATTCGAGCTCCATCAAGGTCAAGATCGGGCTTGAAGTTGCTGCACCTACACTGTTGGCGTTTTTGTGCGAGCGAAATTTTAATACGCGGGTCCAACGCGATTTATTTTTGGAAAGTTCCTTGGTGCGCGAAAATTTCAACTGAAACACCACTTTCCTAGTTATATTAGGACATTATTTTATTTTTAAGTAGGTTTTGGAAGAGCAGCCGTCACACATATACGCACACCTCTCTCTTTCTCTCCCTTCTTCTCTAATTTTCTTCTTCAAGTTTTCATGGCCGTGCGTGGCTAAACTTTTATAATTGGTCGAAAGAAACGGAAGCCTCAAAATCAATTAAACTATGAGATCTAATTTATTTTTATTGTTTAATTTATACTTTGAGTATTGGATGTTCTTCTGAGCTTATTTTCATGATTGTCTCGTTTAATTGCTAGGAGGCCTTCTAGTTTATTATTCGTTGCAATTTACTGCTAAATTAGATATCAAATCCGCAATTGTTTGATCCCTCTAATTTGTGAAGCAACTAAGATTTAATGATTTGCTGCGTCAGAAATTATTAGATCTTAGGAAGAACGTTCGACTAAATTAGATGCAACCGCTTGTGCTTGTGCTTGTGTTGTTTAGCTTCATCGATCACTCTAATTTTTAAGACTGCTACTAGATTAAATCTTTAGTGCTTTTCTTAGGTTGTTTAGTAGTTAGGGTTAATTAGATCGCTTGTTTTCTAATTAACTACGATTAAGGAGAGATAAGAAAATAGTTCCAACGATGAATATTCAAAGTATGAATTGATATATATTTGCGACAATGATCAGTTGTAAAATTTCGATGGTGGATGTTGACTTAGACCAATGCTTGTTCTTTTGATTATAATTTAATTTAAATTGTTTCTTAGTTGTTTTTTTTTAAAAATTGTTTTCATTATATTCAAACCCCCCATCTTTGTTTACATAGCATAAAACTAGACTAGACACTCTTCGTGGAAACGATCCTTACTCCACTACTACATATATATATGTTTTTTTAGGAGTTTAGGTTTTATTTATTTTTGGTTGCCTGCAACAGCACACCAGAACCCAATACTAATGAATTTTGATTCGAATCGAGTTCGGATTGGGTTATTGAGTTAAAGTCCAGTTCAATCTCAGACTCAGGTTGACCATTTAAGAGTTTGGACTAAGGGTGTCAATTGTGTCGTGTCGTGTTTGTATTGTGTTAAGGTAAGAGTATTATAATATATGGGTCGACCTGAACACGACACGATTAGTTAATCGTGTCAACTTGCTCAACTCTAACATAACCTGTATGATACACCGGTGACACGACACAACCCGTATAACCTGTTTATTAAACATGTTATGTTAAAACACGAATAACACGACCCATTTAAATTGTATAACATGTTTTTATAATAAAATTACTAGATAAAATCTAATTCATTCATTTTTAACACATTATAGTAATAATAATAAATTCACCACACAACTATATATCATAGCATCATCCAAGATGTCAAATTAATACAAACCACAACTACAATCACAAGTCCATAACCATCATAGCATTATCATAGGTTTCAAATTAATACAAACCATACTAATAAAAGTAGGAACAAGTTCACACCAGCAAAATGGGTCAGACGGGTTAGACAGTTTGTATTAAACGGCTTTGACATGAATAATTAAATGGATTATTTCGTGTTAAATGGGTCAACGCGATTACAACCTGAACATGTCAGGTTTACTAATTGTGTTAAATTATACGTAGACTTGGGAGCTATAGTCCCCTTTGAATTTGAAAAAAAAAAATTATACATAAAAAATTCTAACCTATTTTAATTTAGTCGACTTCAAAATTTTGGCCCCAACTTAAATTTTTGGCCCAATTCTAATAATAATCTTTTAATCTCTTTTCCTTTTGGGCCAATCGCAATCTCATTTTAGCATAACTTTTTTTATTTTTTTAGTCATTTATATTTTAACTTAACACTAATCGCTTTTGGTTTAAATTCCTGGTCCCGCCCTAAAACTCCTTTACGGAGCTTTGAGCAAAACGATCAATTTCGCCTTTCAGCCTCACCGCCAAACGAGAGTTTAGATAGGGACGAACAGGACATGCCAAAAGAAGCCACAAAAACCCATTGAACTGAAGTGAAGCCACACTATGTAGAAATCAGCTCAACCGGATCTTTTAAGCACTTGAAAAAAAAATCAAAATCTAAAAGGATATTTAAAAATGATTAACTGTTTATCAGTTTATGTAGAAATAGGCTAGGCATAGTTAACTATTTTTACCTCTAAGATGCTAAATTGTTTATAAAGTTGGTAATCCAACTAGCTTATCAACTTGATGAGTTAAATTGTCAAAGTCTCAAGATGTTTGAAGTGTCTTGGATTAACCCATTGGCAGCTTATTCATAGAGATTTTTTTTTTTTTTACTGGTTTCAGCATCTCGAACTGTTTCTCTGGAAATGAAATAGGGTGGTAGTGAGTCATCAATGACTGTCCATGGCCTATTGTGCGGAAACATTACACGCATTCGAACGAAAAAGTCTTTTCTGCTCCGATAGTACTCTGTTCAGACAGGAAAGATTATTGAAATTGTCAAAAAAAATAAAATCAGGTCATAAACGAATCATCAAGAATTTAAGTGAGTTCATCACAACTACACAACATGTCCACCAAACAATTCTACTGAGTTCTGATATCCTGAAAAAAACAGTTGATTTCTACTACAGCAAAGCTTTATAAAAGGATTCCCATGACTGAATCACACTTCACAGTACAAGTTAAAAGTGCAATGCAAGTGCATGTTCTCACTGGATGGGAACATATTTAATTAGGTCATTAATCTGACAAACACTTCATGTCAAATTGTTTTAAAGGAAGAGACAAGCCAACTCTCAGGTATATATATATTCAGCTTAATATATAAATATAAATTCTTACATGTCCTTTTATTCATGTCCAAGAATTGTAGTCAACCTCGAATAATTGAGATAACGCACTGTTGAGTTGAGATTATGTGGGGTTGGCAAAACCATTTACATATCTTCACCAACAAAATGCATTTATCTGGTATATATTTTTCAACAGCAAACTCAGAGCATCCACCCTGGAATTAACCCATTCAAATTTTGGGCATGAGGTGCAGCAATTATCTGGTTTGAAACTGCAGAACTATACCTGCATCCAAAATTTTGATCAAACAGAGAAAATGTTTAAACCAGCCATTGAACTATTGAGAAGAAAAGAAGGATTGAGACCAAACAACCTTCTACATCTATATTTTAGTATATGGCATTAAAAAGCTGCTTCAATGCATAGTTAAATAAGCTCCTATAATTTTGAGAAAAAATAGCAAATGATATTTAGATTCCACGGCCTATATTCTTTAACAACTTTAGAGTCTAATAGTTGAAAATGATATAACTATGTTTTGAAAATGATAGTTGGAAAAAATAATGGTTTTTGTGCCAAAAAATAATATTTAAGAAATGAAGCAAAAACATATTAAAATATAATATTTCGATATTATAACAATGCTAAAATTTAAGTTCAGCATGACTTTCAGTATTAAAGATGCTTCAAGAAGTTGAAGTATTGAACATGCTTCAAGAAGTTGAAAGTTTTACCCTGTTTGCAAAGTGGAATTATTGCATTCTAAAGGCTGGAAGAAACTACTTTGCTCACCCCCTGCCCATGATGGTTGAATCTGATTTTCTGTATGCATTTCATCCAACTGCCAAACACGAAATAAAAGCATATTCTGTGATGTGAATATTCATTAGCATAATTAAAATTTCTATTAGTGACAATCATGGCAGACAATTCGTTACTTATTCAAGATCTCAAATACAACAGAATCATGAAAATAATAGGTATATAAATTGATAATGGAGTTCATAGTCAACTTGTTTGTGGATACATATCTATTCAAAAAACTTTACGAAATAACGAAAAACTTCCTGAATTAATGGTTTGTTTTATTTTGAAGTCTTTCTTATTTAATTGGATATATGATTTGAGTGATTATTTCGAATATTTAAGACTTTTAAAGAAAAAAAAATATTTTTGAGAAGACAATAGTCTTATAGGATTAGCGAAATTATGGTGGTTTATGTTATAGATGCATAGACAAGGATAAGGTAAAAAATGCATTCATTCATGTCCAATTATAGTAATTTTAGATAATAAATTCAGGTCAACATAGAATTCTATTAGAGTATCATAATATATTGTTTAACTGAAAAAAAGAAACTCCAAAACCACTTCCTAGCAACAAGGTAAGTTTAACTAGTAAGGTTGCAACTATTGAACTCTTGAATGACATGCACATGACTCTCTTTTCATTAAAAAATGTAGATAATCACAAAGAGTTAAAAGAAAATAGAGTGGAATATATATATATATATATATATATATTTCAATTGATGTTATTAAAAAGGTTGATGCATGTGGAGCATAAATAAGAAGAATTAATTACAATTCTGATTTTGAAGAAGAAAAATAAATTTTAAAATTAAAAAACAAAGTATGAATTTAATGGCACTAATAGATTCTACGAGCTCTTTTAAGAAAAAAAAAGAAGAGTAAATACTAATTTAGTCACTGCTACTAAGAAGCAATAAAATCTCATGAAAATAATCAACGTTGTAGTTGAAAATGAGCTTAAAGTACTGTATGGTGGTTTTAATAATTGCGAAAGAATTGACACTATAATCTTGGATTAAGAAGTTGATTTTTCTTGTTTTATTAATAAATTATTATTGACTTGAAGACAAAAGCCTAAAATTGCAAATTTATAAAAGATGTAAAATGAGGGATCTTTAAGTCTAAACAGATTCAGCCTTATTGACGGTAGTGGCGGCGGAAAGGGGCTAGGGGGCATTACCCCCTCCCATAATTTGAAGTTTTACCTTTTACCACTAAGGTTGTAAGAAATTTTTTTAAAAAAATTAGGACATAACCACCCAATTTTTTTTTTTTTTGTAGATTTATAAGATTCGTTCGTAAATTTGATGTTTACACTTTTGTCCCTAACTCTAATTCTTGGATCCGCCACAGATTGTTAGGTTATGGACGAGTTCGAGATCGAATACATTTAGTTAACTTAAGGACATGTTCTTTTCGAGTGTGGAGTCTAATGTTGGAACATATATGATACCTGCCAAATTATACATATTTGTTTCAAAATCATTTTAGGCTCAGGATTGAGGTCTAGTTTGACTGGTGCGATTACCTACTTCCTATGCAATTGGCGCTGGTTCAATTCTCTCTTTCCATTTTATTGATAAATAATTATTTTAGAACTCCTAGTTTTCAAATTTGAGCCCTCCTAACATTTGATATTTTTGATAAATTTTTTATTTTTTTCAAATAGAATTTCTTTATTCTATTAAAATTAGAATTATTTCATTTTATAAATAAGACTGTAAGGAGATAATTAATTCAATTTATTACTCATCCTCAATACAATTTTAGTTTTAGTTTATGTTTTAGAGAATTTTCTCTTATTATTTGGTGGATATCAAATTTCGAGTACCAACATATTCGTATCCATTATTCATGTTTTTTACTGCATCAGTGACATGTAAAAAACTTTGTTTTGCAAGTTCAACAGTGGAAACAGAGCAAACATGCAAAGCGCAGTAAAGCCCACTTATAGACACCCTTTTAGGCACAGCCAAATAATGTGTCTAAAGCAAGCCTAACTTTGCACACAACATGGTTCATATTTAAGCAGCTCATGCATGTTAATACCTTCCTCTCTAAAGCCTTGTTAGCCTCAACCAACAACTTTTCCTGCAGTTGGACAATAATTTGTCAAAAGGTAGAAGCATATAAAATTGAATTAAAAGGAAATCTGATTTCCAGATGCAGATACCTTAGTTTGGAGATCACAAAGTTGATCAAGCATAAATTGGGTCTGCGAAGCAGGTCATAACTACAGTTAGAATATCTCCTCAAGGAATAACAGTAAACCTCTCAAAAATATTAAAGTAACTTCAAAATCACATAGGAATTTGATCTGGCTTCAGAGATTGATACTTAAAAAGATAATGCAGTCTATTCATTTTATGCAGATGAAATTGCATACAATCTCTGAAATGTCTGGTAATTGCTTGTCATGACTTGGGGTAATGATATTGGTGTACATGTGGTGGCCAAGAGGAGAAAGCTTGCTATGAGGGACACCTTCCCATGAAAATATGATAGTAAAAGTTACAGTAAAGATTATAGTACGCTACATTTGCAAGATGTTTAATGAGCCAATTCACATCCAACAAACTTTAAAATTAGTTTTTCTATAAAATCAAATTTTGTCAGGCAGCTTTAATTCACAGTTATTTTGTGTGGAGATCTTTTGTTTGCATTGAGGGCGTGTTTTAGTATAACAGTAGGATCATTTTATTGTGATATGGAGGTCACGGTCTTGTATATTGGACTAACTATTTATCATTTGTTTGCATTGAAATGCATGATTTTTTTTTATATCAACGAGAAAGAAAATTTTATTATTAGAAAAATGAATGTACAACAAATACATACAAAGACATCAATAAAAGAGGAAAATGTAAAAGGTATCATGACCCAAAGCTTCATTCCAACTAAGTTGATACCAAACAAAGAGAATAATCACACGCCAGCAAAACCAAAGACACCTCCGAAAAGAAACCATGACTCAAGAGCCGGACAAAAGAAGGCCAGACAAATCAAAAGATCTCCAAGATGACAAAAACCAGGATTGAGAGGAAAACCTTAGCAACCAGCAAACCCACTAACAAAACCAACACCCAAAGCAACAAAAACAGCAAGAAACAAGCCATAAGAGGACACCAAAATTTCCCCAGGCCACTGAGATATCTCTCCAAAAAAATTGAAAATGCTAACCACGCCATCTTGCTCCAATCCGGAAGAGAAAATTGAGGGGGAAATGATTAGATTTCTCTTCAAAGGGAGAGAGAAGAAATCAGTTTATCTCTAAATTGAACTGTAGCTAGGACTGCATTTTTTCTCATTTCCATAATATTGAACTCAATCCCTACTCTTATGCGAGAACAGTACTATCATACTGAAAAGGTGACAATTCTCCTTTATATATTGACTTTAAAAAGTTATTAATTTTTTTTTCACCGTTACCGATTCATAAAAAAAAAAAAAAAAAATTACCGAATTTTTATATACCTATTATTATCACATAACATTTACAAGTCTAATTCAAACAAAATGGTTTCAATTTGTATTTAGATGCCTTTCTGTCGGTCATTGTAACACAGCATGAAAACGCAAACAATAAATGCAACTAACATTAATAATTAAAAACGGGACTAAATAATTCTAATATAATTCTAAAATAAATATATTTATTTTTAAGATATCATATATGTCCTACATTACGTTGGCAGACCTACCCTTTGTCTAGGGAGGGCAATAGCCCCTCCAAAATGTTTAAAATTAGATTTTTCACCCATCATTTATATAGAATTTTTTGTTAAAAAAATAAGAGTTGCCCCTCATTTTTTTTATATTATATTTCTATAATAAACCCCCTTCAATTTTTGCCTTTTCTAACTCCATGACCTAAGTCTGCCGCTACTGCTGAGTGCAAGCTGATTTTATTACTCCAAAACTTAAATGTTTTTTTTTATCAGCCAAAAAAAAAATATTGACTATGAATATTCAACAACTACATCAAACATCAATAAAGAAGAACAAGAGGCAAAATGCACATGGCATCATGGTTAAACCACTAGAAAATTGATATTTAGTAAAAAAATGAAAACATATCGGTTATGGGTTCAAATTATAAAGACAGCTTCTTGCTAATGAGATTAAGACTGAATACATCTAATTAACTTTCTCTAAATTCTACAATGACAAGAGTCTTCAACACTTTTTTCAAATTCTATAACGATGAAACTCTCGAACACTATACTGCCTTTTATCATAATGTAACTTAATATTTTGCTTCCTTTAAAAAAAGTAAATGCACTTCATGGTAGAAAATTTGATTACCTTTGTAGACCTAATGTGCCTCACAGTTGCATCCAATTGATGTTCAAGTTGCTCAAGCTCCTTCATATTTAGTGGGCCCAGATCTTCCCCGAGAAGTTGTCTACAGTGTTAAAGATCATAAGTTTCATTAAATATAGCACTTGTTGCATAATAAAACTGGTTCTTTATATAATCCCTTCAATTTAATAAGAAATTTATTCATGCCCAAAAAGCACAATCAATATTTAATGAAGACATGATTATTATAATCAACAATTTTTTTTTTTTTTTGATAATTTGGTATTTGACTTTTCGAATTAATTCGGAAGACCAAATGTCGGGACAGTGTCCCTATAAATTAGTCCCAAGAGTAAGTAATATCTATTGAATTTTGATCTGGTGACTTCGGAAGGAGAAGCCCCTTAATTGCTTTTTACTGTCTACTCGGCTACCCCTTGTAGTTTATTATAATCAACATTTAATGAAGAAATAAGTCGGGGTTACTTTTAATGTAGATTAATTACCTTTGGTACTGTTGCGCAAGTGACTCACATTTGGCTTTCAGTTCTAAGTATTCCTTGTAGCTGCTTTGCTATTGGACATGACAAAAGTAATTTATGTAGAAAGTCATGAAAACAAAATAAGCATAATTGGAACAAACTGCAAATCTATACAAAATCAAAACAATGTAGTGATCACATCACAATAATGAGCCCACACACAAAGTCTAAGTTTATTTCATAATGCTAAAATATACCAAGCCTAGACACCCCCTCAATTTGGCAATGTTTTATTTACATTAATATTTGAAGCGATTTTGTAAAAAATTGTCCTCCTATTTGAGAAAAAAGAATTTAGCCTCTTCCGAAATTTGGGAAAAAACCTTTTACATGTAAGATTTGAATCAATTTTGCGAGAATCTTCCTTCCAATTTTTGAAAAAAAAAAAAGAAGAAGAATTCTTCCTAAAATTTCTTCAAAAAAACTTTAGCCCACATTTTTTTCTTTTTAGCTCCACCTTGAAATTCAACGGAGGCGGTTTTAGGGGGTGGCAAAGGGGGGCCAAAATTTCGGATAATTAACTTTTGTCTTGTACTTTTGTTAAAATCTTTTTAAAATTTAGGAATTTGTTCCCACCAAAAATTTGTTAAATTTATATGAGAATCTCTCTTAAATTTCTAATGTATAAAATCTGTCTCTCCTAACCACAATTTTTGAATTTTTAATATGTAGAATCTGTCTTTCCTAACCACAATTTTTGAATCTGCCATTCATTATCAGCTCAATTATGAAGAATAAAGACAATGTCTTTACCAATAAGTTATAGGCACGCTTCAAGATTAAGTTACCTCAATTTCCTTGTCTGAACTATTGACTTTCAATGTATCATAACTGCACTTTTGGTACTTTTCAATTGTTTTGAACATGCTGAGATCAATTCAGTAAGGACGAATTAGTTTCCATAGACTGCTAAAGGTGAAATAAAATAAGGGATTATTGCAATAAATAAATAAAATAAACATCCATAAGCTCAACTATTATATAGACATGGGTAAAGATTAATTACCTCAATACATATTGCAGTACTCACCTTGGTCATGATGAGGGCATCAATTGTCAATGATACCATTAGTCTCTTATAATTAATATTTAGTAAATTAATAATTAATAAAATTTTAAAAAATTGATTTGATTTTATGAGAGATAGTTTACAATTTTATTATCTAATAATTAATTTTTTTGTAAATTTTTTTATCAGAAAAAAAAAAACCATTTTATTGATTGAAAAAAATGAGTACAAGAATACAAGACTAAAACATTAGTAAAATGAAAGACAAAAGATCATTGTAATAGCATCAAACATTAGCACCTCTTATATGGTTTTTATTGATGTGTGAAATCTTTTTTCATCAATAAAATTTCTCTCTCACCACTTAAAAAAAAAAAAAAAAACATTAGCACCCAACAACCCCAGCAAGTTTGAAAAATTGAGGATAATACATCATCAACTATCTGAGATGGGGAAAATTGGGGATAAGACGTCATTTACCCTCCAAAAAAGTGTACTTCTAATTATTGAAGCTCCAAATTAAATGCTAGAAACCGCCTCCAATTTGCATACATTTCTCAGAGCATCTCCAATAACATGGGTGCATTTTTTGAGGCAAGTAGGTTTGAAAGTCAAAATACTTTTTTGTCTCCCGCAATAAAATTATGTATCTTTAATTGTCATACATTGTTAAAAAAAAATATTTATTTTATATTTTAATATATTTTTATTTCATCTTTCTTGCTCTTACTATCAACTTATCTCTTTTTTTCTCTTTCAAGTCATTTTTTCACCAATTTTAACTCTCTCTCTCTCTCTGTCTCTCTGCATTGAATACAGATTTGGATTCTCACATGAACTAGATTCATTTTGTATATCGGAATGTATCCACTGTCGAAATAAAAAATTAAAGGTTTGGGAGCTTCTTTTTTTTATAGTTATTTCATTTGGCTCTTCTTTTGACTTCACTTTTAGGAATGCTCTTAATCATAATTGGTCACTCAACAATATTTTTATATTATACTTAAATTTTAATTAAAAGTAAATAATTACATAAGTACTTATGTAAATTCATATGTGACAAAATTGTGACAATTATTTAGATAGAAAGAGATTCTTACCAACTTGATTCGGAGTCCGATATTATCTTTAAAAAATATTTATTTAGAATCCAAGTGTACCATTGAGAATGTGAATAGCTTTCTCCTTCCTAATAAACCACAATTAAGAAGGAAGGGGATTTTTTTTTTTTTGTAAAGGATCATCAAAATAAACATTAACCAGATCGACTTCAAGTATAATAAAAGCCCATAAATACGAGCGTTAATATTTTTACAATATAAACCAATTTTAAAAATGAGTATCTTATATATATATATATATATATATATATATATATATGTGTGTGTGTGTGTGTGTGTGTTTATATTTTTCTGAATTGAAAGATGTGCAAGAGAAGTTGTTGAAATTAAGATGTTGAAACAATTTTTTATGTTTTCAAGGAAACCAAAATTATTTAAAGAGAAGGGATGAAGAAAAACTCACAATCAAAGAATCAGATATAGAAGAGCAGATCAAGACCTAACCTTGACCATATCAAACCACAAAAAATGTACTCTGAAATATAAGATATAATCACAAACAAAGAATAAACGTTATATTATATGACTACGGAGTGCACCAAAATCTCAGCCTCATCAAAGTGCACCTTCTGAACAAGAAAATCAAGGGGAGAGAGAGAGAGAGAGAGAGAAAAAAGGAATCTTAAAGAAGAATCATACGAAATCCGAAAAACTGAACAAGATTAATTAGAGATCTTATATATATATATGTCTATATATGTATAGAGATCTAGAGAGAGAGAGAGAGAGTACTTGGAGCTGCTGCAGAACTCATAGAGCTTCCCACGGTTAGAGAAGATGATGAGAGCAACCTCAGCATCACAGAGAACTGAAAGCTCGTAAGCTTTCTTGAGTAATCCATTCCTTCTCTTAGCAAATGTCACCTGCCGATTTATTTTGTTCTCTATCCTCTTCAGCTCCACTCTTCCCCTCCCCATCTCCTCCTCTTTCTATTTTTTATATATTATATATTATCTGTAAATATCTCTCTCTCTCTCTCTCTATATATGTAATTAATATAAATTACTTCTTTTCTTCTTCTTCTTCTTTTAGGTACCCAGTTGTTCTCTTTTTCTGAAACGGTACGCAAATGTAACTATAAGGATGAAAGAAATATGAGAACTGGAAACCCTAGAGAGAGAAGAAAAGAAATATGTAAAGACTAGAGAGAGACTTCAGGCTCTCGTCTTTCTTGGATTCTCTCTTTTAACCTCAAGATTACCTTCTGCACCACACAACAGAAATGAAAGTTAGGGTTGGTGTTCTTTCCACTTTCACGTTTCTTGTTTTAACCATCGTAAGAGACTATGTCCCACGCTCTATAATTCACGCTCTATACTTGTATTTGTTCAAATACAAGTATTATATATATACATATATAGATTTATATATGTGACGATATTGAAGTGATTATAAATATAGTGAAAGATATTTATGTAAATTATATAACCGCAGGGGGACATCCCATAATTAGAATATTTTGCCATTTTGCCATTAACTATTTTTGTGATTATGACTTAATTCTATTTCTTTTTAAATGAACATGTATTGTTATTGAATATTGTTCCTTTTGTGAAAATGCTCATTTATAAGTAATGTTACATGTTTTAAATTTTTGTACTTAAATTTATATATCAAATAATGTGTTATTAAATTATTAGTTGTATTTAAATAATTCTTTAATTTTATGTCAATGATTTACTTTCACATTATTTGAATTGCATATATTTTGGTATAAAAAATTGAAATATATAGTTTTAATCTTTTTTAAAAAAGAAATTACTCAAATAAGTTCATATTTCGAATGTCTAAATATTAATATTCAACTACTCACATGGAGTGAATTCATCGTGATAATGACCCTTCTCCGTTTGAGAATTTAAACACTAACATTTAGAATAATTATTTGATAAAATTGTCATAACACGTTATCGTGTGACGATTTCTTATAAAAATATAATTTTTAATATTTTTGTATAAATTTTTTAATTTTAATTAAAATAATATTTTTATAAAATATTATCGTATAATAATATACTGTGACGATTTCACGAAATATTTTACCTAAAATGGTCTTTAGAAATTGAGGAAATTGAAAATGGAAACAAAACAGAACAGCTAGGCTGTGGAAAGTTAATAAACGCGACCTACAGGCGCGTGATGGTGGCGGTCTTTCTTTATTTTGTTTTTACTACCATTTTCTTCCTTCAGTTGCTTGTAATGTCTTAGAGGAAAATCAGAAGGCCCTCACTAACCTTAAAAAGGGTGTCTACGTGTCGGAACATCAGTCGCTTAAACATCTTTATCAAGAAAATTGCTTTGTCTTCTCGCAATTGCCTTTTTTTTCTCTTATTGTTTTTTTTTCCCTTCTTCACTCTTTTTATATTTATTTATTTGAAATGCCATACCAAAAAAAATTATTATACTCATTCTCAACTAAAAATATTTGTGTACTTTTATTTCATAGGAAAAAAATAGAATATGAATAGGATTTTTTTTTTTTTTGGCATTGTCTTTAAAAGAGAACTGTTATTTACTGATCCGGACATAATGTATTTTAATTAATAAACGTTTGTCATATTAATATGTGATTCATGTATTTTACTGTTATGTCAGATGTTTATTAATTCGGGTGTACTGTATTAAAAATAATAAAGAATTTTTTCTTGAATGTTTATTAATGTTTATTAACTCGGGTGTATTGTATCAAAAAATAATGTTTTTTTTTAAATATAATTAATTTAAGAATCTAATAACATATAATTAATTGAGAATCTTAATTATATATAACACATGTTACATGATCACGTGGGAATCATGTAACAAGTTTTCTATATTTGGATTTTGATACCAATAAGATAGATGCCTAATGATTTTTAATTTGACATAATAAAAATAAAATTCTTAAACTTGAAATAATTATGTTAAAAAATATTTAAATTTTTATTTTATTGTATAGTCATGTTTGATATGTAAGAATGAAATAGTCGTTTCATATAATGAAATAAAAAATAAAATAAAAATGACATAAAATAAAATAAAATAAGAATTATTCATCTAGGTTAAAGAAATACTTAAAATAATTTTTAATAGAATACTCATTCGATAGAATGAACATTCTCAATCATTCTAAAAAAAATATAAAATAAAAAAATTTAAATAAACATTTTTGAAATAACTATTCTATTGTATCAAACACAGGCTAACTAAATTACAACTCATTGATTTATATGAAAGTGTTTGACGGGATTTGAGAAGGGCAAAATCACATGAATTTTATAGGATAAATTACATTAAACTTCTCTGAGTTTTATGATAATTACATTGACTTTTCCTTAAAATTTTTGAAATTACACTGACTTCTTCTACTTTATCTAAAAATATATAGAGACTTCATTCCTGTTAAAAAAAATTTTCTTCAAAATGACAAAATTATCAATTTTATTTATTTATTTTTGCACATTTCCACTTTTGACCAATTTTTTTGAAAGAATTTCTTATTTTAAAAAAAATTATGGCAAATAACTTTTTTATTTTATATAAGATTAAATTAAAGTTTTTATCAATTTTTATTTAAAAAATAAAAAAACAATTGATCAAAATTTATATATAAAAAAATAAGTTTATCATTTTAAAAAAAATTAACTAAAGTAGAATATTTATATAATAAAAAATATAGTTTAAAAATTTTATAAAAAATTAATAAAATTGTCATAAATCTAAAACAATGTCACTATGATTTATCAATTTTTATAAATTTACCTGTAATTCTGGAGGGGGGGGGCCGGGTTTATTTTCGAAAGTGATTTACTGCAAAAGCAGCGGAACCAGCTGTGACGGAGCCAAAAGTGATGTAGATGCTTCCTGCGACCTACTTTGGTGCCTAGCTAGCTGCCTGCTGTAGCCATTTGGTTCTTTTGATTTGGATAATTATATTAATTTTCTCTTATACTTATTCGTTTAAAAAATTTTAAAATTAATTTTTATTTTATTTAAAAAATATACAAATATATTTATTGGCTAAATTTTATTTTTAAAATTACGAAATTGTTTAGTTTATTTATTTATTTTACATTTTTAAAAAAAATTATTTAAAAACAAATTTAAGATAAATAATTTAAATATTTATTTAAAAAATAAAAAATGGTCAGAAATTAAAAAATTAAAAAATAAAAATGATAATTTTATTATTTTAAAAAGAAAAAATTGACAAAAAATATATATATAGAAAATTAATATAATTTATATACAAAAAATATATTTAAAAATAATTAATATAATTACTATAAATTTTATAGAAAATTAATATAATTTATCTTATCATTTCACTTTCAAAACATATCAAATCACAATTAAATATAGCAAATGATTAACTAAACTGAATTTCTAAGTTTCATTAGGTAATTTTGTGTATTTTGTCTCTGCAAAATCTCCCATCATGTCTTCTGTGTATTTTGACCGTCCCCTGACACCATTTGGTCCCAGATTTAGGACCCGCTTTGTAACGTGTCGTGTTCTAATTCAGTAACTCGATTTGTGGTGGAGGCTTAGTACGAGAAAATTGTCAGAAATCCCCTCCTTAAGCCTCGCAAATTTATGATTTGATCAGTATGTATAATTTACTTAGCGCTGTCAATTCGTGTTATCATGTCGTATTTAAATCGTGTTAAAATATATATATTTAAAAATATGTGTGAATTCAAATTTGACACTGTTAATTAATCGTGTCAAGTTTTAAAATTCAAATATAACCTATTTATTAAATAGATTACACGTGTCGACACACTTAACTCATTTATTTTAATTTTTTATTTTTTAAATAAAAAAATTTATCTATTTTTTTAATATGTATAAATAATTTTCAAATTTAGTAACTTTGAATATGAGCCAAATCAAAGTAGAAACCTCTTTTATAAATAAAAAATCTCAAAACTTTAATAAATATTTAATGTGAGATGAATTATCTTAACTTATAATATATTTTATAATTAAACGTGTTAAGTCGTGTTAAACGGGTTGACACTAGTAAAACTCAAACCCGACCTGTTTATTAATCGTGTTATACATATCAACACGTTTATGACCCAAGCCCATTTATGCTAAACTCAAACCCGTTAACTTCGTGTCGTGTTCGAATCGTGTTAAAAATTGATACCCCTAAATCTACCCGCACGTAATCACACGTAACATTAACACATAAATTAGATGCGTTAATTAAATTACACAATTGATTGTAGTATTTCCGTAACTGATCTTAACATTCTTTAATTATTTATACGATTAATTGATCTTTAATAGTTTCTTAGAGTATAATTTAAGAGTTAAATGATATATTATATATATATATATATAGATGTACTATAATTATACTTGTAGCATGTTATTCGACTGCTGAGTATAATAAAAAAAAAATTTCTTATACTATTATGATCATAAGATAAATACTAAATAATTGAACAGTTTTTCGGGTGCCTGAATGTCTAATTAATTCAAACAATGAATATTTGTTATTATTCAAATTTTTTATTTTAATACATAATTTTATTATTATTATTATTTTTTTGTTTTGTTAATTTTATTGAGAATTGAATCTATTTGTGAATTTATGAATAAATAAGATGAAATTAACAAAGAAATTGAAAATTTCTCAAACATTAATTATTTGTGCATAAGGCTCTTCATATATATAACATAATCTCTTATTTTATTTACATGTAATACATAAAGTCAATTTTCTTATAAAATTATGTTAATGTTATCTGATTTCCTAATTATTTATTTCATGCTACTAAAATAAATTAAATTACATTTATGATTCTTTAATAGTCACTACTATAAATTTTGTTGTGTTTGTTTGATGTCACCTTTTAAATTATCATGTAATTTTATTATTTGAATGGTTAATCTTTTATTCAAGTATTTTCTATTACATTTTTCATTTAATTTAATTTATTCGCATATATTACAAAGTTTTTAAAATTCGAACTCTATTTTTGTTTACTAAGTACAGAATAACATTGATTAATGTGGGCAATTAATTATTCTATTTCATTTGGGTACATATTTGAACATAAAATTTAAGGCAAATTTGTATCGGACATTAACATTATTGACGGTAACTTTTGCACTGACATTAAAAGTTGTTACTAATATAAGTATTATAAATTTTATTAAAACTAATTTATTTTTTTCAATACTTATAGACTAAAAATTAATATTTAAATAAAAAATAAATTAATATTTCACATATTCCATTAACAAATGTAAGGTAGTGTATTATAAATTTCATGATTGAATGAAAATAATGTTTACAAACTAGTTTAATAAATTATAATAAAAAAAAACAATTTTTTTGTGCGAAAACAACTGCTAGTGCTAGAGAAAGGGGGTCATAACTCATACCTGCACCAATTGTGGGATGGTAGATTTTTTTGAAATTTAGTGATATCGTAATTAAAAATGTATGAAAATAACAAGTATAACGGGACTTCAAAATATCAAAGTAGGAGGGATGATGTTCCATCTGAGATGGCAAATCTTCTTTTCTTTTATAAACACGATCATTTGGAGGCTCAGTACACGCACACACACTTATATAGAATTTTAAATAAATTATACTACTTTTTTTTTATATTTTTGACAATTATATTAATTTTTTTTCAAGTTTTTAAAATTACACTGATCTTTTTTATTTTATCTAACAATATATAAATACTCTCATTCGGTCAAGGTTTTTTTACTCAAAATGACAAAACTAACCATTTTATTTTTTTAGTTTTGCATTTTCAATTTTGATCAATTTTTTTAAAGCTTTTTTAAAAGATTTTTTTTATTTTATATAAAAATGAATTTAAGGTAAAATAACTTATTTTTATTTTATATGAAAATAAATTTAAAATTTTAATTAATATTTATTTAGAAAATGAAAAGAAAGGTCAAAATTTAAAAATTGAAAGAAAAAAAAAACATAAAAAGAGTATTTTGTTATTTTGGAAAAAAAATTAACTGAATGAGATATTTGTATAATGTCAAGTAAAATATAAAAAATTGATATAATTTCAAAAACTTATGAGATTAGTATAATTATTAAAAATCTCAAAAAAAAATTAGTATAATTTATTCTAAAATTTCTCTCTTCTGATTATTGTACTTAAAATAAAATAGAAAAAAAATCAAAGTAGATCGTGCCTAATTAAACCTCAAAGATTAGGGTAATTTATCCTTAAATTTCTCTCCCCTACTTAAAAGCGAAATAGAAAAAAAATCAAAGCAGGACATACCTAATCAACCTTTGTGTCAGCAGGTACATGCCAATTCAATGAAAAAAATTGCCTACCATGGGACTTAGTCAAAGTCGTCCACAATTGCTCTGATGGGTTCTTGATATTCATTTAATGGTGCACTTGATGTCTCTTTCATATCCATACATAATTCTGAAATCAAAGCCACTCTTCACACACACACACACACACATATATATATATATGTGTGTGTGTGTGTGAATAGGGTTCGTAAAATTATAAGGTATAATCCAAGAGTCGAGACCATTGGAATGGTTATATTTCAAGCTATAAATGCAGCTGATAGCTTAATTGTCCTGTTCTCTAGAAAGGGGTTGGGTACCAAACTAGGAATATAAACAAATGTTCCAAGATATCTATTCTAACCATCCACCTAATACAAAACTAGCATTCACCGGTGCTATTGTTATAGAAATAAATATAGATCTAATGAATAAATTTACATCAATTAAAATAATTTTTTAAAATTCATTTATATTCAAATTTAAAAAAGGATGATTTTTTTTAGCTAACAATTTTTTTTAAAGAAAATACAATTTTAATTCATCAGAACTCCCATACAATTAAAATAAATATGCAAAACTGACATTAGGAAACTAATTAACATCGATCTCAAGTTAATTAAATAACTAATTAGAATATGATAATTTGATAAAATTAAGAAGGTGAAAATTCAATAACTTATAGTTCTAATAATTTATATGGTAAATCACACTGACTTTCTCTGAGATTTTTGATAATTACACTGACCTCTCATGTTTTACTTAACAAGTATACAAATATCTCTCTCTAATTACTTTCCCTTCAAAATGACAAAAATGTCCATTTTATTTAGTTATTTTTAAATTTTTTTTTTCAATTTTGATTTCTAACTTTCTTTAAATTTTAAAAAAAATCTAAGGTAAATAACTTATTTTTATTTTATATAAAAAATTAAGATTTTTATTAATATTTATTTGATAAATGAAAAAAAGTAGTCAAAAATTTAAAAATTGAAAGGGGTAAGTTTACTTGTTTTGAAGAAAAAATTGATTGGAGATGCTATATGTACATTGTCGGATAAAGTAGGAGAGATTAGTGTAATTTAAAAAATTTCAGAAGAGATCAATGTAATTATCAGAAATCTTAGGGGAGATCGGTATAATTTATCCTAACTGATAAATTTTTTTATCTCTCTTGTTTATTAATCATAAGAGGGTTGGCATTACTCTAGTAATTGTTTTGGTTTCTAATTAGGATATTTTAAAAAGATTGCTAAACTGAATTGGATTCTAAAATTTGAAAATATATTTTTGGAATTAAGAGATTTTGGAAAGAAATGAAAATTAAACTCTAACTCTTAATAATAACAGTAGTTCCTAATTAGGATATTTTAAAGATTAGAATGTATCTTTTGTAATTAAGAAATTTCAAAAGAAAACACAATTTTAATTAATTAAAATAAATAAAGCAAAACCGACATTTTGCAAAAACCGAAAATTAAAAAACCAATACCTAGCTATCTCAATAGCTAGCATGCACAAAAACAAATACTTTTTTTAATCACACAATAATTATTGAAGAACTTACTTTACAAATATATATTAGAAGAGTTTATTCATTTTAGTTGAACTCATTGAGATCCATCTGTTGGGGTATGCTAGTTCTAGTACCATGGTGATTTTTTATTTGTAACTTGGCAAGTAGGCACAAGGCAAGACAAGGGAAAGGGGAAAAAATTCAGTGTTAAGATAGTATACATGTAAGAATTCTATAATCATATATATATATATATATATGATTCAGATATTTAACATAAATAATATCATGCAGATGTTCTAATTTGAATATGTGACACGTCTAAATTTGTATGCACCATAGAATTTTTTCATACTACTTTACCGCTAAATATTTTTTCAACAAAAGCAACATGTATATTACTTAGACCCATAGTTATCAGAATCAAATCGGACTAATAAATCTGTGAAGGGGTCAGTTCACAGTTTATTGATTCAACACATTTGGATGAACCTTAGCTATGTGATTTGCAATAATTGTCAAGATTCTATAAGCATTTGTTGAAAACATCTGTGCTTATTTTTTATGATTGGCTTGGCATCTTTTAGATTAATTCCAAATTCTTTGATTCATCTGCATATGGTTTGATAAATTGATAGTCAATCACATTAAATTATTTGGTCATAAGATATAGAAGCTAAAGACATGACAAGGCCAAGTTGAGCTAGCAAAATTTTTTGGAAAAAGCATGAATTTTGAATTTTTTTTTTTTACAATATTTAACCAAAATTCATCTTTAAGTGCGAACCCGAATAAGATTACATGTAAGTGGTGCAGAACCAGTAGAAGGAGAAGGTAAGAGAGAAGAGAGGAAATGGAAGAGAAGAGCAAAGAGGGAGGGATCCAGAAGGGAGAATCTGGGAGAGAAAGATTGAGAGAGAAGAAATTGATAAGAAATTTTGATATTCATTCAATATGCCAATAATTAAAGTCTTAAGTCTCCAAAACATTAAGCCTATATTTATAGGCAAATCCTAAAATACAAAAATAATAGTAATTATCAAAATTACAAAAAAAAAACCCTAATTAAATTATAAATCCTAATTTACATTCCAAATTAGTAATTCAGTTCCATTGCGTTCCCCCATCAGAAACAATTACATGCATATCAAAATTATTCATATGAGATGTATCTTAGAAAATGTACGCTTCATTGATTGTACGAGTTAATTGTATCAGCTTCACAAGAATATGCAATGACTTGATTTTGAATGGCTGTCTTGTTGAAGTCATGACTTGTCTGGCTCATGAAATCAAGTGGATCATCATCCAGGTTCCACAAGCCATCCTCTATGCAGATGGGGTCAGACAGCCAGGATGCAATATCTTGATACAGTCAACGGCCAGCATTGGTCCTCCATTGTAGGGTACATGAGATCCATCTCTTGCATGCCTTGTGTGTCCATTATTTTTTCGTTGCTGAACACTTCTGCTTGAAGAGAGTCCATATTGGTCATGCAATCACTTTCTAATTCCTTCTGATTTTTCTCCTGAAGCACTTGAGTTTTTAATCTCTTTTCTTGCTTTTGAGAGGGCTTTGCTTTCTTCTTGAAATGAGTTCTCCAGTAGTTTTTGATCTCGTTATCTGTTCTCCCAGGCAAGTATCTAGCAATGGTAGACCATCTACAATATTGACATGCCAAAATATTAGAATAAGAAAAATAAGTCACATGTCAAGAGAGAGAGAGTCCGGTGAAAACGTCTCATCAGGTGCACAACACAGAAAAATTAGTTTATACCGATGCAATAAAACAGTTAAGGTTTTGCGTCGGACAACATTTTTTTTTTAACCGACGCTGTGATTTGTGTCAGTAAAAAGAATTTCTTGTAGTAGTGGTATCACGTTCAGTAGGGATATAAATTTAAAAAAAATTTGGAGGAGACAAAAATATAAATTTAAAAGAAAAAAAAAGGTAATCACTCCCTCATATATGAGTATTTTTCGAGTTTGATATGAATTTCGCTGTGAATATTCAAATCTAAATATTAGTATTATCATTAAACTTTTGCACGTCAGGGAGGGGTAGAGGGAGTCAAATCCAAATGCTAGTGCGCGTTAGGGAGGGAGAGAGAGAGAGACAGAGAGAGAGAGATTCATTATTCATTACTTGTTGCCCCACAGAGCATGCAATTCAATAATGATGCCTTCCTCCTGAGGTGTTATCTGGCCTTTCTTAAGACCAGGCCTAAGATAGTTCACCCACCTTAGCCTGCAACTCTTGCCACTCCTATTCAATCCTGAAAAGTGAAAACCATAGCAAAGAATGTATAAATATAAATGTGAACAACAGTATAAACAAATTCTTATCAATCAAATTGTCTGTCAAGATAAGAGAAACCATCAACATGTCTAATCGCCTCCACCAGAAGGTACATAGTGTCTGTGTGTATTTGGAGGCATTACCTGCAGAGTGTGCCACACAAGGCCATCTTCCCTCCCCATGCATGCGAACATATTCAGCAAGCAGCTTATCTTCCTCAGGAGTCCAAGGTCCCTTCCTCCACCCTTGCTCTGCAACCCCCCAACTCATCATCCCAACCATTATTGACAGCACTTTCAGTAGTTCTATATCTTTTCTCTCATATGTGTTTGACACATATTGCACCTTGGCTTCACCTATATATATGCCTCCTAAATCAGTGACTCCAGTGTCCTTTTTAATACCATGGTGATCTCACTAGCACTCAATCTCTTAATTAAACATATTTAACTCTGCTTCTTTATTAAAAGATTGATTATTCCAGCAAATAGGCTTTCACCAAGTGTTTCTATATTGTGCTCTCTGACTTGATATCTTACAAAACCAGAATCAAACAATTAATTAGTGGCACTAATTCCTTTTTAATCCATGAACCATACCTCATAACGTCGACAAGGCTAATATTTCAATATCAACTCAACTCAATCACATTAAATCATAGAATTAAGGATAAATTATGCTTGCCTCCCGTGAGAATTTTGTTAACAAACTGCAAATATTCATTCTAATCAAATTTTATAATCAAAATGATAACATTGCCCATTTTATTTTTATATTTTTGTATTTTTTAATTTTGATCAATTTTTTTTATACTTTTTTTAAAAAAATTATATAAAAATATATTTAAGGTAAATAACATTTTTTTATATAAATATACAAATAAATTTAAGATTTTAATCAATATTTATTTAAAAAGTTAAAAAAATGGTAAAAAAAAAAACATAAAATAGATAATTTTATCATTTTCAAAAAAAAATTAATTAGATGAGATATTTATATATTGTCAAATAAAATAAGAAAATTAATATAATTTTAAAAATTTTAAGAACAATCAGTATAATTTTCAAAAATTTCAGTCTAATTTACTCTAAAATTAAAGATATATATATCAGCATGATTCAGCCGCAGAAGTTTAAGTGGGTTCGTGATGTTTCTGCGAAAATGGTTTCGCGTTCCAATTATCGCATGACACTTGCTAATCTAAGTAATTATTAATTAATCTAACATGTTTATCACTAATCTTTATTTTATAAGCATAAAGAAGCTTTTAGGATGCCAATTTAGGTAATGGGGGTATTAGAATAAGTGTAGGGGACGACTTCCATGAGTCAACAAGCCGACACGTGGATTTGGAACGTAGTTAAGTAGCATATCTTGGAATGTTAGGGCATTGTTATATTGGTTGAACTCATTAGTTTATGTTCATAATGCCATATATAGGTATTGATGGTGTAAGATATATAGACCATTCATTAATACAAAGCTTTTAGAAGATCAAGACAGCTCTCATGATCTAAACACTCATTTTTTAATAATTTAAATTTTTTGTGCAATTAGTGATTTAATATGGTGTCAAAATTTTAGTTATAAAATGTTTTGAGTAGAAGTCTCTCTCCTTATTAATTCGGTGCAATATTTGCACTATCTTACCCTGTTCTGACAAGAAAAAGGTTTCGTGAGTTCAAGTCTCTCTTTCCTGTTAATTCATTGTAAAATTTGAACGAATATTACCTGAAACATAAATCGTTATGGTACAGGAACGTAAATTTTTACTTATTATAAAATATAGTACGTTAGACTTTTTTGGATTACTTTGTTAGAACGAAATACGTTTATTTGGAACGTGATATGCTTTTTTGATTGTATTTGTAATAATATTGGTATGCATATATATATATATATATATATATATAGCAAAAAGATTTCAACGAATCTAAGCCATCATAAAATAAAATTTCAATAATGTGTGTATTTTATATGATTTTTTTAGGACTTTTGATATTTTAGATTGAAACACTTTGTTTTGCTACTGTGTTCGTATACCTTTATCTTTCGATATACTATCTACCTTTTACATGAAAGATCAGAATAGAGAGTATTAAAATAGCTTAATATAAATTATTACTTTATTCTCTAATAACTTAAATTTTTAGAATAACTGGTGTAGAAAATGCTTGATTTAATAGTGCAGAAAAGAAGATGACTAAAAAGCTTTTGGGTCTTCTTCCCCTTTTTGTAGATTCCCCTTCAAACTGAACTGTAAATTAATTAGGAAGGCATTTAAATATTTGTGAAGCATATAAAGGAGTGCTGTTCATCTTCCGGTGCATTGAATGATGTAGCTCAATCAATACCTCAATCCCTAACTTTCTCTTAGATATTTTGAATCATTCGAAAACGCGTACGAGAAGATGCGGAGAGGATATCCATTAGCAGCATGTTAGTTTCTTCTTGGTATATCTCTTTAAAGACCATTGAAGATATTAATAGGTCAAAAAGGCTTCTAGATTGATCTATTATAAAGTTATATATTAATTAATAAAGGTTTAATGGGCCAAGAACTTATAGTCTTGCCTAGTGCCTACTTGCCAAGTGGCGTAGACTGACAAATGGCGTATCACTGGACTAAGATTTAACTGGGCCCAAGAACTGTGTTCCGAAACTGTGACCTAATTGGAAGGTAGACTGACAGCCCAAAAAAGGATCTGTTACTAATTAATCAAAGGATTCTGTTTAAGAGTCCATAAAGACATTAGGGCAAGATTACCAATGTGGAGCAGACCTGACGCCCAAATGATCTGTCATAGATTACGATACAAAGCACAATTCTATTTAAGAGAGAATCCATAAACTGGGCCGTAAACGGGCCTTATTTTTCCTTCTCTTTCTCGTAAACACCGCACATGTCCTTTCATGATCATCCCGTCAGAAGCGTTATCAATCGGACGGCTCTGGAATTCCACACCGAAGATTTTGAACTTCGCAAAAGACCGATGCAGTGAGATTTTCTTGATCTTCAGATTTAATGACTCTATAGATGACTTGTACATTTTCTTCCGTCTGTGATGGTTCTGGTATTGTTTTCTTTACTTGATTGTCTGAATTCGCCACTTATGATTTCCTATTTTCTTAAATGTTTGTTGAATCTTTAGCTGAAGATCTTGTTATTTAAAATTAGTTAGATATAATTTGAAAATCAGATAACAATTTTTTCTTTCTTTTTTCCTGTGGATTGATTGAAAGTTTGATCCAATAATTCTTTTGTATGCATATCTGTGTGTATGTGTATTTTTTGTTCTTCCTTTTTTGTGTGCAATTGGGCCTCTCCTGTTCATTACTTAAAAGTGAAATGCTTGTTATAGTTTTATGGGTGTACGAGAATGGTAAACCTTGATGGGATAAAGGAAAGCATGTATTCTGGGGCATTGACGCAAACACTGCTTTCTCCTTTTTCAAATTGGATATTAAATCATGTAGTAGGAGCAGTTTTGAAATTAATGGGAGAATGATGGTCATTTTGTTTTGAAATAAAATTGCGCCATTTGAAATGGATTCGTGATGGTAAAGTTTTTGATGTTTTGCATTGTTTTTTTCATTTTGGAAATATAAACAATGCTAAACAGGCAAAGAACTTGTACTGAAGTCTATGCCAGTCAACATGACTTCCCCTTCATTTCAAAACAAAATGACCACCGCTGCCCCATTAATTTTAAAATTGTTCTTGCCACAATAGTTGGCATGCAATAGTACTATAAATAAGTAACTCAGTTGTCTTTCTACCTTTCTTGCCTAGAAGATAAAAAATAATAGGGAACTCCTCTTTATGTCAGTGTTATCAATACTCTTTTACCCTTCTATAATGATTATATTTTTACCTTTCCAACCTAGCAACCCAAAACCACTTGTCCATCCCGATGACCATTGCCTGCTCCTCTATTTTTCTGAACATTATTTTACTCTTCTTTTGTTAATTTCTCCCATCACTTCCGCTATGCCCCTTTCACCTCATGCATATCATATATGTACACATCATTACTATTTATGGGGAGGGTTCTACCAGCTAAGCATGAAAGGCGAGACTTGATAACTTCACAGAAATGAATGTAGAACGAATAAAAGATGGATATTAGTATTATAATGCTTATTGGCTTGTTGATGTCACTGACAAAAGCATTATTGGAAGTTAAGAAAACTTTTGCTTTTCAATTACTCTTGAGCGTGTGTGTTAAGGAAGGGGGTCGTGGAGTTTTTCCATCCCCATTTTTCTTTGGTGGTAGAAATGTAGCTTCTTACTTTCTTTGTTGGTTTTTACTTTGATGGCAAAAGTAGAGATTTTTTTTCCCTATGCAATATTAAACAATGACATCGTACATTATTTTGAGACGTTATGCAAATAAGATGGCTGGCTATTTGCTTTATGTTTAAGTGTTCCCTAAGTAAGGGTAGCTTGTAAAAGGCTTTCTGCATGGTTAGGCTGGCTTCCTATGGGAATGAAGCCTTTCTTCTTTGAAACCATTTTGGGAATTGGGAGGTGATTGTTTAAGAAACCCCCATATTTGCTAGCCTTTTTTTCATCATATGTTGTTGATTGTCTTTGCTGCTCAGAAATATTACCCCTGCAGACAGAGAGAGAGAGAGAGAGAGAGAGAGAGAGAGAGGGGGGGGCGGGGGCGGGGGGGATCTATTTCACAACCAAATATAAAGAATATAAAAACAGAATATCTGCTAGTAATAAAGTAGAAAGAAATTACATACAAGATGTTTATGTGGCCCAGCTCCTCCCCCCTACATTCAAAACTCAAACCCACCAGTTGAGGATTCCCAAATCCACTATATAAGTTTTCCTTTGCAGGTGGAGAACAATTCTTTGTTCTTTTTTTTTGATAAGTAGAGAACAAACTTTAAATCAAGTGAAAACTCCATTTTCAGTCTTCAAGAGTTGCACCAACTATTCTTACAATTTCACAATGTATAGAAGTTGGTTTCAACAAAGAAATAATTCCTCAGTGAGTTAGATATACAAATGAAACCTCACATTAGAGTAATTGCAAATGATTAAACAAATGAGGCCACCTAAATGACTTTGATTCTAGTGTAAGAAACTCAAAAAATGATCAATGATCCTTTTGGTACAATTTCCTTCTGGTTTAGAACTCAAAATGGATTAGTATTTAAAGTTATTTTCAAAATATAGCTTTTAGATGGCATTTAATGTATAAACAGACCTTTTGGAACTAGCCAGTCTAGCCGTTATATTTGTTTGTATCGCAAGATTAGTTGACTGATTCTTCATATTAGTCGACTGATTTTTCCAAAATCAAAATCCAATTTTTGGTTCATTTACATTGGTAGACTGATATAAAGTTTTGTTAGACTGATTCTCAGAGAATCGATTTTCCATTTATAGCTCTATATCATTTAGTCCATCGAGTCTTAACCTTGGTGGACTAATACTCACATAAATCAGATCTTTAGTTTTAACTCATATCATTCGGTCGATTGAATCTCATAGAACCAAAATTCAGTCTCTGGATTTAGCAATTATTCAACTGATAAATCCTTTTGGTCGACTAATTCTGACAGAATCCTTTTAAGCTCTATCTTTCTATCCATCAGTTGACTTGTTCAATTCATTAATCGACTAGTTCAATTCATTAATCGACTAGTTCAATTCATTGGTTGACTAATTGTTCCAGTAGGCTTTTTACTCAATAACTCGTGATAGATTTGATCATTCATTTTCTCACCAACTTAACTTTGTTAAGCCTTCATATGACCAATTTTGTTCTAGAAAAAGTATTTATCCAATTGAGTGTGATCTAAAACTTGTTATTTTTCTTAACACTATGCTAGGATAAGTAGGAGGGGAAGGAGATGAGAGGATGATATTAGTTATGAGGGAGAGGGGAGGGTAATCCCCCCCTTCATGCTTGGATAACAAATGATGGAAAAGAGAGTGTTATCCTCTCATCTCGCTTGGGAACAACAAAAGAAGAAAAAGAAAGGAAATAATTATATATATTTTTACTATTATGCCTAAAATAGAGTTGTCTTCTTTTTTTTTCCCTTTATAATTTTAAAGTTAGAATCAGTATTATAAAAAATTCATTAAAGGTTCTATTCTTTTCCTCCATCTTCATCCATTTTAGGAGGAGAGCGAATTGAATAAAATAAGGGTTAAGAAACCCTTCCATCTCCCTCCATCACTTTTCATTTCCTACTCTAATTTTAAACCAAGTACGAAATAATATCTCCTTCCTTTCCCTTTCCTCTCATTTTTTTCCAAATCCCTCAATCCAAACGGAGTGTAAGGTTTGTAATCATGATTTTCAATTTAAGGTCTTCAGTCTTAAGGTGTATTTGGTCATTTTGAGCCCAATGTTCAATCAAATGAAATTACTTTACAAATTGAAATTAAATGCTCACTTACCCCTTAGACTAAAATATATGCATGCTTTTTGTGAACTTTTTCTTCTTGTTTGACTTTGAGCTTGAAGCTCATATTCCTTTGTGATGAAGTCTTCAAGGTTGAAGCGTTTCTTTCCCTTTTGAGCTTAATGTGTTTGATTGACGTCTTTGTTGATCTTTTTGTTCAATGTACCTTGATTTACATTTGTCACTAGATTTAAATCATTGGTATAATTTATTAAGGTTTTGTTATCATCAAAATTACCTTTTTTACCCTTGGCTTGAAACCTTGGGGCTAACAGTCTTGATTGCCAAACAGTGGTCCGGGTTCCATATTTAGAAGGGTTCAAGTTAGCTCCTAAGGAACGAATCTTAATCAGCTGGTTAAGATGATTGATCTATAGTCACTAGAGTGGAATGAGTTTCTTATCTCGTTATTTGATGAAGGAATTTTTAGATTTGTCCTCGTTACAGTTTCTCAATAAAAAAGCCTATCCAGATCCCAAATAAGGAAGCTCTTTCTGCAATAAATCAGCATTTCTTGCTGATCTAACTAATAATTTTCTAGATAACCTATTATAAGAGAAACATGTATAGAAGAAGCTTTGCAAATCTAAACCTCCTAAAAACTTGGGGTCTTCCTCTGGAGTGCGGCAAAAAAATGCTATCCCTTTCAAATAATTTGGGCTGCAAAGTTCAGATAAGGATGCAAATTACCATGAGTAAGATGAGTGATGAAACTCTCTGTCTTCTTCTTCTTCTCTTTTATTTTCATTCACCCCCGTCTTGTGCAAGTGTTTAAATTTTGTTGGTCTTCTAAGTAGGGCTTTAGTACTGATAACTTCCTGAAAATATCAGTTCTGCTTGGGCTCATGTGTTTCTTTTTGCAAAGGGAGTGATTAAGCATGTTGTGGAAGATAGGTTCTTTTTGCTGTTATTCTATTGGAAACTATGGTTTTGGACGAATTTAGTTTTTAATAATTGCTCTTATTCTGATTTTCTGTCACTTATTGCAATGAATCCATAAGCCAGGCACAATTTCCCAATCTATCCATGCATCCTCACTTTTAAACTAGGTTGCAGAGCTGCTTGGTGACTTTCAGCTGGATAGTTCAGTTGGGTTTAATGCTGATTGTTCCATAGATTGATGCTGTAATCTTTGCTTGCAGCTTGTAGGCTATCAGGAGGTCAACCTTATTGCACTCATGCATAGTAATCCCAGGAAGGCCTCACTCGTTCTGAGCTAGTACAAGGAAATCCCCGTAACAGTATATACTCGTAGGAATACTTGATCAGCTTACTGGAAATATGTTTCCATAAAGCTTTTGAGTTTGATATTGTGTTGAGGGTTGATAGTCTTCTGTTCTACATTGCTTTGGGTGGGCTACAGTGGCAGAAGAACTGGGGGATTTTTTTTCTACATTTTGGTTGGTAGGTAGGCCAGGGGGGGGGGGGGGGTTCGACATGTTGTTTGGGAAGATGAGTTTGATGTCAGGAACCCTGGAGGTTCCTTATGATTACCTGTCCGTGGTCCACCTTAATCAATGGGGTCCTCCTTTACATGGCTGGTCAGAAGTGAACATCAGCGTGTAGATTACTAGATTGTGTTGGAAACCAAGAGGGTGATTTGTGGCTTGTTCTGATTTTTGGAATCTGTAGAGTTTGCTTCAGAAGCTGCCAAAGCTATAGTTGCTCCATTTGATGTAGGACCTCCAATACCATGGATGGGAGGAGTGCTTTTGAGGGAAATGCTCATGCAATTCTATCCACAATTTTGAAGTAGTTATCATCCTGGAATATTGCTAGTCATATTTATGATATGTGATTTTTTTCCTGCTTCACTTACAATGTTTATTAGCAAGAATGCTCACAACTTGAAAGTGGCTCGTTGGCTTGTATTTTTCATGCTTTGGAAAAAGGCACTTGTCTGGTTGCATTATTTATTCGGGCATGCTCGACAAATGTTTCCTTTCTACTCTTACCCTTCGAAAACATAAAGAAATATTTCCTGAATTAAAAAAAAAAAAACTGGACCTCTACATTGTTATTCAAGTATTTCAGGAATTACAAAGGACCATTCTCCTTTGAACCTATAAACACCACAAGTCTCGTACATCCCAGTCTCTCTTTCTCTACCTTCCTCCCACCACCTTTTGCTATGCTTCTCTCTCTTGAGAACGATCAGTAATAACTTTCTGTATCAAAGTTTTCTCCATCAACTCTAATAGTTGAGGATAACCCCAAGGGGGAAGTGGCGGAGGTGGGGAGGCAGAAAGCGGTCGAGGTAAGTGCCTTTGATTCCCACCGAGTGCAAATCCCTTTTGGGGCCACCCCAAGGTAAAACAAATGGGCCCGCTTTACCCAGTGCTGCAGGTGGGGATATTATAATGCTCCAAGTTTACGCTAGACCACATGACCGAAGGTTGCAGTTGAAAAAGAAAAAGAAAAAGTTGAGGATACACCTGAAGCATTTTCTTATCTTTATCTTTGCTTCTATTTTTTGAACCTTATTTTTTATATTTTATGAATTTGTTAACTGCAGAGACTTTTAAACCTTTTTTTCTATATTAGATGAGATTGGAAATTTGTTTATAATGGCTTTACTGAAGAGTTTTTATTCCCTTGTTACTTGACTTTCAAAATTATATTGCTTCTTATGGACTATTTCTAGCAACAAGCAATGTCAGGAAGGAAGATAGCTGCAATTGAGATTGTTTCTGCATCAGGAGAAGTTGCGAAGGCATAGGATCTTAGCAGACGCACCGAGATTCACCGGAGAAAATATTACTGGAGGTGAGACTAACCCCACTTTGAGATGCGCATATTTTGTTAAAATATTTGTTAGTCATGAATTCCACATTGCAGTTTGGATGTTAGTTGATAAAATGAAGGCAGGATGAGATGTGAAGAATCAATTCCGTCAGCTCAATTCTAGACATCCAAACAAGACATGATGGATTATGATAATAGAGGAACGTAAAAAATGTTTAGATAGTCTTGTATTAAAGCAAGTACTTTGAGAAAGTTGATTGAGCTTTTTGGATGATGCTTTATCTGAACTTTGGATACCACTAGCACTAAAAGTTAATTTTTTGGATGTGGTTCCATGTGATATCAAGTATCATTAAAGTTGGCGACACAGAGCTTCTTTCTTTGCCCTTTTTTCTTTTGCACTTTAGACCAACTTTATCAAGAAGAGGAAAAAATGAAACATTGACAAGGGCACATGGCTCTCTTCACACTTCAGAAGTAGGAAAGGCACCTTTTTTTGAATTCTGTTTCCTCCTTTTTGTCTTCATTCTCGTATTCTGCACAATTCAAGGTTCCATCATTTTGCCCATTTTCTTGATTGATATATTTGCAATACCACTTATGCCATGCTATTAAGATCCCCTTGATTGTGGTGGAAGTGGACTCTTTGTAATGCGGTTTGGGGATTCACACACACACATATGTATATGTGTGTACATATATATATATATATAGAGAGAGAGAGAGAGAGAGAGAGTTTATTTCGCTTACTTGCTTGTAGTTTTGGGTCACCTTAAACCACAAAAGTTATTAGAGGAAGATTTTACTTAAATTTGTTACTTTCAAACCCCTGATAAGTGGAAGAAGTGTAAGGAATTCTTGTAAAAATCTATTCTTTTTTTTTTTCACCACTGTTCATTCATTTACAGGGGAGGAGAAAAAGGAAGATAAATAGTGTATTCTTTAGGCATGCAAAAATCAACATTTCAGAAGTGAGAATCTAGAGGATTTAAAAGAGGGGCAGATATTATTCCATGAATCAACATGTATTGGCGATTTTAGTAATATAATAAATCTTATATGAATTTTACGAAATATTAAAATTATAAAAGTTATCATAGCAGGTAACGGACTCATCGAATAATAATTTTGGGAGAAGTATACATTTCAATGCATGATATAACTAAATAGAAAATGGTTCAATACTGAAATGATAGCATGTGATGAGCTTATAGAATAGTTTTAACAAAGAATATGAAAGTTTTCAAATTTTCTCTTATTTTCGTCTCTTTTCTTCTCCTTCATTGTTTTCTATTCTTCAGTCAAAACCAAATGGTATCTAGTCTAAGTTAGTGGTACAATGGTGCAACTCAACCCTTTCTTAAAGGCACGTACAGCATTACCAGTTCTGAGATTGAGATTCGGTGACTATGAGAAAGATGTAAGGGCTTCCTCATGTGTCGGTGGGTGAGTGAGAGAGAGCGAAATGTAAGGGCTTCAAAATGTGTCGGTGGGTGAGAGAGATATCAAAATGACAGGATGGTGATAGATTTTTTGTAAAGATACATTTCAAAAAAGTAGGAAAAATGAGATGTGTTTCGGTTATAAAAATCTATGTATCCAAACAGGTTTTTGAAAAAGTTAAAACTTGAAATATGTTTGAAGTTCATAACCAAACAGAGCCTAATATTCTTAATAATTGAGTGTTATCTTGTGTCTGTTGGCACAAAAGGTTATTATTTATTAATTTTTTAATCATGTACTAAGACTTGTTGGTTATTGGTGATGGTTAAGACAATGATAAAAGGTCCACTAGAGAAAAATTCTGCTTTATCAGGAAAAAAAAAATACAAAATTGAAGATGATGAATTTGCAAAACAAAGATACCCAAGAAGATTACACACTTTCAGCCCAGAGCTGTAAGTAATTTGTTAGTAAAAATCAAAATGAAACAAAATGAAAAATTAATTATTTTGTACATTTCCAATTAATAAAGTAATTAAATCTTAAGTTAATTATTATTATTTTAGTTTTAAAGCTAAGAATATGAAAATTAAAAGATTTTTTTTTTGTTATAAATGTTAACTAAATATGTTTTTTTATTAAATTATTTAATATTAATTAAATATTTAATAATCATGTATATAAATTTTTTTTTGGCAAGCAAATAAAGTATTCAAATAGTTAGAACTTGATTAATTCATCTTTTTCTACGTAAAATCACTGTCTTGTAAGATCGTGTAACGTCTAACATTCGAATGTCTTGATAGATGACTAATTCTAAGAATAAAATAAATTCTTTACAAGCGATTTATACTCCACTCGACCAACTTGTTAGGATTATCAAGCATGTAAATTGTAATAATATCAAAATTAATTTGTGTGGTACTTCAGAACATGATAATCCTCTTTAATTGTAATTTTCAGAATTATCACATGTGAAAAGAATTGGTAATTTAAACGGACCTCGAATAATATAACAAAAATATAGAGGCACAAAAGAAAATACACCAAATATTAGGGACATCGACACAAAGAATCGCTTTTTCCTGAACCTTACCTTCCACCTTATCTTCCAAGCAAAATCCAACGGCCAATGTCGAGCATCTCTTTCAAATGAACGGCCATTTATGGTCCTCAGGTCTATATAGACGAAAGTGACGAGATGGAATCGAAGTGAGATCGCACACATGCTATGAGGTCAATCTTCATCGGAGACAGGTTCGGAGGGTGTTTGGTGTGTCAGAAAGTAAAGGGAGAGTTGAGCTAGCGGAAGCGTTTGGGTTGGGAGTGACGGGAAAGACGGAAGAGGTTCTCTGAAACGCTATCAATTCCTTTCCTATCCCTCCCATACCGAAGGTTTCCGGCGGTTCCTCCCTTTCCTCCTCTCTCACAGACGTGACACCATAAGACGGCTCTACCTCTGCAGATTCGTGACTCAGTCAGCATTTTCTGCGGTAAAATGGATTCTGATCTGCTAGATCTATTTTCTTTTTTTTCTTTTTTTTATCACTGATACATGGCTTTACTTCTTAGATTTGATCCATTGCAAGTTTACACTTCCATGTTCTCAGATAGATCTGTCCCAATCCAATGTTTGAAATTTTTTTAGACTTATATTTAGTATTGATTTATTTACATATCTAATGATTACCATTTGCTTAATATGGTCTTTTGAATTGTGTAGTTCGTATACAGACTGATATATCTAGACTTTTTATAGGGCTTTATTTAGAGTTTACTAGGGAAGTCATGCACCGTGAAAGAGCCTTTGCACCAAGATAAATGCCCTTTTTGCAGGTTTAAGTGACTTAGAAAGTGTGTTCTAGGGCCTTTTTGGAAAGGGCTAGAACCAGTTTTCTAGAATACATACAAATTGGTTATTTTGAAAATCACATTACTTAAAAAGAGTGGTTCTGACCTGATCTAATATGAAGAATTCTTAAACAACCTCTTAGAGATACATAAACATAATTTTGTAATTGCTTTGAGAGAGCAGGGAGAGTTGAAAAGAGAAACTCCATTTCTCTTTGGCAGGTGGTACTCACATATAAAAAAATTGTTGTGTTTTCCATATGATGAGAGAGAGAGTGGGTTCTCATGCTAAGAGAGAAATGGAGTCTCAGGATCCCTTTTAAGAGCACTTCCAACCATATTCTACAAATTTTCTCCCTATTTTTTCTAAAATGACCACAAAGTTATTTTAGAGAGCCCCTTTTAAAAGGGCTACTCCAACCATACTCCAGAGAGTTTTGATTTTTTTATTGAATAATAATAAGTTTGTAGACGGAGTGGCTTTCTCGCACCTTGCTCCTCATAGCATTCCAAGGGGCTTCCTAAAGGAGCTCCTTAGACAAAATAGGGAGCAAAAATGACAAAAGAGTGTTCCAATGGACTCCTTATTGTGGTTGGGGGGAAGGGGAAGGCCATTCTTGGCTCTTACATTTGAGTAGAGAGAGAGAGAGAGGGGTGAGAGAAAGCCACTCTCTAAGCCAAAATCTTTGTACAAACTTATTATTCTTCAATTAAAAAATCAAAACTCTCCAAACTAGGGAGTATGGTTGGGAATAGCCATTTTAAAAGTGACTCTCTAAAATAACTTTGGTCATTTTAGATAAAATAGGGAGTATGGTTGGAGTTGTTCTCAAATGTAGGAGCCAATAATGGCATTTCTCACAATAGGGAGTCAATTGGGAAGTCCATTGGAGCACTCTTTTATCATTTTTGCTCCCTATTTTGTCTAAGGGACTCCTTTAGCGAGTCCATGGAGATGCTCTAAGAGGTCATACCAGACACTGGGTTTAATCAGCACCAATTAATTTCTTGTTTCTTAACACAAAAGTAATTAGGCTAAGCACTTGTGAGTTTAGTGATACTGGTGCTTGAATTTATTTTATACAAAGCTACTAACTCATTTGTATTACACAATGGTGAACAGGTGTTACATTGTAATGTATTACAAGTGAAGCCTTAATGGGTTGGGGGTGCTCTTGTCATGTCAAGACACATTGTACAATTAGTATCACTTGAAAATGGCACAATTCAGTAATTGTGTCAAATCTTGTAGCACGAACACAACTCGAAAAACATTTTGTAAATAAAATCGTTAATCATTAAACATGTGACACAACAAATTAAAAAAATAACTTCCAATTGGGATCCCATGTGTCATGTGTACGCAGGCCACTAGATCAAGATAGGGAGTGTTTGTTTTTATAAGCACCGTTTCTTGTGTTTTAACTTCTGTTCGATGTCATTAAAAAGGAATGTGCTTGATTACTACACATTTAAATAGTTATTGTGTTTGAAAATTAATAGACCTATCCAACCCCCTTTGCTTGTGTCTGTGTCTCCCCCAAGCTGTTTTTCTTTCTGCATTGTGTTTTTTTTTTTTTTGACATTTTTATTGAACAAAAAATATAAATTTATTAGTATTGTGTGTTCTCTAAAATACTATACTTCTAAGTTTTTTACTATTAATAATTATAATAAGAAATGATATTAATATTTATCATATTATGAATATATTAATACTTCTAAAATACTAAACATTCTCACTTGTTCATGTTACGACGTGTCAATTTAAGACGTAATTGACTATAGCCCTGACATGACTTGTTTAATTATTGTGTTAATCATGTCAACTCATTTATGACTCAAACTCATTTAAACTCAACTTAAACACATTTAAGTTCAATCCATACCACTAATTCTTTTGAGGATTGCTGTCTATGTGTTGGCTTTACATGAGTTGCTAGTATGGAGTTCATATATACAGGTATTCTAATCATGATTGAGCACATGTTTAAGTATATTTATAGTGTAATTACCATGCACCCTTCCCTAATCATCCATTGAAAAAATGGTCTTCCCACTAGTTTTTCTTCTCCGTTTCTCATCGAAACAGTATACTAAAATGAAAGAGTATTGGTGGGAAGTGATCCTACAACATCCTGCAATGAGATACAATAAGGAAGTGAGTTAAATATTTGAGTGTAACAATCATATTAGATTTAACTCTAAAATTCAATTTTTGATAAAACAATTGATCGAAAGATGGAGTTTTGCCTCATTATTTCTAATTTGAAAAAGCACTATAGAACTTGTCATATAAGTTTGATTTGGCTTTATAAAGTTAACTTGGGTTCATTTTCATTATAAACTTATGCAGTGGTTGAAGGATCAAGTTGTGCCTATCTTTTTTCTTTTTTACTTTATAGGTGATGCATTGTTGGTAGTGTTATAGTGTTTGTACATTATTATGTATGTTAATTTTTTTTTGTATAATTTTTTGATGATGTTAGATCGTATAGTATTAATTCAAGGATGTATTACAACCCTCTTCTGAAAAGAAAAAAAATACAACCCCCCTTCTTTTTAGTTTCGGTGTGTTTGTGTGTACTTGTTTTTCCTTCCTTCATGTCTTTACTTTAACATTGAAGCTTGCTTTTTAACTCCTCTTTTTGTGTTTGCCTTTGCTTGGGCACTCCTTGGTAAGTGTTACTACTTGTTTGGGGTTGCTTATGGACAGTGTATGAAGAATTTGATAATTTAATGGTTATTTGGTAAATATTATTTAAAAATGATTATGGGTTTAAGTTTTCGTTTTTGTTCCTTAATTTAAAATACTTTATATATATATATATATATTTATATTTATGTGAAATATAAGATATATACGAAATTTAATATATTTATAAAAATTTAATGTTATATATATTAATATATATATTTACATAATACTTTTTTGAGCATTGTGGCGAAGCACCGATTAACATTGGAATTTTTACTTTTTGCTATAATGCTTAGAAAGGTTGTAGGCTGGGCTTCATACACAAAAAATAAAATAAAATAAAAATTGGCATTTTGCAGCTAAAAGACTACATATAATGATGAAATCATATTTCCAAATTGGAATCATGATAAGCGGCATGTAAAACGTGACCCCAAACTTGGCTTTAGTAGGCAAGGATAATGCTCAAGCTTTTGGAAGAACTTGAACTCACATTTATATTGTGACATTGCTCAAGCCTTAATTTATGAAGTTATATGCAGGTTTTGCTTCCAAAAGTTTCAATTCCAAATGCCTTTGCATTTGGTTGTTCTGGAGGTTTGAAATTTGGCTCATGTATGATAGGATGTTTAGATGTTTGGAACTAGATTTTTGGTGGTGGGCCCCGCATGTAATCGACTACAATTGTGTAGGGCCCATTTCTGAAGAAGCAAGTAGGTAGATAAAATCGAAGACGAAATTCTCGTTTTTATTATAGTAAAATAATATTATAATATTTATTATAATAAAAACGAAGGTTTTGCTTTCGTTTTCTCTATTTGCGTGCTTATACGGAACTCACATGATGACAAAGCAAGGGTTTGTTTGCATCCACTTGTTTGCTTGTTATGTTGCAATTTCAAAATTCAATGTAATGTTGACACGAAAATAATTGTAGTCATAAATGTTTATGTTACATTATGACAGCACATGCATGAGTTTGTATTGAACTTGAAAGTGCTTTGGTGATGAGTTTTGCATTGATGGTGATGAAAAGAATTGTGAAATTTGATATGGACCTGTGGAATGGCATTTGATATATGAGTTAAGACGAATGAAATTTGTATGAATGCTTGTTAGATTATATTGAACCTGATTATCCTTGCTATGATTGTACGAAAACATGCTCATGGATTTATAATCATGCATGACTTAGATAGGTCATGACACATGCAAGTGAGTGTTGGGTGTGTTCAATTTTGTCGTCTATGTATTGAATTTTGAGGATATTTGGTGCATGATTGTCATCCTTGTCAATTCTATTATATGGGGACTTGCTTTTGCTATTTAGTACACTAAAGGTTACAATCTGAGTAAGCTCTCGTATGTTATCTTGGAAGATTGATTGCTTCCTTGGCATATTTTGTGAACTTACAAATAGTTAGATGTAATTCAACTTGGCAAAACTTTATCTAATTATTTAGGATTGACTATTCATGTTCATATGAAGTCGGACAAGATTTTATGTTGTCAGTTATTTAACCCTCCTATATCTGGACTTTGGGTCTGATTGTATATATGACACTAAACTCCACACAAGCGAAGTTATATAGTTGGATCCAATTGAATTATGAAAAACATGTATACACAGTTGCAGGCGATTGTTACAGAGTGCATTATTTGTTTAATAGTTGGATTTGCTTGTTTTATGGAATTATCCTAGTTTTAGTTTTGTGTGTTGTGTTATAGTTGCAACCAGGGGAATTTATTTATCAAGACAAGAAGGGTGGTGTTCTCCAACAACTTATTCTTGGGAAAACAGTGTACTGAATGCGGCTAGAATGAAGAAAGCAATCTGTCTGTTAGAATTCAACAATCCCGTTTTCTCTTATGTGCATCCGTATAATAAAGATAGTCCATAGGGGTAGAAACTGAATTATCTGTAGAACCAAATTATTTTAAGTGTTGTCATTTGTGTAGTTGCCATTCAACAAAGGTTTTGGAGTTTTCTTTGTTCAATTTTGTTAACTGGTAAGAAACATTTTCTCTTGTCATCTACTGCCAACCACATGAAAAATCACTCTGGTTCTTTTGAAGGTGGAGGGAGGTTTTGCTAGTCCTTAATTCTAATTTCATTTTAAGCTTGAATAACTTTTGAAAACATTAACCCACACAAGGATATCAAGATTTAATGTTAAACCTTCACTGTGACCGAAAAAAGTCACGTGACAATTCACTGAATGAGGTTAACCGAGTCTCTTCAAGATTAAATTGCAGATTTTTTTATTTTATATTTTTGATAATGTGGTGTCTGGAATAGTTTGTGCACATTTTGACTTAACTCTGGAGTTCTGAAGTTAATGGTCAAGTAAATTTTCAGTGGTCATAAGATTTAAAATGTTTGGTTTTCATGAGAGTTGAACTTAGGACTTTAGTGGGTAAGTTCTTTAGTTGCATTTTCACTGCCACTCAGGCCAAACACGTCACCTGGGTCCATCCTCGCACAAAACAATCTGCCTCTTTTCTTTCTATCGATCTGGTAACTTTTATTGAAAATTGGTCTTATACCAAGTATCATTTTTTAAAGCCTGGTAATTGGTAGGGTGGAGGGAGATTGCTCTTGCTTCAGGTAATGTCACTGAGATCATATTAATATTCTTACTAACTCTTCTTTCTTTGCACATGTGGGGCTTGAAGATTGTTCTTTCTTCGGGTAATGCCACTAAGTTATAGCCTGCATCAACTCTATGTACAAGGCTAGTGTTATAAATAAGTTGAGTTAAAAAGGAGTAATTCAAATTTAGTTTGTTAAAATAAATAAGTTTCAAATCGTATTTATGTTTGATTTGTTAATTTTTTAAGTTAATATTGAATGAATTTTTAATCAAGTTTATCGTTAATCGAGTTTAAGTAATCTGATTTTTTATATAGTGTTAAATTATTTATTGATTTATTGAATAAAATTAATAAATTAATTAGATTTAAAATATATTTAAAGTCAAATAAATTGTTCAATGGTTTGGGTTTGGGTTTGGAGACATGGAAGGGTTGTATTTGTCCATATTATTCAAGCCCAAGTGAATGGGAACATAAAGAGCAATGATAGCATATGTACAAACAAAAAACTATAAGATTAGGAGATCTAATGTAGGACCCATAAATTAGTGGTCCGGCGCCTCGCATTTGTACGGCGGTGACCATAGCTCTGGCCTATTGTGCTGGGCTTTTTTCTGGTAATGGAGAGATATGAACCAGCTCTACGAAGAAGACAAGAAGATGTAGAAGGATTAAGGCGGCACATTAGTCCACTAAAGAAAACACATCATTGGATTACACTTCATTTTCAATTTCATTATTATTATGAATGTTTTCAAACATATGCTAATTGGAAGTAAAAGGAGATTTCCCTAAGATTTGAAAGAGAATCGAGAGACCAAGAGTTTGAAAAATTATCATTGTTCTACTTGGGAGTTTTATAAATTTCTAACCTTGACTTTTAATATTTAAGTATACTTAAAAATTATATATCAAAAAAAACATTTTTTAAGAGATGTTTACATAGACATCCTTCCAAGAGATGGTTTTTTTTTTTTTTTAAATCTAAAAACACTATAGATTTGGGAAATCAGATCAAAATAATGTGGATGTGGTAGATTTGATTTGAATCTTTGTTAGTATGATCCAATGTTATGTGAGACGTGGATCGTTATGGTACGTGAAACAGAAATGTAAATTGTTACTTGTTATAAAACGTAATATGTTAGGAGGATTGTTTTGTTGGAACGAGGTATGTTGATCTGAAAAATAATATATTTTTTTTATTATATTTGTAATTGTATATATATATATATATATATATGTATGTACTGAAAATTTTTCAATGAATCTAAATTATTATAAAGTAAAATATTTAATAATGTATATATGTATTTTTTTATTTGTTGTATGATTGTTTTAATAAATTTTTTATATTTTAAAAATGCTAAATACACGAATGAGTCAGATCGTAAATTATGTGATTTAATTCACAATTCACTTAGAGAAGTGAATTATGGTAATTATGGTACGGTCAAAAACTCAGATTTCCCTAGGATGGGAAGACTATTTGAAAATGATCATTGTTTTAAGTGTGATAAATTTGTAGCCATGGCCCCTTATTATGTAGGCATGCTTTTGCTTAGTCACCATTGCATTTTTAGTTGAAGTTGCTTTCAAGATATCACTTTTCTGGGAGTTGCTTTTTATGCTCCTGTTAGGAATCATCTCTCTCTCTCTCTCTCTCACACACACACACGTCACACGCACACACACATACATGCAGAGTGTAAAGTTGTTATGGTGATGGTGGATGAGATGGCTGGCACTTTTAATAGTGTTGAGAGGCAATGAAACTTTCAATTGGGAAGATAGTCATTTTCACTTGGTAAGTGGGAGGGCACAATGTACAAGAGCTACAGGCCGAAAATCCATATCTTATGACACCTTATTAACCAACAAGTCGTCTGATTGGATCAGGTTGCAGACGTTTCTAACCAATAATGTCCACTTCTGTTTGCATGATCCAATTTCATTAAATTTAAATTATATATATGTGTGTGTGTGTGTGTGTATGTATGTATGTATGTAAGAATATGTATATGGTGGTCATAAGAACTGCCAAATTAAACCATTAAATTCTTGCCATGTTGACAATTGGGTTGGTGTAACGTTCCTCGCATTTTATTTTAAAATTTAAATACTTGCCTCTTTATGTTTGTTTGTATCTAAAATATTTAAATATATATATATATATATATATATTAGTATCTTTAAATATTTGGTTGATTGTAAAAGGTCTTACATTAGTTTTGGGAGTATGGAAATAATTTGCAAAACTTGAAAATGAGAGATGTTTAAACATACATTACATTACAATCATATAAATGCATATATGTATATCTTATATATATATATATATATTCATTTGCATAAATATAAATATATATATATATATAGTTTATTTAAATTTGTTGTTAAATAAAAATTTTGTACCTATTAAAATTCCAGACCTTGTCCCTGCAATCAGATTTATGTGCAAACCAGTTTAAGTCTGAAAACCACCTCCACAAGTTCATAACAAATTTAAGTATTACAAATTTATGCAATACAATAAAGGCATGTTTGATTGTCCTTGAATTGAATAATTCTACATAATATTTTTAAAAACAAAAATCCATCGTTTTCTAGAAGCTAGCCTTCCATAAAATTCTTAAGAAACGTCTCTCTCTTTGTACTCTACTGTTTGGCCTCGTTACATGCTTCCAAAAGCTACCCTTCCATGTTCTTCCCACCTGCTCCAGTGCTCCTCCTTTTCTGAAAATGGTTTCTCTCCTATAAGAATCATCATATCCCCTGAGAATTGGCAGAAGAAAATCTCCTCTAAACCACCCACCAGGAAATTCCTGATGAGTTCTTCTTCATCTCCATTAACGAAACCAGACGTGACCTTGTCCCTCACTTTACCATCTCCTTCTCCAGTTGAAGCTTTAAAGCCCGAAGAAAGAGGGATTAAGTTAATCCAGCTCTTGCTAAAGTGCGCCAACCATGCATCCTCCGGCAACCTCCACCGCGCCGACGCCTGCCTCCGCCAAATTTCCCAGCTCGCCTCCGTCTCCGGCGACTCCATGCAGCGGCTCGCTTCCTGGTTTGCCTCTGCTCTGGCAGTCCGGCTAGTTAAGCGCTGGCCCGGCCTATATAAGGCCCTGAATCATTCTGGACCGGCAAGCGCTGAACTGGACCAGGCCCGGTCCATCTTCACCAGAGCCTTCCCTTACCTGGGCTTCGCCTACGCCGTCATAACCCGGTCCCTGATCCAAACCATGTCCGCTTCTTCGGAGCGTGTCATCCATATCATCGATTTGGGCTCAGGCGACCCAAAACTATGGGTCCCGCTTCTTCGGAGCTTTGCTCACGTGCTCCACGGGCCTCGCCATTTGAAGATCACCTGCGTTAGCAGCAAGAGAGTGGTGTTAGAAAAATTAGGGGCGAGGCTAGCAAAAGAGGCTCAAAGCTTGGACATGGCGTTTCAATTCAACCCTGTAAATGTAACTCTGAGAGAGCTCACAATCGACATGCTCAAGGTGAGATCAGGCGAAGCCTTGGCATTGACATCGGTGTTGAATCTTCACATCCTCTTGGCAGAAGACGATCGCGTCGATGCGCATTTTGGATTCAGCAGCAAGAACAACAATGGCGTCAAGGACTGTAAGCAGATGAGCAAATTCCTAGCAATGGTGCAATCAATGTCGCCGAAGGTGGTTTTACTGGTGGAGCAAGAATCGGATCATAATCTAAATCGTCTGGCGGATCGATTCATTGAAGGATTGCATTATTATAGCGCGGTGTTTGATTCAATAGATGTGAATTTCAGGGGATCGTCGAGCGAAGAGAGAGTTGCTTTGGAGGAGATGTTCGGGAAGGAGATCGAAAACATGGTGGCGTGTGAGGGGCTGGAGAGGGAGGAGAGGCACGAGAGATACGCGAGGTGGATGGTGAGGTTCGCCGGAGCAGGTTTCAGGCCGGTGCGGTTGTTTTATGAGTCGATGGAGGATGCGAGGAGATTGGTGGAGGCTTATGGGTCGGATGGGTATAAGATAATTTGTCAAAGGGGAAGTTTAATGATATGTTGGCATGAAAGACCCCTTTATTCTGTATCTGCATGGACTTGTTTTGGTAATTAATTTTTTTGTGAATTTTCTTGAGAGGATATCAACGATATTACAATGCCTAATTCATACGAAGCTCGGTCATGATCAAATTGGGAGAGAGTTTGATATATGCAAATGCATATGCAAATGCCTAATTCGGTCATGATGAAATTGGGAGAGAGTTTGATACATGCAAATGACTAATTCAGTGCACGAGGTTCGGTTATGATCAAAAAGATAAAATTTTATTTATATTTTTTTAATTTTAATTAATTTTTTTTAACTTTTTAACTTTTTATTATTTTATTTAAAAATAAATTTAAGGTAAATAATTTATTTTTATTTTTTATAAAAATAAATTTATGGATTTATCAATATTTATTTGAAAAATGAAAAAAAGGGTAAAAATTTTAAAAATTGAAAAAAAAATCATGAAATGAGTAGTTTTGTTATTTTGAAAAAAAAAATTAACTGAATAAAGTATCTGTAGTAAAACAAAGAAAGTCAGTGTAATTTCAAAAATATCAAAAGAAATCAATGTAATTACCTCAAGAGAGATCAATGTCACTTACCATAAGAACTTTGTTGCAATCTTCAAGCCTTCCAATGCCCAATCCTCCCTCTCATTTTGGATTGTAAATGACAAACCAAAACAATATATATATATATATATATGCTTGCATAACGAGGTGCCACCTAAGGATGAGGCGGGATAAGTTTTTTTGTTTAATGTTTGATCGTAAATTTTAAAATTAAAGAAGTATAAAAAAAAAATTAAGGGTCAAGTTATCCCCACTCTCCATTTAAACACTTGAGCTCTAAAATGTACAACTTTAACTATTAAAAAAATAATTTTTTGGAAGTGCAAATAAAGAAATGGGAGTGTGAATAACAATTCTAAAAATTAATATTGATTAATAATTTTTTGATAAATAAATAAATTTATTGATAAATAAAAGCTTATAAATTATACAAGAAGTCTAACTAAAAAAGAAAAAATAATTAAAAAACTTTAGACTATATAAAAAATGAAAAAAAATCTAATTAAAGTATCAAATTAAAATTAAGATAAGGATAATGTGTAGAAGGAGCAAATACTTAAATTAAAGTAGTATATTTAAACAAAATTAGAAAAGTATTTAAAAAAAATGAGAGATTTTGGGAAATGCTTCAACTCTTGGATGCAGCTCACCTCCCATGGCAAGCTATCAATAAGATTTTGAAAATTATTAAGGTTATGAGCTGAAACAAATTAAAAAAAAAAAATTGTTCTTAGAAATGCATAGAATATTAATTAGAGGGTTAACAGAGAGGGGAAAGTGGGACAGAGAAAAGTGGAAATAGAGTAATGGGATGGTAGTTTTAAAATTGGGTGAAATTACTATTTTATTATGATTATTTTCAATGCATGTTTTATAATTTTTGTACAATAGAATAAAAAAATATAATGTTAAAATTTGAAGTTTCTTCATCACAAGCAAGCACCCACTCTCCCATTCTCTCCCAAAATAATTATTTTTTAATTTCTCAATTTCATTTTTAGTTTACAAAAATAAAAAGATAAAAAATAAATAAAAGATTGATCTATTTGGAGCTTCAGTTTAAACAATTCAAACTTGAGATTATTTTTCTCCTCATGCAATACAAAGTGAATAATATTTTGGTAAAAAAATAAAAAATATTTTTAATTTTTTCATATTAATAGGATGTTTACGTATTAAGTTTGACTGAAAATTCTATGATTTATAAATGTGATAAATTAAATTCAATTTTTTTAAAAAATTTATGATACATCTTTCAAATCAATATATTAATCATCCGAAATTCGTCCGGTAAGTTTCACTTTTGTGTAAAATGGTAGCAAAAAATGTAGAACATTTTAGCTTTCTTATTATAAACTTTGTGCCAATACAATTATTTATCAAAAATCTTAAAAAGGAAATAAAATTATATAAGAAATAGTGGTATTTCATTGTAAAAAAAAATGATATACTCACTACATAATTTCTCCCATATAGGGTTTTCAGTTTTCAAGAATGTATAAAACCTCTCCAGTTTGCTGCGCTGATTCCTCTCCGAAGCTCTGATACTTGGAAAAAGAAAATTGCAAGAGGGAGAAGCAGACCATTTCTCACTCAAAACGTTTTCCAACGTCCGCCACCGCCGCAACAATCTCGGCCCCTGCCGCCACCATCACCAGGAGAAGCAAAAGCGGAAATTAGAAAGACCCTCTGACTTGTTATTAACCGATATGGGAATTGATAACAAAACAAGGGAAGAAGAGAAGCAGACAAGCGAAACAATGTCGTCTGATCTCAACAATTACACTATCATCAAAGAAGGAGAGGCTGAGATTCTCATGCACGCCAAAAACCAAGTCTTTTACAACAAGACCCAGGTCTTGATATTTCTTATAGTTCTTGTTATCAAAATATTGTCTCTTGTCTGTCATTCTCACTAAACGAATGTATTTGATGGGTTTTACATATTGAAGTTTTTGATGGGTTTTACATATTGAGGTTTTTGATGGGTTAGTAGCGCCTGATATATAAAATTTAAGTTCAATTTTTGGTAGGATGATCATTGCTTATTTGCTTCCAGTTTTATTTGTTCACTCTTGTATGGCTTCTAAATTCTTATTTTTGATAGGTTAATGTGTTAGATTTGTTTTTTTTGTAAGATTTACATAAAGAAACCGATGTCATTGTAGCTGCTTTTCATTTGATGATATCATGATAGACTATTCTGTAAAAAGTAGATACAGAGATTATCATGATACTTTGCGCAAAAATTTGCTAACTAACAGCATGTTTTGGGCCAATCTGGAGAATATTATTTTTTCATTAGTTTAGGAGAAACTTGGTGTTTCTTTTTCCAAAACTCCCCAACCTAAAGCATTAAGAGAATTACATGTATCACCGTTCTTGTCTGTTCCAAGTTGATGTTTTATTATGTTTTTTTTTCCTAGAACAATTTCAATTGCAACAAACAAACACATTGGGGTTTGAACTCACTGGGAACAATAACATATTATTTATGTGTGTGTATATATATTGCTACTTGTTTTTCACGGCCAAGGTTTTGGCCAGTTGTTTTATGAATTAGGCGTTCCAAGTAATGCGACATTCCTGGACTGGATTCCTTGTCATAAATTCACCTCGCAGAACACTTAATTTGAAACTTTAAAGTGTGTTCTAACTTCTACTGTATTTGCACATTTTTAATCCAGCAAAGGAAATTCTCTTATTGTCATATGATGTTGTCTTGTTGGCATGGATTTCCTTTTTAGGGTGGTTGTTTGAACAAAATATACAAGAAAATTTAAGTCATCTGTTTTCAACTTTTACAATGTAACAAAGACAGGTTTCTTTAAAATATTAATGCTTTAGTTTGCAGCATGATTTACATTGTGCTCTACAATAACCCCCCATGGGAAACAAATAATATAATATTTTCATCTTCAAATCAATCTTTATTTATGTTGCAGTATCCCGTGAATTCGTAATTCTTAATTTTCTGTTATAACAATTGTTTTGGCTTTGTGGTTCTTTGGTGGAGTAGGAGGATTCTGATCTTACAACTTTATGATTACCAGGTGAAAAACAGGGACATATCTATTGCTGTCCTGAGGGCATTTATATCCAAACGCAAACAGGAGCAAGAAGCAATCTTGTCCAGAAGAATGAAAACAGCACAACTCGTAATGGGCGAGAATGCTTCCAAACTAGAAGCACCTGCAGAATCAGCTCCGCATGATGAAAAATCAAATGGCAAATGTGAAGAATTAGAAGAGATATCTCACGATGAACCATGTTGCATCTCAGAAGAAACGGTTAAGACTTCAGACGGAAAAGGACAAGGGGAATTGAAGGCGCCAAGAGTTCTTGAGGTTTTTTGTTGATCTTCTAGTATTTTATGTATTTATTTATTTAATCACGTTAAATTGCTTTAATGTTGAAATTTAAAAGTCATATTCTTTCAGTCCTTATCTAATTTACATAAGTGCTCTCCTTTTGTGTTAATAGGCCTTGTCAGCTTCTGGGCTAAGAGCTCTAAGATATGCACGTGAAGTGGAAGGGATAGGTCAAGTCGTGGCCCTGGACAATGATAAAGGTAGTTTCACTTTTTAGTATATTACATTCTATTTTGTCAAATCAATCTAGAGGGCCATTGTTCTTTGGCATAAAATGAACGTGTTCATCAACGATCAAGCACATTGACCTGGATGAAGATGTTGTTTCCTATATGGATATGTTTTAATAAATATTCCTAAATATGTGTGTATATGTTTCTTTACATTAGAAGTACCAGGCTTTCACATTTTTTTTTTTTCATATTGCAAATTTAAATGCATCTTCTCTGGTCTGTAACCGAAACCATTCATGAGGGGATTTATCATTGTTGTTGCAGCATCTGTTGAAGCTTGCAGGAGAAATATAAAATTTAATGGTTCAGTGGCATGTTCAAAGGTGGAGTCACACCTTGCTGATGCTAGAGTTTATATGCTCAGCCACCCAAAAGAATTTGATGTGGTATGTTCTATATATCTTTTTTCTTTCTTTATTTTTTTGATTGGTGTGAAAATGTGTGTTTGGAGATAGGTTCTCAGATCTGCCTTTTGTTTGTTGTTGTCAATATCACTTAAAAGGGAATAATGGACAAGTGTTTGTGTCATCTAGGAATGAATTAATGGAACTGGTGTTGAAAATACTGATCACCTTCAAGTAGTGGTTATTATGTATAGTTTGTTATTTCAATCTCCGATAGAGAGGCTTTTGAGGGCTTGTCGATTAGTTTACCCTTACCACGAGCCACCATCCATTCATTTTACTGTTTGTTGGCATTCCAGGTTGATCTTGATCCTTATGGTTCTCCTTCTGTGTTCCTGGACTCCGCGGTTCAATCAATTGTTGATGGAGGCATGTTGATGTGTACAGCAACTGATATGGCAGTTCTATGTGGGGGTAATGGGGAGGTTTGCTATTCCAAGTAAGGTTTCATCATGCTCTCCTTGCTTTTGATAGATAAATGGATCTTGATCAATGGACATACTTATCTAATGCTGCTTGTGGAATTAGATATGGTTCCTATCCATTGAGAGGAAAGTATTGCCATGAAATGGCATTGAGGATCCTCCTTGCCAGCATTGAGGTACTTCCGCTTTCATGAAAAAGCTGTTATTTATTAACATGGAAGTATACGATTAGTGTTAAATTTTATGTTATTTTTTATCGGTCAGAAGGAAATGATGCTATAATGTCTTGGCTATAATTTCTTTTTTGCTACTTTCAAATTTGGGAACTTCATTGATCAATCCTATTTAGCTGTTCAGCTGTTTCTTTTATCATTTTTCGTTCTTCTGATGTATAATCATAGGTAGTAGTATCAGAATCGTATCAGTCAAATAGGACAGAGTAATTTTCATTGTTTAATTTTAGGACAAATTTAAAGAAACAATGAGACCTGCTTTTCTGAATTATGTGATCTGTTCTGTGAAGTCTGTGGTCAACATTTTTTTTTATTATTTTGAAAGCCCTTAGACTGAGAGTTAAGTCCAGCTCTTAGCCAAAAGTGAACAAATGCGGTCATGTATCCCCTGCTATTCTGATGATTTAAGTAGCTTCTACTCTAGTATATACAGTAACCTTCTAATGACCATAATAACCTTCTATGGCTTTTCTTATGACTCTTTTATAGTTGACAAAAATTATAAATGACCCAGGCAGTGACCTGGCTGGTTGGTTATCTTGTTCCCCCCTATGCACATGTCATATTATATGCTTAGTTAACATGACATCGGGATTGCTGAGTTTGTCATCAGTTATACATTTCGGAAGTGATGAAGGCACTCTATAGTAATATTTCTAACATTATGTTTCAGTTTCCTTTGAAATCAAGTACACAAAAAAGAAGGGAAAAGAAAAGCTTTAATTGCAAAATAAAGAACAAAGTTATATTGCTGGCTTTTAGGTATCTGACTGAGATGAGGGCACAGTTAAACGAAAACATTAAAGAAGTATTTACATCTCAAAAAATACTCTCAACTACTAATAAACAAGTTGTATAAGAGGGTAAAGTTACCATATTACCAACCCTCGAGTGGGTAGCATAAACATTATCCATTTCAAAATTTTCTTTTTCTTTGCAATGCTGTCAAGCAGGCATGTTTCTAGTTGGTGTATTTGACATGGTTTTCTTTTTACCTTCTGAGGATCCAATTTTTGTTGGTGACCATTTAAATTACTATTGACAGTAGACCTTTGTACAGCTGTGGTCGATTATTCCTATTGATCATGCCATGGGTAAAGAAAGTACATAGTTGTTGCATTATTTCTTGATTATTGCTGTATGCTCTTGGTAAAAGAAATTTTTTTATTGCACGTATCAGAAAAAAGAAAAAAGAAAAAGGAATTCTTTTATTGTGGAATTTGAAGGTTAGATAGCGACACATAGAGAAGCGAGCATTAGGGGGGGATTCATTTTTTTGGAGATGGGAGTAAAGTTAGAAGGAACTGAAATTTTTGTCACTTTAGAATCCTGATCACTTTATAGTGTTTGGAGAAACATACACCTTCACAACATTTATTGATTCTTTTGAATGACATACTTTATGTGAAAATGTTAAACTTTAAAAAAAATTCAATCTACAATTTGAAACAGAGCAGACATTTTTTTGAACAAGTTATTATATTAAGTGAACATTTTATATGAACTTTTCTTTTTATATTTTATTACCAAAAAAAAATAGAAGATATTAATTTGAATGTTCTCAAAAGTTTATGAAATTTGAGGTTTGAAATGCTTAGAAAATGATTTTTGTCAATAAGTGAAGTAAAGATTGGATTTAAGCGCCCAAGGGGGCAAACCCAAATGTACAAGGGAAGGCTATGAGATTAAAGCCTTAGAGTTCCCAAAAAATCTACTAGAGTGTCTATATACATAGGATAGGCCTCTTTGGCACAAAAAGCTATAATTTTCTAGGACATGTTTGGCTTGCAAAAGGAACAGTAGGATTTACCACATTTTTTTCTTAGCTTTATATATATAATTCTTCATCAATCAGTGTGATTAGATGACTCTGAATCAGATCAGTTGATAAAAATAGTATGTTAGTGTTTTTCATGATAAAAATAGGGTAAGCCTATTCCCACTCCCATATGTATTGTCGCACTCCAAAAAGTACATTATTTGAACATTTGATAATATATATTTGGAGTACATTTATATTAAGTAGGGAGTGGGATTATCATTTCCCTAAAAATATACACTAAACATTTATGAGATATAACATTTTAAAGTTACACCTAGCTTCTTATTGAAAGATGTGGAGGATGTGAATGTTTCTTCTCAACTCAACAAAGCCTTATGGCCATCTTAGGAAGCGGGTGTCTTTGTTGAGGAAGGCTACATTCTAAGAAGCATTGAATTAGACATCCCAACTATTTTGGGTTACCTACATGAATCACGTCTCGCTATTCTACACTATTTAGTCCCCTACATGAATTCCGTCTCGCCATTCTACACTATTTAATACCATTCTTGTAGTTAAACCACACTATCATATTTGTTTTACTATCTCTATCAAAGTTAATTTTGGTCATCCCTGCCCCCTAGCACAATCCTCACTATGAATCATATCGCTCTTTCTTACTGATGCATTTATTGATCTTCGTTGTATATGCACTCCTACCATGTCATGGATGTGTTCATTTTTATGTTTATTTTGTCTTGTCTTATCATGCATTTATCTTAACATCCTCATTTTAGTTACACTCGTTGACATGTTGTTTGATTGTTTCTTAACTGCTCAACATTCTGTTCCATGCATCATCTCTAGTCTAATAGTTGTTCTATAGAATTTACTTTTTAATTTTAAAGGTATACGTCGATCACATAATAAACTAGACACACTTCTCCATTTAACCCATCTCCCTCCTAATGGATAAGTGGACCTTGATATCGATTGTTTTTGCTTTTTGTTAACCTTTGATTTTTAATCTTCACTACAACCCCGTTTGTATATCTAGTTTTACTAAAGTCATACTCAAAATATTCAGTCTTCGTCGTACTTATCTTGAATCCTTTTGATTATAAAGGCTCTCTCCAAATCTTTAATTTAATATTTATCTCTCTTTTTGGTTTCATCAATTAAAAAAATATCATTAGCAAAAAGCATACACCCTAGAATCTTATCATGTAAATGCGTTGTCAGCTCATCCATTACTAAAGCAAGAAAGGAAATGACTTAATGCTGACCCTTGATGTAGAAATTCATTTATTTCTCCAACACTTGTCCTCTGATTAGAAATTCATTTATTTCTCTAACACTTGTCCTTAGTTACAATCCCGTCATACATATCTTTCATCCTTTTGATATAAATATCTTTCTTCTTTTCTCTATATCTTTCCATAAGTCTTCTTAATAAGTAAATAGGTATATGATTGAACCAATTGAAGTTTTGCAACTTTAAAGGTGAACAACAAAAATTTCGGGCTTTACTGCCTTTCTTATGCAACCATGAACCAAGTTTCTAAAGTTTTAATTTTTTTTTTCTTAGCCATTTCAAATTTCTATCGATGTTGCTTTCTATTCTAGTGAGCCATTATGGATGGTATTTGTGGTCAACCTATCTCCATACTCCATTGCTATCCTTTCTTATGCAACCAACTTTCTAAAGTTCTAATATTTTTCTAAGCCATATCAAATTTGTTGTCATCCTATCTCCAGACTCCAAGCAATGTCCTATTTTGAATTGGTTCATTTTGTGTAAAGGGATGGAACTTCAAATGGTTCATCTTCTCTTTGTTCAATATCTCTTCTTATATACCACTTAGTCGCACCCATGCTTGTATTTGTGTACAATTCATTGCTTGAAGTTGAAGGCTTACCCATTCTTTCTATCTTTTAGGCTATAATAAAAGAGAGATTCTTGTATATTTGAAGATTAATGATACTTCAAATGGTGGAGAATCGTATGTTTTATGACTACCATTCCTTTGTTTCTTGGGCTGGCTCACGTGAAGAAATTTTTTTGCGATGTCCTGTATATACATATGGCCCTGAACTCTTCAGTTGATGTGTTATAGAAATACTGTGTAAAACTTTTGGCACTATTTTATTGCACTATCATTGCTCTTACCCCTTTTTTTGTCTTCTCAATTATATTTTCTTCCATCTAAGAAGCACAGGACGTAGACAATAGACATCGATAGGACACGACACTGGATATGCGAGCATGACATTTGTCAAAAAAGTAGAATAAGGATACGTCAGGGACATGTTGAATATATTTATATATTTATATTCTTTATATGTTCATATAATAAAAACCTAATATTATTTCAATTAAAATTGGCATAAAAGCACATTAATCATTAAAATTCTATTAAGTTATAAAAATAACAAAGTCATTAAATAAAAATTTATAAACTTCATTTAATCATCGACATCCAAGTTCCAAAACAAATTTAGTAACTATTACAAAGAACATATATATTTGTATATATAACCAAAAAAACATAGGAGAAGCGCAGGAGAGAAAAAAAAAAATTGTACTAACACGTCCATAACATGTCTAAAATGTGTCCGTAATTCAGAAAAAAATACAAAATTTGGACTCTTATTTTGTGTGTCCAACACGTCTCGAAAGTGTTGGTGTTTGACATTGACACATGAGTCAAAATAAAGTGTCCGTGCTTTATAGTCTCCCATTTATGACAAATACTATACTAGCTAAATTTTTCATATTTATTTATTTTTTTGATAGGAGTACGAATGTAGTAAAGTTGTATCGATTGTATTCTTTTTGTAACTATTCAAATTTTAAGTGACCATCATATGTTTATTAGACACAGCCATACATAGATCTAACCCATAAAAGGTATTAGCGGCCTGCTTTCTGTTTTAGAAGATGTGAGTGGAAGGGTAGATATTTTGATATTTAGTAGAGAAACAAAATTTAAAATAAAATAATAATTGAAATTGCTTAACGTTTTGATGGCCAGAATTTTTCAGTGTCTGGAAATTGTTGTTTTTGTTTTCTTTCAAGAGAATATATGGTTTGAGTGGTGTGTTGTCCTAACATTTCTATAAGGTTGCTTTCTTTGTTTGTAATTTTGTTACCTATCATCTCATTTCCAGGTGAATGGTTATTCTAAACAGGTTATTTTGTGTTAGCTGATCCTGAATCAGTTGCAGCAGAAGAGAAAGGGGGGGGGGGGGGAACAGATGCTGAATTGGTTGATCTCCTATTTGTTATGTAATGTTTTGTGGCACATGTACTCACATGAGTGTGGGGCCCATCTGAGTACATGTGCCACATATGTGCTAATCACGTTGGCTATCCTGATGTTAATCTTTGACGATTTACACTGCTGGAAGCCGAAGGACAGGACTAAGGGTTGATTATCTTAGAAAAGCCCCCCTCCCCCCTCCCCCCAAAACCACCCATACCCCCAACCAAAAAATAAAAATAAATGGAAGAGGGAAAGGGAAAAAAAGGACCTCCTTGGCTATATGAAAGGCGAGATTTCCTTATCTCTAAACTTTTTGATTTCTCCTTGGAGGTTGTGGAGTACTCTTTGGTTCTTTAGTGACTTGTTTGAAGACATTTTGGGGCCCATAATTTCTAGCTGGCATAGAGATGATTTCTAGGTCTTTTGGTATACTTTTTTTACCAGTTTTTTAAGTCTCTCTTTAGCAAAAATTTCTTTCATATACACTGTCTATTGTTAACAGTTGTTTGTATGTTCTGATTTTTTTAATTTATATTTTTACACCCACATACACACACCAAGTGGAAAGTCGTAAACCATCTTTTATTACATGACTTTGTGACCACTAGCTGTTAGTATAGGGTGTTTTCTCCTGCCACTCCCAAAGGAGGAGTTGCAGGGCAGTTTTAGTGGGGACACGGGTGTGTGTGCAGTACTTAAGTCAACTCAACTCAAGAAAGCCTTATCCCAATTATTGGAGTCAGTTACATGATTCTGTCTCCTCATTCTAATCTTGTGTGTGCAATACTTATCAAAATAAAAAGTAAAGAAAGTAGAAGAATACTTTCTGTCCATCCTTTATTTTATGATTCGCTCTGCAAATTTTGTTTCATAGTTCTTTCTTAAATGCAGAGCCATGCAAATCGGTACAAGCGATACATTGTTCCAGTGCTATCTGTTCAGATGGACTTTTATGTCCGGGTTTTCGTTCGCATATATACGTGAGTATCCTATATTCCTGATTGTGCATTATGTTGGCTAGTAGGGTAACCTGGCATAGTTACTAAGATTACATGGTTGTTTCTCTTCATGTTCTTATCTGATATGTCTGTTAGTTTCTATTTGACTAAAATCTGGAATGATTGATTGCAGTTCTGCAAGTGCAATGAAGAACACTCCTCTTAAGCTCTCTTATGTTTATCAGTGCACTGGTTGTGATTCTTTTCATCTTCAGTCAATTGGGAGGACTGTGTCCAAGGTATGCATTATTCCACATGCCTCTGAGGTACACATCTACATATCTTGGGCTTGGATGACCCGTACAGATGACTGAAGAATCCAAAATTTTACCTCGCTTAAGTAAACAGTGCTGTTGTTATTATTATTATATTCTATATTAGCATTCCAAAGGACTTTTTTTTTTTCAACTACATATGGAATTTTGATAATTCCGTGGTTCTTATGACAGTTGTCACTCTATATGGGCACACATGCCTGTATGTTTGCATAAGATTTCATTTATTATTTCTACTTCTATGTAGCAGCATCACTGGTGGCATTTTCATGCCTATACATGTGCATGTGGTTTATATACATATTAATGAACCATGTAATTTCTTTGAGCTATTTCACTGCACATTCTGTTGCATGTGTGCCTGCCTAATCTAGAGCATTGCAATAGGTAAGATCAGGTTGTATCAGTGGTTAAATAACTTATCAACAAGGGTTTAGTAGCCAAATCAAACTCGGAAGTAAGTGCACAAGTTGGCCTTTGTTTGCTCAGCAAAAGAGGGTAAAGAAAAGAGTTGCATGGGTGGTAAGTTCCAGTGTTGGTAATTTGATTGGGATTCAAGTTTAGCTATCTAATGGTTTGACCATGCAAACCTACAAGCTTGTTGAGTGCTTGATTTGTACTTGTATTGCCAGTTTGAAAACTTATCTGTCTCTAGGCTTCTGTGGAACACAACCTGTAACTTGTTGGGCGAAAGGGGCTGTGGCAGTGTCGTACTGCAATTTTATATTCTTCTGTTTGTATTGGATGGAAATTTGACCACTGATGCTTTACTTGGTTGCTGAGAAGTTGGGAGAACGTACAAGTAAATTTGAAATCTTACCTAACTTTGTAGATCCAAATTTCCATTCCACTGGTTCTTTCATAACAACTAAATGGAGAGCAAGGGCAAGCAAGAAGTGAAAAAGGTTACAAAGATTTTGTTCTTGTAAGCAGTGAGCGATAACAGAAGTGTGTCTTTCTTAATTAAAATTATAGATCCAAGGGCTTTTATACTAATATTAGTTCATAAAACACCTTTGAATGGCAACTTATGGGTCCATGTTATGGATCATTTTCTTTTTAATTTCATTTAATTCTGATTTGTGACAACATTTTAATGTTTTTTTTTTTCGTTCTCAAGAATAACAGCGTGAGATACCTACCTGGATTTGGTCCTGTTGTTCCTCAAGAGTGCAGCGATTGTGGGAAGAAATACAACATGGGTGGGCCTATATGGTCTGCTCCCATCCATGATCAAGAATGGGTAACTTCCATACTAGCAGATGTGAAATCAATGAACTGACCGTTATCCTGCTTATGATCGAATTTCTGCTGTACTAACAACAGTTTCAGAGGTGTGTTTGTCTTCTTTGAGCTGATATTATGATCTGTATTGTTAAAGTATTGATTACCTGTAAGCTGTCCCAATCAGTGCATTGCAAAGAATGTAAGTATGGCTGCATTTTGATAGAGGATGTGGAAATGTTTTAAGAAACTTCCAGTGTTCTGGTTTTTGGGATGTAATAAATTTGAAGCCTGTTCTTCTTTCAATATGGTAAAAAAACCCTAATATTATACTGAAATATCTGTGTGATTTGATTCATTATATCTATTTATCCGAAAAAATTTCAATTGGCAGTACACATCACTTGTAACACTCATCTCTCATGGGTGTATGTTTTGCAGGAATTGCCCGATGTTCCTCTGTTTCTGAGTTTACACAATCTCTGCGCAACATTAAAATGCACTTCCCCATCAGCAGTAATATTCCGCTCTGCTGTGATCAATGCAGGATATCGTATATCAGGAACTCATGTGAATCCATTGGGGCTGAAATCAGATGCTCCTATGGATGTCATTTGGGACATCATGCGTTGTTGGGTGAGTACTACCTTGTATGTCTGGCTCCATGTGCATGTGCTCGTCTGTGTGTGTGTTTCCATTGTCATTAATCCTAGACGTTTTTATGAAGATAAAAGTTACAGTCTTTGAAGTTTCAGCATATTCATTGACAAGGGTTAGCTTGTGTTTGTTCCTCGTAGCTCTTCTTTAATGTGATTTTTTTTGGGTGTTTAACTGCTTACATGGTGGTTTGTGAAATGGGTGAATATGCACTTGTTGGTTTGTGCATGAGTTGATGATTTTCTTGTTTATAGGTCAAAAATCATCCGGTGAAACCTCAACCACCGGATCTGGCAGGAAGTGTTATACTTGCCAAGGAACCAGTTCTTCAGGTGCATTTCACATCTGAAGCCCTAATCCCCCCCTTCCCCTCTCTGGGGTTTCATTTTTTATCGTAGTTTTGCTAATGGACAAACCAAATCTTCAAGACATTGCACAAAAAATACACATTGATAAATAGAATGTTAGACCTACCCAAAATCTTCAACCTTGTATTTTAAAAACTGCTGGGAAGTTTTTGGTTCTTGGCTTCTTGTGGTTTTTGGCTGAAAGTTCTGTTGCCTTCTCTGTTTCTTCTTTTGGGCAGGCTAATTTTGCTCGAGCTGTTGCATCCCTCAGCAAAGCACAAGCCAAGAAGGTTGCTCGCTTCCTTCCCAATCCTGAAAGGCATTGGGGCCCAAAGCTCAGGGCAGGTCGTCAGATCACCAGCAAGCACGAATCTCTTTTGGGTCCACAGGTAGTAAATGTATTTAATAATCACCAAGAAGAAGAAACTGATGAGCCCCAAGCGAAGCGCAATAAGACAGAAGATCCCACTTCCATTTTGTGAAAACAAGACAGCCTCCTCCTTCGAAATGTTCATCTACCATTCCGAACTGGTCATTTTACTCTCAGTAATCTTATTTTTCTACTCTGCATTTCATTGGAGAAAGGGAAACCATCCTGTACTTTTTACTGTGCTCCCCCGAGTTTAATTATGCGAAATGGCATTAGGAAATTGAGAATTAGTATGCCAATTTTTGGATTTTTAAAGTTTTTTTTCCTTTTGTCTTGTTGATCCTGTCAAGTTAAGGTGCCTGGTTGAGTCTCATATGAAGAGGGACTTATTTGTATAAACTCTCTCAAATTTTGCTGATTTTTTATTGTCTTGTGTTATATATACTTCTACTATATTCATATTTGTGGATTTCTGACTTCAGTGTAAATATTTCATTTGTTCCTGGATGCTAATGTTATGTCAATGAGATGCCTAATATGAGAAAAATTACGTATCCGTTTGGTTGAACTTTTCATCTCAAATAATTTTAAAATTAATTAAATGCGGTTGAAGAAGTAAGACTGATTCAAACATATCCAAAAGTAAAAGAAGTAAGACTGAGAAGGTAATCTAGAATTATTTATTTCTCAAATAAATTAAAAAAAAGGGACAAACAAGTACACAAAAGTAATAAGAATGTAACTTTTGTTTGTTTTATTGGCATCAAGCTGTTTGTAATGTAAAACCAAAATAGATGGATAGATACCTTTTCTTTTGAGGGTTTGTCTGGGCTTTGGCCGTTTTATTCTATGGAAATATTGGAATGTTTGAAAATAATAATTAGTTTTTATTTTGAAAAAAAAAGATAAAAATAAACTGCAAGTGGGCTTGAATCATTCAATCTACCTATTAGAAAATATGAATTCCATCATATGCACAAAGTTTTATAATGATCTTGCTAGATAGATCGGAACTACTTTAAAAAAAAAAAAAGCATTAACTACTCTGTTTGGATGGAAACATTTGAAAAAAGAGAAAAAAAGAAAAGGAAAGAAAGAGAACTTATTTTATATTTAATTTAAAAATCAAGGAATGAGAGGGCCTCGATACTTATTTTAACAATTTTACAACCCATACACAAATGAAAAGAAGCATACAGAGAGAAAAAACAACTCTTTAATGAATTTTTATTATACCAACAATACTTTTAAAATTATAAAGATAGCTCATCTCGTCAATGAATTTAAAAAGAATATAGTAATAAATTAATATAAAATTCTTTTCTTTATTTTCTCCCCTCTATTATTCTCAAACAAAATGATAAAGATTACACAACCCTCTCCCTTCCCTTGAAACTAATAATACTCTTCTCTTCTTTCCTCTACCGCCAACTTATCAAAACAAACTTTAAATCTCTACTATTTTCTAAGATTTTCACTTCAAAACTAGGGATCCTGGGACACACAAGCACTAATTTAAAATCTCACGCGACGAAAACAATAAAGATATTACATCAACCCATATCAAATGAGTTAAGAGACATATGAAGAAAATAAAGTTGTTGAGTACTAATTCTATAACTTCAGAAAACTAAATGCAGCAACTCATTTAGCTGAGCCATTAGGCAGTTTGGAAGAACCCTTAGCTGGGTTGAGTTCATCCCAGGCTTCAATCCATGTGACCATGGCATCTGCTAGCTTGTCAAAGTAAGGATCCAATTTCCCAAGCTTTTCCTTGACCTGCTTCGACAGTTCAATGTAGCAATTTTGAACAGTGGTGCAGCCCTTTGGGAAGGTGGCAGATTGGAAGAATGGGATGATTTCTTCTTGCCAGAAGATGCCTTTGTACTCCTTCTTTAGGTTCACAAATGGGTTGCTAGCTTTGCTGTGCCAGATGTAGGGCAGCCCTGTCTTCACTCCCAGTCCCAAATGGTCACATATCACCTAAACAACAAACAACAAACAATAATCAAATATTAGAGAGTAGGGCCATAAGTTCCTCAATGTAAAATTTCTAGGTTAAAACCCCAATCCAATTGTGTCTCCGTGTACCAATGCGTCGGAACATCCAAGCATATCCGTGTCCTAAACATATGACACTGATACTCTGGTCTCGGAGAGGTGTCCAAGCTTCATAGTAGGAGTGTCAATTTTTGACACAACACGATATGAGCACGATACGAAGTTAACGAGTTGGGTTGAATATAAATGAGTTTGTATCATAAACGGATTGACACGTTTAACACGAATAATAAACAAGCCGTGTTCGGATTTTAGTTATGTCAACCCTACGGCTTAACATGTTTAATTATTAAAAAAAAGAGATCATGAGTCAAGATAATTCATCCCAAATCGAAAGCCTAACAAAGTTTAAAAGACTTTTTCACTTGTAAAGAGGTCTTCACGTTATTTTATTCTACATCCGAAGTCTATCAAATTTGAAAATGATTCTACATTTATAAAGAGACAAATAGCTTTTTCATCTAAAAAATTAAAATAAACAAATTAATTGTATCCAGAACACGACCCGAGTACAACTGAACACGAATTAACACCCCTTCTTCATAGATTAGGTAAATGGGATAAAGAAAAATGGAAGGCACCTTAATGCACCAGCCAGCCCACATATCGTCATATCGGCCAATTGGTTGACCATCACCCATGAGTCCAAAGTACATTGCAGGACCAATAAGCTCGCGGTCGAATGTCAGATTCATGCCACACATGGGGAACAGGGTGCCCTTTGGAATGGTCATAACCAAATCCACATACCTGAAAAAACATAAAAGCAGGCAATTGAGAACCATATTTACTAAAAAGAGTTTCCAAGTGTATTGGCAGATTGGCTTATGAAAGAACTACAGAACCTGGTGTTTCTCTCAAGAGGTTTCACAAGCTGTGTTGGTGCATCATAATCTGGGATATTGAGCCAGAGTCCATGAGAAACAGCAGTTGGAACACCCTCACGATAGCTGAAAGGGTATCCGCGGACGAAATCTGCACCATCTCTGAAAGGGTCATAGAGGGTGTTGAAGAAAAATGGAGTTGATGGGGAGAGAATGTTCTTGATGTGCTGTTCAAGTGCATTGATCTCTTTCCCAGATGGGTCTTTGGCAACCTAAGCATCAACAAGGGATTCATGAAATTCAATCCAATAGTACTTGAGGATCAAACCATTTGGCTTGAGTTTATAAATTGACAGGAAAAAAAAAGACACAAATTGCATGATGCTATAATAAAAAATAGAACAAACAAAGAAATCAGGCAGGTCATAGAGTCCCACATTGGATAGGTATAGGGTGTCTTGTGGCTTAGAAGTGGGTGTGGTACCTTCACTTAATAGGCTAGTCTTTTAGGTTGGAGACCCGGCCCGTGAGAAATGGTATTAGACCTAGACCCTTATCCGGTGTCACATTAAGCACCCGCACTATAAGGTGTTTGCAGCAATAGCAGGTTAACCCACTTGTAGGGTGGATAGGTAGGCAAGGTGATTCGACAGGGACGAGGCCGTCCCGTAATATCACGGAATCGCACATCGGATAAGCACTGATGAGGGCATCCCCGTACATGGGATAATGCATCCCATGTTAAGGGAAAAGAATGTTATAGAGTCCCACATCAGATACCTCCACCTAATAGATTAGTCTTTTGGGTTAGAGACCCGACGACCCTCGACACATGTCCCAAGCATACAAATATTAATTTGTATTGGATGGTTGTAAGATAATTTAATATATAGGTAAAGTAGAAAAGTGAATTATCAGAGTCAATGAGAACTATTCTCAGCATCACTAGCGAGGTCAATCATATTAAAATAAATTAAGCCCCATGTTACTATCATGTATCTTTCAATACCTTACATGTCATGATTAATAGGCCACCCTAAAAATCTTAAGTCAACTTCTTGTTTTGGGGACAATAATAAGATGGTTGTAATTTTCGTCTTTTGACCATTTAAGAAGTGGTAAAAAAAAAAGTTTAGCGAAAAGGTCTCGGGGTGGTACTGTCGAGCAGATTCAAGGATCGCATTGCAACCTGTTAACAATCAACTGTGAAGGAATAATTCCCTGGATGTTTCCATAAGTAGAATTATTTAAACATGCAAATTGATTAAACAAATATGGAAGCAACAAAAACACAAACAGAAAACAGCAAGATCTCACCATGAGTCTTCTTTTTAAAATTACATTAACAAACTCTAATTATGAGATTCAAGCCAAACGTAAACTGAAACCAGAGCTCATACACATATAAGCCTAAAGTGTATATACATATTTAATTCACACAAATGGGTTATTCGAAACTGTTTTTTTTTTTTTCCTTTCAGGAACTACTTTTCATTCAAAAGGCTTGAATAACAATAAACAAACCCATCGTAGATATAAAAAAAAAAAACCACAATCCCAAATCTGAACATCAAAACAATAAACAGATAACAGATAACTTCTGCAATTCATACATAATAATTAAGTCTATAAACTCATCTATGAACAAAACATATAGTCATAAAAACTTAACCAATTTGTTCAAAATGGACTACAATATTCTTTGTTAGTCACAACACCCCATTAAACACTCTGCCTGGAAGAAACCATAGCCTTCAAGCATAATTACTAAACAATGTAGATTAAATTGATGCTAAAATTACCAGAAGCAAAATAGCATATAAATCTGAATTCCACAAAACCCAGATTCTAACAAACTGTAATTGACACATTAACATATATATATATATATATATATATATATATGAATGTAAAGAACACACACACCATATATATGTGTAAGGATCAAGATCTAAGCTTTATAAAAAAAAAAAAAAAAACCAAAACCCCGATAAGAAACATAAAAAATGAACAACTTACAAAGCAATCATCGTCGATTGTGAAGATATACTTCTTTTTGGACACCATGTACCCAAAGCATCGACAAGCAGAGTCCTTGAACGAAATGCAAGAAGCCTTAGGTCCCAAAATCTTGTTAATGTCGTTGCGATTGTAGAGCTCGTAGTCAAAGCCATCGGGGACCTTGATAGTCTTCGACGGGTCACCGTCCTGGACGATGATCAGATGATACGGCTGAAAAAAGGGCCTCCACATTTCCAGGAAATCGAGGTTTCGAATAGTGGGAATCACGATGTCGAGCTCATCTTTCAGAAGGGGCGTAGGAGCGGCCATCTTAGAGACAGAGAGAGTGTGTGTGAGTCTTTTGAGGAGGAAGAAGAGTTGCTCAGGGGTTATATATACAGCATGGGAGCTGCGTCGGAGAACATATCGCGAGGGACTTGTTCCAAGTAGTGCACCGACGTTATTGGGACGGCTTCTGTTGTGGTAACGTTTTCCCAAATTTTTAAATTTTTTAAAATTTCTTGATAAATAAATTTTAAAAAAACTAAAAAATGTAGGATTTATTCTAATAAAGTCTCTTAAAATTTAATGACAATTACATTGACATTTCTTAAAATTTTTAAAATTACTAATCTCTCTTAGTTTATCTAACAAATTACAAATACCTTCCCAATTTGTTTTTTAAAATAACAAAACTATCTCTTTTATGTTTTTTTTACATTTTGTTTTTCAATTTTGACCTTTTTTTTATTTTTTATTTTCAAATAATTATTAATTAGAACCTTACATTCATTTTTATATAAAATGAAAACAAGATATTTATTTTAAATTTATTTTTATATAAAAAAGTTCTTTAAAAAAAGTTAGAAAAGATTAGTCAAAATTTTAAAAATACAAAAAATAAAAAAATAAAAGATGCAATTTGTTATTTTGAAAAAAAAAATTGATTGAAATGAGGTATTTATTGTTTCTTAGTAAAAATAAGAAATTTATTATAATTATAGAAACTTTGAAGAAGATCAATGTAATTGTCAAAAATCTCAAAACAAATTAATATAATTTATCCAAAAATTTATAAAACACATTACACATATGATCTGATAATGACATGAAACATCAGGTCTTCATTAAGTAATTATTAATTTTATTTTATGATAAAAATAAATTATTTTTATTTTTGTCATGAAAGAAACCTTCGTTGCATTTGATGGACAATAAAGGTGATGTATTATTTTGATTTATTGTAACTAAACCTAAGGACGATTATTTATATTAATGCCAACATCGTTACCATCATCATCTATCTTTCATTTTCTTTTAAATGTCATGCCATTGATATCTCATTATAGCACAATGACTTTGATAAGGACTAAATACTCTTAATTTAAAATATTTATAAGGGACTTTTACAATTAAAATTTGGTATAGCACAATGGTAGATCCAATCTAAAAGAAAGGCTTGGAATTAGGGGTTTAATTTTTTATGTATTTAATCAAAAAAAGGAAAAAAAAGGTACAAATTAATTTATTTTTAAATATGAGTTGAGCTAGTGTTGGTAATATCTTTAATATGTGTTGAGGATAAGCAAAGATCGATATATACGGAATATTCAATTGTTTTTTTTTTTAAATGCTGATAATTATATTTGATGCGTTTGATAGTAATGAAGGTCAAAAGCTAAGAAGAAAGTTCATCTCAATGTTATTTGTTACATGAATCGTACTGATACATAGAGAGAAATGGAATGTAAATCGTTATTTATTATAAAATATGTTATATTAGAGGTGGGTTTATTCAGATTGATTTGTTGAAATAAAATTTATCTAAAACGTGACATATTTTTTAATTATATTTGTAAAATATATATATATATATATATATACTTACACATTAATTTTTTTTAACAAATTCGAGTCATTATAAAATAAAAATTTTAATGATATATGTATTTTTTTTCTTGTTTGTTATATGAATTTTTTTGGGGGGTTTTAATATGTCAATATTTTATATTAAAATATTAAATCTTACGCTTCAAATCGCGAATTATTCATAATTTTTATTATTAGGGGAGCAAATTCGAATAACTATGATTCATCCAATTGACTTGATTGCTGAATATAATAAGGGTATTATCTTTTAGAGTTTGACTCGAAAAAATAATCTTTAGTGAGAGAGAATAAGGGTTTCGAGTTTTAGATTTTGGATGTATTTAATTTTGTAATATCTTTGACACATATATGTATATAGAATGAGATTGCCTACCACACTATAAATTTTGGTGTTATAGTTTCTTTGATCTATAGTGTGATACAATCACATTCCATATACAACCCTACCTTAGGCAAACAAATAAGTATGTGAAAGTGAAACAATGTGGTTTATGAAACATTTAAGTCATAATTGATGTTGTAGCATCCATGTAATGTTAACGGTTGGACCAAAGTTTTTTTTTTTTCTCTTATGGTAGGGTTGCATATGGAGTGTGATTGGTCCATCATAATACAATGCACTGAAAGGACGTGTTGTACAGGAAGATGAGTAATTCTTAGGTGGATGGTTCAATGAATTAAGTTAATTAAATCAATAAGAACGTTGTAGATTATAATCGATTTGAATTTGATAATATTTTTAATTAAATAAATTGAATATGAATTAAACAAAATTTGATTTGATTAAATATAACATATATATTATTATTTTTTTATTTGTTATATTAAAATATATATTTTAGGGTAAATTACATTGACATTTCATGTTTTACTTGAAAATATACAAATATCTCTTTTCTGTCAAGTTTTTTTCTTCAAAATGACAAAACTACATCTTTTATAATTTTTTTCAATTTTTAAATTTTTTGAAATGTTTTTTTATTTTTCAAATAAATATTGATAAAACCTTAAATTTGTTTTTAAATAAAAAAAATCTTTAAAAAAAGTTAAAAAAAAAATTCAAAATATAAAAAAATAAAATAAATAAAATAAAAATTTTTGTTATTTTGAAAAAAAAAATTGACAAAAGGAAGATATCTATATATTTTTAAGCCAAGTAGAGAAGGTTAGTATAATTTCAAAAATTTCAGAGGAGGTCAGTGTAATTGTCATAAACTTTATAAAAAATTAGTATAATTTATTTTATATTTTATATTTTAACTTTTTATTATATATTAACTATTAAATTATATAAGACTTTTTTAAGTTAAGTTTATATATTTTAAAATTTATTTATTTTAACATAATATTTTATATGCATAATATGTATTAGTATTATTATGGGATTGCATTTGATGATATCTAATAGTTCACAAATTCAAATTTGAATTAATAATTTATAGGTCAGTTAGGAAATTCAATATGATCTGACAATTTTCTCAGCAAATATAATTTAGATCATCTCGATTTAAATTTGATCCATTTACAACTTTATGATATAGGATTAATAATTTCGACTAATCATAAGTTGTCGTGTATACGATTCATGGTTAGTAAGTCATTTGACTCGGTCCATTATATAAGACCATACAATAATGGTTCGTTCATATTTGTCTACTCTATTGCCTAAAGGTCCTTGCTTCTGCTCGAGCTGTATCTCTTGTGGTGTGGTGTCCAATAATTTAAGGAAACATTTTTCAGTGGGTTTAGATTACAACGTGTAGGATGCCCTTTCAAAAATGCTTTACCATGTGTACAATGGTTCACTGAAAAATAGAGCCTTTTTTTTTTTTTTGTTGCTTATGTTAAGAATTTCTAGGACCTCATGGGCCGATGAGAGGTCCGATGCAATGACTTAGACACCTTAGTTATTCTATTAATTCATATTGTCTATGTACAATTCATAGATGAGACTTAAATTTCTCAAACTTGTCACTAATGAGGATTGAACTCTTGACATTCTCTATAAAAGTAATAAGGTAATGTCACTTAGTTACACGATCTTCAATTATTGAACAAAAATAAATCATAATGCACATAATATGACAATATTAAAAAGATACATTACCGCAATAATATGATAATCCCATTCAATCCCAGAGACTGGGAAAACAAATAAAAAGGTTTCTTCTAACAAGTGAAAAAATATTAGAAAGACACTACTGCAATGATGTGATAATCCCATTCAATCCAAAGACTAGGGTCTATTTTGGAAAGGCTAGAACCGATTCTATAGAATACAGATAAACTAGTTTTAACTTCTTTTTTTTTTCTTTTTTTCCTGTTTGATAAGTACCTTTAACAGTATATTGGTTCATGTTTGGTCTTAAAAAGTATTTAAAACCTATACAAAGTCAGACCAAAGAGGAGTCAATTTTTTTTAAAATCAAACAATTTAATGGGAGTGATTCTGACATGATCCAATTTGAAAAATTCTCAAACAGTCCCTAAGGGAAAAAAATAAAAAAGTTTCTTCTAACAAAACAAAAGAAGGCGGGCTTGGGCCCGAAGCCTACGTTTCCTTTATGCAAGATTTGAACTAGAGCTTATTCGACCCACACCCCATACTTGCGGGATAAGCTCGAGTCAAGTTATATCCAAGCCTGATCCAAATTTTAAAATATTTAATCTAAATTCGGTCCAAACTCGATTTTGAACTCAAACAACCCAACCCAACCCAATCTAACATCGACCCGAATCAAAATTAATTAGTTCGGGTTCAACTCGAATTCGATTATTAATTACGATTTTTAGATTTTATTCTCAATTTTTTTTCGTATTTTGATTATATACTAAGAGTTTTAATAATTTCTCTTAAATTCTTATTCTAAAAGGAAACAAAAACAGATAAAATAATTAGTTCACCATAATTTAATTTTAAAAAAATGTTAAAAGTTAACAAGTTTTTTGAAATTATAAAAAAGTGCAGTTGTTCCCACTCCTTCTTTAGTCAATCAAGCTTCAAATAATACACTTTTTAATCATTATAAAACTAATATTTTGGAGTTAAAATGTAGAAATTGGAGTGTCAATAATTTTTTTTATTATAAAAATGAAAATAATAATACTTGCAAGAAATTTTTATTAATCTAATAATATATAACTAAAGTATAAAAAAAATATAATATATAAAATATTAAAATCAGGCTTGGGTTGGGCTTGAGTTTCTATAATCTCAACTCTAATTTAGATTGAAATTAAATTATTTTATCAAAATTATTCTAAAAAATATAAAAAATAAAATTTAAGCCATAAAATCGGATCGGCCGAATTGGCCTGCAAAAATTGCACCCCTTACCCCCTACCTTCCCTACCTGAGACTAGGCCCAGAGACGGCCCAAACTTCTCTCCCAGTCGAATATTAATGGTCTGAACAGGGAGCTCAGACTTCAAAACCAATGCTTAACTTCGCTTCAAGAAAATCCATTTTTAGGTCAGAAAAGTTGAGCCAAAAATGTTTATGGTCTTGGCAGCAAAACAGAACAGATTGGGTGTTTGGCAATTGGAAAAACTAAAACCCTTTTGATTCTCAAACGGTGAAACTTTCGCAACCAAACTGGTTATATTCCTTTGCCTGATAATGGAATAGAGAATCTTCTTGGGAAAAGGCGAGAAATTTCGGATGCTTTGTGCCGTATGGTAAGAGCTGTTATCTCCTTGTGGCTTCTCAAAGCAAACTTGAATTCATCTAAATACAATTATGATTGCTCTCTGTTCTTTTTCCTCTACGTAACATTAATATGGCGATAATTTCTATATATCTAGCGCTGATTATTTTTGTCAAATGGAGAAAATCAGTAATTGGGTTTTTGATTGCATTGCAATGGAACACATTGGTACTTTGCCAAAATGGAAACTCTGGATTTCATTCAATTCCTAAACTGTTAGAACAATCATTATTGTACATCCATGTTCCTTTTATATGCTATATATATATATATATATATATCTCTTCTGTACATACATAGGTTAGTTAGTAACTTGAAACCCTAATGTGCAATCCATTAGGTGCTTCAACTCTTGGAAATTTCATTAGCTTATCTCTACCTTCTTCTTCCCATCTGCATAAAATAGAAAATCACAGTTTGAGAATTAGTCAAGAAAATGCTGTGATTGATCATCAAGATTAAAGAACTCCAAAATCTCTATTTCCTACTTGAATAGAATGGTATTAACTAAACATGTGAGGAAATTATTTGGTACCTATATTTAGTTACAAAATAATGAAGGAATGTAGAAATTTCTGCGATTCCCAGCTCCTTTCCAGGACACTGCCTGGTGCCTCCTCCAAATATAAAGAAGTAATTTTGGGTCTCCTGGCTCTTATTCTGCATTTAGCAATCATGCATAAATTAGTCACTCAAACCCAAATTTCAAATCAAAACAAGCCCTCTTGATACTATTAGGAAAATTGAATCAAATTCACGATGACGGACCATCCATCTCCATGGGTTGAAGGTTAATGGATCAGGATACAGACATGGGTCATAATTGATCTCTCGTGTATAAACATATATTCTCCATCCTTTGGGGATAACAAAACCTGGAAAAACAGAGAGAAAATCATGTGATTAACTATGTTTATATGGTCCACCTACTATGGCTGGAGAAAAACATACTAAAAGGTGAATTACTTTTTTCTTTTAATAAGCATAAAGGTGATTTACATTACTGGAACACAAAAACCTTAAGAGAATGGTCCACTGGCTCATAGAGACCATTAAAAATCATATCATATCTATAATCTGAACCCCATTAGGGAAATTATAAATGAAAATTGAGCTTCCTCTCTTCTTCCAAACCATAGATTTTTAATCATTCATTTAAACAGGAAATGGCCAGGAAATGGCCAGATGGGTCATCAATAGAATGTTCTGGCTGGAATGGTAGGTATGCCATATGGATCATGATAGGGTATGGTCCACTAAAAGAAGATGATCTCACACACATGCACACATATATGTTTACCATTTTTTCTTTCAAAAGTTTCCAAAAAAGAAAAGCTCCTCCAGTAATCCCTTAAGACTCTAAAGACTGTTAAAGCAAGAAGCAAAAAGCCATATGATACTATGCATGTTGTTAAGAATATCCTGGGCTCACCATTTAGTTCCATGTCTTGAGTAGTTTTCCTCAAAACCCCATTAACAATTGTAGCTAATCTTGAGGTCTCAAAGATCACCTGCATCATAACATCATAGTAAATCTAATTTGCTGAACCATTTTTTAAAGAAATTTCTCATGAATTGCTTTAAATTTGAATTTGCTTACTGCACGAGTAAAACGCATTGACTTGTAGTCATTCCAATCAATTGGATCCTCCGGCCTTTTCCTTTCTCTAATTGCCAAATGTTCTTTCTAGAGAATTTACGATAAAGTTTGAATGAGAAGCATGATTATGTTAACAACCAATTACTCTAAAACTTAAGTTATCAGCATAGAATACATGAATATAAGCACTTTGGAAGTAACTTCTCGCTTACTCTGAGTTCTTCAAGAACTTTTGGATGATCACGTAGATATTTAACAGCCATCATGGAAGTGGTTGAAACAGTCTCATACCCAGAATACAAAATTGTGATTATTTGATCAATGATCTCTTCATCAGTAAGCTTGTATTTATTTTCTTCATTTCTCATTAGAAAACCAAGCATGTCATCTTGGGTTTCTTGTGAAGCTCTTCTCTCCTCTATCAGTTGTCTCAACATGCTGGTAATATTCTTCCTTGCCTGTGTGAAACATCTCAGTTAATACATGTACCAAAACACTTCTAATAATAACAAGAGACAGAAGCAAATGTTAGGTAATTTACCTGAAACCCACGACGATAATTTGTGCCAGGAAGATCAATTGGCAATGAAAGGGTTCCTAATACCAGATTAAAGAACTCTGTCATGAATTCTAGAGAAATCAAGCTGGATTTGGGACCAGCAATTTGTTTAAGGGACGAGAGAAGTGCCATCTGAACAAAATGGTGGAAAACAGGGATTAAAAAAAAGGGAGAAATGTATAAAACTTGATAGAACACCATTTTTCTTTTGAGTTTTGATATTTTTAATACAAACCTCTTTGGTTTTCTCTTGAATGTCAATGATGTTGTTCTCCCAATTGCTCAGGTGGGATCTCATGAATTCATCGATTTTCGGCAGAAGTTGGTCCCTGATCATGGAAGGGCTTATGAGAGCTAGTAATGCCCCTCTCATGTTTTTGTGAGTGGAGCCATGAACAGCTGCAATGTTGCATTTCCCCAATATGTCTAGCATGGACTGTGGGTAGCCAGGTACAAGTCCTTTTGCTTCATTCATGAGGATATATCTGTTTAGCTCTGGATCCATGGAAACAATAGTAGGGACAGCCCAGTATGTGGGATTTGAAAAAACTTCCATACCTGGTAGAGTAAAAGCAATGGGAAAAAAATTAATTAAAAAATTATAGAACAAACTACAAGAATATTTAGTCATAAATCTATATAATTTCCAAGTTAAAATTACTAGAAAACCCATCACAATTCTGTTAATATACAGTAATAGCTATGACTGGTGAAGAAATTAATTTATGTTATATGGGTACTTTTTGTGGGTTTTCATGTACATGAATCCATGCACCCATAGAAGTATATATAAATTTCATGCATATGTCACAAACTTCTGATTAGTAAAATATTATTGTTTATCAAAAGGGTTATGCTCGCTATCTACAAACTGGACTTCCAAATAAGGAGTCAAAAAGGGTCATGGAGACCTTTAAAGTAAATAGAAACTAGCAATTAAAAAAGTTGTAAGTAAATACTTTTAGGCCAAAAGCTCTATAACCAGAAACTATATGGAGACCATTATAGTTATAGCAAAAGCTTCTGTTCCACTAGTATAGGGCGAAGCTAGTGTACAAGGCTTCCACCGCTGTAGGGGTTTAAGGAAGGTTAGATGTACGTAACCTTATTTCCTAAACGGAGAGGTTATTTACTGACTCCGCAACTCATACATGTGACTTTTGAATTACAATAGAGCAACCTTACAATTAAGCCAAGAGTCACCCTCTTATGTTCCACTAGTATGTGAAGAGAAAAAACAGAGATATGTCTGATAACATTCTTTTAAACGATAACAGAACCAGAAAGATTTACCTTCCTCTTTGGTTTTTCATGAAGTTTGGACCTTGTTTTAGAAACTCAGTAGTCTCCCCAAAAACCGGCCAACCCATGGTACCAGGAGGCAAACCTTTCTTCCTGTACCTCACTTCATTCCATCTTAACAAAGCTGCGGAGATGCAGAGCCCTAGAATCACCACAAAGAAAACTATGAAAATAGCCATTGATGCTCCCAAGAAGCTCCAACCCACTTCAGAGAGAGCAGCTGTAACTGGTATGGGCTTGCTTTAGTTTCAGTCAGAAACACATATATATAGGCCCGTGGAGTACCATATGTATAGAGACAGAAACCAAATACGCCAAAAAACCATGCACCCTACAAAGGGAGGGTCCCTAGTCTCTAACCCCAAGTAATAAAAGCACATTTAAGAAGATTAAATTTCAATATTCTTGTTATTTTTTACGAGGCAAACCGCTAGACTGGAAACAGATATTCAACTATATTTTCAAGATCTGAAGATCCTCTCATTCAACAAGACTCTAATATATTATAATTGAACTACCCACTCATCAGAATTTACCTATGAATGCTTGTTTGTTTGTTTGTTAAATTTATCTTAACAATTGGAACCTTTAGTAGTATGGTCAGCAAACCCTCTTACTCACACAAACTAGTTTAGTGTCTATGTAAAGTAGTTTTATAAAATAATATTTTTTTGAGTTAGCTAGATGGGTGTTTTGATGAACCGTTAGAAAATACTTAACAATTATCAAATTAAGACATTCATAATGAACTTGACTAACTTAATAAAAAAAGTTAAGACTTACTATCTTAATTTAAACTACACTTAGGTGAAAAAGTTATGATGCAATAAGTAGAGTTTGAAGTTTGTTCTCAAACAATTTCAAATCAATTAAGTGCGATTAAGGAACAAATAAAATATTATATGTGTTTTGAGAAGTTATCCAAACATAGTCAAGGAGGTGGCCCAAGGGGTTACACACATGTAGAGTTTCAATCTGGGGACTGGCTGCCTTTGCAATGACACTAAATATTTGTCTGTCAATGTATAGTATAATACTGTCAACAAAAAAAAAAATTAAAAATATATATAACCATAATAAAAATAAGAAAAAAAATTATAAAAAAAGTTATATAGCTATTATTTAGTAATATGTTATAAATTAGAACATAATATTAAAATTATGTTATAGTTAGAGAGATGGGGTATGTTGATGATTAATTGGGAAGAAACTGTAAGGTAAGTTACAAATTCAGTTCTTTAATGATTCGGGTATTGATTTTTGTGCCGTACAAAAGCTAGAAAGGTCAAAAGGACCCAACTAATTAGAATCATAGCATCGTCACATGCAGACCACCCTATTGGAGGTAGATGAAAAGTATTCGAAATTCAGCGGTTCACATGTCAATCAGCAAGATTTGCTCATGGAATTATAAAATTGAAAAAAAAAAAAAAAACTAGAAGACAACAGTCTTGATAGAAATTTTGACCCTATTCACACTTGTTAAGAATCAAATTTCTTAATTTAAGCAATAAACAATTTTTTAATAGACAATTAGGCATATTTAGATAGGTGGTAGTGTTTTAAAATGGGTATTTCAAAGTTTAAATTAGAAATTTTTTTATGTTTCAATATTTGATTCGACATTTTTAAAATACATGTTTTGGAAAAATGTTAATGAGAAGATTTTTTCCAATTCTCAGTTTTGAAAAAATATGTTTTCTATTTATAACACATTCAACACTTTTAACAATAAATATATTTATTCAAATATTCATAATTTAACTTAAATTATATTTTTTTTAAACTCTTTTTTTTTCAAATCACATTTTTTAATCATTCCTTCAAATGAGCATCTTTTAGCTAAAAATATATATTATTCTACATTAATGAATTCTTTTTAACTTAGCCGGGTATGGATGTAAAAGAATTGAATCAATGGATTTAGTCAAAAGTCAGTCTTTATATATATGTGGAGAGAGAGAGAGAGAGAGAGAGAGAGAGAGAGAGAGAGAGAGAGAGCCCCTCCTTGTAGTTTGAACCTGTGGACTGTAATTCCTAGAAAAAAATTGTGATACTGACTTTTGGCTGGTTATACTCTAATAGACATTCAGTGCATCTGATATCAAAATTGTACCCGTCTCTTATTTTAAATTATTCGATATTAAATTATTAATGATATTTTAAATATATTTTAAATATTTTATTAATAATATATTATCATATTAATTGAAACACAAATTTGTACGATAATTTTAGACATTTAGCATTAGTTTTTTATAATATTTATTATCTAGCATTATTTTTTTTTTATAATATCTGAAATACTAAAAAAAAATAAAATTAGAACCAATTGGGAATGAGAAAAAAGGACTTAGCTTTCTTCTAATTAGTATCAATCTATTTAGAATGATTAGCATGGACCCTTACGGGGGAATAAGATATATACTTAGTTTTCCACTAATCACATCAATTGACTTTAAGTGATTGGAAAGTTGGAATCTTTCATTGATTCACAACGTTAATTGACAAACCTGTCATTCATATATATATATATATATATATATATATTGATCACAAAGATTTAACATTATTAGAGAAATGTTTTGGAAAAAAATAGTGACATAAAACATGCCACGCTGACCAATTGCTATCAAGTTTCTTTATGCTCCACAATTTGCGGGCAATTCCGTGATTAATTGAGATTGTTACAAATAATTTTGTAATTCTATCCCTGACAAGGCATACTTAAGGGTTTTTGGGGGGAGGGGGGGACCATGTTTTGACCCAAATCGAGGTTTTGACAGTGTTTTGGCAGTTTCTCAAAATTAAGTTTTGTAATTGGCCTATTAAATTTTGGTTGCAAAAATGAAATTTTGAAAAAGTTCGAAAAACTTATTTTTAAAAATAGTTTTTATTTTTTATAAGTTTTATTTTTGGACCCACCACTTCACATTGCTCAATATATATAATATAAAGGTTAAAAAAGAAAATTCATAGTTAAGGGTGTCAATTTTAGACATGAACATGACACGAGATTAGCGGATTTGGGTTTAGTATGATAGGTTTGTGTCATAAACGAGTCAACTAGTTTCACATGATTAATAAATAAGTCGTGTTTGAGTTTTAATCATGTCAACTTGTTTAACATTACTTAATATGTTTAATAAATAAAATAAACTATAAGTCAAGGTAATGCATCTCACATTAAAAAGCCTATCAAAGTTTAAAAAAAAAAATTCACTTATAAAAGTAAATTTCATTTTATTCTGTATCACGTCATAAGTCTATCTAGGGGATGTAAAAGAGGGCTTTCTCGTCTAAAGGCAGGGGTGAGCTTTCTCACTATACAATGACCACCCAATACCACGGGGCGAAGGACCAACGACGATGAAGGAGGAGAAGGAGGAGGAGTAGGAGCTAGCTTTAATTGAAGTAGGGGCGGACCCTTTGAACTATAACGCAAAGAAATTCTGAGTTCATGACACGACGATCTATATGGAAGGGCAGTTTTGTTGAAGCATTCCTGTTGAGAATGAAGAAGAAGATCTCTCTTCTTTTGAACAGGAAAATTTGGTCACGTAGATCTTGATCAAACTTGAAAATTATTTTGTAGTTTGAAAAAAAAAACCCAAATAATTCCTCAATTAAAGTTTAAAAATTAAAACAAATAAGTTAATTGTGTCGACACGTATAATTCGTTTAATAAATGAGTCGTGTTCGGATTGAGAATCTTGACATGATTAATTAATCGTGTCCGTGTTAGAATTGACACATATATCTAAATGTATATGTCTTGACACAATACGAATACGACACATTAATGTAAATTGACACTCAAATCATAGTTAGAATCACTTTTACATATTTTTATAAAAAATCAAACACTTTTACACAATTTTACCAAACATCCAGTAATTAAGTCTTCAGAATCCATTCCCAAAAATCAATTCTTTAAAATTGCTCCCCCAAACGGGCTTTTGAAGGCTGTTTGGGAGACTTGAAATATCTAGTTGTTACAATTACAATTACAATATTACAAAGTTACAATTCATATATTACAATCAATTAGACAGTCCAATCCAACTCAACTCAACTTGTGACTGATGAAAATAAATGCTCACATCCTTTTTATTAAGGGAATAAGGCTTGAACCCATGATCTCTCCTTTGAAAGAAGGTGTGGATGGTCCAATTAGTTATTTAGCTAACAACTTCTAAGCATGTTAAACTATCCTAATGTAATAGAATACTCAACTCGACAATTATTTATTATAACTACTTGAAGTCAGTTATATGAATTAGATCTCACAATTCTCCTCTAATTAAGATTTTTCCCTTCAATTAAACTACACATTGTCATTTTTTTTTACTATTTCTATTAAAATTAATTTTAATCACCCCACCTTCTAGTATAAACATCAATGTCAAATATATCATTTTTTTTTTTTACTAGTGTAGTTACTTGTTTTCACCATATGCGACTATACCATCTTTTCTTATTGTAATACTTATAATTATAAGTGCTACTTCTCTCATTTCATAAATATATTCATTATAAATTTTATATTTTCATGTTTCACGTAACATCCATCTCAATATTCTCGTCAATATGGCTGAATATATATGTCCAAACTCATTCCCTTGACTCTCAAGAACCAAACAAGACCTAAATTAAGAAGATATGATATATTAGCAAAATTGAATTATTGGACACCTCATGAGAGCCTGATTGTGTGGGCACAGGGTACAAAGGGATAAACATAAAAATAGTGTGTTATGGATAATATAAATTGTTAGGGAGATACCGTACGCAAGGGGTACAGGATGATGAGTCCAGTCCAGTCCAGTGGTGATATTTTGAACATATATATAATGAGACAGCTTTTGTCTTGTAATTTCGAAATTATCTCCCTCTCTCTCTCATTTTGTTTTTTCATTTTTGGACTCTTTATTGGAGCTCGATGGCTTGTCTTGGTGCGGCTCAAAAAGTGAATTGGGATGGTGATTTGAAGAAAAGTGTAGATATATTCGCAGATCCTTTGAAAGGGATTTGACACTAAAGATGCAATACCCTCTTGCAATTAAATGATGAAAATTTATATAATTTTTACTATTTATTCTTATTTTCCATGACAATTTTATATTTTATAAATACATTTTTTTCCTCGTGGGTACGTAAATTATTGAATTTTTTTAGTACAACGATGGGCAGAGAAATTTTACTTAGATATTTATACGTATGCATTGAGTTTTAAATTTGAATTGTGTTTAGTAAAAAGAGAAGATCTTACCATCTCAAATGAGATCTCGGTTCAATACTTTTTTGTTAGAATTGAATTAAGAAGAGATGCACCAAGTGGTTAAAATATTTGAAAATCATTCCTTAAATAAAGAAGTGTAGTTTTATGGATATAAGATATTTCATGATTGTTGTTATATATCATATACAGTATAAATAAATGTATATATATATATATATATATATGTATACGATATATCTAAAAATTTAAGTTATATGATAGTTTTTAATATTTTTTTATTATTAAAATCTTAATGTTACCAATAATTTTTATATAATTTACACATGTATTTTTCTATTCTCATGATTAATACAATAAATTTATTAATTAAGTTTCAACTGTATATCACTTTACCATTGTGACAGCTACTGTGGTTAGGGGTGTCAATTCGTATTGTCGTGTCATATTCGAGTCGTGTTAAGGTATACATATTCGAAAATATGTGTAAATCCAAACCCGACACTATTAACTAATTGTGTCAAGTTTTAAAACTCAAACCCAACCCATTTATTAAACAAATTACACGTGTTGACACACTTAATCCATTTATTTTAATTTTTTTATTTTTTAAATAAAAAAATTTATCTATCTTTTAATATGTATAGTTAATTTTAAGGTTTAGTAACTTTGAATATGAACCAAATTAAAGTAGAAACCTCTTTTATAAATAAAAAATCTCAAAACTTTGATAAATATTTGATGTGAGATGAATTACCTTAACTCATAATATATTTTATAATTAAACGTGTTAAGTTGTATTAAACGAGTTGACACTAATAAAATTCAAATTTGACCTGTTTATTAATTGTGTTATACGTGTCAACCCGTTTATGATCTAAACTTATTTATGCTAATGTTAAACTCGTTAATTTCGTGTCGTGTTAAAAATTGATACCCCTAACTGTGGTTGCTTTCGTGGTTGTTAATGTAATCTTCAACTGCAAATTTGAAGTTGAAACACATTTTAATTTCTACACAGAATACTCGCCTCCCTAATTTAAATCGTTTTTTTTTTCTTCTCTTTTCTAAACTTCATTCACATAGTCCAAGGAGACACTGCCGACACAGGATACAGATGTATCAGAACATACAGAATAAAACAAGCAGATGAATGAACAAATAGTAATAGTAATGTTTATTGAGAGAGACAGTTCATTTTATTTTATTATTATTATTATTATTATTATTATTATATGTGAGTCTTGATACGATTGTTATATTATAATTTGAATAACACGATTGCTTTATTATAATTTAGAAGACATGGTTTTAGAAGCCAGTTCTATGCTTACGGAGGCTTGGACGTGTATCTTTAACTCTCTAGAAAACTATTTTTATTGGAGATAATTATATTGACTTTTTTTAATTCTTGACAATTATAAAGACACTTCATGTGCTTTTTGAAATTATATAACTCAACAGCCGAAACGAATAGTGATAAAATCTAATCCAAAACTATGAAAAATAACATTCCTTAAGGGGGAATCATGAGTTATTTAGCCCCAGTTGGCTCTCATTTGTTATATTAATAATTTATAGATTTATTCATACATACAATTTAAATTTGTTATTGATAGTATCAGAGTTTTAATCTTTTTTTATAAGATTAAAATACCTTTTTTTTTTTGATAAATCGATAAAAAATATTTTGAGTCAACTTATGTGTATCAAAAAAAAAATAGTATAATTACTTGTAAGATTAAAATAATAAATTTATGATTTGTATTTTGACACAAAATGTTAATTTAATATTAAAAATTAGAAGAAATTATTTTATAATTATCAATATTAGATGAGAGTTCATTTTAAATATTTATTATTATATTATTATTTGTGGAGGGTTTGGGGATGTGGGGTAGAAGTAGGATAGGGATGTGTGAATGATAGATGGATCAAAAAGAGGTGCACGGAACTGCAGAAAGGATAAACAGTGATCAGTTGGCTGGAAAAGGTTACAGTATAATAAGTGTAGAGAGAGAGAGAGAGGAGATGGACAGGGTGGTATAGTGAGTGAGGAATGTCTACCCACACGAGCTCACGACTCATCATGCCCTTTGCTTCATTAAATTTGTGATGTACATTCAAAACATCAGTTTGCACGAGGGCCTCTCTTTTGTTTTCTTCTGCTCTTTCTCCATCTATTTCCTACCTCTCTTTCTCCCTCCCTACCATTATTTCCTTCTAATTCTCACAACCCATCTATACATACATTATATATATATATATAAATGTGTTTCTAGATAACTAAGATAAGTCCTAATGTAATATATGGTCAGCAAGCAAACCCAGCCTCCATGCAGAAACATTATATATTGCTTGAGATTTTGGTCACACTTATTGTTTTCTGTCTTTTCTTTTGAATCAGTCTTCGCACGTTATCTAATCGATGATGATAGCATTATCAACCTATCAACTGTCTCAATCAATGATCGTCAGCCACTGATTCCCACTGCTTTCTTTTTCTATTACTATTAAACTATTAAATTTGAATCACTGCTCTTCTCTTTATATTTCCATACTAATTCTTTATAATCAACGTACTTTAAAAAAAAAAAAAAAAATTATGATTTTATACTGCTGGAGGAAAGAGAATTGGGATAACAATTTAAATCTATAGTTGAAAATTGACTGAGTAGTGTTCTGAATCAGTTTATGTATATTAGACTAAATTTTTTATCTCTATAAAAATTAGTTTCATTCAAACTCTAATTACTAATGATATGTATTTTCATCTTTCAACCATACTTTGGAATAGTATAGTGATATCATTTTAATTTTTTATTAATATATATTTTTTATTTTAATATATGTGACATCTTGTTTAAAATTTACTAATTATAATTAATTTAATAAAATTAAAAATTAAATAAGAATTTGCAGAACGGAATCCTCCCAAACCCCGTTCCGTCTGGGGGAGGCTATATGATGATTGACTGCACGTGAGGTACATGGATGCACGTGCATTCGTTTTATTCATTGAATTGATGGGATATTTGTCAGCTCGCTTTATCTTCGTCCCTGTCCAGTGTCCCCGATATTTCTTTCCACACCTCCCGATTTGTTCTGTTCTGTTCTTTGCACTCTCTGCCTTTTCTTTTAAAAAAATGGCACAGCTCAGCTAACTGTCGTTGTCACCCGTGGTTCGTCGTGGTCCTGCCTGCTACCTTGTCAGTGTTCCCCCCACAAAAAAATTATTACTGGAGGGTAAAGTGTGAACCCCCATCACTGACTCTGAACCCTTTAATCTTCTTAACTGTCGCTGCAACTATATTCACTGCGTTCTTTCACTTTCACTTTCACTTTCCCCTTTTGACTTTGGCATCAGCTCCTTAATGGCCTCCTGCAGTGTTCTACTTCTTCACCTCTAATATAGGTCTTCAATCTAAGTCTAACCCATCATTCTCATCCTACCAGTAGACGAGTCAGATTAATTTCACATTCATTTTAGAAGAGCTGGAGGCCGTTTGGTGGCACGGGTTGACAATAAAATCGTGAGTAAAGACTAAAGATTTTAGCCCCTTTACGAATAGTTCTGTCTCTAAAATCACATATGTGGTCTGTAATTTTCTTCGCGGCTTGTGCTGACAAACAAATCCTTAGACATAAATTTACTTATAGATAATCATGGTAGCCAACTAGGCTAATCCCACTTAGCTATGTTTAAATGTTTTTTTTTTCCATCTTTGTTAATATCTCTCCCATAGGTAAAATTCATTTTTCTTCTTTTTTAGGAATTATAACAAGTGGTTATGGTAACCATATGACACTTGCTATGAGTATAATACATCAACTTATTAGAGTTATAACTTAGTTGATAACTCATGACTTCTCTTAAAGAGAATGTTATGTGTTTTACTCTCACTCCTTTCATAAGTGAGATGTGTAATTTATTTTTTTTCTTCCAAATTTGGTCTCAGTTTTATCACTATAATAATTGTTGAGTTTTTCAAGTTTCAAAATTTAAAGTTTTTAGAGATTCTTGTGCATTTGTAAAGTTTATTGATTAATGTTAGTTTTATTTCATATTTTACCAAAATTGTTTACCTTCATGAGTTGGTAGTATTGTATTGATTGGATATCACATGATGTCACATCATGATGTGATATCTAACTAATACATAACTGTCAATTCATGAAGGTAAATATTTTAGTAGAGTTTTTAAGTAAGCCTAGCATTATTGTATATGGTATACTTACGCTGACAAAAAAAAAATGCATAGACCTCATGTGGAACTAGATAAATGAATAAATCACTATGATTATCACACTACCATATATATATATATATATATATAGATTGTTCAGGTTAAGGAGACACTCTCTTTCGAAAATCGCAAGTCCAACCCAAGGCTGAAAACTATCAAAAACCCCCAATCGTATCCACACGGTGCCCCTGCTAGGACTTGAAGCTCTTTCCTCTACACTGAAAATGTCAGGTGATAGAAAGGGAGTTAGAAAAATGCGTGAAACTCGTAAACAATTTCAATTGACTATTCAGTGTGTCTTAAACGCCTTAGTTGCGCAAGGGGAGAATTGAGGCTCATCAAAGGTGTGTTCCACCATCGTTTATTACTTGTTTTTATAAATTATGAGCTACCAATGATTGCATTAGAACCTTCATTTTCTATCAATAAAACCATTGCCTACTTGTCTTACCCCACACACACACACACACTATATATATATATATATATATATATGGAGTTATCATGTGTCAGGTCGTGACTAGACGTGAGAAGAACTAGATAAGCTAACAGAGAAGAATTGAGCCCTTCATATTGATTTATTTGATTGACATTGATCCATACTTCTCCCTTTCCTTTTTTGGTCAATTGATTGTTCTCTTTTTCACTTAAATACAAAAGTGACATGACCCTAAATTTCTTTATTAGTTTGTTAGATACACTAATCATCCTTGTCATACCAATCAGTTAGGCTTATAAATCATTTTCTTAATTTCAACTTTCAATTATTAGTTTTGAGCTTGACTTTTCCAAGTAATTCCATTCCTGTGAAACCTACAATCGAATCTTAAAGGGGTTGTGTCCCATCTCCTCTTCCTTGCTTATATTTACAAGTCATATAGTGGTAAAGAGGGAGTACAAATACCATACTCCTAGAAGCTCTTGAATTGGCAAGACAGTTATTGGCTAATAATTGTGATGTGGTCAAAATTTGATCAACGTGACAAACGGGTTTGTTACTATCTTATCTCCTTCGTGACATGATGGACACGTTAGAAAATTGACACACCCGACTGTCAAGGTAGAAGGATGTAAGAGAAACAGCAAAATGAATTGTATTTGAAAGTTCAATTAACTTAACTGTGTATGTACGTACCTTGGCCTATTCTTTATAGAGGTATTAGGTTGCCTACTTGAGTAGAATCATTACTAAAGTAGAATTAGGACTTGCCTTAAACTGATAAGATCAAAACGATAGTTTCTAAATTGGAGATTGTCTCCAATCCAACAAGTTATTCAGTGTGATTTAGAGTGATGACCTGTAGCAAACTTTAGAACTTTTTCTAAATTATAAGTAAGATTTTTACTTAAATTTCATGATGAATGATAGAGTTTGTGAGGGAATAATCGCTTTAAGGTGGATAATGACATGAAGTGGATGAGACTTTCAGGATGAATGATAGAGTTTGTGAGGGACAATCGCTTTATTTTGGATAATGACATGAAATGATTGTCTCATCCAATAATTTCTCGAAATGAACCTTATAGGACTTCAAATTTATGATGTCAGAAAGAGACCGATATGATGATATTCTGATTTGCTTGTGTGAAGGAGGCGACTTTGATATTAATGTTACATCACAAGCAAATGCCCAACCTAGTAGATTTGTACTACCGACATAAGCCTGAGCTAAGCAAAATGACTTGCCCATTCTTTTTCTTAATTGGTACTGTGTCACAATTTGAATGACGTGCTCAATTCTAGTCCTATCAAAATGAATAATTACATTTTTATGTTTGATTGAGGCATGTTTTCAAAAGTGTATTTGATTTGTCTGTACAAATCAAAATGAACAATGCTATATCCACCAGATAAACTCACTACTATTTCTTACCTATAGATGGATTACTAATGAATTTGACATAAAATCCTTTGAGGCTTACATGACAATACCCAATTGACATCACTATACTTGCTTTTTTAGAATTGTTACAGCAAGGCTTGAGGAAGAGTTAGATGTATGTTGTCTTACTCTCGCAAACTATAAAAATTATTTTTACGACTTCAAACTCATGATTTTTAGGTTACAATGAAGCAAACATACTATTGCACCAAGACCCTCCCTCATTCTTAAGAAAACTTAAAAAACATATCACCTAAAAAAGAATTCTAAACTTAAACTAAAGATGATACAATAAACTATAAAGATTGATATATATTTTAAGTTGGAGATTATCAATAGAAAGTACAGGTTGCCCCCAAATTCTGTGATTCTAACACCCAACATATTGCAAAAGAATCTTAGCTTCTGGTTGTCTCCACTGCACAAAGTTCAGGGCACCCCACCCCACGTGTTGAAGGTCCCCATTGCATTTTGTTTGATGCCCATTTGCTTGTCTTTGCTGTTGTTTCTTCCATTCCTCTTTGTGTGTGTTTTTTTTTTAAGCTTCTTAATTCTTTCCCTTCAGCCCACATTAGGTATCTCGATGTCAAAAAGGGGCTACCAGAACCATGTGACCTAGTGCCTGCCTGGCCACAATGGGGCTGAAACTTAGCTCCTGTGGGGCTTCAAAAACTTGATTTTATGTCACAAACAATGGAAACAATGCTCAATTGCATGTTACTCCCTCGTGGAATATCGATTGTAGTCGTCCTTGGGTACCATGCATAATTGACAATTGATCACCACTGGACCACAAGTGACCCTTACCTTATATTTTGGAACCGAGTAATGTTAGATATACCAAATTGGTTTATCTGAAAATATCATCTATCATTATTTTTTAAAAAAATTTAAATAAAAAATACTATTGACACATCATCTGGTAAACCAATATAGTATACCAAGCATTTTCCTTTGGAACCGAAAGGAGTGAGAGCTAAAACTTCATTTGTTTTTGAAAATTTAGTATTGTCTCATGAATCATGGTTATCAATTAACAACTACTTAGTATCTAAACATTTGCTTTTACTAAGTGTTAGATCACTTGTTTTAGACCACCCTGTTTTGCAAGCGGAGAGTTGATACAGTGTGCGAGTGCGAGAGCGGGTGAGTGAGTCAAATTTATACCGAGAAGGTAAGAGGCTTGAACCCAAGATCTCTCAAAAGTAGAGTTCTAATATCATATTAGATCACCTAGTTACTTTAAAAGCTTAAGTTGTTAGACAATAAACTGACAATGTATATCAAAACCTAACAATAGGCATTTAGTAGTTTGCCTTTCTAGATGAAATAAAGGATGCCGCAAAACTAACTTCATAGTTCATACTATTGGCAAAAAACATCTAGCTTTTCTCTTTGCCTATTTCAAAATGGGTAGAAACAACATCTCCACCCGTGGGATAAAAAAACGTATATCTAATTCTTTCTAGATCCCACAATGATGCCTTGTGTATTGAATTGACCTTATAGAGCAAAGAAAGTCATTGATTTGCCTCATCTCTTGAACTCTATCCACACATTTTGAACAATACTTAGCTCCAAACTAGATAGTAAAATCTTTCTCTTATCGAATATATGTCTCAAATACAATCTGCCATGTGTATGCACATATGCTTTGTAGTTTTATGTTTTTTAATTAAAACTATATAGTCACATGATATTTGATATGATTATATATATAATACATTAAGATTGTGATACACACCAAGTATAAAAAAAAATTTCTTAACTGATTTGAAAAGAAGTATTATCCACACATTTTATGGCAGCCAATTTAGAAGAAAGTGGGGACCGGAAGATAGAAGGTGTTGTTTCTATCACCTACGACTTTGCATACAAGACTTCTCTAAAAAAAATTTGCACAGCTCTTTCTAGCTACTATAATTTTCAAAAGAATCTGTGGACTTCCAAGTCTAGAATTTCGTCCATAGGTTTGTTATTCTGCAGGTTAATTATGACATTGAAACTTATTAAATAGATGCATGGGTGGCTAAATAGATCTAGCCTCTGTTCCAACCGGACAGAAGTCCATGACCATGGTAGTTGACAAACAAAGAAAACAATATATTCCTACTAGTTTATGAAACCCCTCGTAAACCTACAATGGGATGATGCTCAATCATTAAGCTGCTCTCTCTCTCTCTCTCGCTCTCTTCTCTCTCTCTCTCTCTCTCTCTCTCTCTCTCTATATATATATATATATATGTATGTATATCTCAACCACCAATAACATGAAGCCCATTATTCTTGCAAAAAGAGAAACACCAAGCATGTTACTAGTAGAAAGCAATAAATATTATGCTGATCTGAAATCTTATAATATAGTAGATGAAATTAGGATTAATATTAATATCTTAAGATTGCTAGCATGTGTTAGATACCTCCAAACCTACCTACTCACATGCTCCTCACATAGATCAAGACTGGTAAATGAACTGCTGAGAACTTACTATCAATTATATATACATGTTGAGACTTTTGACTCTCAAAATTGCTGGGCATAGTTGTGTCATTTTAGCTCAAGATTTGGAAAACCTTGAAATTGTCAAATAATACTGTTCATGCATGTTTTTACAATGTTTTACACTGACTCTTAACTACTTAATCCAACTCAAAAATGCTAGGCATTGTCGTAGTTATTCGAGTACTAGTGAATACAGTCTTTTAATAAATAGAGTGTTAGTTAATTCAATATCTTGATACTAGTCAATAAATCTCTTAAACTTGTGTGGCATGACTATATTACTTAGTACCAAGAGGTTTTATTAATTAGCACTTAAACATATCAAGAGACTATATTAACTAACATCTAAATAATTATATTATTAAATAAAAAATTTTGATAAAATATTATAGTAAAAATAGCAATCACTCCGATTGAAACATTGTTGTACTACTGTCCTTGAAAGTGAAACTCAACTTTTCATGATTGCACTGTCTTAAAGTCTTTACTACTCGAACCCTTCTTAGACTTCATATTTTCACACTAGTTTTTATAAAGCATCTCCAACTCATTTTTACATGAAGATGGGTGTTCATTTGTAATTTGAGAAAAAAAACTTGAAGATATCTTTCAAATCAATATTCGTACACTATTTATGTCAAAATAAAAATAAATTTAAAAATAATAAGTTAGAGATGTTAAAATATAGAGATTGATATGTGCTTTCTTATTTGTCCAAATAAAATATTAAAGTATTAATATGTTAAAGAATAAATAATAATTTTCAAGATTAGATGGTTGAAATACAGATGTGCAAAAGTATGATCAATTATGTTTAAATTTGAAGAAGATATTAAAATGAAAGATGTATTTATAGATAATGGGTTAAAAATGCTCTTATGGAAGCAAGTGATTAACAATGTCTCTAATTTGCTTTCATGTTCACGAAAGAATAATTATTTTTCTATTTTTGGATTAACCTTTGGGTGTTAGGGAGAAAATAAAAATTAATGAAAAGTGAACTTATCCATATATATATATATATATATATATTGATCTATGGACTGACACACAACTCAATTATTGATCAGGACAAAGCCGAGAATGATGCCTTACTAACCAAGTCTGGTGTGTCGGATCATTAAAAAATTCTTGAATGAGTTTGGTACAATGACGTGACAATGTATCTTATTTTAATAATATTCTGTCAGAATATGACCTACTTTATTTAGTGAGATATAGTATTTATGTAACAGAATATAATTAGAAGAGCACAAAAATATGTGGTGTACCGGATTCATGAAAGAATATTTTCAGATTATCGGGTGGTTGGATTGGGTGTCTACAGTAGCTGATCTAAAAATTTTAGTTATGGGTGAAATTTTAGATATTGAAATTTAAGAAAATTTATATAAATATTAAAAAAATTACGAAAGTTGAGTCTTATTTTGTTAAATTTTTTTTAAAAAATTAATAATAAAAAATATAATATCAAAATTTTTGAATCTGCCGTCATTACAATAATTAATTAGGGTTTTTCTTTTTCATTTTCTAACTCTAGCCACTTCCATCCTCTATTCACTTGTTCACACAAAAGAGTACATGGAAACACATTGCCATAAAGAAAGAACATTGTAGTATCTCAACGTTATCATTTCCATTAAGGATAGAAAAATGTTAAATATAAGAGATTTTCGAACTCTATTTTTTCACTTATAGAGACAAGATGATGAGATTTACATCCATTTATTATAATAGATTCCATCACTTTGTCGAGGAGTAAAAAATCTGTTGCAAATCGAGTAAATTATGCGGATCTTCTATGAGGATTCTAATAATTATATTGATCTTCACAATATTTATTAACAAACTACAAATATAGTCTTCTAGTCAAATTTTTTTAGAATAACAAAACTATTATTTTCAATTTTTATTTATTTTTTTGCATTTTTTTAAATTTTCTAACTTTTTGTTTACTTTTTTTTTTTTTTTTCATTTTATATAAAAATAAGTTTAAGGTTTTAATCAATATTTATTTGAAAAAGAAAAAAATCAAAAAAATTAGTCAAAATTGAAAAAAATATATTAAAAAAATTCATGAAATGGATAATTTTGTTATTTTCAAAAAAAAATTAATTAGATGAGGATATTTGTTGTTTGTCAAGAAAAATAGGGAAGAACAGTATAATTTCAAAAATTTTAAAAAAATTAATATAATTAAGTATATCACTATTTTTATCTCTGGGGGCACATATTATAGTTTGTACTATGGCCAGAGAGAGTACAAACTACAAAGCATTTCTATGAGATTTCCACTTTCAAACCTTTATTATGGAAAAAAAAAGATCCAAAAAGAATTCCATTTGCTCTGGAGGAAAATGGATTCCACAATGATTAAATCCCATTTGTTTGCATTAGAATTGGAATGTACAAAATTATAATTAACTTAGAATAAAGTATAAAAAATAAAAATAAAATAATGGATATGACAACCGAGTGATATCTTGAGAACCTACAAATTATTAGATCTTCATGTTTAATTAGTGTATGTAATACTAGATTTTCACCTTAATCTTTGCTGCATAACTACTCACTGATTGATATATATATATATATATATATATATATATATAATCTTTGCTGCATAACTACTCACTGATTGATATATATATATATATATATATATATATAACACAACTCATTGATTTTATTTTTATGATTAAGTTACACTTATTTTCTTTAAAGTTTCTGATAATTATATTGATCTCTCCTACTTTATTCGATAATATACAGTTACTCTCTTTCAGTCAACTTTTTTATTCAAAACAATAAAATTACGCTTTTTATTTATTTATTTTTATATTTTTTAATTTTGATCATTTTTTTTAACTTTTTTTAAATATTTTTTATTATTTTATATAAAAATAAATTTAAGATTTTTATCAATATTTATTTAGAAAATAAAAAAAATTGGTCACGATTTTGAAAATTGAAAAAAAAAATGAAATGGGTAGTTTCGTCATTTTAAAGGAAAATTTTGAATGGAAGGGTGTATCTGTATATTGTTAGATAACATAGGAAATGTTAATATAATTTTAAAAATTTCATAAGAAATCAGTATAATTATCAGAAATCTCAAAAAGATAAGTATAATTTATCCTATTTTTAATCAGAAAGAAGTACTGAATTGAACACTATGAGCTGCACATGCTTGCTAATGGACCCTTAAACAATAAATTAAAATCTCTTAATATGACCTTTTGATTTCTAATTAAAATAAGAAAACAGCACAAAATATTAAAATGCAGAAGGAAGACAGAAATTGGATGCATTGCTGACAACGTATCGAACAATGCATGCAGACCACATCCAGCACAGCCCATTAGTAGTGAGCCTAGTGGCCCTTAATAATCCATGGGCCAAGCTTCTTTCTAACTGGTCACAGCTCATAAATTAAAGGGAAAATTATATAAACACCCCTGTAAATTTACTCATTTTCACGTGAGTCTTTATATTTTAAAATTCGATAAAATTCTTTCAATGTATCGTAAATGTATTTTTTTTCCGTCAGTTGTATCTGTAAATCGATGCATACTCCTTCAGACTTCATGTATCATGTGTTAGAAATCAAATTCAATTTACTGATACAAAATATATTTATGATAGGTGGTTATGAGAAAATGAATGAAACTATATGGGTGTTTGTGTAATTTAAATTACAATAAACTCTCCCATGAAATAAAAAAAGAGGAAAAGAGAAGGCGAGGAGGGTGAAAGAAAAATAAAAATAAAAAGGAGGGGGAGTTATCTAAACACTTCATGTAATTTCACTTGTTTTCGCTTTAGTCCTTATTCTTTAAAATTTGACATAAACTCTTTCATGTATCGTAAATATATTTTGTATCCGTCAGTTGATAGAGAATCCTTCATGTATCATGTGTTAGAAATCAAATTCAATTGACAAATACAAAATACATTCATGATACATGAAATAATCTCTACTGGCTTCTAAAGGTGGTTAAGGGAAAAGAATGAAATGAAACTATAAGGGTGTTTGTGAAATTTAAATTAAAAGAAACTCTCCAAAAAAATTAAAAATAAATAAAAAAATAAAAAAAGGAAAGAGAGGGAAAAGAGAAGTAAAGGAAGGGAAAGGAAAAGAAAAGAAAAGAAAAAAGTTAACATGGCAATCTAATGTGCATGGATTAGGCTCCATTTCATGTAAGATATTAGATACAAATAAACTGTTTTAACAGCTTCCCTTTGCAGAATACCAATTGCTAAAACCTCATTTTTCCCTTTAATTGCAGCAAAATTCATTCTCCTTGTCTACAGTTGCACAAATGGAATTGGCTTGTCTTTAGAAAATTTTATTACCAGACTTTGAGTTACATGAAGCTCTCAAACAAATTGCAAATTGAATTTTCTCTTCTTGCCTTCATGTTGGTGGGGTGCATACTCCCGATGTCGACCCTGGCTACAAGAAAGCAAATACATGTTTGAACTTCTCTAATAAGAAAATCACCACAGTATTGTCTGTATCTATATATGTGTGTGTGTGTGTGTGTTCCTGTGTGTGTATATATATGGTAGATATAGTAACTCCTATTCTTGTAATATGTAAAATTAGGTACGGTAAAGTTATGTTCGAAATTTTTAATGTACCGGATTAAGGTTAAAGTTCAACTGTAATATAATATAAATACATATTGTAATCCTATTTTCTATATGGTGAAAAACATTGTCGTTTTCATGGAGATAGACATATTGCCGAATCACATCAATTTTATCTTTCGCTTTTTCTCTCTCTCTCTTAGTCTTATTGCATAGATTGTTAATCTCACAACAATATACATATATATATATATATCTATAACTTACCACACATGTATGTATGTCATTGCAACCACACAATAGCTCCCCATTTAGAGTATCTAGAGCTTGAAATGATCCTCCTCCCTCACTCCTCTGCATGAAAAACAAAAACAATTCTAAATTATGAAACGGAAGTCTTTCCACCCCACCTACGAAAAAAATAGAGTTTCTCTATTTTATTTGAAATGAAATCACACCAAATATATCATAAATGATTGAATTTGTTGAAATAAACATCAAATTATACCTTGTAATAATCGACAGCGACAAAGTTAGCCCATCGGTTGCCAGCCGCGCCATAGCAAGTCCGAAGCATGTTAATGAGGTCCGCGGAGTTCTGTTGACATGCCAATGGCTTCAAGGGGGTAGACCTGAAGTAATTTACCAAAACCAAAGATTTACTCTTGTCATCAAGAGGAGATGATTCTCCCCTATTAGGGCAGCTTCCAGCTTTCATTCCTCCATCCCCATCTACAATATACATTCATTTATACTATAAAGATGAACAAAGAATATAATGATCAAACTTTGAGAAGTTATATATATATATATATACACATATATGTATGGTTTCTTACACTGATTTTCAACCATATAATTCCATTGATATGCAATTCCTTCACTCTGTTGCTTAGATCTAATGGAAGTAAATACGAGCAGCCTTTGGTTCTTGGCAACCATGTCACTAACAAGTGGCCAGTCTTGACCATTTTGTGGCATGCTGGTCACTGGAAACCAGTACTTCATCAGCCCTGCGTCGGTGAAGACTTTGGTCAATCCATTTGGGGCATGAACATAGTCTTCTAGGATCAATGTGACAATTTCCGATGGATTTGCAGATAAGAAAGCCTCGAGTTCCTTCAAAGTGTCTATCGCCGGTTCCTACCATGTAAAGTAGTTTTTCAATATCAAAAGTAACCCAAAAAAAAAGTGTAGACAGCCTTCTCAAAAGGGTAATTTTGAAATACAGAAAGTGTAAAACACTTAAGAGAGTATATATATGTGTGTGTGTGTGTGTGTGTGTTTGTTTGTATGAGAAAAGTACTTACAAAAGCAGTATAATCGTAACATTGTCCTCCGAAAGAATGGCACAACCATACATCTCCCTCAAAATCATATGTATCAAGCATCAGGGCTCGAGCACCATTCTACAAATGAAAAATGGCAATGTAACGTAGATTGAGAACCCAATATTGGAAAATGGTTTAGAGAAGAGGGCAGGGTTTGGAGGATGATGGTACCATTAGCTGTTGTGTGATGCTATCTTCTTGATTGGTGAGGGTGATTCTTGGAACTCCAGTGTGAGATGGCTCTCCGTCGATCGCATAAGCATTGTGGGTTGTCAAAAATGCATACTTGTTGAATGGGAGAGAATTATTCTGTTGCCCAAAAAAAAAAAAAAAAATTTATTAACAAACGAAATTGCCAATAAAATAAAAACTGAAAACAAAAAATGCTAGCATGACTGTGAGGATGTCATGTATCTTCCAGATTTGGAGAAGGATCCAGGTACAAAAGTATGAGAAATTATTATACGAGTATGTCACATGCAACGATTTTTATGATTTAGTCATATAATAAGAACATGGTTAGTTGGGCAGCTGCAAGCAAAAAAAACGTAAGCAGGTCGTGCGATTCTTCAGACAGAAGCTCTCACCAACGCTGAGAAGAATAGCGGGTCATTACCCGGCAATTTACAACTCTCCACACTATGCCAAACTATTCCAAATTCTCACATAAACTGTACAAAATACTAAAATTATAAAGACCGTCACATTAAGTGACACGCTCGAGCAATAATTTCTCCTAAAAAGAAGTTCAACATATGCCTCAACCCAGCCGGTTGATGTGGCAAGCCCTAACCATATATAGGCTCTCTCTGGTTAAATGAACTCAATCTCAAAGCCCAAAATAAGACTATTTTTTTGGGGTTCCATCCCATAACTTGGTGGCTTCAAATGGTACTGAGATTGATGATATTTCATTTCACCCCCACCATCCAATACAACCAAAAGTTAAATAAATAAAATAAGTTTTGTAGATGTCTTCAACAAAGCACATAGAAGATGCCAACAGAGTGACTTCCCTTTGTCCAGATAGCCGACTATTTATAACAGAAACAGGCCACACATGTCACTTAGAAAAGACAAATGCTATACTTCCTGAATATATATATATATATATATATATATCAAATTTTGTATTTGATGTGATATTAAAATATTAGTATTATATTAAATCACATAATTAATATGTTATATTATTTGAAATAAAAATTTAAAAATTATAACATTACGTATTTAATGTTGCCAAAACAAATAATTAGTAAAGCAGTAGGTATAACTAAATTATTATTTGGGCAAAAAACCTTCAATTTTTTCCCAATAAACCCACCTATTATTTAAACAAAATACTGTTTTTTTTTTTAAAGGTTTATTAAGGATACAAAACAGAAACTTCCAAGTGGCTCCAAACAAATCTGCATAAAGCAGAGAAGAGAAGAGAGGCTTTTTGGCCTCTTTCCAAGTACAAAAGAGAATTAAAAAAAAAAACACTGCTCATGAATCAGGAAAAAAAAATAGAAACAATAATAATAATAACAAAACAGAAAAATTGTTGTCCTAAAAGCACTGGTCATCAATTTTTTTTCCCAGATATTTATGCTTCAGCTGCAAAATCAGCCGGGCAGAGAAAGACAGAGAGAGAGAGAGAGAGAGAGAGGAGTTAAATTACCAGGAGCTTGAATTGGTCTGTAAAGATTGATCTTACACACCTAGAGCCTGAAAATCCTAGAGCACAAGAGAAGCAATAGAGTCCCGCTTCGCAGTCTGCATCCGATGCGCATTCATCAAGAAGCTGCATTCAGAAAAATCAATTTATATAGAAACTTAAACATTTCAAGCTATAAACATGGTGATGGTATTACTGCAAAAATGTTCTAATATAAAAATAATAATAATTAAAAAGCCACACAAACCCTGCACTGGCCATTGGAGCAAGCATTAGCAGCCCTGAGCAATACTGAGACGAAGATGAATTTCAAAATTTCTTGAAGACCCATGTGGAGAATATGAAGAGAAAATAGTGAGATCAGAGATGGAAGGAAATGATCTGGTAACAGATGATGGTTTTCTTTAATATATATATATATATATATATATATATATAAATAAGAATTTAATTTGGTTCACAAAGTTTTGGCTGAGAAAACCAAAGGTTTCGAGAGAAACTGACAGAGTTCAGAGACACGGAAAATAATTGTAAGCGACAAAAATGGGAAAGGAATTGGGCTATCAATTAAAGACAATGACATTTTAGAAAGAAATCAAATGAAAAAAAGTTAAATGTAGGTGTGAATGCGGGGTTGACGGGAGATATCGTCGAGGCTGAGACTCTCTCTCTTGGTGTGACTTCCTAGCAAATTTGGTTGACCTCGGGCTATGTATGTAGCCAATCATTTGAATGGTGGGTTTTTGGATGCGTCGTCCATTCAATGATTTGGGCTTATTAAATGATTTTTTTTAATAGTAATAGGTATCTTAATTAAAGATTCAGATCTTTTTCAGTACAGTAGAAAAGTTCAATACATTATTCTCATACGTGGATAAGTCCCACAAAGATAAATATGTGAACCCATCTAATGTGAAGGATGTGAGATGAGTCCCACAGAGATGAATCTCATTGTGAGATATGAGTCCTACAAAGTTAGATCCCATTGTGACCCCATCTAATATGAGGGGAGCATTTGCCGAGAGAATCATTTTCTCCTAATTAATATCTAAATTGCACTCGAAATGTTTGATAATTATACTAATATTATTTTATATTTTTAAAATTACAAATATCTTTTTCAATCAATTTTATTTTCAAAATGATAGAACTCTCACTTTTGCGTGTTTTATTTTCAATTTTATGCATTTACTAAATTTTGACTAATTTATTCTAACTTTTTTAAAGAAATTTTTAATTTTATATCAATAAAAAATTAAGGTAAATATCTTATTTTTGTTTTATATAAAACTAAATTTAAGATTTTAATTCGATATTTATTTAAAAATGAATAAAAAAAAGTGTCAAAAAAAATATAATTTCAAAAATCTCAAGAGATGCAAGTGTAATTTACCTTATCATCAATGTGAAGTGTCAAGATATAAGAGCAATTATTCAGTAGTCCCAACGATCAAATTGAGGATCACGCCTGTAAAAGTCTATTGTACAAGCACATATGACCCATCATTTAACCTTGGAGACCATTGGGACATTCAATAATTTTTCAAGATACAGTGGTTGTAAATCACATCCTGTGGGACACAAAACATCATATCCTAACATATTACGTTGGAGATATAATTAAAGATATAAATTAAAAATACAGAGTATTTTTTTTATTTTTTATTCTAAGAACACGACTTTACTTCATATCAGGCAAATGTCATAATTTTATTTAGTTACGTGTATAATTACATAAATATCATGTAATTTTTTAAATTTAAAAATAAAAATAAAATAAAATAATAAATTATAATTAAAGCACATACTCAAATAAAAAAAAAAAAACTACATCCGGTAAATGAGATTTTGGGTTACAGTTGGGCAAGAACATAAGATTGGGATGTGTTGTACAAGTGTTTCTCTTCACTATTGAGCAGTTTGTTCATCCACTTAGTACCACTTTTTAGTGGTGCCATGTGAATGGTTTTGGAGACTAAACGAATTGAGAAATGTTGTACTATTTAAATTAATTAAGTGGAGTCCAAATCAGATAGAAGGAATTTTTATTTATTTGTGTACGTTTCTTAATCACAATGTAATGTACATTTATTTTTTTATTTTATTTTTTAGTTAAAAATAAATAGTCACAATATAATTAAGATTGTGACACTTGGAAAAGAAGAGCATCCTCCTACTTAGGTTAGAGCCGAACATTCTTTCTAAATTTATATTTTAAATTTTTATCTCAAATAACATAATACTTAATCACAATGTAATGTACATTTATTTTTTATTTTATTTTTTATAACAATAGCACCGATGTAAATTTATTTTTTTATTTTAGTTTTTAGTTAAAAATAAATAGTCACAATATAATTAAGATTGTGACACTTGGATAACAGGAGGATCCTCCTACTTAGGTTGGAGCCGAACATTGTCCTTTTTAAATTTAAATTTTTAATTTTTATCTCAAATGACGTAATACTTATGTGTTGTTATATTGTTGACCATAATTTAAAGGAAAAAATATTAAAAAGTTTGTAAAATAAATTTTTTAATCTAAAAAATAAATGATATATTTTCTCTATCTAAAAGATTCAAAAAAGAAACTTTTAATATTAAAAAGTCCAATTGTTAATTTCAATCTTAACACTGTTAAAAAAGTATTACTAGTTATACTAAAATAACCTTCAAGATATATTTTAGAAAAAATAATAAAAATATATAAAATAACTTCTTCAATCCAAAAAAGAAAACCATAACATTTTATGAAGTGAAAATTTAATTTTTAGGCTTTCTAGATATATGAAGTGAAAATTTATTTTTTTGAAGAATTTATTTTATCAACTATTTAGTGTTTTTTAAAATGTATCTTCAATGTTATTTTAGTCTAATCCATAATATTTTTTAAACTGTGTTAAGATGAAAATTAACAATTACACTTTTTGTATTAAAAGGTTTTTTTTTTTTTTTGGTCTTTTAGATTAGAAAAAATTCATTCGTAAACCTTTTGGATTGAAAAATTTATTTTAGAAAATTTTTAGTACTTCTTTCTTAATTTAAATCATGTAATTAATATGGTACAATACTTTAGGATACTATGCCATTTGAGATATAGATTTAGGATTAGAATTTGGAAAGTGTTATGTTATTGAACCTAGATTTTGATTCATTTAAATTCAGTCCTTTAATGAAAAAAAAAGAAAAAGGGAAAGTTTGTCCTTATCAAAAGTAATTTGCCAAATGATGTGAATGGAAAAAAAATATATAGGAAATTTAATTTAATCCAATATCTTGATCCAACCCATTTGGCCATTCCTAAGAGAAATGAAAGTGGTCACCAATCAAAATTAATGGTAAATTCTAATTTTTCAATGATCAGTTACAAATACATATATGTTTCATATATTTGGAATCTAAGTCTTGCTTTTTATTTGGGATAGGGAGTCTAAAGTACAAGAATGGGATTATCCCCTGTTGTGTAATGCAAAAATTATTTTGTAATAAGGGTATTATATTAAGGAGTTTGAAGAATAATGAGGGGCTATTATAATATGATAATGTTATATATAACAAGTTTTAAAATAAATCTTTTCGTTCTTAGTTATAAGGTAGTGAGTTTAATGTAATAAAAGTATACGGGGACCTTTTCTTTTTTCTTTTTTAATGAAATCAGGCGAGAACTTTCGATCACCTTCATCTAATTAGACAATTCATCCTCCAGTGACGAGAAGATCTAACTAGGCAATTCACCTCCCAATGACTAAAAGATCACAGTCAGAGTAAGTTCTCATGGACCTATATGTGAGACCAATTGCTAATATCTAGATGTGAAAAAACTAGTGATATGTGACATTTTTCATTATGTTAAAAAGTTGATAAACCGGCGGATTTCAATGGCATTTGTTAAATAATATTAAATATAAAGTTATTTGGTCAAATGTCCATAAAATAGTTTAAAATTGTCACTTCCAAACATATTAACTTCACAAGTCCTTCAATTTGGTGTTTTCTCAACAACAAAAAAAAGAAAGAAGTCAATCTGTATTCCCATAAAAATCGGAGGTAATCTAATAAAGTTTTATAAAATTTTAAAATTTAGTAACTTTTAAATTATAAACTAAACACACACACACACACCTACAGCTAACCGCACACCAGGCGTACCAAGACCGCACCAAGCTAAAGATAAAGGTGGTTTTGAAATTCCTTTATTTGGGTTTTGGTGCTCAAGGTAAGAGTATAATAATTTTTGAAAGTTATGATGCGATGCGTTAATGATCTAATAACAGTTTATAGATGACGGGATCTAATAACAGCTCTACAATGGTCTGAACTTACATTTTTAGTCGCATGAATATAATAATGGAGGATAAGGAACATTAAAATTACTCCTTAGTCATTGTTCAAAAGACACCCTTATTAGTTACTAATGTCAAGGAGATGCAGCAAATCATCATTGGATTAAGTTTCTAATCTGAACTCAATATATTAAATGACAAAAGTCATGAAAAACATTCATTCATTAGAATAGAAAAGTAAATATATACTTATTTAGAGAGAGAAATTACATCTTTATTTATCAATCTTTTCTAGTGTGTGTATATATATATATATATATTTATATTTATATGTGTGTGTGTGAATAAGTTTTTTATCTATTAAATCTTTTAAGAATTATATTTTACTAAAATATTAAAGTGATTGAAATAAACAAAACGCTAAAATGACCCGTATGCAAACGGACAATTAATGCTCCTCAATTGTAATTATATCTTATAATGAATGGGAAGATGACACAGATGAATTTACAGACGCAGGGAGAAGTTTTTGGCTATTTTACATGGGAGCTTCACTCATCACCCCTGGACCAGGTTATCCCCCCTGCATTAATTTTGTGGACAAGTTTTTGGCCCAAATGTCCAATCAAACTATGTCATTTCATGTGTTGTCGATTTTTAACTCGTCTGATACTTTTTTATTTCAATTGATTAGTTAAAAGTAAATAATATTTTTAAAAATATAATTTGAACGAGTCAATCTGAGTCTAATTCAAATTCAGTCTAAAATATTTTAAATTTTGAATTTTATTTTTTATATTTTGAATTGTACTTGAAGAAAAAAACTCAAGCCTAATCTAAATAATATTTGATTTTCATTTTGCTTTTTTAATATGAATAAACAGTCCAACATTTTTATTTCTATTTTTTTCGGATTTTTAGTTTGAATGCAGAGTAATACTAACTGATGATAGTGAAGTTGGCCATGGCTGGTATTATCTTCAGCCTACATGTTTTTTTGCTTCCTTATGTTCAGCCTACATTGATTTAAGGATAATGTTACGTGAGTTATGCATTTTTATCTAAAAAAAGAAAAATATTCGAATGAGTGAGGATTATTGTTTCGATGAGATAATCTTTTAAAAATTAATTAATATAATAACAATCAATAATTATTTTTTATTTAAATAAAAATATAAACAAACATATCTGAGTCATAAAACACCATTTAAAACCTCATGTAAAGTAACTTTTGCAGATTTAGTAGTTGTCTGACTCTACCTGCTCTGTAATCTTAAGCTTGTGCAGATTCCAGAGTAACAAGGCTCTAACTATTTACCATGTTGTTCAAAAATTGAAGGCAATTTTGTCTTTCTTTCTTTTTATTTTTGGTTTTTGGTCTCTCATTTTCATTTTTTCTTTCTTAATCATCATCTATTAATGCAGTACGAAACTGTGATGAGAATTGAGCAAGACAAATTTTTAGTATTGGGAACAATCACAAATATAAGAGAACAAATAAAACTCGATATCCTAAATATTCTTTATGAAACTGAATAATAGATGTCTCTTTTATTAGAAACTACCAATTTGACTTAGTAAGCAAATTTTATTAAAACACGTAAATAAAAAGCTCCAAAAAAAGTATTGGGACAAATTAAAATTAAAAACTAGATGGAAAAGAAAAAAGTTTGATGCAAACAACAATACAATCAAAATTCTTTATACAAAGTAATCAAAAAATTACGACTTTCCTAAAATGACAAAAGGGTGCAATTGAATGGCTAAATGAGAATTTGAAAAAAAAATCACCTTTAGTCGCGTCGAAGTGATGAAGTTAGTCTAGTTTAAAATAGGGAGTTTTGTGGTATACTTATATTTGATATACCATTGTCATTAGGGAATTTCACTTGAAATTGGACTTTAGTTCCTATTATTTCATGAATTCTTCCACCACTTGTTTTACATCATCTATATATAATTGTGGTTGCAACATTTCTGTACCTGTTAATATGCACATGCCATCAATTCTTATGTCCCATTTTGAGCTGCATCTCTAAGTATTGCATTAATGCCTTCCTTCGCTTGTGTTAGTCCTTTGCTTGTTTTAGATGCAGCTTGTGTGTATTTTTGAAAAATTCTTGGATGGGACTATCGTGTCGTACCGAGTCTTTTTAATCGTATCATGTCATGTGTATTATAATTTATTTTTTTAAATAAATTATAATACATATTATAAAATGTTATTAAAATGACACACTATTACATAAAAATTCAGTTACACTACAGAATATCTCGTGCAACTTTATGTTAATGTTACAAAAGAAAAAGGTAGAAGCACTAATTAAGTTGGGCTTTGACTATGCCATTGTGTGCAGAATTCTAATAGAAAATGCAAAAGATAACAGATTTTCTCACTCTTAAAATAAGTAAACCCACGTGTATTTATTATTATAGGTCTACCATCCCTTGTTTAGGGGTGGGTACAACAAATGGCAGATTTGGGTATTGAAATGAATATAAACATATGATTATTTTGAGAAATGAAATAACATGGAATTCATGAATGCCTTTGGTTCTTTTTAGAAAACACACACATGACATAAAAGAAAATGAAAGTTTATGATTATTCATCTTAAACTGATTATGCTTCCTGCTTGCAGATTGTATATATGTGTATAAATCTATTCGTTGTCGGAGAAGAAGCGGTTGATGGCAGGCATGACCTCAGGCGGCCGTGTGCGGAGGAACTTGCGCAAGCCATGTTCGGCATATTTCTCTCCTTCTTCATGGTTTTCCAGTACGCCTGCAGTCCGGTGAGATTTATTCACTCTGCAAACCAATCATGATTTTCTCATCTTATTTTTTCGGTCTTAGATACAAAAAATAAAAAATTCAATAATTTTAGTATAATAGTCTCAATAAGTTACATGTGCATTTATAGCAATAATCCTCATACTATCATATAATTGTCCGATAGATATAATGTGATGGACCCACATACATTTATTAGAGTGAATTGATATAATGTGATGGATCCACGTATATTTACTAGAGTAAATCTAATCATTGTTACACTTTATAAAATTGTATTCTAAATTTTTATCCCGAATAATGTAGCATAGACATGATATTGAATTAGTAACGATATTTAAAATTATGTAATTAATGTGATTCTGAGAAATTATTTCAAGGACATTTTCCAAAAAAAAATCCCTTATGTATGGCATATATTAATCATACTTGCAAAGGCATATTCACCAAGTTGAAGTTAGATTTACAGAGTGTACCTGACATCAGGATTCATGAAAATGTTCCTTGTGAGCTGAAAAACGCACATACCAGTGACGAAAGTCATTGCTGCCATTAGAGGATAAACCTGTGTCATGACAGATGAAATGATTTAGGGTTAATTCATTGCTGTAAACTTTCATGTGGCAATGGATTATGCAAGTGAAGCCTATGTTGGGGGGGAGGGGGAGGGGAATTAGTGAGAAGGTTTTACAGTGTCGCAGCAGTACTTGGACCCGAGTTGCCTCACTCTGAACCGCGAAGAACTAATCTTGATGATGTCAATCTCAAAGCCCATAATTAGAGACACCATTTAAAAAGAGGGGGTTTGAAATCGAGTGGACTGTGAGATAGTACACCCTCCAATTAACTCGGCTAGCATCTCATGGACTTGTGAGGTAGCACAATGTTACAATACTATTACTGTTATTGAGATTTAAGTATTTATATGAGACTCATGCGAGTCTCACAGAATATTCAAATCTGAGTATAATATCACTGAGTAAGACCTTCCTCCTCAAACTTTTTTTTTTTCAAACTCAAATCCTACTAAAAATGGTACCACAAAAATCATCCTATTGCAAGCTAGGGCACAAATTTTACCTAATTTTGAGAATCAATAATTATAAATTGTGAGTAGGGTTATCTACCAAACATTTGATACACAAGTCAAAAAGCACATCACCAATTTCAAAAACAGAAAGTTATGTCATAGTATGTTTTAATCGTATTATGTGATTCGCGAATCTCATAAATATTAAAATCATAGTCTCATGGGTCACAAAACATAAAATTTTGTGTAAACCAATCGATCACATCTAAGTCATGTGGATCGATTGATTGGCTTTAAGGAACAAGAAAAACAGTTTTTGATTAGTTCCTAAAATATGATTGATTTGATTCATTGACTTCGTCTACACAAAAAAACAAAACCAACTCACCATCACAAAAACATATCTCCAATTACAAGCAAAATATAACAACTCTAAACTGCGTTCTTTTTTCATTCCAATTTTTGTTTAGTTGTAACACAAAATGGCAAATATAAAAGATGAGCTCCACATCCCCTTTCACAAGAGTAATGAATGATTCCACCCGTTATATTTAGGAGTATTGTTATACTTCTCAAGTTTTTATATCAAATAATATGTTAATATATAATTCTGATACATTAATTATATAATTTAATGTACTATTAATATTAAAGTATCACATATATTCGGAAAGTATAGTATTTTCTTATATTTATTCACTTTCAGCTCTTACAATAGAGTTGTGAGGGAACATATTCTCAAGAATAACCCAACATAAAAAATAAAAATAAAAATTTATTTTAAAACATTTTTTACCAAGTGACCATATGCTTATTCTCAAAGTGGAGAGAAGGGTTCAAGTCAGGGATAAAGGGAGGAGAAGTTATTAAAAATTTAATACTATCAACTTTAACATTCGCTATACTTTCCTAAAAAATATGGACAATAAATCATTATTACTTACCATAAATTTTGTTTGCTTTTATGTCATTTTCATTTTCACATGAAAATAGAAAACATTATCCATAATAATCTTTTTATTTTATTTTTTTATGTACATATAATAACAATGACTGACCTATATGATGACTATTCCTTTCAATATTTTAAAAATGTAATTTTTTACTACTATTTTTTCTAATAAAAAAAAATTGGGAGTTATTTCCTCCCAGATTTGTTATATTTTTATAAAAAAAATCTCTTTTAAATTTAAATTTTTGCCGCTCTCTTGTATAATAATGTTGTGGAACATTTCTTTTATAGAACGATAGGGAGAGAGAATTTAATTACTATTTTTGTTTGTGCATTGCTGCGATGAATCAAACCAACACCAACTAAATACAAAGTGAACATTTGTATCACTCGAATTAGATAAACTTAAGACATATGGGCTGCGACTGTACATCACTATTTTGTAAAAATATCAAAATTTAATGTCATATACATATAACAACTTCTTGAAAATATATGAACACATAGGCACAACACAACACCCAAAATAAAAAGAATGATTGTTGTATTAACATTTAAAAGCCATCATAGTTTACTTACCTCTGGTTTGATCCAACGCCCCATCCGAATGTTTCCCTCTTCTTTTTTAGCTTTGAAAATATATACTGCTTCGACGTTTGAGACTTGGAAACTGTATCTCTCTGGGTTATGCTGATATGATATGTATAAGCTCAAAGTGAATATATATATATATATCTATATACACACACACGCGTGCGTAGATATTATATCTATATATAGTGTTGGAAAATTACAGCCAACAGGTTTGGTAATGCCCAGGCAGATAAAATCAGTGGGCTATGAATCAAATTTGACTTTGAATCATAAAAAACCAGGGGCTTAGCCTCCTGTTTGCTTAACTTGGTTTCTTTGGATGGAAACTTCTAAGGTGCCATCTGGGTCAACAAGTCTTCTAGATTTATTGTTAAATGTAAGAAATAAAGAAGGAACTATCCTCTTGATTAGGATTTGACCCTTCTTTTATTTTTGAAGCTGCCGAATTCTGAGTTTTGACTTGTATATTACGGCTTTTTGTCTACTTTGATTTTGAAAATTACTTTAATCACACCTCTGCTTGTCATTTGTTTTCTGATCTGAAACTTACATGGATAAGGGTTGGAATGTGCATCAAATATTCTTATACATAATCCAACCCATGACGTCCTTTCCTAATCATGTTTTATTATTTTTATATTATTTTCAACCATCATTTTAATAAATGATTTTGTGTGAGGCCTGTGATTTTATTATATACAGTGAAATATGGAAGATACGATTCATGTAATCGATTTTAAATAATTAAAATAAGACAAATGATATTATCTTAATTTTTTTAAAAAAGAGGATGAGCGTTCAAGTCTGAATCAAGACAAATCAAAATGTGTGTATTTTAGAGTATTTTCAAAAGTTCAAAATTATACAAAGGTTACGTAATATTTTGAAGACTTACTTTTAACTTAAAAAATTAAAGCATCTTCAATAAATTTTTCAAATATCTACCATTTATTTGTAATTCAAATAATAAAATAAATTCTTTGTAGAGAGTTACTAAAGGCTCAGTTGAAAAGAAGAGTGAGAACAACTCTTCAAATTATAAAACAAGTTATTATTTATATGGAAAGATGAACAATGTATTAATATCTACGTGTCCATCCTCTCACATGAAGTGTGACTCATCGTTAATGAATCTCATTTTATGTGAGAGGATAGGTACAAAATAGATACAAACATATAGAGATTAAAAACACAAGTAATGCTACATTTTTGAAAATTGTATCCCAATTTTTATCACAAATAATGTAGTATTGACGTTGTATTGAATTACTGACAATACTAAAATCATGTCATTAATATGATTTTGTCATATCGGTGCTACATCATTTGGGATAAAAATTTGAAAGAGTAATGCTACATTTTTTAAAAATTTATCACAAATTTCTATCTTAAATAATGTGACGGCGAGTCTCACTAACTTAATGTATCGCTAATATTACCATATCACGTCATTTGAAATAAACAATTTAGAATAAATATTTAAAAAAATATCTTATTTTTCAATTTAAAATACAAATTTGAAAATCATAGCATTTTCCTTCCCTAAAAAACATTTCTCTAGAAAAAATTCTATGGGCGACTTCAATGCTGATGTGGAGAAATAGAAAGTGTTCTGTTAATTCTATTGCCGATGATGCCATTGCCTAAAATATAATTTAAAAAAAAAAAAGACAGTGGAGTGTGGCACAATTTTAATGGGTTTGACCTGGCCCGGTCTATGCCCAACCCAACAAATGGGCAAGCTTGGGCTATAATGTTGGATTTATCTGTTGCCAGCTGTCAACATAAATGTCCAACAAACATCAGCCCAGCCCATAAAGCAACAAGGGGAAATAAATAAATAAAAGCTTGATCACAACAAATCAAAAATGATTTAACCCCACTACTTGTAAACCCACAAAGAGTTATTCAAAAAATACATTATCATGATGCTTTAGACCTATTAAAAAACTTATTTGATGTGAACTAGGGCTGTAATTCAAGTAGTCCAACCCGAGACTGGCTTGAAAAATTACGGGCTTGAATGGTAATTTTATATTGTCAGAACGGGCCTAGGTAATAATTAGTGAGCCCAATATGAATTCAGGTTGGACTTGAATATAGGTCTCGAGAATTTGAGCACGAGTTGCATATATTTAATATATATTTTTTATAATATTAATTAATATGCATTGCTAAATTTCAGACTTTCAATAGATTTTAATCATTGATAAAATGATATATAAGATGTGATTGTAGGATTGTTGAGCGAGACTCAAACCCGAACTAGACCAAAACCCAAGTTTAGTCCGAACAAACTTGAATATTCAGACAAGCCAAAAAAAGCTGACATTAGTCAACTTTAACTTGAGCTTAGGTCAAACTCGATCTGACCGTAACACATCACAAGTTGGACTTGGACAACCCTCCAGCGAACCTAGGCTGGTGAGTGGTGATTGATCATGGAATGACTTCTTGGAAATTTTTGAATTGAGCTGATATGTATAAGTGGAGATGGTTCTATATGAATAGGGCACAGCTGCTATAAGAAAATAAAAGCCATTTAAGACTGGTCTAATATAAACAGTGATTAAGATGGTATGTCCAATCTCATTTTTGATATTGAAATGGAAAAAATTGAATGAATACCCCAGCCCAGGTAATTAAGTTTCAATACTACAAATCATTATACTCCAATCTCTATTGTAGCACATTCAAACATGACATTTATAACCGATGAAAAAGGTTAAATGATTCTATTCTAATCGCTAATAATTAAAAATCAAAATGTTAAAAGTTGTCACCTTTGTTTCACACTTTTGTTTTCTAACATCTCGTATAGGTAGGACCTATTCAGTCGGTGCGTCCCATGGGCAATGACGGACTAGACTATAGGCTTAGGGGGTGACAAAAATTCAAAAATTAGAATTTAAAAGGTTTTTTTGTGAAAATATAAAAAAGAAAAAATTGGAAGAACAACTTCTAATTCTTTTTTAAAAAATAATTTATTTAAATTAGGGATAAAAAACAAATTTATAAAAGTTTGGAAGGCATTGACCCCTTTGGGATACATGTGATTCTGCCACTGCACATGGCCATGGGTGATGGATCTTACTCGTGTGTGGGATGTTGAAAAACAAATAATGATGTGATATGACTGTGCCTTCGGATAGTATTCGAAGGCAAAAATAAGCAGTCATAAGATGGTAGTGAAGGCAGGCATCAGTAAAAGAGAGAGAGAAGTTGTGACTGCAACTGCCATTACATCCAGTCTGGTTGAGATGAGAATGACTGCAAAGAGCAGACTACAGAAATAGCAGAAAAAGATGTTTGGCAACTAGTTTCTGTAACGAAAACTCAGCAAGATTTGCTAAAACAGTTATGGATCAGCTGACAAATATATGATAGAATATATGCAAATTCTCCAAGTTGAGATCAGTGGAGCTCTGCAGATAGCTTTTGTTGCCTGGATGATGATCATAATGCCTACTTGAGTATCACACGGGTCTGGTCCCTGGATTTTTTTTTTTTTTTAACACACCCTACCGATAAAGACCATGCCAACGTATACATTGCTTTTGGGTGTATTGTACTCGGGCCAATGATTGCTCAATACATCAATTTGTGACCCACATTTTGAACTGATATGTCAAATACTCCTTGGTCCAAGTGTAATGTTCAGAGACCAATTAATGAGTAATTTTTGGTAGTATGTTGGTCGTCTTGGAGAAACAATTTTCCTTTCTTCTTCCATCATTTTCTCAAAGCACTCAAAAATGTTTTTCAAGGAATGATAGCCATGTCCGAACAGTGAAAAACATTGGAGGAGGCACTGGGATTCATTATGACATATATAGGAGATTTCATGAGTACATCTACAATAAGTCATTCTCAACTGTATCCTGAACGCAATCAGCTTATATGAGTTTTGTAACTTAATTAGTGACCTAATGAAAAAATGACTTGTAATGGTAAGAATACAACTCAAGTTAACAAAGCATTCTCAGAGCTATGAGCTATGAGCTATTCACAATCAATTACATGAATTCTATCTCGTCCTTTTACTCAGGGGAGGAGCCAAGAAAAAAAAAATAGGAGGGCTGATATTTATTTGAGAGAATTTTAGATGGGAATTTTTTTTTTCAAATTACAGTAAAAAAATAGAAATGAAAGAAAAGATTGGGCAAAATTGGACTAGTCAAAATTTTAGAGTGGATTAATTTGAACATAGCCAAATTTCACATTTACAAATTTTTTTTATTTTAGATTCAGTGGAAAGGGGGGCTATAGCCGAGCAATGGTTCTGCTTCCACCCTATTTAAGATCATTTTCGCAAGTAGATCTCATATTATCATTTTTTTATTATATCTATCAAAATTGATTTTGGTCGTTTCCGTTTCCTAGCACGACTTTTGATATGGACCATATTGTTTTTTCCTTACTGGTGTATTTAATTGTCCACGTTATATGGCCATCCAACTTAACCAATTTGCTTTCATTTTATCTCTTATAAATGTTACTTCTATCATTCCATAAATCTATCTTTTCTTATCTTACCACACACTTATCTCAACATCTTTATTTCAATTACATTTATTTTATTGATATATTGTTTCTAAATTACTCAACACTCTATTTCATACAACGTCACTGGTCTTGTATATGTTCTATATAATTTACTCTTAAAAAATTTATTGCACATGGACAATCTCTTTCTACATCTATTCAAACATTCCTTTTCAGCCTTTCAATTGCCATTTTTATATATATTGTGAATTTAAACCTTGCCCCCACATTGCTTCATTTCAAATTTATCCATTTTAAATGTGCCATAATGCTAGGGGTATGCCCCTTGTAAATGTGTAGATCTCTTTTCTTTTAAACAAATACTTAGTTACTTAAAAATCTTGGTTCCATCCCATGTCTAAACAAGTCCTTGAAACTTATGTTTCTATAATGCCATGACATCTTACGCACAAAAATCATTAGAAGCATTTTTCAATACTTGTTAAATTTCAATGGTACATGTTAGAGATAGTAACATATATTTTTGTAATATATTAAATTAGTATAGAAGTTTTATGAGTAAAGCAGAGCCCATAAAGCCTATGCGATTAAACTTTAATTATGTTCTCAAGAATGAATAATTGGTTGGGGGAAGGAGCGGTACAACAAAGGTATATATTGAAAAATTTTAATATACTGAATTAGGATTAAAGCTTAACTGTGAGACAATATAAATACGTTATAATTCTTTTTTTTTTATAATGAAGAATATAGTCATTCTCATGGACGTAAACATATTATCGAATCATGTAAATTATTTGTGTCATTTTTCTCTCTCTCTTTCTCTAACATTTTTCATCATAACTGCATATATCGTTATTTCACAACACTACACAATTACAACCCCTACCATTGCTCTGTAGTTCTACTATTCTACTAATGGCAGAGTTCTTTCATTTCTACTTGTTAAGTTGTTGCTCTATAAAAGCTTATAACTATGGAGTGCAGTGGATCACAGAGAATGTGGATGGCAAAGAGAGCAATTGGGAAATTCTACCGTTGAAGCATCCAAAATCTGTTGAATACATGCAGTTGGGAAGTCTTTCTTTTTTCTTTTCTTTTTTTCAGAAGGGGACTCACTACTTGTCCCTACCACTGCTTGCCTGCTTGCCTCAGACTCTTCCTTCTGACAGGAAACGTGGGAAATGAAAAGGCAAAGTTCACAAAGAAGGGATTGACCATTGCAGTTTGCAATAATTCAAGGAAACTGCCACTGTTATACACATGACAATAATGCCCTCCATTAACCTAAAATGTTCGTTCTTTTTCTTCAATTTTTTTTCCTTTTCTTTTGTGTCATAATTCATGTTGAGTTGAGATGAATATGTATTGAATATATGCAATCACGAGAAAATCATATATTGAATAAGTTTAACATTGTGTGAACAACGTCACACAGTCTCTTCATCAAGTGGGATGGACAGTCTTTGCCCAGGATATAAAAAAAGCCCTTGTGTCTAGCTCATATGTAAAGACGCTCACCTTTAGCAAAGTCTTTGCCCAGGATATAAAAAAAGCCCTTGTGTCTGGCTTACATGTGAAGACGCTCACCTCGAGCAAAGTTAGCTCACTTTATCCCGTGAAGAGACTTAAATCCAACCACTTATGATAGGGAGTCCTAGTTCTTATTTAAGAAAGCTAAACTTATAACATTTGATTCTTGAGCCATCAACTCAACCAACTCACCTGCCCATCATCTGGTCCCTAACTAGGACTTTCTTTTGATAGGTAATAGTAAGTTTAAATTAAAAGAGGCCCGAGGGGGTGAACCCATTGACAAAAAAAAACCACTTCACAGATAAGGATCAAGGAAACCTAAAAAATCTACTAAAGAACCTATATACAAAGATAAGGTCCTTTTCACCCAACAAAAACAAAAAAAAAAAAAACAAAAGTCCCAAATTATTATCTTTAAAAGCAAAAAACTATATAATTTCTCTCTTTCCAAATACTCCACATAAGGCAAAGGGGGACCAAATTCCAAATCCAAGGAACATCCTTCTTAACCCTAAGCAGGACTTAAAATTTCATAATAATCTAAAGCATAAATTATACTACATTTTATTACTAAATGCAAAACCACTTGTTTATATCTAAGAGTGAAAAGATTAACTGAGAAAAACCCCCAAGGGTTATATCACATGCCACAAGGTTTTAATTAGATGGAATATTGGTCATTTAACCAAAGGACTAGGGACATTTGGGTAATTTTTGATATCATACCTACTTTCTCCATTAACTGTCAATTTCCAGGGTAGGATGACCGTTGGGATGTTGCATTCTTCAAATCTCCCGCGTCTATCTCCTCATCAAGCTGTTGCTTCAAGATACAGAAAGTCCAACACATATAAACGTGAAAGAGAGAGTCCTGCATATTGTATTTTTAAAGTTTCCATAACAACCAGTAGGTAAGCCATCTCCAAACTCTACACATTTCCCTTCACGCAGCTTTCTTTCTTTCTTAAATACAGATTCTGGCAATTTCAGACATTGAATTGAAAGCATTGCAAACCCAATTCACCAAAATTGAATGAGAATTGAACTCAACTCTCATCTTCAACAACAACGATATAACAGTATTGCAGAGATGAGGTTTCTCATCTCAGCTCTCTTCTTTCTTGTTCTCTTTTCTCATGCAGGTAATCTTTCACTTCTCTTGCTTCAGTTTGGATTGATTAGCATCCATTTCTTCAGTTCTCTTAACATCTTCTTTCTTCTTTAATGCTTTGCAGCTGCATTTGATCCCTTGGATCCAAATGGGAACATAACAATCAAATGGGATATAATGTCTTGGACCCCAGATGGCTATGTGGTGAGTACTGTTCCCCATATATATATATATATATATATATATATATATTGATGTTTTATCCTGACGAGGCATTTGATGGCATTCTTTTCCAGGCAGTTGTAACAATGAACAATTTCCAAATGTACCGGCACATCATGAACCCTGGCTGGACCTTAGGATGGACATGGGCTAAGAAAGAAGTGATATGGTCTATGGTGGGGGCTCAAGCCACTGAACAAGGTGACTGCTCCAAGTTCAAAGGGAATGTTCCTCATTGTTGCAAGAAGAACCCCACAGTGGTAGACTTGCTCCCTGGGATTCCTTACAACCAACAATTCTCTAATTGCTGCAAAGGTGGAGTGGTGTCATCATGGGGCCAAGATCCTGCATCCTCGGTCTCAGCCTTCCAGCTGAGTGTTGGGCTAGGCCGGTACTACCAACAAGACGGTGAAACTTCCTAAGAACTTCACTTTACTAGGTCCAGGACCAGGCTACACCTGCGGCCCTGCAAAGATTGTGCCTCCTACCATTTTTCTCACAGCTGATCGTCGCCGGAAAACTCAGTCTCTGAGTAAGCCTCATTCTCCTCCAAAGAATAGTTATTTTTCAGTAGGAAACATAAATTACAGTGCCTGACATATAATCTTCTTTTCTATGTATTGTTGTATTGTATGCAATGCAGTGACATGGAATGTGACATGCACTTATTCACAGTTTCTGGCCCGAAAACACCCTAGTTGTTGCGTCTCCTTCTCATCTTTCTACAATGAGACAATCACTCCTTGTCCTTCTTGTGCTTGTGGTTGTGAAAACAAGAACAAATGCGTCAAGTAAGCTACTATTTTCAGTACAAGAACTCATATATATCTAAGGCATATATATATATATATATATATTGAAATGGTGTAAAAACATCTTTTTAACTATCATATATCGATTGATGGTGATATAGGAGCGACTCAAAACTGCTTAGCGTAGTTGGAATAAACACTCCAAGAAAAGATAATACACCGCTAATGCAGTGCACGACCCATATGTGCCCAGTTCGGGTGCACTGGCATGTGAAAATCAACTATAAGGACTACTGGCGAGTGAAGGTCGCAATAACAAACTTTAACTACCGGATGAACTACACGCTATGGAGTCTTGTTGTTCAGCATCCAAATCTCAACAATGTAACTCAAGTTTTCAGCTTTGATTACAAGCCTCTGGTTCCCTACAAGTCCATAAGTGAGTGTCCTAAAAAATTTGAATCTTTGTATACTGTCAGGGGAAGGAAAATGATCTCACCCGGGTATAATTTGATTTGCAGATGACACAGGAATGTTCTATGGCATGAAGTTCTACAATGACCTGTTAATGGAGGCGGGACCATTCGGAAATGTTCAGTCAGAGGTGCTTCTTCAGAAGGACAAGAACACGTTCACCCTTAAGCAGGGATGGGCATTTCCACGGAAAGTCTACTTTAATGGTGATGAGTGCATGCTGCCTCCACCTGATACATACCCTTTTCTACCAAATTCTGCCCATGGAAACTTAGTTGGGTTCTCAACATTAGTCTGTTCTCTTCTTTCCCTGTTAATCATAATATGGTGATTGTTCCCCCAGAGTCTGATAGCACAGGAATTTTTTAAGCCAAGGGAAATTGGACATGGGAGAGGATTGGGAGCACAGGTACACAAATATACAATTCTTTGAAAGAACAAAAAGAGCTTGAATTACTGAAACGTAGTATGGCATGATGAGTTTGTGAATAGGACCATTAGCTGTGAATTTTCGATATTGAAGTCTCCTAAAATTCTCAATGATTAACCTATATATTATAATGTTGTAAACTAAGTACTCTTCATCTCTACCTACATTGCTGAAATAAATAAATAAAAAATATTAAAAAAGAGGATGTTGGTTTGTTTCAACACAAAGGTTTTACACTAGAAAAATATTTTTCATGTAAAAGATTTAAAATGAAAAAAAAAAATCCTTCTTTTTTGGTGTTTGATATGAAATTTGAAAAATAATTTATCAACTCTTATAAAGTAGACAATAAACACTTATAAGCACATATATAGACACGAATATAGATATTTCCTAGTGGTGTATATATATAAGTTGCTATATAGACATATATATTAATGAATATGTATGAAAATGTGTATACGAGTGTACATATAAGCACTTATACGAGTGTTGTGTGTATTTACATGTATATGCCTTAGACACGTGTACATACATGTGTGTATATGTTTATACATACATGTCTTTTGTTTGGGTATATAGTTCTTGAGTGAATATTTGAAAAATGACTTAACAGACAAAAAAATCGTTAAGTCATTTTTAAGTTTTGCAAGCTAATTTCAATTTCCCCAAAATTTGTGTGTTATTACAAGCAACCAAACACTTATAAATGCTGGAAACATCCTTCAGAATATTTTTTTTTTTATGTCAAAACGAACAGAGCGCAAGGAGACAAAGGAAAATTAGCGCAAAGAAGTATTCACTTACCAGAAGCAAATGCACTTTACGGAATGAAAATGTTAATTTAATCACACAGCAGCCATATTCTTTAATAAAGGAACTGGAGATCATACAGGTAATGATATTAGATTATTAGGAGTGAGAAAAATAAACGAAAACAATGAACAAGCGCTAACTTTCTGTGTGTTTTTATTCCCATTACAATTGTAACAATTCTTTGGATGTAAAAATTCTACACACAATAAAATTTAGTTCAATAATAAACATGCAGTACAACAGTTACAAGTAACAAAGTGGTAGTGAATTCAGCCACCCTAAACCAGAGACTGAAGTGTTTCATATGACGCGCACCCCCATGTGAATTGTCAATCATCACTGCCCCGGCACAAACTCTTAAATTGACTCCCCATTTGATCCAGCAGAAATTTACAAAGCAATGCAATTCGCAATTATACCAGTGAGAAGATTCTCAAGCATATGCAAAGAAGAATGCCAAAGATGACAACAGAGTGATCATTAGTGTAAGGAAGGATATATCTGACCGGGAACCAGCATTCGGCAAATATGGATAGGCATCAGGGGGTGGCATGACGCAATTATCACCATTGAAATAGATCCTTCGAGGAAATGCCCAACCCTTCTCAAAAGTGAAAGTTGATTTATCCTTTTGGAAAAGTAGCTCTGACTGTACATTACCTAAAGGGCCGGCCTGCGAGAGCAAATCATTGTAGAACTTAATCCCCCATAGCATGGCAGTATCATCTGTTTTTGCAGGAAAAGAGGAAAAAATGTCATATCCATTCTCAACTCTCAATGATTCAAAGAGAAATATTTGTAGAATTAAAACCTTAACTACAAGTCATTCCTTTTATATTCAACATAGTAATAGGCAATTCAGATTGATAAATTAATGTACCCTACCAAATAGATCCATTATCATGCATTATAAATGATGCAAAAGAGATACGAACAAACAAAAGCATATAGGACGGAAGATCTAACTTACTTATAGCTTGATAAGGAGCCAATGGCTTGTAGTAAAAGCTGAAAATTTCAGTCAGATTGTCAAAGTTGGGGTGTTGGACAACTAAGTTCCACTGTGAATAGTTCATCCTGTAATTGAAGTTCGTAATTGTGACCTTCACACGCCAGTATTCCTTGTAATTAAGCTTAACATGCCAGTGAACTCGGATTGGGCACATATGGCTCGTACACTGGACCAGAGGGGCGAAGCTGTTCTTGCTAGATCCTGAAACAACTGAAGCTAAATGTGGCGAGTTTGGGCTGTAAAATAGCACATGAAAAGTAAAAAATCAAATCAGAAGAAGGCTTCTTGGAAGAAAGAATCATGTTAGAACAAGAAAAAGAAAAGATAAGGAAGAAGGACAAGAGCTATGAATGAACATACTCTACGCAGCTCCCTGATTGAGTATTGTTGTTTTGACAGCCACAGGTGCATGTCGGGCAGGAAACTATAGTGTCATTGTAGAAGGACGAGAGAGAGACACAGCAAGTGGGAGTTTTCTGAGCCAGAAATTGTGAATATGTGCATGTAACATTCCATGTCACTGCAAAACAAGAGATGATTATTAGGAGAGATAAAATATCTCCAACAACATATCTTTCTTTTTTAATAGGTAAATGTAATTGTATTAAAGGCACGCCAAAGGGGGTGAACCCACATGTACAAAACAGCCACAAAATTACATCCTCAAAGAACCCAAAAGACCCTACTTGCATAGGGAAGGCCTCATTGACCCAAAAATATAATGTACTCAAAAAATAATATTTCAACAGATGCATATATGACTGCAATGGTATTTTTACTAATATTGACATGGGTAACATAAAACCCCTATATTTACTAATACTGACATGACTAACATAAACTCCTCGCAACATAGAACCAATAGCCAAAATTGGTCCTACTTACACAGGGTGCTGGGAAGGGTTTGACACAAAACCAAATGCTCAGCATTATTTTGTACAAAGTATCTGCTCTCAAAACTCAAACCCACATCCTCATGCTTCGCAGCCTGAGCATGTTATCATTGCACCAAGCAATGGCCTCTAATAGAAAACCAATCGCCGTTAAAAGAAATTTTTCCACCGTACAATTATCTAAAGAGTAGCACTATTACATCTCATTTCAGCTCGGAGCACCATAATTCAACAATGTATGATGTTCTAACTCATCAGTTTAGATTAAATTATATTATCAGCTGTGAAAAATGAATGTACAATGGTGCAAGATTGGTCCTTAAAGGCAAACGAAGCATAAATAAATGTAACCAAAGTACTCCACAGTCTTTGCCAAGTAACTTACTCATAGCTTGTGTGACTCTCCTTCCATCTTGAGAAACAAATTTAGTAGGTTTAACAATTTTTGCGGGTCCACAAGTATAACCGGGACCTGGTGCTTTCAAAGTGAAGTTCTTGGGCACTCTAACTGTTTTGTTAGTGGTTCCAGCTGCACCCACACTAATCTGGAAAGAGCTTGCAGAATTGGATGGATCTTGTGCCCATGAGTTAATAACTCCTCCCTTACAGCAATTTGCAATCTGTTGGTTGTAAGGAGTTCCCGGTAATAAATCCACAACCGTTGGATCCTTCTTACAGCAATGTGGAATGTTCCCTTTGTATTTTGAACAATCTCCTTGCTCTGTAGTCTGGCCTCCTATCATGCTCCATATGACCTCCTTCTTTGCCCATGTCCACCCTAGTGACCATCCTGGTGCTTGAATGTGACGATATTGCTGGAAGTTGAACATTGTAACAACAGCCTATCCAATTCCAAAAAATAGCTGATTAGATACTTTATGCAGGAAAGAAAAAACAAACCCATCTTTAAGTATGGTTGAAAGGATAGAACATGAAAAAAGATTTAAAAAAAATCAACCATTTTGAAAATCAAGTTATATCAAATCCTTCAAAGGATGTGCCTATCAACCTAATAAGCCATACCTCCGTTGATTTGAAGGAGAAATGATTTTCCGTAAACCCAGAAAAGTTATTAAACCAAATTATTTGAACTATAGAACCGCATTCTTCAATAGAATACAAAAAATTAATATAGTATCTTGTAAGAATTGATGCTGAAGTAAAAAAGCAAAATGCAAACTGGAAACAAGTTGGAAATCTTGATTGGAACAGTCCAGAAATTTGGTTGAAGTTGAAGGACTTCACAAGCAGCTCAAAGATAGGATTCAAGAGCCATGAATTGACTAAGATCCAGCCAAATCGTACTCCATTTGTGTGTGTGAGTGAGAGAGAGACAGGTCAATAACAGAAGATAAAGTTTGTTAATACTTACAACATAGCCATCAGGGGTCCAGCTTATAACATCCCATTTAATTGTGATATTTCCATTTGGATCAAGTGGATCATAGGCATCTGAATAAACAAACAGCAAGCAATAGTTAAAACCATTTGTTCTAGAAGATGATGAACTTGTATCCAGAGGGGGAGGGGGGATGTATATAAAGTCTATACAAGAAAGAAAGTCCCACAATTCATCATAAACAACAAAAGAAAAATAAATAAAACTGAATAACTAAGAGTTTAAACAACATATTTATCACCTTAATTGAACTTCTGTAGTGTCTAAATCACATGCATTCCATTCATATTAATCCTAGAAAACAATTGAACTAAAGTCTATCAAAATTTCCTTTTTGTTATAAATCATTAAATCATATTGACAACTCTTATAGAATAATAATGAGGGTCCTTGTAGAGCTAGAGTACATAATATTTGCAGATATTATAGATCCAGAAAATCATTTATCCAATGAAGATATCATGGAAAAAGAATTTGTTCCTTCTTCGCAAGGAAGATGAAATTCCAAGTTCCTAAACCAGAGCCAGTCCTTAAATTATCATGTTAATATCTGCCTTAATCCTTTACATTATTTCATTTGTAGGCATCTTTCTATATACAACAATTCTTGTAACTCAATCAAAACATCTTGGTGTGATCGCAAAACATTCAACAAAATTAAAAAAGGAAAAAGAAAAAAGGTCGATATCACACATTTAACAGAAAAACAGATTTATTTCTGAACCAAATCTCATCATGACAATGACCATACTTAAGAAACCCAGAAATGATAGATAGAAAGGGAGAGACCCCCCCCCCCCCCCCCCCCAAAAAAAAAAAAAAAAGGAAATCCATTATCTATGATTCTATATCTCCAATTATAGAATCCAACAGACAGTTCTTGGAAAAGTAAGATAGAGTTATTTGCAACTTTAACAGTTTAACTAGGAAAAAAATAAATAGAGTGAAAATTTCTTCTGGTCAACTGGGTACCATGCGATGAAGTAACTCTTGAAACATAAATTATACATCCAATTTAGGATTTGTTTTTTTCTTTCCATCAGAATAACACGCAAAAGCCAAACCTCTGTTTCCAGTACATGTTAAGGGCTGAATCGCTATGCAGCAAAAATAAAAATCGAATAAAATATCCAATTCTCATAAAATTTGCAATTTTCTTATAATCCATTTGTAAAAGAAACTAAAATAAGAGCTAAAACTCAAGTTTCCCACTAAATCCATTAACATAACCATCAAAAGAAACACAAACAGCAAAAATGTCCCAAATTAAAAGATTAGTAGAGGAAACCCATTTCCTCATTTTTCGATTCCAGAGACAAACTGATGAAATCTTTTAGATATTTCTCATCCATCAGTCAATTAGGTCCCAAGAAGCATTATCCACTGAAATGAGACAACTCTTTGAAAGCAGCCAAACCCCATTGACCAAAAAACCAAGAAACAACTAACAGAACTCCAGAAATTCACAAAGATTTAGACGCAGAAGGGCAAGAAGTGTGCAAACCTGTTGAATCAAAGCTCACGCAAGAAAGCAGAAGCACAAGCACAATAGTGCCAGTGGCGAATTTGGTAACAGATCTGAAGCAAAAGTCCATATCTTGATGCAGATTTCCTTGATTTCTCCTGCTTGGTTTATGCTCAAGATCTGGACCGAAAGTGTTGCGAAAAAAAAAGAGAGAAAGAAAGAGACACAGAGAGTGAGAGAGAGGAGGGCAGCCGCTATGACTGGCTTTTGCTTTCTCTCATGCCAACCCAGTTTAAGAGCCAAGTGGACCTTTCTTATTTTTTTAACAGTGGCATTTTCCACCCATAATACAGTGAGATTACATGTCCCACACGTTAATCCCACGCGACTCTGCACTAAAGTAAATTTGAAAAAATGTCGTAAAACTAACTTAAAATAGCCTAATCCAATCAAAATTTAAAAAATAAAAATCTATAATTGGGAGTATAGAAGAAGGTAGCGTTAGTCCACGACAGCTAGTATTGGTGCCACTGAATGACAGCGAAAGCATTGACTTATATTACATGAGCATTTCTTTGATCTTGCCATGAAATTTCTACGACATAATTAGCCTATATGATATACATATAATTTTTGCGATACGTATGAATGCATAAATGAAAGGGTTTATATGTGATTAACTTTAATTTTATTATTTTTTCTTATAATGAGTAGGTAAGTTTATGTCTAATCAAGGGCAGAGTTGAAAAAAAAAAAATTAATATACAGAATTTGATATAAAAATTTGAATTACGTAACATTACTCATTCTAAATTACAGATAATGATAGTTTTGATTGTAAAATGATTGCATTAGTCTTAAGGGCTCGTTTGACGGATCATGATATAACATATCCTTAATTTGTATTTTGTTTTTTAATTTTATTTATAGTGTGATATGGTATTATGTAAAACTTTTTGGATATACAAACGAATTAAATATTTAATATATATTATTCAAATAATAATTACTTTAACTACTAATAATACTATTACTACCCGAAGTTTCTGTAATTTTAAGATGAAACTGTATCTGATTATTGTTAGTAATTGTCATACTTAGTTTATTATTGGAAAAACTTGAATAAATATTTATATTATTCATTTGAACTCGTCTAGTTATACGTTATTTTTTGTTTCTTGTTTGAAGTTTTGAGTCTTGGAACCATTAATGAAATGAATGAAACTAAAATCATACAATAAATTTGGACTCATATTTTATATAATAATTTATTTCCATATTTTAAAAGTAATATACATAAATAAAATTTCCAAAAGAAATAAAGAGATTTTTACAAAGTGTGGTACTTTAAAGTTAGTTAAAAATGATTGTGAAATATATAAATTATAAATATTAATTCATCAAATAATTCAATCAAGAGAGTTTTGAGATATTTTTCAAAGATTACTGATTCGATTTTTAAATAATCAGAGACAATTCCGCATATAACTAAAAAAATATGTAAAAATATTTCAAAAATTAAAACAATTTATGTAAATATGTAGTTTTGCTCTGTTATAAAAAAAATTTAAAAAAAAAAGAGTACTAAATGTGCCAAAAGAAAACAAATTTAAATGGATTTTTGTGAATATGGCTTATGCTGTGGGCCTTGTTTTGAACATTTTATTAAATTATGCATTGCTAGTGTCGGTGCACGTATACACACATATATACATGTGTGTGTATCACACAATTTTATGGTAGCCTCCTGTTTGTTTCTCATCAAGGGGCCCACATTTCTTTTCATTAATTTAATGGGGGGTTGGCTTTAGGGAAGTGTTTGTTTTGAATGGACGATGAAGACGAGTGTTAAAGAAAATGATGTTTTAAAATGAGTATTTTGAAAAAATTTTAAAACATTTGTTTTGATTTTAAAAATATTTAAATAAGTATTTAAAAAATGTAAACAAATATTTATTTATTTTAAAATTTTATTAAAACGTAAAAATTATTAAATAAATAATAAAATTATCTTTCCAAAAACAACTAAAAATTTGTGTTTGATATTCAAATTCACACCATCTTCTTAAATGCTTCTCTGACACATCGTCCTGTTAAATGCATGACAGGCAAAGACTGGAATTTAAAGAAGTCTTTTATAGGCATATAAAAGAAATTTGAAAGAAAAGTCTTAAATTTATGAATTATTTTATAAAAATTAGTAATAAAAAAAATTATATTTTCAAAATTTTGGAAAACCATGATGCTTTAACGATCAACCACTGCATATTATTGGTTCCAAACTTGAAGCCATTATTCAGCTGCTGTTTGTCTTTTTTTGTTTATTTATTTATTTTTTAATTAATGGAACCCATTTAATTATTTCAATTATTAAAAGTACTAAATAATTATTATAAAATGACTTCACCTAATGCCTAATGCCTCTAGTTTTTTTTTGGGGGGGGGGGGGGACAGCGCAAATCCAGCTCATTTGGAAACAGGGACACGTTTGTCCACATATACCAAAACCGTGTTTCATAGTCTACGTGGCAGTGAACGACTGGCTACGAGATATTTAACTGGTCTACAATGTTTTGGTCTCTTCCAGAAGGTTCCTCCAAGAAAAAAATAAAATAGAATAAAATAAAAATTAAATTGAAAGTGTTACCACGATTGTGTGTTTAAGGTGAATTTTTCATTTTTAATCCGCCAAATGAGAATGGAGTATTCACTTGAGATACATATAAATTTTATAAAATATTTAAATTTTAAATAAGACGTTGAATATATACATGCACAGCAGTAATTAGTGAAATAATTACAAAAATAATTATAAATAGAATCTTTTATAAAAAGAATGGTCAACAAATATTGAGATGAAATGGTTAAATTTTTTTTTTAATCAGAGTTTAGGTTTTATATCACGTACACAAATATTTAGAATAGTTCTTTCTTCTTTCACTTATGTACTAAAAAAAATTTATAACAAAAATAATTAAATATAATTTATAATCTAAAAATTTTTGGATCGCAATTTCCTTGACACCTTGTCACAAACTAGGTTCCTTCACATTATATATATATATATATATATATGTGTGTATGTGTGTGTGTGATGTATACATATGAGATGATACTAAGAGAAAATATATATATATATATATATATATATTTTCTCTTAGTATCATCTCATATGTATACATCATATTAAGAATATAACGCACACACAAAAAATACAAAGATTTACGTAATTCACCACAGAATATAATTACATTCACGTTTGCTGCAGTTTTACTATAATTTGAAAGAGCTGCAAGTTACAATGAGATGCGATTTCTCAACTATAAATACATAAAATTAGAGTAATAGAAAAATAATGTAAAATATAAAAAATATCCTAAAAAAAAATTCACCTCGGGACCGCGTCCCCAAACCTCCCTTGGGCACAAAGACGCTCACCCCCCTACAACCCCCCACTCAACTTATCGCGAAATTATATGTGCGAAAGTGGAGCTAATATTCACAATTTGTCAGGATTTAAACTGTTCAATACATCATATATCTATTAATTAATTAAATAATAAATAATGTGACATGTATATACTTATATCTTACATATGTTATTAAATAATATATAATGTCAACATGTAACTAAGAGTATTTTAGTAAAAAATCTTATGATGAACAACTTCATTTTGGGGGAGAATTTTGGTAGTGGTCATGGTGGAAATTCATGATTCCTGCTACCACCAGCTGCAAAATCTCCCACAAATTGTCTTAGGACCAATGAAAATGATGATTGACTTGAGTAAGTAAAAAAGTGAACAAAGATTAGAAGATAAATGGTGATGAATGACTTTGTTTAGAATAAAGTGTTTACAATTGCTTTTTTAAAGCACAAGTATACACATTACGTTTATATATATATATATATTTTCTTTTTCTCTTACTATCATCTCAGATGTATACATCATATTAAGAATATAACACACACACACACAAAATAAAAAGATTTATGTGATTCATCACAGAATATAATTACATTCACGTTTGTTGCAGTTTTACCATGATTTGAAAGAGTTACAAGTTACAATAAGATACGGTTTCTCAACTATAAATACATAAAATTAGGGTAACAAGAAAATAATATAAAATATAAAAAATACTGTAAAAAAAATTATTATTTTAGTTTATTATTGAATAATATTTGTTTTATATGTTTTTTTATTTAGTATATAAATTTTTTAAACAATTTTTTTAAATAATATATAACCAAATACATTTTAAAGACAAAAAGAACATTATAATTTTAAGAATCATTTGTGAAAAATGTTATCTAAATACTTTATCATCAATTTTAATATTACAATTATTTTTAAAAACATCTATTTAAATACTAACTTGTTAAGTATTCATTATTTATGTTGTTAGCATGAGTTCAATTTTACTGTCAATCATTGCATAAAAAAGAGAAAAATGATAAATTACATTTACTTCTCTTAAAATTTTTAATAATTACACTGATCTTTTTTTAGTGAAGTTATACTGATTTTTCATACTTTTTTTAGACAAACTATAATTATTCTTTTTAGTTAATTTTTTTTATTCCAAATAACAAAATTGCCATTTCTTGTTTTTTCTTTTTGTATTTTTTTTAATTTTGATCAATTTTTTCAAAATTTTTTTAAAGAATTTTTTTCTATAAAAATAAATTTAAGATAAATACCTTATTTTTATTTTATATAAAAATAAACTTAAGATTTTAATTAATATTTATTTGAAAATAAAAAAATGTAAGAAAAATAAATATCCAAGAAAAGTTTATGTTAAAATTAATTGAAAAGATGTAATCTTAGTTTGATAGAAAAAATTAAGTATATAAATGTAATTTTAAAAATTTCGTAAAAAGTTTGTGTAATTTGTTAGAAAATAAAAATATTATAAGAGATTAGTATAATTATTAAAAAAAATTAAAAACAAAAAAAACAAATTACACTGACCTCTTCTGAGATTTCTGATAATTACAGAAACCTTCTTCATAGTTTTTGAAATAACATTGCCCCCTTCTGGTTTCAATGTTGATAACAAATTCTCCTACCGTCAATGACCGTTAGTTAATCTAACAGAATTTGATGATGTAAGCAATTTTTTTATCTAAATACTAATTTTACCCTTGAAAAGTATGAAAAGACAATATTATTCCCAAAGATTATTATAAAATTACAATATTGACATTCCAGAGGGTTTTTTCTCACTTAAAGGTTTTCTCTTCTCTCTAACGCTCGAGGGATGGCCACTGTATCAAGCTCTGAGATTGCTTCATCAAATGCTTACTTTGCAAGGTGGCAGGCTCTGGAAAGAGCAGTTTCCATGTTAACTGGGATATAAAAGACTGAAAAATTCAAAGCTAAACCCAATCGGATCCTCTTCATATTACCTAGAAAGAAGGGTGATATGGGCCCAATCAGGTCTAGAGCACAAGTGTGGAACGGCCATAGGGTACGCCACGCTAGAAGGACGGCCACCACCACCACTGCTATTCTTTCAGTGAAGCGACAGCCACCACGACGTCACTACCCTTCCTTCCACCCAACACCGACGTCACTACCACCACCGACGTCCACCACTGATCCTCCTTCCCTACAGGACTGGTGCTAGGTGGGTCTGTGATACGTCATAAAAAGTTCTACCTAATCAAACGGTCTAAACACGTACCGAAAAGTTAGTTCTATTCGCATTTTAAAACGGAAAGGGTATACCGATGTGTACCTCGGTATACCGACCTCGGAACAATGGAATAAAGAAGCGACAAAAAAGAATGACGAAAGTCTCATGATTACATTGCTATAGCCTGACAGGCGGTGAGCCCTAGCCCTGCAAAAAAGAGATACAGGTTTGGAGACTATTTCTACAGGTACACGTGTAAAGGGAGCCGTGAAGTTGGAAAGTTAATGTGAAAGTGATATCCACCGCTTGTCAAACAAATTAAATGCTTCTCCATACTATAAATACCACAAAGGAGGTATGTAGAAGAGTATCTGCATCTGAATAAAATTATTAAAGGTTCAATCTTTGATAACAGAAAAAAGAAACTCATTTAACCATCGGAGAGGTTACCACCGGAACCTTTCCCGGTGGCTTTTTATATATCAGCTCTTTTCAGGTACACAGCGACGGACAAATTCATGACGAGCCAAAAATAGCTGCATCAACTTGGCGCCGTCTGTGGGAAAGTTCATCATTCTTCTTTATATCATTTTTTCGTTTACAGTGTTTTGGTAGTCATGGCTTCCAACCGTCGCTCTGCACCAATATCAACTCAACCATTGGTTCAGGATGAGGAAGTTGCAACCTCCGATCCTGTACAGCAACAACTTGATCAAAGTCGAGCTCAGATGCAGAAACAATCTGATCAAACTCAAGCTCAGCTCTTAACCATATCCCAAGTCTTGGCTTCTTTAACTCAAAATCCATCGGTTCTCCCTCACTCGGGAGTTCCTGAAAGTGGACATCCAATATTATATCCCCTTGGAAGAAGGCGATATGAAGAAGGCGGTCCTAGCACTCGTCCCTTTTCTCCCCCAGGTGTACCTCTAGCTCGAGATGACATTCCAGGGGGCATGCCCAATGTGCAACCGAATATCATTACTTATAGCAGGGGCCGTGTTGTTAGCCCCGCGAATTCCGGAGCTAATTTGGTACAATCCGGACCGCCACTTCAACTGGCACCTGCTTCCTTTCAAAGACAATCCGAACATGCTATTCCTAGTCAAAATAACCCTCAACCCACTGGACCTGAGGTCGGTATTCCAAGATTTCAGCACTCTGTTCCGTCCAGAGTACCGATGAGATCGAAAGAAGTGGCGGATTCCATGGGACAAGCAGCGTCTATTCGAGAGGGAAATCAACCTCCTCAACAGGATGAGATAGCAAAGCTTCTCGGTAGGTTTACTACCCCTTTTACGACAGCTATTTTGGCCAAGGAACCTCCTCGCAAATTCATTGTTCCAAAGTTCACCCCTTATGAAGGATTAGATGATCCTGGTGATCATCTGTCTAATTATCAACAGACGATGGCCTTTCATGGCACCACCGACGCATTTCTATGCCGAACATTCGTCACAAGTCTTAAAGATGCAGCCCTTCGATGGTTCCACAACCTCCCTCCCAATTCAGTCCCCAATTTCTATGAGCTCAGTAGGCGTTTCCTCGACCGCTTTTTAACTAGCCGGAGACTCAGAAAGGGGCCAGAATTTCTATTATCCATCAAGCAACGAAAGGGAGAATCACTCAGGGATTATATTGCTCGATTTAATGCCGAGCTGACTGAGATCACCGACTGCGGTGCAGCCTTTTTGGTGGCCGCCTTACATGCAGGACTTTGGCCAGGACGTTTTCACGACTCCCTGACAAAGAACCCTCCTATAGACATGGCATCACTTATGGAACGGGCGAGGAAGCATATTAACCTGGAGGACACCAGGACATCCCTTCGCCTTTCCAAAGAACAAGCACAAATGGATGGTAAGTCCCAAACACAGAGTGCTGGCAATACCAATAAAAGACAAAGGAGTCCCAATACAAAAACAACATCGAGGTCAAAACCAGCCTACCTCGGGATGATTCAGATCATATGCACCTCTGAATGTGCCACTCCCTCCCTTGACTGCTTCTATTTCCCAGATCTATCACCAGGTCAAGGCACATGAAAATTTCAAGCATCCAGAACCATTATATAGTGATCCGGACCACCGAGATCGTAGTAAGTACTGTGAGTTCCACCGAGATCACGGACATACTACAGAATTTTGTCGACATCTTCAATAAGAAATTGATCAATTAATTCGGAGGGGACGACTGAAAGAGTTCGTTCAACGAGAGGGTGGACCAAATACTCAAACTCAGAAACCCCAACAACCTCGGCAGGACCCTAGGCCTCAGCCACAATGACAAGATCAGGGGTCCACTCCTGGGACAAGTCAAAGCCAACCACCCCAAACAAATAATCACGTTATCCTCGTCCTCCATGCTACTAATTCCATTTCTGGCATCTCAAATCGGGCAAGGAAACGCTATGCTCGAGAAGCAAAGGTAGCACCAAACCCAATTCAAGTCATGACTCTTGAGAAGAGGGTGAAACCCTCACCACAAATCCAGTTCTCCGAGCTGGACCTGGCTGGCATACACTGTCCACATACCGATGCGCTTGTCATCACTCTTCGAGTCGTAAATTTTGACATTTCTAGAGTATTGGTGGACACGGGGAGCTCCGCTAATATTTTATTTTATGAGCCTTTCCAGAAGATGAAGCTCAATGTGTCTGACCTCAAAGGCACCACGGCAGTGATGTCTGGTTTTGATGGACACCTAAGTTCTCCTATGGGCAGTATTGACTTCCCAACAACTATCGGAGTCGGCGAAGAACAAGGAACCGTGATAGCTGAATATGTAATTGTGGATTGCCGATCTCCATACAACGTAATCATGGGAAGACCATAGCTCCATCAAATGGGGGCCGTCACATCCACCCTTCATCAATGCCTCAAATACGTACAGAACGATCAAGTCTCTACTATTCAAGGTTCCCAATCGTCATCTCGGGAATGCCACGTTGTCGCACTCAAAGGTAAAACCCAGCAATAGCAATTACAGGCACCTCGGAAACTCATTGTTTCCGATCTCTTTGACCAACGTGAGAGTATGGAATGTCCTACTGAAATTGATAAACCTTTGAGCCCGCGCGGTGTAGATAGCATGGCTGCGCCAGTCCAAGAACCACTTAAGATCTCGGTGGGTTTGGAGGAAGAAAAGCATTATTTACAGGTTGGTGCCGATCTGTCTCCACCAGAACAGAAAGTGATAATAGAGTTTCTGAAAACTCAGTTATCAACCTTTGCATGGGAAACTAAAGACATAGAAGGTATTGATCCGTCATGTATTTGCCACAAGCTCACGACAAATCCTGATTGCCACCCCGTGCGGCAAAAGAGACGAGCATTTGCTCTAGAGAGATATAAGATTATCAATGACGAAGTTCAGAGGTTACTGGCTGCAAAGTTAATCAGGGAGGTTTTTTACCCAGAATGGCTTGCTAACACCGTCCTGGTTAAAAAGAAAAATGGGAAATGGCGAGTCTGTGTTGATTACACAGATCTTAACAAAGCTTGCCCAAAAGATAGCTTCTCTATCCCAAGAATTGATCAACTCGTTGACGCAACTGCTGGTTATGAGTTGATGAGCTTCATGGATGCATACTCCGGATACAACCAGATTCAAATGTATTCTCCCGACCAAGAAAAAACCTCCTTCATCTCTGAACGAGGTTTGTACTGTTACAAAGTGATGCCTTTCGGCCTCAAAAATGCCGGAGCAACATATTAACGCTTGGTCAATAAAATGTTTGCACCTCTGATCGGCGACACGATGGAGGTTTACATCGATGACATGCTAGTCAAGAGTCAGCAGAAGGAGGACCACGTTGAACATTTGAAAAAGACATTCGACATTCTGAACAGGCACAAGATGAAGTTGAACCCATCCAAATGTACCTTTGGGGTCAGTTGTGGGAAGTTTTTGGGCTTTCTTGTCTCACAGCGAGGCATCGAAGTTGATCCATCCCAGATTAAAGCTTTGGCAGAACTCGAACCTCCGAGGTCCCGGAAGGAGATACAGACCTTAAATGGCCGGATTGCGGCGTTGAATCGCTTCATATCAAGGTCCACAGACCGCTGCCTTCCGTTCTTTAAAGCTTTGCGGGAGAATAAGGTCTTGGAATGGACCTCTGAATGCGACAAAGCTTTTATGGAACTAAAAAAGTATATGGCATCTCCAGAGCTATTATCCAAACCAAGGAAAGGAGAAAAGCTTCTCTTATATCTTGCGGTATCTGAGAATGTAGTAAGCTCTGCGCTACTTCGAGAGGAGAAAGGGATTCAAAAACCCATATTCTACGTAAGTAAAGCACTTCTGGGATTAGAAAAACGATATCCTGAGGTAGAGAAGTTAGCCTTTGCACTAATTATATCCGCTAGAAAACTCAGGCCTTATTTTCAATCCCATTCAATTATAGTTCCAACGTCATACCCCTTAAAAGCCATATTACAAAAACCTGAAACTTTAGGTTGTCTTGTGAAATGGTCGATAGAACTGGGAGAATTCGACATAGTATACACACCTCGAACTGCCATTAAAGCTCAGGCTTTGGCAGACTTTATTGTCAAATTCACCCTAGCGCTGAAACAGAAATTAGATACTAACCCAACTATGGCCATATGGCAACTATATGTGGATGGTTCTTCAACTGATAAAGGTTCCGGAGTTGGTATTATCCTCAGATCTCCTGATGGTATTACCACAGAAAAGGCGGTTACCTTGGGTTTCAGAGCTTCAAATAATGAAGCCGAGTACGAAGCATTAATCCTTGGCATGCAACTAGCCATAGAACATGAGGCTCGCGACCTTGAAGCCTTTTCTGATTCACAATTAGTAGTGGGCCAAGTTCTCGGAGAATTTGCCATGAAAGACGAAAGAATGATCAAATATGCTGAAATGGTAAACTCTCTAACACAATCATTTGTCACTTTCTGTATTCACAAAATAGAGAGAAGACAGAACACGAGAGCGGATGCCTTAGCAAATATGGCCTCTCACCTCGGTACCAAAGGGGATTCAGAATTATCTATCTCCTCCTGAGATCGCCCCAGTGTTGATGAGGTTCAAAATATTTACATCTCGGAACAGTGTCAGGACTAGAGGGCTCCTATCTTCAGAGATTTGAAAGAAGGGCAACTGCCGGACGATAGAAATCAAGTGCGAAAACTACGAATCAGATCAGCTCGGTACCTAATTTTAAATGGGTAACTCTACCGTAGATCGTACACCCAACCCCTATTGAGGTGCCTATCCCCAAAAGAATCGGAGTATGTACTAGCCGAGATCCATGAAGGGATATGCGGCAATCATAATGGTGGCAGGACCATCTCACATCGAGCATTAACCCATGGTTATTACTGGCCTGGTATGCTCAATCAAGCCAGAGAATACGTGAAGAAATGTGACAAATGTCAGCGTTTCGCTTCATATCAACATCTACCACAACAGGAGCTTACGCCCATTGCAAGTCCCTGGCCTTTTGCCCAATGGGGCATGGATATCGTAGGACCTTTGCCAAAGGCCCCTCAAAACAGGAAATATTTGCTAATCGCTATTGATTATTTCTCCAAATGGGCAGAAGCGGAACCATTGACTCACATTACCGAGGTAAATGTAAAGAATTTTACATGAAAAAATATCGTTTGCAGATTTGGAGTACCACGAATTATCATATCGGACAACGGTACCCAGTTTACAGGAAAACTATTTAGAAAATTCTGTGATGATCTCTATATCAGTCATCATTTTTCCTCACCAGGACATCCACAGGCAAACGGGCAGGCCGAGGTGACTAATCGAACAATATTAAGTGGCATCAAAAAGAGGTTAGAACGAGCGAAAGGAAAATGGGTAGAAGAGCTCCCCGGTGTGCTTTGGGCCTACCGAACAGCAAGGAGAATCGCCACTCAGGAAACACCATTCTCGCTCACGTATGGTTCCAAGGCAATTATATCTATAGAAATCGGTATGCCCACGTTGAGAATGGAAGCCTTCAATCAGGAAGCTAATCATCTTCAGTTAACCGAGAACCTCGACTTACTAGAAGGAAAAAGAGAACATGCTGCAATCAGAATGGAAGAGTGTCGTCGGAGGATGGCCAAAAGTTTTAATCAGAAGGTAAAAGTTAAAACATTCGAATTAGGTGATTTGGTTCTGCGAAGGATCTTCCCTAATACCAAGGAACCTACAATGGGAAAGCTATCCCCAAACTGGGAAGGACCTTACAAAGTTGTGAAGAGTAGTAGGCCTACGACTTATTGGTTGGAAGATATGACGGAAAAACTGATTCCCAAACCATGGAACATTGAGCATCTAAGAAAATACTATTAATAAATATTTCCTATTTTTCAGGTGATATATCTTATCAACACAAGATGTCTACCGACTTTGTCTATCTCAATGGCCCCTACAGGTGCGAATGTTGCGGGAATGATCCCAAGTCGATGCTCAGGTTTATGAACCTGATCCATCTCAATGGCCCCTACAAGCATAAGTGCTGTAGGTATGGCTCCAAGTAAAGATACTGGTCTACAGACCTGATCTCAAACATATAAAAGCCTTTACTAGCATAAGTGCTGTAGGTATGGCTCCAAGTGAAGATACTAGTCTACAGACCTGAGCTCAAAAAATATAAAAGCCCTTACTAGCATAAATGCTGTAGGTATGGCTCCAAGTGAAGATGCTGATCTACAGACCTGATCTCAAAATCACAAACCTCTTACCGACCTGGTCGACCTCAAATGAAACCAGGTTAGATTAAGCTACTTATTATAGTGGAGACCTGTTTGTTATATCTTGGTTTAATAAATCTTTGATTTATATCCAAACACAATCCAAACAGTCATATTCTTCTTTACTTATTAAAATACTTCACTTCGGCACGGATAACAAAAGCATTCAAAGCATAAATAAAGAAAGGGTTTAGACATTAAACAATAGTCTTTGATACAACTAAAAACAAAAACACTACTGTTTTGGAAGCACCAAGGATAAGGGCACTACGCCTTCCACCACTTTATCTTGAGTTCGTAAATCTGGGGACGTAGGTCGGGATTCATTGATCTCTACTTCATCTAATCTGGAGATATCCAGGCTTGGATACAAACGTTGAATCCGTTTTAAGCAAAGGTGGTAACCAGCATCGGAAAGCTCTTTTCCCATAGACCTTAAGATTTCCATCATGCTTGCTTTGGTGGCTTCCTTCGTGGCCACTTTGACTTCTTCTATCCTTTTCTTCTCGGATGCTTCTGCTTCCTTTAACTTACCCTGTAATTCAGTTAAACTATTGTTCAGTTTGGTTCTCTGAATTATCAGGGACTCTGTGCCTTGCTTCGCCAAGATGAGTTCCTTCTTTAGCTCTTCACAGTTTGCTTCAGACGATTTTATTTTAGCTCGGGATATCTCGAGCTCAGAATGAGCATTCTTCAAAGACGTTTGGGCAGTGTTGAGGTCTAATTGAGCAGTCGAGAGTACCGCTTTAGTGGCCTTCAGCTCTGACTGAGTTGTCGTCAGCTCGGATTGAGCTCTTTTCAGTTCTTCTTTCAGGCCACCGAGCTGCTGGAGTTGATCATCACGATCCATTAAGATACCCGTTGCCCGAAGACCCTACCAACATAAGGAAGAAGATTAGAAATAATTTACACAAAAAAAAAAAAAAACACTTACCCTGGTATAACCCAACATAAGATCGCCTAAAATGCGTCTTGTGCTTTGGCCAGGAAACCCAGGTGGGAGCGCCGCCTTTAACGCCAACTTCATTGCCTCTGTTCCCGAAGAGGCCTCCGACGGATGCACAGGAATCACGTTGGCACCATCTGACCTGGCCGGCTGCTGAATAGGGGCCTTGTCCCTCGCCTCTCCCGTCTCGGTAGGTTGCGGAACCTCAGTAGAGGCTGGGACCTTTTCAGTCCCTAACGGCTCGGTTGTCGGCCTGACGTCGGCATCCCTATCTTCGGTAGGTCGGGGTACCTCCTCAGGAGTCGAAGCCGAAGGACGGGAAGCCTCCCGCTTAGCTCGAGATATCAGTCTCCTCTTCTTTTTAACCGGCGGAGCTACAGGGGCAACAGAAGGATCCCCGGCCTTTGTCTTGCTGGAAGGAGGGGCACAAGCCGATAGAATGTTCCTTTTGATTGCTGCAGCCTCCTCCTTAGTCAAATCAGCAACCATCAGATTCTTTGGGGAAAGGATTAGATAATGCGGTCGAAGGACTGGTTTTAGCAGAAGTCGGTATCGATCTTTAATCTCAGGAGTGAAATCAGCCTTCTTCCACTTCCTTCTATCTGCAAAACAACATATCAGACAAATCATTAGTTAAATCATTTATATAGAAAAATATTAAATTCACAACCTCTGAATACTCACCCTTTGGGCCGGAATGCCGAGGAAAAAGACTCATTTGGCCTTCGTAATCTTCTCGCTCCCAACCTCCTCCAACGAAGAAATACCATTTTTTCCAAGTTTTGTTGGAGGAAGGCACCGATGTCAGGGGTCTAAACCTCTGATCGAAGCAAGTATAATATAAGTCCTCTACAGTCAGGTGTTTTAGTTCCATCTGACTACGAATTAGGTCCAAATCAACATGGACCTTATTTAGGTGACCTAAGACTATAAAGGCTAACAGCTGCCTCCAGCTGTTTACATTAAGTTCGGCAGGGCAGATGTTATACCATACAAAAAATTCTATAAGAAGAGGGTGGAAAGGGAAACGAACACCCATCTCGAACCATTCGAGATAAGAACAGATTTTCCCCCTTTTTATATCGAAAGGGCGATCTGTAGGTTTTGGGATCCTACAGGTCACATTTTTTAAGAATTTAAATTGTTTCATAATCGCTTTTAACATTCCTTTCGTCATGGAACTCGCTCCCTCTTCTCTAGTAGATACACTAACCTCTCCGTCACTAGAATCTACAATATCTATAGAAGAGGGGGAAGACACAGCAGTAAAAGTTTGGGAAGGACCCTCCTCACCGACGATCTCAGGTTCGACTCTAACCTCCTCTATGATTGGGTTAGACATGATCGACGGATAGAAAAAGAGAAAAGAAAAAAGAATCGAGAAGAAGTAGAATAAAAAGGAAAAAGGAAAAGAAGAAGAACAGAAATTACCAGGTCAAGAAGGGAAACGCTTTCTAGAACGGAGAGAAGCACAGGCTTGCCGAAAATCACACTAGCCTCTCAGAACCCCACTCCAACTGTTTGAGATTATTTGAAAAATACAAAACGGATCCAAAACAATCATCCCCACTATTTATAAAAAATTTGTCATTAATATTTCACGCCAAAAAATGCAAACATCCGTTCAAATCTCGAAACAAACCCATTAAAAATGACGGCTATGTTATTAATTATTCCAATTACCAAAGCCGCAATACGCGTGGTAATTATACATGACGGCTAAACACCCCTCGAAATATGGTTTAAAAACGGCTACAGACGTCATCCCTCAGAAAAACCCTAAACTAGAGTTCTGTACATATTTACAGAACTAAGGCTTCAGGAGGGAGTAACTGATACGTCATAAAAGTTCTACATAATCAAACGGTCTAAACACGTACCGAAAAGTTAGTTCTATTCACATTTTAAAACGGAAAGGGTATACCGATGTGTACCTCGGTATACTGACCTCGGAACAATGGAATAAAGAAGCGACAAAAAAGAATGATGAAAGTCTCATGATTACATTGCTATAACCTGACAGGCGGTGAGCCCTAGCCCTGCAAAAAGGAGATACAGGTTTGGAGACCATATCTACAGGTACACGTGTAAAGGGAGCCGTGAAGTTGGAAAGTTAATGTGAAAGTGATATCCACCGCTTGTCAGACAAATTAAATGCTTCTCCATACTATAAATACCACAAAGGAGGTATGTAAAAGAGTATCTGCATCTGAATAAAATTATTAAAGGTTCAATCTTTGATAACAGAAAAAAGAAACTCATTTAACCATCGGAGTGGTTACCACCGGAACCTTTCTCGGTGGCTTTTTATATATCAGCTCTTTTCAGGTACACAGCGACGGACAAATTCATGACGAGCCAAAAATAGATGCATCAGTCTGCAAATTTCAAGGCCACGAACACCACTGATCCTCTTTCCTTGCTAGTTGGAAGCTCCTGTAATGTCAACAGCAGCAGGTCATTGCCCCTTTTCTGGCTTCCTTGCTTGGTTCCTTTCCTTGCCTGGCTGTTAGAGTTGACTAATGGCTTTCGCTATCCGTTTCGGAGAGCGTGAAATGAACTGAAATCCTGATCCGATCAAAGCGGATTCCAGAATCGAAACCTTCCTCAAGCAATTGCCTCTTCATCTTTCTTTCCCCACGCCTTCTGCCTTTGCTGTTCTTGTCTCTCAAAAAGGGGAGTCCACTTCCCGATTCGAGTCTGAAAGGTCTGCAGCGCCTGATCCAACTTAGAGCAATGGGTCGAATCTTGAAGAGGAAGCCTTGGTTGCCACTTATGCAGAACATGGGGGTCCGGAAGAAGTTTGTGTAGAGAGAAAAGAAAGATGAAGGGAGAGAATTTGAGAGATGTGGGTCTGATAGAGTTTGAGATATGCAGGGAAAGAATTTGAGAGATGTGTGTCTGAAAGAATTTGAGGTGTGCAGGAAAAGAATTTGAGGGATGTAGAGAGAGACGAAAGAGTAAAGGTGAGAGCTGGATAATGATGTTTAATAACATGAGTAATATAGTAATTTTATATTTTCTATCACGATCTTTTAATCGATAAAACTGATAGAAGAACACTGTTATTTAAAACTAAAAATTTAAAAAAAAAAAAATAAGTGTAATTTACCCAACAAGATGTTAACAGTCAACAAAGGATTCGATCGTTGCTGCTTGCTACAGCAAAAATTTGAAATTTGGTTGGCTAGGGGCTGGTCTTGGACCCACTAACAAGAAACCGAAACGTTTCGAAAATATTCCGTTCTGGAAATAAACTCCTCTGCTTTTCACTTTGATGCTACTTCTAGGCTCGATGGCTACCCGTCCAACACTAAACGACCAAGCTGTACTAAAGTCTAAATTTAAATAAAACGATGGAAGCACCCCTCATATGGCTTAACATGATTGAATACACAGTATTGGAAGAAACGTCCTCCCGCAGAGGATTCTGCAGCCAACGTTGACTTGACCGGAAGCAAATTCCATGGCGTGCCGAGCAAGCGCGTATGAGAAGCGCAGTGGAGACGTAAGAGGAAGGACAAAATGGGAAAAAGGGAAATGAAATCAGGACTTCTGAAAGGAATGCATTTTATGCTGGCGGTTGTTTTGGTTTGCTCCAAGAAACCTGTAATGTTCATACTACTGAAGTCTTGTGAAACTTGTGGGATTTGTTAGGGTTTCTGAGAGATTTGTTAATAAGTTTGGATTGCGGTTCGGCATAACTCGTCAATGGATGTTTCTCCTTCTCAAACTCAGTCGTTCGGCCAAACAGAGATTGACTGGGCCAAGTACGTCTTCTCTTCATTATATATATATATGTATATATATTGATTCATTTCCTTGTTCAATATATTCTTGCTTCGTCAATTATTTATTATCGCGAGTTTTATCGCCTCATTATATATCCTCTTTACTTAATAATTTATGTCCTCATTTCAATGGTTTTATCTGTTCATACATACATACCTACCATATCTATCTATAGATATATATTATTAGAAGTGACAACATTTTCTTCTTGAAAGAAGTGTTGGCGACAAAAAAAAAAAAAGTAAATTCATACAATTTATAATAGATTGCATTTGGTTTTTGAACTCAGACGGGAAATCATCACTTTTGCCAGAATGTGATTTGTTCATCCGAGTCTTTTAGTTTGCATTTCAATTGATATATCTGCAAATCTGCCAGCATCTTCCTCTTTCTTTTTTCTCAAAAAAGAGACATGAAAGGCCATTTCATTGGATTATAAGTTCGACATTCAGTTAGGTGAGGTTTGAGTCTCACAAGTCTCACCCAAATTACATTGCATGAAAAGGTCAACAGGAAAAACCCACTAACTGAATGGGGCAATTAGAAACCATGTCATTTCAAGATGGCTTAAAATTGTTTACATATCATCACTGCGAATCCATACACTTTTACCGATCAAAAAAAATAAAAATAAAAAATCAATTAGTTTCCTTTTTTTTAAATGATACATATAAGTTTTGAGATTTTAGTTGTGATGATGGCCGTACATTAGCAAAGGGACTTTTCGTTGTAGTTAATTGAAATCTAATTCATAAGACAGAGAATTGCTTGAAGGACCAACTGCAGCAATTCTTCTGTATAACCAAGATATAGTGAGTTTGACAGAAGTTATGGCTTGTGCTCTACTTAACGCCCCCCCCCCCCCCCCCCCCCCCAAAAAAAAAAAAAAAAAAAAAAAGAAAAAAAGAAAAAGAAAAGATGGAAGTTGTGGAGTATCCAACCTTTCACAATATCTGCTTTGCTCAAATTTTTTAGTTTGCAATTTGTTTCCTTATATACAGCCTATGAGTATGAGTAGTTTATTACTCTGATACAGCAAAGGCTATTAACACATTCAATCTGTGGGATATGAGAATTATTCACTAGTACAAGAATTATTACTTTTGTGGTACTTTCTGTACTCGAGGAATATAGATGGAGAGTCTACAACTCAACTCAACTCTACAAAGCCTTTATTCCAACTATTTGGGATCGGTTACATGAATCTTGTCTCGCCATTCTACTCTATTTTCGACCATTCATGCAGTAAAGTTGTGATAAAGGCTTTGTTGAGTTGAATTAAGCAAAGTAGAGCAATTCTGAACAGTGCAAGAGTTGTGAACTTGTGATCAAGTTAGTGAGCTGAAGTATGGAGTAAGGACAGAAGATAAGGCTGAAAGGTCATTCTGACGCGACAGTAGTGACAATACACGAGGCAGCAGATCCAACAGTGGAGATGGACAAAGGATCACTAGATTACTAGTGGCATGAATTGTATGTGGTCTCTGTTTGATGTTAGACACCAAATGGGGAATGATCATCCTCATTCGAGCAAAGCCTCTAGTATTTCTACTACAGTAAAGATGCCATATATTATGAGTACTCTATTGACCAAGTATTTTATTTTTTGCAAACCGGTTATCTAGCTAAAGATGGTTAATGCCTCTAGCCTTCTTTTAAATGTCTAAGAAAGTCATATTATCCTTTGTTACCTGATTTTTATCATTGATGAACTACGAGATTCTGTTTGGATTTTGGGGAAAAAGAAAATTTGATTGTAGGAGAGAAGGAGATATCCCTACATTGACAAAGGCACAAAAGCTAAAATGAAGGCTCCAAAGGTTATCTGAACCAGAGAGAGTAAATAGCAAGAAATCCCGACTAGGAATAAGGTTTTTGAATTGTATTGATTCATTACAATTACTTTGAAATGCTAAGCAAGATCAAATTGGGTAGGAATTCTCTTGTGAGCTATAGACGCATTTTTAGGGACAAAACAGCAAAGCAAGGACTGAGATTTGAGTGGATATTTCTTACTAAAGAAATTTAGATACTGGCCCTAACACAATACTAGTAGTCAAAAAAAGAGGGTGAATTTGATTTGTCAATTCCCAAGTACATCCATGAGTCTCTCTATTACGATGCTGGCATCCAAGTTAATCTCCTCCTTTCTCATTGAAGGTTACAAGGCTCATCAAGAAAACTCTTAAACCATTTATCAGAAACTTAGGCAAAGTCCTCTAATGCTCAGAAACTGGCTTAGAAAGGGGATTTAGCAAAAACAAAAGGATCCAAAGATTCTAACTCTTAAAGAAGTGTATAGTTTTTCATAGGCTAGACTCATGCACTCCTGCATACAACTCAACTCAACAAAGCCTTGTCCCAACTATTTGGGGTTGGCTATATGAATCCTATCTTGCCATTATTTTCGTTAAACTACTCATTACTATATATTTTTTAACTATTTCTACTAAAGTTAATTTTGGCTGCCCTCGCCTCCTAGCATGACCCTCTATATTAACCTTTCGCTATTTTTTATTGATGCATTTATTGGTCTTCATTTTACATGACCATACCACCTCAACCATTGTTCTCTCATCTTATCTCCTATAGGTGTTATTCCTACCATCTCACGAATATGTTATCATTTCTTGTCTTACCGCACCTTCATCTTAGCATACTCATTTTGATTACACTCACTTTATTAATATGTTGTTTCCTAATTGTCCAACATTCTGTTCCATATAACATTGGTTGGCCTAATAGGATGTAACCAAACAATTCACTGCCTTCAATGTTTGGGGGAGTGATTATGGTGGAATCAGTTTGGTCTTTGGATTGATGTAATTCAATAATGATTTTGATTAGGAGTGATTATTGAGTATTTGGTACAAATTATTTAGAAGTGATTCTTACCTATGAAATCTCTCTTTTGCCCTTTATTTTGTATTAGATCTTTTGTGTGAAAAAGCACACAACAACAAACAAGAGTCATATTTCAAAAAACAAAAGAAAATCCTGCACTTAATTGCCATGTATTCGGATTATCATGCAATGATTCCAACACAAATTTTCCTCTTTTTTTTGTTTGTTTGTTTGTATTTTTTTTTAGGGGGGGGGCAAGATATTCCAACATAACATTATACTAGAAACACAAATGAATACAACATCACATCTTCTCTATCTCCAGAACATCAAAGCATTTACTAGCTCTATTGGTAATATTAATATATGTATGTATGCGATCATCAATGGCTCAATGAACAAAATAAACAATCAAAACGATCATCAGATTACTTTATTTTGAGCCTCCTGTGGCAGAATCTGCGAAAATGTAAGCCGTCAATGACATCAAGGACTGCCATGTTGAACTGCATTTGATCTGTCAATAATTATCCATATATGAAAAGATAGAAACATACTCTTTCTTGATCAAAATCAAAGAAATCATCAAATAGATTTTAAAGGTTTCAAAACTAATGATCAATGATGATTGAGACTATTTCTCATAGAGTTGAGAATTTCAAAGAGATCAGATTGAGCAACAAATTTGATAATTGAAAATCCCTAGACTCGGGCGATATTGGAAACAAAAGAAATATCCCTGACGCTCAAAGGGCAGAAGCTGCTGGGCTCAGCTTCACGTGTCGAGCGTCCTCGTGCCATTTCACGTTGTGTTTTACCGTTGAGCATCTGCGCCAACCAGTCAGCTATGTCTGGAATTCATGTTTTGGGTGGAGCAAACGCCAAATGCATAACAGTTCAGGCTACTTTTACTTGTGCAACATAGGAGCACAAATTTTTTCATAATCGTGGCCTTCTGTTGACAAGTGACTTCTTTTGGGGGAACCACATTTCTAAAACCAAGACCAGCCCCAAATTAATGGTGACATTTAAGATGACTAATTACTATCATTTACTTGGTCTTTTTCTCTCAATCACTGTAATGTCTCTCCTCACTAGTGAAAGGAAAATTCCCCGAAGTTTTTCTAAGGTGAGTGATTTGAATGCCTTAAGGAAAAAGAGTTTTGCCATAAAACCCAACTCAACAAAGCCTTAATTTTAATTACTTGGGTTTGGCTAAGATAACTATTTCTGGATTACTATATAGTGGAAGGTGAAGCTGTTTTGTAGGCTATCTGGACCCACTACAATCAACAAAGTCAATTAGAGATGAACTTTAGTGGCCTCCTAGATTGACTTTTTGCTATGCTAGACCTAAATTTATTTTTAGCAAAAATAATTGCTCCTAGATTATTATTATTAGTTTAATCAAAAGCAACACTAAGGATCAAAATCTTAAGCCCTCCCTTTTAGATGCCAAGCCATCACTCAACCACTGTGCTACAACAGCTTTAACTTTTGGATTAGTACCTAGTTGAAGATCAAGGTGTTTGGGAGGCTATATGGCCCCACTACAATCAACAATGTTAACTAGATTTGACGTTCAATCTTTTCCTAGATTGATTTTTTGTAGGCTAATTTCAACTAAGTTTATTTTAGCCCTGACATGTATTGAGAGAACTTAAGTTGATTTTCAAAATGTTTTGCTTACTTGTGAAACTAAAGATTATGATATCTTTAGTAAGCTAATAGATGGGATATTTGAACTCTGTTTGCTTAAAGCCTTCAACAAAGATAAACTCACAGTCTTTAGCATTAGTCAGGTCAAAACGTATCCCACAATGAACATGAGGGATAGAGCAGGCCTTCTCAACAGAAAACATTGGTGGCATCAATTGCTGCATTAAGGAGCAGGGAACATTACTGATTTAATCTGCATCATTTTCTCTGTCCTCTATGTCACATTTTCTTCCGTGAAGACATAATATTGGAGCTCAGAGCATATGGTTGTTTTAAAGTTGAACTTTGTTGCCAGGCCTTTAGAATAGATCTTTTTATATGATGCCATCCATAAAATTTACCTACTATACATTGGATGGAAGCCATCAAGACTTGTAATGAGCACACCTTGGAGATTAATTTGTAAAGACTCCCAACAAGACTAATTGGCCTAAATTCCCTAAGACCTTCAATTTATACACACACACACACACACACATATTTAAATCGAGGTGATAAAGTGGATTTCCACTCTTACTTGTTACTCCATTGGTATTGAACAAGTCAAATACTGGCATAATTTTCAAGGATCTTGGAGACCTGCCAGGGTGATTCTGCTCAGGCCTGGAGTCATCTCTATTCAAGCCAGGCTGATTGTAAGTCCTTTATTTTAAAATGTTTCTATTGCCGAGAGGTATTTCTTTACATTATCAAGACTTCAATCTGTGCTTTATTTCCTACTCCCTAGACCTTTCAAAAGTATCTGTTTTATATAGAATTTAGAGAGGCTTTAGAATTTAGAGGAAATCTTTGAATAAAATTGCGTTGATGAGAAGTTTCATGATGATATATTTTTTCCTTCTACTATTGGAATCTTGTAGAAAATGTTAGCATTTGCAAACCTTTTTCAATTCATCTGGTTTCTGATATTTTCCTTGCACACGTTTCTTCTCTAATAAAGGTCTTAAATTCCTCATCCTTCTCAGCCACTTTAGATTTGATAATAATTTTCACTTTTTTTTTCAATGAAGAATTATAAATTTTCATGAGTTGGAACCCATCTATTCACCAACTTGGCAAGTATTCAAACAAAGTACAGATGTGTTTGGGAGTTGAAGGGTTTTAGGTTGATTGATGAAATAGGTATGATTAATGAACAAGCTTCACAGAATTCATCTAGAAGTTGTTAATAATAGATTACCTAGAGAAATAGGTAAAAGAAATTTCCATCCAAGATTTAATAGTTGGTCCATTCTCAGCCTAGGTAAAGTCCATCTTGTTGTGATAGAAATGAACAAGAACAATTAAGTTTTAGCTAATGTAATTCTGAGGGTGTTTTAGCATAACCTCTGTGTATTGACCTCTCAAATGAAGAATTGCGAAATCATGCAGAAATGTTGTTTGAAAGCACTGTATATATTATCTTTAGATAGGAGTTCTTTTCCTTTCATATCTAATTTTTATTTTTGACACCTTCCTTTTTTTAAGTAATATTTTTTGACATTGACACTATAGTATGCCATCGAATGATAAGAACCATTGACTTGCCCTTCTTCAAGTTTGGAATCTTTGTTTATTTATTTGCTTAATTTTATACTGAGAGTGGAGGCCTGCAATCACTTTAAATGTTTTTGTCTAGAAAAAAATAATCTACACTGTTTTAAAATCACTATGCAAGTGTTCCATCTATGCACATATATACATTTTCAATTTCCTCTGATTGATTGATAAGCAATGAGAATTGGAGCATCTTTTTATAAGATGCCATGATACAATTGGATAAAGATTGCCAACTTTACACAGTACATTCAACATGGACCTAAATATAATATCATTAGTTTTTTGGTTCATAGGTAATGTTTTAAAATGCTCAGGCATGTGATTTACACCTTATGTGCCTTCTCATGCCTTTGGCACGCCTCATGAGGTGAGCTATACCTTATGATTGCATTAGGGCTTAATGTAACGTGTTGCAAGACTCATGCTTCAGACACCCTCGAAACTCAAATTATAAATGAAGTAAGTTATTAATCTTAATCACATGAGCAAAATGTTATTTCATACCTAACTTCAAATTTTTTTGACTTATGAAGTCTTTCAAATCATTACTGTAGGGAATATTGATGGGAAATAAAGAAACTCCTCATTATGATACTACATGATTTTTTTAATCATTCCCTCCCTGCATGGTGGTCACACGTATTTTTGGTGCTTCTTGTCACTATTGTTTGTTTTCTTTTTTCTTCTCCATATAATGGATACTCTTTATTATTATAATTATTATTGTGGTCTTTCAGTCTCTAATTTTTTATTTATTTTTTTTCATTTCTTCTACCTATTCTGCAGGCTTGATAAAACTAAGTTCTACGTCGTAGGAGCTGGGCTATTTACTGGGGTTACGGTGGCATTATACCCTGTTTCCCTTGTAAAGACCAGGCTGCAGGTTGCTTCGCAGGATGTTGCAGAAAGAAATGCATTTTCTGTTATCAGAGGCATATTGAGAACTGATGGGATTCCTGGTTTATACAGAGGTTTTGGTACAGTCATCACAGGTGCAATTCCTGCCAGGATTATATTCCTTACTGCTCTAGAGACCACTAAAGTGGCTGCTCTCAAGATGGTTCAACCATTTGAATTATCAGAACCGACAGAGGCAGCCATAGCAAATGGGATTGCTGGCATGACAGCTGCACTTTTTTCTCAGGCTATGTTTGTTCCAATTGACGTGGTACACTCTCCTTGTTTTTATTTGAGAGTTCTCTTGTATATTGACATTATATAGTTAAAATTTATACCTAAGATTAATGATCTGGGGCTCAGAACATATACCATCTCTTTGAAGAGCAGTAGCCTGTTGGTATCAATTTAAGGAAAAAAAAAAAGGAAAATTTCGAGCATAACAACCTCAAGTTGTGGTTCAAGTTCACATTGACTTGCAACTGAGAATATGTTACCATAGAATGCAGATATTTGTATTCCCTCTCATTCTTAGCATTACAATTAGAGTGGTCACACTTCCTCCCCTTTTTGATTTCCTGCTTTAACTTGTGATTCAAGTTCACATTAGCTTGAAAATGAGATTTTTTTAAACAAATTAAAGGTAGAATATTTTACCGCTTAATGTATAAATTATATGCATATGTTTCTTCACAATCTTGAATTATTGGGCACACTTCTGTATTATTTTCTGAGTATAATGGCATTTGGGGGAATTTGCTTTGGGTTGCTAATCTCCATGATATTGGATTTTGATCAGATTAGCCAAAGGTTGATGGTGCAAGGATACTCGGGCCATGCAAACTATAATGGAGGCCTTGATGTTGCCCGTAAGGTTCTGAAGTCGGATGGCATTCGGGGACTATATAGAGGGTTTGGTCTATCAGTTATGACTTATTCACCATCTAGTGCTGTATGGTGGGCAAGTTACGGTTCAAGCCAACGCATCATCTGGAGGTGAGGCTTGCTGGTGCGAAATATGTTTAAGGAGCTCATTTATTTTAAATATCAGGTCTAATCACTGATTGCTCCTTGATTACTTAATCATCTTAGCCTGAGTGAACATTATGCATGAAATACCCATAAATCTTAGTGTTTCAGGTATAATTTAATCATATGATAAACCCAACTTTCTGTTATCCTTAATGGATAGTATGTCCCATGCCTTCAACCAGAGCTTGCCAACTCTATTGATGTGAGGTTTCCTGACTCTCTCTGACAATTGGGCTTTATGTATTCAATACTTGAGTGGTAGATAAATAAGTTCTTGGTCCACATTCATAAGATGTGTCTATAGTTTAGTTTTGGCTGTCTACCTACTACTGCCTTCGTTTCTTTGGGTTTAGGCCTGGCTGTGTAAAAGATAAGACGCTATGTTAGATCACAGTTACTTCAAAAGCTTAGGTTGTCAGAAAATGTGCCAACAATGTATGTCAACCTCTCAACACTTCCCCTTCACGTGGGATCTTGGACTCACATGTAGAGAGGCAAAGAAACCAAAGAGAATGGGCCAGCAATGTATATCAAGTTCTCAACACTCTCACTCACTTGTGACCCCAGACTCACACTTGAAGAGACAAAGAAATCAAAGAGAAAGGGCCAACAATGTATATCAAGTTCTTAACACTAACCCTCATGTGCGACCTCGAATTCGTACGTAGAGAGACAAATAATCCAAAGACAAATGCAAAGCAAAATAAAGTGCAAATACAAATAGGAAATAAATACAAATGGAGAGACTTGAACCTAATACCTCTCGTAACCAAGGCTTTGATACCATGTTAAGCAACCAATTGCTTCCAAAAGCTTAAGCTGTTAGAGACTTGGCCAACAATGTATATCAAGTTCTCAGCACGCTAAATATAAGAAAATTTAAAAATGCTAATAAAAAAATTCCGGTGTTCTTGATGGATTACATCTAATGATTTTTTTTTTTTTGATCTCTTAATTAATATGCCATCATTTTTCTCCCCTCCTTGTTTTTCTGCAGGCTTTTAGGTAATGTTGCTGATAATGAGGAATCTGCCCCTAGCCAGCAGACAATAGTGTTAGCTCAGGCTGCAGGAGGGATTATTGCAGGTGCTACAGCATCCTGCATCACAACCCCATTGGACACCATTAAGACTCGCTTACAGGTACATGCAGCTGCCAGCTGAACAACTTCTTTCAATGTTATTTCTAGTCTTACCCCCTTGGCTGGTAGAACATGCTGCTAGGACAAGGAATTCTTCAATCTTGCGACTTTGTTCATACAGTTTTTCTGTATGAGTGGATGTACACTCTTAGTTTAATAAAAATTAGAACTATTACTATATACAAATTGCTGTAAGGGTACTGTTTCCAAAAATTCGGAAATGCCTGACTTGTGTTTATGCTTCAATACCTTGCATGACAATAGTATTGTCTTGTGGGTTTTTTCCATAGATTAAATTAAGCTGTTATTGTGCCTTCAAGGGTGGATCTTAGTGCAACGGTAAGGTTGCTCCATTGTAATATGGAGTTCATGGGTTTAAGTCACATAAATAACCACTCTACTCACAGGAGAAGGCTGCGTACATCTTCCAGACCTTGCAATGGTGGGAGCCTTGTGCACTGGCTAGCCCTTTATTATTGTGCCTTCAATTGGTTTATTGAGCTTGGCAAATGGTGGCGGCTTCAAAATGAACCTAAGGATTGATGAGAGAGATGCCACTATGGTTTTGCATTACTATTTATTTTTATTTTTATCTACACTTGCATAAGTACCTGGGAGTAGCTTGTTACTTATTCAAAAATAAAAATAAAAATAAAAATGCCTTCACAGTTTGCTTCCAGCCTCCCACCCACCCTTCTTCTTCCTTCCTTGACAGGGGAAGCTTAAGATAGAGTATGTTTAAGTGGTATAGTAGAAACTGTAGTGGATGCAATTTTATGTCAGAAACTCGAAGGGAGGTCAAGTATTTATCCAAAAGTAGATGCCTGTCTTACTAATCTTGACATCACTTCGTTACCCTTCTATCATGATGAAAGTAGGAAAAGTATTTCATTCTCATAGTGGCTTTTGCACTTGTTCTTGTAGTTTTCTGGTTTCAATTCTATGTTCCAGCAAGTAGTTTCTTGTGTCGAATGTTTCATATTTTGTTTAAGTTGTGGTTTCTGCATTATAGGTGATGGGACACGAAAAGAGACACACTTTAAGACAAGTCGTAAAAGGATTGATTATTGATGATGGGTGGAAAGGTTTATATAGAGGACTAGGTCCAAGGTTTTTCAGCATGTCGGCATGGGGGACCTCAATGATACTAACCTATGAATATCTGAGTAGGGACTTTTCCTTCTTTTACAGTCTTTATTTTAGAAGTATTTTATTATGATTGTTGTTGTTATCTAAATTTATTTATTTTATTGGGTTGGGAATTTGGTCCAGTGAGTTACTTCTGAAAGGTGGATTGCAAGCTGCTGCTAATTTTTTCCCGTATTTGCCCTACAAATAGTTTCTTTAGTCCAAATTCCATTTGCTGCATTGTTTCTTTATTCCAAATTCCAAATGTTGCCAAGTAATTAGCTGCATTGTTTCCTTCTCTTAGATTGTGAGTAATCCTAATTTCTATCCTTTGCAATTTTTTCTATCAGCAACTTAAAAAGATTTTTCTATGGGGACAATTATACCTTGATGGTTTTAATGTCCCATAAATCTTATTTTTGTTTGAAACAGATTAATTTTGGTTTTTGACAACACTAAGCCACTCTGTTGAATTAGTTGAAGGAAATGTTAAGATGTTTCTAATGCCGATCAATTGAAGATGAAAAAATTAAGATATAATCAATACAAACAATTAAAAAATTTGTATAGGAGTGAAAATATCATAGATTATGTTTTGAAATTCAGGTGCGACATTTTTTAATCCAAGTGGCATCACATTCCATTTGTATCTGTCAAATGGAATTGTGACAGCTGTTTTTGTATACGTCTTGTTTTGCAATTTGAACTGCCAAAATCCAAACTTCATGCCAAGTTTGGAGAAAGTTTTGGCATCGTATAATCTTCCAAATAAATCTTTTCGATATTGCAATATATTTTTATATTAGTTATAGATCTTTAGGTGGAAGCTTGCTCATGTTGCATCACATGATCAGCACTATGAGGTATGGATGCAATACAATACAAACATGCGAATATGACATATTTTAAAAAATTAGGATATAGATTCGTCAAGAATATATATATATATATATATATATATATATATATTACTCATATGCTATGTTTGAAATGTCACACCTCAATGTTTAAGACATGTTAGACGTATTTTAGAGCATCCTAGATGTATCGGATATTTGAAGTCATCGATACATTGAGGAAGTATCGGACATGTAGTCGTGAGTATTCGAGAGGTATCAGTGTTCCATAGGGCTATGATATAGATACAGTGACCTTATAGAAGTATCTGTTCCTCATAAATCACTAATCATTTTGAGATGCTTACCATGGAAATAGGGGTTTTATTGGCTACCATATGAGAAATTCATGTAGTTGGAATGTAATCTAGAGATAACTGTCCCTTGCTAATTTGTAATGTTTAATTGAAAGCAAGTCTTTTTGAAGAGATTGTCCTTGCTGGTTGAAAACAGTTCGTATTCTTACATGCTTGTATGTATGTATATATAATCCTCATGGTGTACTGAACATTCCATAGGTTGGCTGAGCTTTCAAATATGAGTTCTCCTAGATTGATTGCATATCTGCTGCTAATTTATGTTGTACCTGTCATTCTGACCCTTGATCACATTTTTTGTCCAAGTGCTCGATAACCTAGGTTACTTATGAAGCAATCGCTCTCTTTGGTTTATTATTGAACTGAGTCCAAGCTTCATCATTTTTATTTTTTTACTCTGCGAGTAACCTAGGTTATTTTTAGAAGAGCCACTGTTCTCATGTTAATTATGAAGATCAATCTAAAAATGTTTTCATTAATGATTATGTTTACTATTTATACAGAACGCTTGTGCGCGAAAGATGAATAGATCCAACAGTGCCCCGCCACTTCTGCTTCTCGCTCACGAGTGACAGAGATCAGAGATTTTGGTTCACAGCTGCCAGGGATTAAATACGGTACTTTTCAGAAATATATCTACAGGATTGCATACCTTGCACTCCAATTATACGGTCACTAACATTGCTGCCTTTGTTATTTGCCTGGGCAGCCAACCTCATGGCTATTAGAACTTGGATTTCTTACTGATTTGTTGAAAGGCCTATAGATTCTGTCTCTAATTCTTTTTGGCTGGATGCTTATATTGTATTCTTTTAATCTGGATATAGTTGAATCAATTTGAGGCTGTAAGTATTGTATTCTTAAGTCACAGAATTTTGTTTTGTCTTACAATTTTGATTCTTTTACCACTTCTGTTATGTTTTTATGAATTTAAAAGACCGGAATGATCAAGTACTTTGACTGATCCGAGGTTGATTTACCAAACAGGAGATGGAAAATTATAGCATGAATATGTTTTTCACACACGTTGATATGAACTCTTAACTAGCAAATGTACAATCCAGACACCACTTGACTCCTGGAGTCAACATAAAATCCCAAATCTCAGTCTAACGTAGGACCCATCTTATTCAGCCTAGAAAGATTGACGGTGACTACGTGAAACGTTAAAAAACCACGTTCTCAAGCAAACCACCTTCTTTGCATGAGAACGTGGTTTTACAATCATTTTCGTTCTCATCCACTTGTTTGATTCATGATCTCAGAGGAAACTGTCTGTCTTCAATCCATCAAAGCTTACCATTGATGCACCACTGATCTTAACAACAGAAACGTGTTCGGCCGATTCGGAAAACATGTCGTCGTCATCATCCATCGTCGTCAGCACATCGGACGAAACAACCGGAGATGGACTTGCGGTGGATATATCATACTCGTCCATCATGTTACCTGCACCAAGCTCACCTCTGCCGTTGATATTATTCTGATCAGCAGCCTCTTGGAGCTGCAACGCAAACTCAAGGCCCCACAGAACATCATTCATTGTTGGCCGTTCGATCCCATTCTCTTTTATGCAGCTAACGGCTATCTCACCGAACTTCTTTAAACACTCCGGTGTAATTTGACCCCTCAGATGAGGGTCCACCATCCGATCAACGGTTCCTTTTCGATAACACCACCGGCCCCACTCAGCCAGGCTCACATTCTCATTGGATGGATTTGATTCAACAGCTGGCCTGCCACATAAGACTTCAAACAACACCACACCAAATGAGTACACGTCAGACTTTGTAGTCAACTCTTGTCTGCGAAAATATTCCGGGTCAACATATCCGAAACTACCCTTGACGACTGTGCTGACGTGTGCTTTTGACGTGTCAATGGGACCCATTTTGGCCAGACCAAAATCCGACACCTTAGCCGCCCATTGCTCATCTAATAAAATATTAGTCGACTTCACGTCACGGTGGATGATTATATGCTCCGCACCCGTATGAAGGTGATGCAGTCCACGTGCCGCACCAATGCAAATCAGAAGGCGCTGCTTCCACGGAAGAGGTGGGTTCTCTGTTTTGTAAAGATGATCACGGAGGGTCCCACCAGCCATATAATCATACACTAATATCATCTCGCCATCGTCATCACAGTAACCAATCAGAGACACGAGATGGACATGTCTGAGTTTAGAAAGCATTTCAATTTCAGTCTGGAACTCGCGGGCCCCCTGTTTTGACGAGGGATTCAACCGCTTGATGGCAACGGTGGCAATGTCAATATACCCTTTATACACCTTACCAAATCCTCCTGTGCCGATAATAGAATTTTTATCAAAGTTGCTTGTAGCTGATTTTATTTCTGCGATTGAGAAGACCCGACAGAGATCAGACGGTAGAGATGAAATGTTGGTTATTGTAGACTTGACGGTTCCAAAACTGGGGCCCATGATAACTTGGTCACGCTTGTACCGAATTCTTCCCCCCTCCAGCATCGCCGGAAAAGAAAGAAGCCCAAAATGATGACTAAACCCATCCCTCCTCCGATTACGCCTACGGCGACGGCCACAACCGGTGACCACCGTTTCCTCTTCGTTTTCTCAGGTAAAGTTGGGTTCACTTCTTCTGGGAGTGTAGGACCCACAACTAGCTCAGGATTGGGCACTGAAAAACTACCGTCCGATCGATTCAATCTGAACAATTCCAAACCATTCAAGATTGCATCGGCGTAGGTAGGACGGACATCGAGGTTTGGGTACATCGCGAGCCACAAGTCTTGTTTGCTCCGGCGACCATCTTTGTCTGGGACCCACACAACGTAGTCTCGGAAGACCGGAACTCCGGTACCACCACTCCAGTATATAACATCAGCTTCTCTTTCAGCCGTATGATTGTTGAGAAATATAGTGAACACCCGTTGATTCACACGGGTTACCTCCATTTGAATCTCGCAGAAATGGAGTCTAACCAGATAATGAAACCCATAATCAACAGGAAAGATCCAGGTCAGATTGTAAAGTAAACTCAGGTTGCCCATGGTTCTTGACGTCGTGTACACCATCTCTGGCGCAGTGTAAGCTGGTGTTTCTGGTGTGTACTGGATTGGGATATTCCGGTAAGGTCTAAACCCGAGAGCTCCACCATATATATACATTTCATCTTGATTCCATGCACGAAACATGCCGGTGTCCTCGTTCACGGCTACGTCGTTGCCGCCAACGTTTAACCGGTAAAGAGTTTCAAGAGCGGTGTTGTTATCGATATAGAAGAAAGAATTTGTACCGACAAGTGTAATGGGAGAATCATCGCCACGAATGTAGAGGTTGTTCGGGATGGAAACAACTTCGATGCCATTAACGAAGGCGAAAGAGTTCGAAGATGGTGAGAAAGTTATGTTGAGTTTTTGATTGTCCCCGACGTTGATAATGAACTCTTTGATGAGGGAGGCCACTCGAGGTGTCATGAAAGAAACAGTGAGGAAGGCACTGAAGTTGCTTAAGAGAGTGTATTTACCGGCGGCGACGGAGAAGAAGGATTGGGATTTGTCAAGGCCGGAGTAGGCAGCGGGGTAGAAGTAGAGGCGTAGCAACTTCGGGCCTGCTGAGACGGGGAACGTGTAGGTGAATTGGGAGTTGAAGATACGCGCTGTCATGTAGGGGACGAGGGTGACGGAGGGGTCCTGCTCGGAGGCAATGGATGATAATGAAGTGTCAGCGATATTTGACGGTGAGAATTTTGAGCTGGCATCGCCATCCCAGTTTCGGCCGTCGGAGGAATTTGTGGTGGAAGATGAGCCGCAGTTGAGTAGAAAATATTCAGTGGGAGAATACGGTGGCGGTGGTGCTTTAGCAGTAGTGGTGGTGGAGAGGAAGATCAGGTGGAGGAAGAAGGAGAGGTAAAGAGTGAAGGTAGGCATTGAGGTTGAAGGTAAAGTGTTAATTAGCAGATACAAGTAGAGCTGGGGATCAACTTATAATTGAATAAGAGAAGATCCAAACATTCAAAGAAAGCACCTTTCAGAAATTTTTACATGAACCAGGTATCTGAATCTGATTCATAAACCCAATTAATAAACCCTATCATATAAATAAGATGATACTTTCATATTTCTAACAAAAACATATATAATATTCAAATGATATGATTTTTATATAAAAACTTCTCCCATGAAAGTGAGCTGAGAATTGAGCAGACTTTGAAGTCTTGGGAATTTGGAGTTTTTCTTTTATTGGTAGTAATAGGTTGGATTCATAGAGGGTGGTCAAAAATGGCAACATTGATTCATTGTTCAATTTTGGACTTGGGATTATATTATTATTTGTTCATGCCATGCCAAATAAAGTGAAATCAATTTTTAGTGCAGATGCCAATCCGAATTTGTTCATCAAGTTGTCAATAAATAACAAAGAATGTTATTATAGTTGATTTTTGGGATAATTATGATGGAGACACTTGTAAAGGAGTTACTGTGAGCTTGAGAACACTTATAAGCAAAAAAATTCTACAAAGATGATAACTTGTTCTAAATCAAATTCAACAAGAAGGAGAAACATCAATAAACCTGATAATACCAAGAAACAAACCCAGAGTCATTTGAAATTGAGAAATTTGCTCTATTATTGGGAAAAAAAAAAAGCACCCCCAAATTTCAAAAATTATAGTAGTAATATACATCAACTCATTACAGCTTCAAATACTTTTGATCTCTACTCCAAACACCCTTAAATTTACTGCTGCAAATAAATAGATGAATGATCGTAAAAGACTTCAAATCTAGCAATGAACACAACAAAGCACACAAAATTTTCGCATTAAACCATCCTTGTTTTGGGTCGAAGCTAGTTTACAGCACGGTCATCCTGGGCAGAGCCCACCACGGCTTCTATACAGACCACCACATCCAATTCGGCAACCCGTTAACGAAGACGGTGGCGACAAGTCGGACTCTTCTCTTTCTCCGTCTATCACAAGATCTTTCACTTAAGGTAGCGGAGGAGAAGGGTTTGGTGGCTGTAGGTGGCGGGCAGTGGCAGAGACTTGGAGGTTATGGGTGGGAGCCGTAGAAAATGAGTTGTTAGAGAGAGAGAGAGAGAGTTTCTGGTTTTTTAGAGTGAAAAAAGATGAGACTGTCACAAGGGTAAACTCGTATTTTCAAAACTTCTATTAGCTCCGTCCAACCGCTAATTTTGACGGGGGATAGAGCCTAATTTAAAATTTAAAAAATAATAAAAGTATCATATGTAATTATCAAAAAAATTTAAAAAAAAATTATTGTAATTTATTTTTAAAAAATAAATTATATTAGTTTTTTTTTGAAATTTTTAATAATGGTAGACATTCTTATTTTATTTGACGTTATCCATATATATTTTTTAATAAATTTTTTTCTTTAAAATGATAAGACTAATAATTTTCATTTTTTTAAAAAAAAAATTAACTAATTTTTATTTTATTTTTCAAATAAATATTAATAAAAATTTAAATTTATTTTTATATAAAATAAAAATAAATTATTTATCTTAAATTTATTTTTATATAAAATAATTTTTTTTAAAATAATTAAAAATATTTGTCAAAATTAAAAAAAAATTTAATTAAAAAAATATTTATATATTATTAAATAAAATAAAAAAGAACGATATAATTTTAAAAATTTTAGAAGAAATTAATATAATTATATAAAATATGAAGAGATAGGTGTCATTTTAAAATAATAATAATAATAAAACAAAAAATTGTTGTCCAAACAACCGAGGTCCTTCCAACTATGCGCCCAATAGTTTCTGATTTTGTTCAAATGCTGAAATTATCTTTAATTTGTTGGGTACTTGGACAAATAACAGATCAATACGATCAGCTTGAAGATCATCAAAGAAAATCTTTGTAAAACACATAATTTCACTTGAATTTCTAGCATTAACCCCAAAGCAGAATTAGTTTATCTAACCCACCTCAAAGATCAATAAACCAAAATTATATCAAACAAACTTCACCATGATCTTATTCAGAAGATAGAAATTTACATAATAATAATAATAATAAAAAGCATACAAAGACAGGTAAAATTAAAACGAGCCAATGATCAACATAAACAGAGAAAGATGATGGCTTCAACTGCATCGAACAAGATCAACCGCCTGCTGCGTTTGCATCTATTGTAGTACGAACAAGGCCGATTATCGCCATTGATGGGTTTTATGCAGTTGCCGTAGATCCTCGCGTTACAAACCGGTGGCTTTTCGAGTGATCTATATGAAATTTTATTCCCCTGTGCAAGTATCCTTCTGCTCACTTCGGATTCCATCAAGAACTCTTCTTCATCTCTGATGCAGTCGGCAGTGGTGCCATTGCAGTTGTAGCTCATGCCGCTCTCAATCGAAGCCGCTGTACAGGTACTTTTGAGGAGGAGAATCAGTAGGATCGTGAAAGAGAAGCAGAGAATTGGAGATCTCTTCAATTCAATTGCCATCTCTTTCTCTGTCTCTCTCCTTTTGAGATCAATTTTTCTGTATGTGGGAGGAGAAAGCAAGCATCAATGGAATATAAGTAAGAACTTCTGGATAAGAATTGAAAGGCTATGATTTTTGCTTTATTAATTGACTCGGGTCTTCCAACCTAAAACCACTTGTTTAGGGGACCCTACATATTTCTTCAATCAAAAGCTGTGTGATGGAGCTTAACGTATTCGAGAGGTGCCTTAAGATGCTTTCAATCATTAAAAGTAATTTTGGATATTTTAAGACTGTGGGATGATAGTGTCAATTCCGAGTTTTGCATTTAGTACATACATATTTATTTTACGTGTTCTTTTATACATATATATATATATATATAAATAATATACACGTTAATTAAATTATGAGTATCCAACTGATTAATACTTGGAGAGGTACCTTAAGATGCTTTCAATCATTAAAAAGTAATTTTGAATATTTTAAGACAAAAGAATAATAGTATCAATTACACATTTTGTATCCGTGATTTAATATAGACGTTATTATTATATATTTATTTAATTCACACATTATTATTATGTATATATATATATAATAATACAGGCGTTAATTAAATCATGAATATCTAATTGATTAACACGTATATATTTATTTTACGCATGATCACATGGACACATGTTCAAGATCTCAACTTCTCATTTATTACAAGAAAAGTTGGCGAGAAAATTTATCCCTTGTGAGACTAGCAATAATGCTTTGCCCGAGCAATGGGTCTTCTCAAAATTAGAAACTGGGGGTATAAATTTATTATAAAAAAATGAGGGTAGTCTAAATTTAAAATAGAACTGTCTCTTAGCCCCCTTCATACAATAATTGCAAAGTATCCTATCATGTTTTTTGGATTAATTATTCTTATCTTCCTTTTAATTAGAAATATCGGTTAAATAAAATTAATTGCAAAAGATGATTTACAAATTTATCCTCCTAATTTAATTATTCTCATATATGATTATATATATATATAATTGCGAGACTTGTCTGTTCTCACAATCATTTTAGAACCCTTTTTTTATGGCCAATTATTTTAGGACTTAATTGGTCCTTAGGAGGTAACATAGGACTTTTCTCAAACATTGTTACTCTCTTGATTGATTAGTTTACAATTAGACTAAGCTACACTTAATCTCAAGGTAGCTTTGCTCAAAAGAGTTTTTGGAGTAAGTTTGAATTTTGGGATCAATTTTTTAGGACATCAGTACAATGTACTGACAAGATGATTCTTAAGTGGTTAGATGAATCGTACTTAAAACTTAATGTGGGTTCAAATTCTAGCTGTTGTGCGAGTCTGCGACTAAGGGCGAAACAATGTGTGGACTGGGATGGGCTATCGGCCCAAGTTTAAAAAAAAAGTTTACTTGTAAATTTTTTGAACTAAACTCAACTCAACCATTACCAATAATTCCTTATTTCCTAAAGTCTTGAGCAAAATTTGCAAAAAAAATCAGAAAATAACAAATTATCCCACTACAAGTTTTGACTCAACTTTATTTCTAACTAAACTCATCCCAACAGTAACCACAATGCCTTATTTCCTAATGCCATTTATTTAATGAATTTTGATATTTTCTTTGTAACATTTTTTCCTTTAAACTTTATTTGGTTACTAAGAAAATCTTAAAATAAGGAATGAAAAGAAAAACATATTATTTTTCTGTAGAATTTTCTTCCTATATCATCTTCCCCTTAGAGAAAAAAATTAGATATAAAAATTTTTCAATTAAAAAAATTTCCTAAAATTTCTTAAAAAAAAAAAAAATAGTCTCCCTTAATTTTTTTTCCTGGCTCCACTCTTCTTTGCGACTTAGTTCTGCATACGTTGAGGGACCGGTTGACACAGGACCCCCCCCAAAAAAAAAAAAGGCACTAGACTACACTTGTACTTAATTGTAGTATGCACATAGCCAATTTAGAGTCCAAGAAGTCAATAACTCTCCATCCCTAGTTGTCATAACCAAGGTTTTAGTCTGCCACACTGCTGTTACATTGAGTGGTTTTCTTTGCTCTCATTGGAATTAAGATGATGAGAGCAATACAATGAGAATGCCCAAAAAAGAAACAAAGGCAGCTTTCTCCATGCCACCCAATTGGCATAGCTACTTAATTTAGAAATCAGCAAAAGTTTTGGCACCAATTTGTCAACTTTATTTTCATATCACTTTGCTGGATATGAAATATATGTTTGATCCTCACAATAGTCTAAGAAAGAGAAGTGAAGGGGAAGATAATCTATGATTTTCATTTCACACTCACTTACAATTCTAAGTTACATTAGTAATTATAGTTGTGTGTATATATATATATATATATATATATTTATTTATTTATTTATTTATCGACCTAGCTACATGCAAACACAATATATAATATGACCACTTATTCAAAACACTTATTAATACATAAGACTCTTAGAGTACTTAGTACATTAACTTGAAAGACTACAACACTGATTCATATTATATGTACTGCAGAGTACGATGTTTATATCAATCACTTGTGAAATTAATTATAATGTCCTTGTACATTAAACTACAAATAAAAAATACTAATGTCAAACATCAGTATAAAAATTTATGATTTATTATCATATGTATTATATAATATGCACATCAATATCAGGCACTAATCAATTTACTGAGTGATGATCACTGGAACCGATGCTTAGCATTCCAATTCTCACTCACATTTAACGTGCTTTGGGAATCTCAATCTCAGAGAACACACCACTTGATAACAACACCTCAGTCTCAGTGTTGATAGAAGTCATCCCACTGCTGCTCGTTGCCGTCACACCACGGCTCGACACGTGTCCATCTCTATCATCAATGATCCTATCTTGATTGGGGACATCCTTGCCCTTCAATTCTATATCAACCTCACCAAAATTGATTCCCTCCTCCTCACTCTCCTGCAACTGTAAGGCAAACTCGAGGGACCACACCACGTCATTCATTAATGGTCGTTTGATTCCCTCATCATGCAGGCAATTCACTGCAATCTCCGTAAACTTTTTTAAACACTCTGGCGAAATCATTCCCGTCAAATGCCGATCAACGATTTGATCGAGCGTTCCATTCTCATAACACCGGCGGGCCCATTTGGCTAAACTAACTTGTTCAGGCCCCAACATTTTATATATTGGTGGCCGAGCACACAATACTTCGAATAACACCACACCAAATGAGTACACGTCGGACTTTTCCGTCAATTGTTGACGTCGAGCGTATTCCGGATCCAAATACCCGAAACTACCCTTCACCACCGTACTAATATGAGCGTTGGACATGTCAGTTGGGTTTAGTTTGGACAATCCGAAGTCCGAAACCTTGGCCACCCATTTCTCATCCAACAAAATGTTCGTGGTCTTCACGTCACGGTGGATGATCCTATGCTTCGCACCTGCATGGAGATAGTGCAGTCCACGTGCAGCGCCCAGGCAAATCTCAAGCCGTTGCTTCCACGGTAGCGGCGGATGATCAGTCCCGTAGAGATGATCGCGGAGGGTCCCACGCGACATGTAATCGTATACGAGGACCATCTCACGGTCGTCATTGCAGTAGCCGATCAGAGAGACGAGATGGAGGTGGCGGAGCTGAGAGAGCATCTCGATCTCCGTCATGAACTCTTGGGCGCCCTGTTGCGACCCCTGTTTCAGCCGCTTGATCGCCACCGGGGTGGCGCCACCGTTTATATACCCTTTGTATACATCGCCAAAGCCGCCACGTCCGATGATGAAATTGGTGTTAAAGTTATCAGTTGCCATTTTGATCTCCGCAAGCGAAAAGTTACGGCACAAATCGGACGGTAGAGATGGGCTTCCGGAGCCCTTAACTTTCCTCTTCCGCCGGAAAATCAAGAAACCCAGAACAGAGAATGCAGCTACACCACATACGACACCGCTAACGATGGCGGCGACTACCCAACTTGCTAGTGATCTGCTCTTCGGCTTCTCTGGTAATTGTGGGATGGATGGTGGTGGAGTCATAATTGGGTCAGGATTGAGTCCGGCGAGATTGTCTACAGAGTCGCTCAATTTGAAAACCTCTATCCCATTCAGAATTGCATCAGAGTAACGAGTCGCCGTTTCCGGATTAGGATGCAGTGCTATAGACAGATTTCGTTTCTTCTTGCTTTCTTGATCTACAAAGACAATATAGTCTTTATAAGTCGGAACACCATTTCCGCCGCTCCATTCGATCACATCAGCATAAGCCTCCGCCGTGTAATTAGCTATGAATATATGAAACTGCCTGTCATTGGGCTTCGTTACTTCACTCTGAAACTCACAAAAGTGTAGCCTAACCATGTACATAAACTCCGGATCCACAGGCAAATTCCAGGTGAGATTGTAGCTGTAGTTAATGGTTTTGTTGTTGCCCATCGACCGTGCGGTCTTATATACGGCAGCTGGTGCAGTGTAGTTTGGGATATGATCACTAAAACTGACGTTGATACTCGTGTTAACTGGTAGCGCTCCCAAATATGAGCAGTAATCATTGTCCGGCAACCATCTTCGGAACATGATGGTGTCCTTGTCAGGTGGAATTTCCTCCCCACCGACGTTTAATCGATATACTGTCTCGAGGGCCGTTTTGTTTTCAAGTGAAAATGTGTTTTGCTGGCCAATGAAGGGTAACCCAAGAGAACGGTAATAAAGATTGGTTGGCATGGAAACGATTTCAATTCCATTGATGAAAGCATAGGAACCGAATGGAGTAGCAGATGGAGTAAAGGTTATGTTCAGGACCCGATCTTCTTCTACATTAATGCAGAATTCTCTGTGCACTTTATCTAAGCCAAGAGAAGTACGAGTCAGATAAGCACTAAAGTTGCTGAGAAGTGTAAAGCGAATGGCTCTGACGGAGAAGAAGGCTTTAGAAGGGTCGAAATTTGGGTATGAAGCAGGGTTGAAGTGAAGCCGGAGAAATTTTGGGCCGGCGGTGACCGGGAATACATAGGTGAATTCAGATCGGAAGATACGGGCAGTAGAGTAAGGGACATCGGAAGGTTCGTGTGCTTGAGATGTTTCTGATGCGTTAAGGAGTTTTTCGTAAGGGGAATTTATGGAATTGGTATCTCCATCTCCAATCCAATTTCGGCCATCTGGTGAAGTTAATGATATTGAAGAACCGCAATCAATGGCGATGTTTTCAGTAGGGGTGTAAAACGGTTGAGAGTTGCAGAAGATGGGAATCAGCAAGAAGAAGAGGCACACTGGAGTGAAAACCAGAAGGTTGGTATTGCTACTGGTATTCATTCTTTCTTTCGTTTTTTGCTTAAGCTTTGCCTAGGTTAGAGCTGACGATAGTTAACAGGTTTTCAACAGGAAAATCATGAGAAGTTCTTACATATTTCTTACTTACGTAACAAGTTGTGATTGGTAATATTCATCAATCAAATTAATAAATATATTTAAGATATCCCATAAAAATTCTTTTTTAAAAAACAAATATTAAAATATAAATTTACTAAAATAAACTCTTTTCACATTAAATTGGTAAAAAAAGTAAATTAAAAATTTCACAACACTTTTTACATTGACTTTTTAAAATAAATTCATATTTTGATATAATTCAAAAGAAGTATTTATCAATAGATATGATATACCACATAGTAATATGTTTTTTTAACGACACTTTATCATATTTGCAGATGAGAAGGAGAAATGAACAATGACTTTTCAAAAATTTTGATATTATAATTTTTATAATTAGTTTTATTAGATTTTTTTTAATAAATTAGGACTTCACTCTTTCAAAAATATAGATATTGTATTTTTTTTTAGCACTGATTTTATTAAATTTTTTTAACAAAATAAGACTTGATCTATCCAAATTTTTTTTTTAATATCCATATCAACCACCCCAAATTTTTTTTTACCTATAATTTAATCCTAAATTAAAAATTTTAAATCTGCCAATACCATTATTTTCTATTAAAAAAAGTAAATTACATCACACACAAAAAAAATGTCTAGTTACCAGTCTCATTCAAAAAAATTCCCAGTGAACATATGGGAGAAATGTTTTCAAAAATCATTCATGATGAATACTTTTTGTGCTAAGATTAACAACGTGGGACGAGGGAAAAAGACTAAGACGACTTGAAAAAGTCTTTGCTCGATTTTCACTCGAGAGAAGTGGAAGAGATCTTATTCTTTTTATTTCCCTTTCATTCCATCCTTTCACATTAGTAGGATCTCTCCAGAATAATATTTCTTTTATTTACCTAAGAGGATGGGATCTAAGTGAAATAAGAAAGGTGGAATCCGTAACATTACTTTTCAGTCAAACAAAAAAAAAAAAAAAGACCACGACGGCTTGAAAAGTCTTCGCTAGATTTTCACTCAAAAACAACAAGACTACAAAAAAAAAATTAGAAATTCATCAATAGATTGAAAAAATAAAATAAAAATCATAGATTTTATATGGCTACCAGAAATTTTATATTGTAAGAGAGGATGATACCAACATCACTACCCAGATTTCGTTACCAAATTTGACGTTGGATTGACAGTGATGATTTAGATATATTAAAAATATTTTATTAATAATTTATTATCATATTATTTGAGATTCAAGTTTTAGAATCAAATTTAAGGAGGCGTAGCATTACTCAATATTGAATTTGTAGTAGGACCATAAAATTTATTTTTTTTATTTTTAATTTTTTTAAAATCTATTTTTTTTATCATTTATATTTAAAAAGTAAAAAACTTTGAAAAAGGATTTTGTGATTTTTTTTTCCGATTTTTTGATGAATTTTTGGATTTTTTTTTTATAGGGGGGGATTTCATTCAATTTTGATTATAGTTGGTTTTCTGCTATTAGAATTTTGTCTTTACAGGATTTCTAATTTTTGTTGGAGTTTTTTTTCATACAGTACTTTTTGATGATTTTGTTTTGTTCTTGTATTATTTTTCTCTAAACTTAATTCTTTAATTATTTTTATCTTAATTGAATAACTAATTATCATAGTTTGATAAAATTCACATATTAATAATTTTAATTTTAATTAAACTTTTAATAAAATTATGATATTTTAATGCGTTTGATTTTTATTGAATAGCGTAAACTATTTTGTTTAATGATTGTATGCGTGTGTATATATATATATATATATATATATATATATATATATATATAGAGAGAGAGAGAGAGAGAGAGACAGGCACATGAGTGGGGCCAATGACACTTGCCAGTCATCAAGTCGAGACATGAGTGGGGCCGATACCAGTAGTGACCATACCTGGGCCAAAGGAAGGAAGATTTCAATGGTCTTTGGTAGATTTTCCACGAAAAAGAACAACACTACAATATGGTAATTTCACGGGTTTTCAACGTTATTGACATCTATCAGTACTATACAGAATATTCTCTTTATCTCGATTGAAATTCGATTACTGATGTAGGATTGATATAATATCTTAAAAATATAAAAAATTATTTTAGAGATATATTAGAATGGTTTAATTTTTTATTTTAATTTTTTTAGTTTCTTAAATCTTTTGACGGTAAATTCAATGGATGAATTACCTCTATAATGATATTGAATCGATTAGTATAGAAAATATAAAAATTAATATTTTTTTTATTCAAATTAATACTTTTTATTGTAGTAAGATTAGTCTAAAAATAATAATTTTTATTTTCTAGTCAAAGTAATAGTATTATAATACTATAAATATGATGTAATAGTCTTTATAGTTAAGTTTTTTTTATCAATAAATATTAATTACAAATTTTTGAGAATTATTTTCTTTTATTTGTGTAAGGAGTTCCTATATTACTTATTTTATAAAAAATTTGACGTGTTCAATTTTTTTTTCCATGCTTTCACACCGCATCATTTGAAATCAAAGGGAGTATTAGCCTGACTTGATGGTAATTAGTAAAGACGGAATAAAAAATCTCATTGACGTTTGTCGTGAGACAGAAGTTTTAGGGGCGGTGATTGATGAACATGGATAACAGTTAGCACAGATCAACGATCAGCTTAGTGCTATACAATAGAAGTTTATGCGACTCAATTTTAATGCCCTTATAAACCCTCCAATCGATAGGAATTGCGCCGGAGGATTTGCCTGAGGTCAACCTGAACACAGAACTATTCTCAATTACAAAAGACTTTTTGATTTTGATGATAATTTTTATTTTGAAAACTTTCATAATTAGGTTTATGATTTGAATAATTGTCTTAATGATTTAAGACTTTTAGAAGAAAAATAATATTTTTGGGAAGAAAATAAATTCATTGGATTTGTAAAAAGATGGTGGCTTGATTTATAGAGGTATAGACAATTGCAAATGAAAAAATGCATCCGTTCATGGCCAATAATGATGAAATTGTTGATAGATAGATTTTTGTTAAGAAATTATTTGCAATCTTAGAAGATAAATACAAGTCAACTTAGAAAAGTATCAAGAAATAAATACGAGTAAAATTTAAAATTATTGTGCCTACTTTGAGTGATAATATTATAGATATTATGCCATTAGAAGATGTACCCATCCTTACAAAGGACTTGACCTATTCAATTTTTTTATTTTTTTAATATATCCATATCAATCACCCCTAATTTTTTTTTACCTATAATTTAACCCTAAATTAAAATTTCTAAATCTGCCAATACCATTATTTTTTATTAAAAAAATAAATTATATCACATATAATAAAAATGTCTATTTACCGGTCTTATTCAAAAAAATTTCCAAAGAACCTATGCAAGAAATGTATCAAAAAAATCATTAATGATAAATACATTTTTGCTAAGATTAACGAGTGGGACAAGGGAAAAAACTTAGACGAGTTAAAAAAGTCTTTGCTAGATTTTCACTCAAGAGAAGTGCAAGAGATTATATTCTTTTTATCCCACTTTCATTTCATCTACTCACATGAGTGAGACCTCTTCTATTAAATAAACAATATTTCTCTTACTTCTGTAAAAGGATGGCATCAAAGTGAAATAAAAAAAGATTAGAACCTTAACATTGCTCTTCACTCAAAAAAAAAAAAAAAAAAAAACCAAGATTAAAAGACTAGGATGACTTGAAAAGTCTTTGCTAGATTTTCACTCAAAAGGAACGAGACTACCAAAAAAAAAAGATATTCATCAATAGATTGGAAAAATAAAATAAAAATAAAAATTATAGATTTTTTATTGCTACCACGAATGCTATATTGTAAGAGAGGATGATACCAACATTGAAGAGTAATACTCGTCCCATATTTTGTTACCAAATTTGATGTTAGATTATTGACGATGATTTAAATACATTAAAAATATTTACTAATAATCTATTGTCATATTATTTGAGATGCGAGTTTTGATATCAAATTTAAGGACATGGAGCATTACACAATATTGAATTTGTAGTAGCACCATAAAATTTATGATTTTTATTTTGTTATTTTTAATTTTTTTTAAATCTATTTTTTTGATCATTAGGATTTTAAAAAGAAAAAAACTTTGAAAAAGGTTTTTGTGATTTTTTTTTTTGTAGATGAATTTTTGGATTTTTTTTCTAGGGGGGATTTCATGCAATTTTGATTATAGTTGGTTTTCTGCCATAAGAATTTTGTCTTTACAGGATTTCTAATTTTTGTTGGAGTTTTTTTTCATACCATAGTTTTTGATGATTTTGTTTTGTTCTTGTATTATTTTTCTCTAAATTTAATTCTTTAATTATTTTTATCTTAATTGAATAACTAATTATAGTTTGATAAAATTCACATATTAACAATTTTAATTTTAGTTAAACTTTTAATAAAATGATGATATTTTAATGCGTTTGATTTTTATTGAATAGCGTAAACTATTTTGTTTAAGGATTATATGCGTGTGTGTGTGTGTATATATATATATATATATATATATATATATATATAAATAGAGAGAGAGAGAGAGGGGGACACATGAGTGGGGCCAATGACACTTGCCAGTTATCAAGTCGAGAAATGAGTGGGGCCGATACCAGTAGTGGCCATACCTGGGCAGGAAGGAAGACTTCAAAAGTCTTTGGTAGATTTTCCACGAAAAAGAACAACAGTACAACATGGTAATTTCACGTGTTTTCAATGTTATTGACATCTATAAGTACTATACAGAATATTCTCTCTGTTTCGATTGAAATTCGATTACATATGTAGGATAGATATAATATCTTAAAAATATAAAAAATTATTTTAGAGATATATCAAAATTGTTTAATTTTTTATTTTAATTTATTCTTAAAAATATCTCGATGTCAGAGAACACACCACTTGATAACAACATCTAAGTCTCAATGCTAATAGAAGTCAACCCACTGTTGCTCGTCGTCGTCACACCACAACTCGACACGTGTCCATCACTATCATCAATGATCTTATCTTGATTGGGGACATCCTTGCCCTTTAATTCTATATCAACCTCACCAAAATTGATTCCCTCTTCCTCACTCTCTTGCAACTGCAAGGCAAACTCGAGATACCACACCACGTCATTCATTAATGGCCGTTTGATTCCCTCATCATGCAGGCAATTCACCGAAATCTCTGTAAACTTTTTCAAACACTTTGGTGAAATCATTCCCGTCAAATGCCGATCAACGATTTGATAGAGCATTCCATTTTTATAACACCGGCGGGCCCATCAGGCTAAACTAACTTGTTATGCTCCAACATTTTATTTATTGGTGGTCGAGCACACAATACTTTGAATAACACCACACCAAACGAGTACACGTCCGATTTTTTTGTCAATTTTTGACGTCGAGCGTATTCTGGATCCAAATACCAGAAACTATCCTTCACCACCGTAGTAATATGAGCGTTGGACATGTCAGTTGGGTTTAGTTTGGACAATTCGAAGTCTGAAACCTTGGCCACCCATTTCTCATCTAACAAAATGTTCGTGGTCTTCACGCCACGGTGGATGATCCTATACTTTGCACCTGCATGGAGATAGTGCAGTCCACGTGCAGCGCCCAGGCAAGTCTCAAGTCGTTGCTTCCACGGTAACGGCGGATTATCAGTGTCGTATAGATAATCATGGAGGGTCCCACGCGACATGTAATCGTATACGAGGATCATCTCATGATCGTCATTACATTAGCCGATCAGAAAGACGAGATGGAGGTGTCAGAGCTGAGAGAGCATCTCGATCTCCGTCATGAACTCTTGGGCGCCCTGTTGCGACCCCTGTTTCAGCAGCTTGATCGCTACCGGGGTGGCCCCATGATAACTGGTTAAAAAGTGCATATTTATTTTGTTAACCCTAGATATTCTTGCACTTTTATTATTTTAATTTCTCCAATCTATATGCATTTGTTAGTTAATTCTTGTTTTATTTTTTTGTAGAGAAAGCTCGTCAAAGTTGATGATTTAGTGGTGGATTTGGAGCAAAAGGAAAATATTGGGCTTTGAAGTGCTAAAAGAAGTGAAAAACAAGTGATTTTGGGTTAGAAGAGAGGCTTGATCCATATATAGGTGAACCAGGGCCCATTTTAGCATTATAGGCTCTATTTTGGAACACTTTAGACTCCCTTTTTGGGCCCCTAATGTCTAATAACGGGATTTTACTTTATTTTCCTGATTTTCTTATTTTGTGGGGGTAATTTTGGAAAAAGCGGGATAATATTGGGAGCTAGGGTTTTGGAAAAGGAGGAGGCCGTTTTTGGGGATCTTGAGGAGGAGAAGAAGAAGGGAGACAACTCTAAAGAAGAAGATGAAGAACTCCATGGCTATGGTAGTCTCCTCTTCCACTATCATGGGCTAAGTTTCTCTCATTCCTAGGGTTTAGATGAAGCCTTAATCAAGTATTCGTGCTTTTTTGTATTTTATTTTTGGGTTAATTAGTTTTGGATGTTGATTGTATAACTTTGGAATTTTATGAATGCAATGATTATATTATTCGGTTTCACATAATTAATTTCTGTGATTTTGTTTATGTGGTTATACAATAGTAATATTTGTACATACATCAAAACCGTAGGACGAGTCATAACTCAGGAAAAACAAATTGTGACTATGATCTTAGAATTAGTGTAGACAATTTATGTTGACCAAAGATGATTCGTGCTTAGGGTTTTGGTGCTTGATTTTCTTGATGATTGTATTGAGGCTTGTAGCCAAAATACATCTTTTACATCCAAATTTAATGGCGCAAGAATTAATACAATCGAAGCTAGTTACAAGATTATTGGTGGAATCAACACCCTACGAATTCTCTTTTAATTCGATTCATTGTTAATTCAGTTCAATATTTGCTTTAAGTATAATTCTCATTTAATTTTAGAAATAAATTCAACAACAATCAATCTTTGTTAAATTGAATTAAAATTAATCTCAACTTTGGTTTTTAAACAATTAACAGTCTCTGTGGGTTCGACCCTTACTTCTCTACTATACTAGTAGTTTAGTTTGGTAATTTGATTGATTTCTACGACATATCACGCCACCATTTATATACCCTTTGTATACATCGCCAAAGTCGCCATGTCCAAGAATGAAATTGCTGTTAAAGTTATCAGTTGCCATTTTGATCTCCGTAAGCGAAAAGTTACGGCACAAATCGAACAGTAGAGATGGGCTTCCGGAGCCCTTAACTTTCCTCCTCCACAGGAAAAACAAGTAACCCAGAACAGAGAATGCAGCTACACCACATACGACACCGCCAACTATGGTGGCGACTACCCAACTTGCTAGTGATCTACTTGATATAAAACAGAGAAAGATAAGCTGAAAAGTTGAAGTCATTTTTATTCATTAAACCCAAATACTTAAATAAACAATTACATAAGCTAGTACACCACTAATTTAGGAACTAACTCACAACTGTTCTAGAAAACAAGGAACACTATCCCACTATTGACACCATTACTAAGATTCCTACAAACTTGGTAAAGCAACCTCCTAAAGACTAGGACAAACAAAGACTTATTCAAAAATAGCAAAATAGAATTAAATTCCTAACACCCTCCCTTAAACTGAGTGCTCTACTGTATTCAGTTTAGAAAAGGATACTTCACAGGCCCAGCCCCTCCGGCAAATAGTCCCTCTCAGTTTGCTTTTTGCTGAGGAACCTTGCAACTCCCTCCATTAAACTGGATTCTCCGTTGAATAAACACCAAGTAATCTTTGCAACTTCACGAACACGGCCAACTTGAGGGGTTTGGTCATAATATCTGCAACTTGATCTTCACTTTTGTAAAAAATCAAATCAATAATACCATCCTTTGCGAGATCACGCAAAAAATGATAGCGCACATCAATATGTTTACTTCTTCCATGCAAAATTGGATTTTTGGAAAGCTTGATTGCAGAAGTACTGCTATCACAATAGACTGGTATGGGGCTTTCCTGATGAAAATGCAACTCTTCAACAAGTCTCTTCAACCAGATTGCTTGAGATGCACACGTTGCAGCAGCCACGAATTTAGCTTCAGTGGTAGACAAAGTAACAATTTGTTGCTTCTTTGACGACCAAGATATAGCCCCTGATCCCATTATGAATGTATACCTTGAGGTGCTTCTTCTATCATTTTGATCACCAGCATAGTCACTATTAGTGAAACCAAGTAAACCACAATTTTCACCCTTCTTGTAAAGTATGCCAAAGTTACTTGTCCCTTGCAAGTATCGGAGAAATCTTTTGGCGGCAAGGAGATGTGTTTCTGTAGGATTTTTCATATATCTGCTGATGAGATTGACTGCGTGCATTATATCAGGTTTTGTTGCAGTCAAATACATAAGACTTTCCACAATTTGCTTGTATAGAGTTGCGTCAACCTTTTTCCTTCATGGTCTTTGGTAAGCTTCAGTCCTAGCTTAACTGGTGTACCAATAGAATTGCAATTTGTCATTTGAAACCTTTCCAAGATCTCTCGAATATACTTCTTCTGTGAGACAAAGATCCCAACAGAATTTTGTACTACTTCAAAGCCAAGGGAGTAATGCATTGTACCTAGATCAGACATCTCAAACTCTAACATCATTGACATTTTGAAATCATCAAACATCGCACTACTATTGCCGGTGAAAATTAAATCGTCGACATATAAGTATACAATTAATAACTCACCACAAGATCCAGATTTAACAAATAAAGTATGCTCATATGGACATTGTTGAAAGCCTGACCTTGAAAAATATGCTGCTATGCGGCTGTACCAAGCTTGGGGAGCTTGTTTTAGCCCATAAAAAGCCTTCCTTAGCTTGTACACCTTGTTCACCTTCCCTTGTTGCACATACCCTTGAGGTTGATCAACATATACTGATTCTTGCAACTCACCTTGTAAGAATGCAGACTTCAAGTCCAATTGGAAAATGGGCCATGAGTTTTGTGCTGTAAGTGCAAGCACTAATCGAATGGTATCATGCCGTGTGATTGGAGCAAAAACCTCTTTGTAGTCGATGCCATATTGATAACTGGTTAAAAAGTGCATATTTATCTTGTTAATCCTAGATATTCTTGCACTTTTATTATTTTAATTTCTCCAATCTATATGCATTTGCTAGTTAATTCTTGTTTTATCTTTTTGCAGAGAAAGCTTGACAAAGTTGATGATTTGGTGGTAGATTTGGAGCAAAAGGAGAATATTGGGCTTTGAAGTGCTAAAAGAAGTGGAAAACAAGTGATTTTGGGTTAGAAGAGAGGCTTGATCCATATATAGGTGGACTAGGGCCCATTTTAGCATTATAGGCTCTATTTTGGAACACTTTAGACTCCTTTTTTGGGCCCCTAATGTCTAATTACGGGATTTTATGTTATTCTCCTAAATTATTATTTTGTAAGGGTATTTTTGGAAAAAGGGGGATAATATGGTAACCTAGGGTTTTGGAAAAGAGAGGAGGCCGTCTTGGAGATCTAGGAAGAGGAAGAGAAGAAGGAAGGAGACAACTCTAAAGAAGAAGATGAAGAACTCTATGGCTATGGTGTTCTCTTCCACTATCATGGGCTAAGTTCTCTCATTCCTAGGGTTTAGATGAAACCCTAGTCAAGTAATATTGTTTCTTTTGTATTTTATTTTTGGGTTAATTAGTTTTGGATGTTGATTGTATAACATTGAGATTTTATTAAGGCAATAATCGTATTATTCAGTTTCACATAATCAATTTCTGTGATTTTGTTTATGTGGTTATACAATAGTAATATGTGTACATACATCAAAACCGTAGGACGAGTCATAACTCAGGGAAAACAAATTGTGACTATGACCTTAGAATTAGCGTAGACAATTTGTGTTGACCAAAGATGATTCGTGCTTAGGGTTTTGGTGCGTGATTTTCTTGATGATTGTATTGAGGTTTGTAGCCAAAATACATCTTTTACATCCAAATTTAATGGCCCAAGAATTAATACAATTGAAGCTAGTTACAAGATTAGCGGTGGATTCAACACCCTAGGAATCCTCTTTTAATTTGATTCATCCTTAATTAAGTTCAATATTTGCTTTAGTTATAATTCTCATTTAATTTTAGAAAGAAAATCAACAACAACCAATCTTTGTTAATTTGAATTGAAATTAATCTCAACTTAGTTTTTAAACAATCAACAGTCTCTGTGGGTTCGACCCTTACTTCTCTACTATACTAGTAGTTTAGTTTGGTAATTTGATTGATTTCCACGACAGATCAATTTTTGGCGCCGTTGCCGGGGACTGTTAAATTGTTAAAAAATTTTAGTAGTTGATTTTTATTTTAATTCTTTATTTTTTTATTTTAATTTTTATTTTTATTTTATTTTTATTTTTTTTATTTTTTGCTATTATTCTTTTTCTTTGTCTTTGGTGTGCAGCATTCATAAAAAGCTAAAGAGAAGCGGAGTCGATTGGAGCAAACGCGGGTTGATACAAAAAAAAAAGAAGAAAAATTCTACCTGCTTTGCAATCTATCACGGTGAAATCTTTCCTTTCTCTTTGCATTTTATTTTTGCTACAGTTGATATATTTGATTGGATAGGTTTATTTGTTTTATGTTTGGTCGCCGTTCGTGCAACCCAGACTTAGAAAAACTAGACCTTGAGCTAGAAAGAACTTTGAGAGCTTTTCGTAGTTTGTCCATTAAATCTGAGGTTTTAGGAAATCCTATTTCTATAGACATGGCTGATAATGGTGGACAACAACAACCACAGCCTCTTAAGGCTCATTTTGTTCCTACAACATATACCAACCCTTCATGTATTCAAATGCCTACTGTAACTGGGCATTATGAAATTAGACCGCAAACCATTCAGATGTTACCATCTTTTTATGGGAAATCAAATGAGGACCCATACCAACATCTGAATGAGTTTTTAGAGCTTTGCACCACTGTCAATGTGCAAAATTTGAGTGAGAATGCTCTTAAGTTAAGGTTGTTCCCTTTTTCATTGAAAGATAGAGCCAAACAATGGCTTGGTTCTTTGCCTACAAATTCCATAACAACTTGGACTCAACTCCAACAAGAGTTTTTAAAAAAATACTTTCCTATAGGCAAAACCAATGATATGAGAAGAGCCATCACAAATTTTACTCAACTCGATGGCGAGTCTTTTCATGAAGCTTGGGAGAGATTTTTGGACCTTCATAGGAAGTGTCCCCATCATGATATCATGCGTTGGCAGTTGGTACAGAGTTTTTATGACGGTATCACAGAACAAAACCGTCAAATGATTGACTCTGCTTGTGGAGGGACTTTCCTCAATAAGAATCAGGATGAGGCATGGAATCTTTTTGAGACCCTTAGTGAGAATTCACAGCACCATGCCTCAGCAAGTCGTAGAGCTCCACCCACCTCCTTTAGTGTCCCTAAAAGAGGTGGCATTTATGAAGTTGGACAAGCTGTAGATGTCCAAGAGCAAGTTGCGGCGTTGTCTAGGAAATTAGACCAAGTTTTGGCTAGGGGACAAGTTTCTACTTCTGCTCCTGCCACTCAAGAGGTGTGTGCTTTATGTTCATGCCCAACTCATTATATGTCAGACTGTCCCTTAGCCCCGCAATATCCAGAGTTTGTGGAAGAGCAAATTAATGCTCTTCAAGGTTTTTCCAAACCGGGTAATGATCCCTATTCTAACCATTACAACCCGGGATGGAGAAACCATCCAAATTTTTCTTGGAGGCCTCAAGCCTCAAATCCTCCATTCTCCCAAAATTCAAGGCCAAATGTGCCTAATTCTTTTCCATCATCATCCTACCGTCCTCCTCCTCAACAATATCAACAACCACCTCCTCCCCCGAGAAATTCAGCTTTTGAGGATAAAGTGTTGAGTGCTTTGCAAGCTTTAGAGTCAAATCATCAGTCTAACACTCAATTGCTCCATTCACACACTCAGTCCATCTCGAAGCTAGAATCCCAAATGGGACAACTAGCACAAGCTATGAGTAGAAGAGATGAGGGGCGTTTACCAAGTCAACCGGTGAACAACCCTAAAGGCCAATATGGGGTAGAGTCTTCCAACCCCAATGATCAATATCATGAGCAAGTTAAGGCCATAACTACTCTTAGGAGTGGGAGAGTGGTAGATAACAAAGTTGAGTATAAGGCTGAGGGTGAGTCAACAAGTTCTTCTAAAAAGGATGTAGTTGAGAATGAGAATTTACAAAAAGGGGATTCTTCATCCCCAAGTGATCCTTTGAGTATTCCTGTGGCACCCTATGTGCCCAAGGCCCCTTACCCTTCCTGTTTGGCCGACCCTTCTCCTTTTGGGAAAAAGGGTGCAAATATGGAGGAAATGCTTGAGATTTTTAAGCAAGTTAAGATTAACTTGCCACTTCTTGATGCAGTCAAGCAAATTCCTTCTTATGCCAAATTCTTGAAAGACCTTTGCACTCAAAAGCGAAAAGCTAAAACTCATGTGTCAAAGAAGGTCTTTCTGACAGAGCAAGTGAGCTCGATTCTCCAGTACCAAACTACACCTAAGTTCAAAGATCCTGGAGCCCCCACGATTTCTTGTGTTATAGGTGATCACATCATAGATAGGGCGCTCCTTGACTTGGGGGCAAGTGTCAATTTATTGCCATACTCTGTCTATAAGCAATTTGGGTTAGGTGAGTTGAAGCCTACGACGGTGTCTTTGCAATTAGCTGACAGATCCGTCAAGATACCTCGTGGGATCATTGAGGATGTTTTGGTGAAAGTAGACAAATTCTACTTTCCAGTTGATTTCCTAGTTCTAGATATGGAGCCCGCTCATGACCCTAAGCGTCAAATTCCCGTCATCTTAGGTCGACCCTTCTTAGCTACGGCTCATGCATGTATTAATTGTCGAACTAGAGTGATGGATATTTCTTTTGGGAATATGACTGTGAGGCTCAATGTCTTCAATGCTTCACAACAACCTCCACATGAGGAGGATTGTTTTTCAGTGGATGTGATTGATGGGATAGTTGAGGAATCTCTCCCTCAAATCTTGATTGAGGATCCTTTGGAGAGATGTTTGACTTACTTTGATAGTGATGCTTTCGATATTGATGCTTCTATTGAAGAAGTCAATTCATTGCTTGACTGTTCTCCTTTTATAAACTATCCTCCTTGGAAGTCTAGACCGGAACCCCTACCTAATCTTGCGAGCACTCTTGCTCCTTCATCTTTAGAGGTTCCTCCAAAGCTTGAGTTAAAGCAACTCCCGGCTACTCCTAAGTATTCATTCTTAGGACCTGATGACACTTTCCCTATTATCATTGCTTCTAATATTCCAAGTGAGCAAGAGTGCCATCTTCTTGATGTTCTTAGAGAGCACAAGGGTGCTATAGGTTGGTCCCTAGCCGATTTAAAAAGGATTAATCCACCTATTTGTATGCACCATATTCATTTAGAGGAGCTTAGAAATGATGCGTATGAGAGTTCCCGTATTCACAAGGCTAGGACTAAGGCATTCCATGATTCTCACATTAATCGTAAGTCCTTTGAGCCCGGTCAAAAAGTGTGGTTGTTTAACTCAAAGTTACGGTTGTTTTCTGGGAAGTTGCGGTCTAGATGGGATGGTCCATATGAGGTTGTTCAATCTTGGTCTCATGGTGCAGTAGAAATTCATAACCCTCGGAGTGGCCAAACTTTCAAAGTTAATGGTCAAAGGTTGAAATTGTTTATTGAGGGTGTAGAGGAAGGGAGTTTGATTGAGGAGATTGGTCTTGAAGACCCAGTTTATATTGATTGATGTTTTCTCCTCTTGCTGTGTCTGGCTGAAGACATTAAACTTAGCTCTTCTTTTGGGAGGAAACCCAATTTTATTCTATTTTAGTTTATTTTATTTTATTTTATTTTATCTTATTTTATTTTATTTTTGTTGTTTTTAATTGAGTTTTCTTTTTATTGTTTTGTAGGTGTTTAGTATTTATTTTATTCTTATTGTTTTTTTTTTTTTAAAAAAAAAGAGGGGTCTCTCTTTAGTCATATTTGTTTTCTGGACTAAAAAGCTCGAACAATTTCAGAAAGCTCGAGTATTTTCTTATGTTTTTTTTTCCAAATGTTTCTGGTCCAGAAAGCTCGAGCACTCGCCAAAAAGCTCGAGCATTTTTTCGTCAAAAATGGGTTAAACATTCTGCCCCGAAAAGCTCGAGCACTCCAAGAAAAGCTCGAGCTCTTTTTCTTCCCTCAAAGCTCTTAAGGTGCTGTCCCAAAAAGCTTGAGCTTTTCTCAAAAAGCTTGAGCACTTTTAATTCAGTTTTTTTTTAAAAAAAAAAAAAATCAAAAATTCAAATTAATTTTGAAATTAAAAAAAAAAACTAAAATTCAAAAAAAAAAAAAAACAAATTCAAAAAAAAAATTCAAAAATTCAAAAAATCAAAAAAAAAAAAAAAAAAAAAAACAAAACTAAAAAAACCTCATCTCTCTCTGTAAATCCCTTCAACACCCAACGCCACCATCATCACCACGTCCAACCATCACCGTACCTCCACCGCCCCGCCCGTCACTTCCTCGCGCCACCGCCCCATCATCCCCCATCAAAACCGGCGACTTCATCTCCCATAACCACCACGTCGCCACCATCAGATCAGTCGCAGCAACCACCAACCACCGCCGACCTAAGCCACAGATCCACCGCACCATCCATCCACACCCACCGTCAACCTCTCCCTCCACCATCGCGCACCGCCCTTCATCGCCATAACCACCGTCCATCAACAGCACCGCAACACCCATCATCATCTCCATCATCGCCGACCAGCACCGCCATCCATCTTTCACCACCGCCGATCCCATCATCAACACCCGGCGACCTCATCTTTCTTCCACAGCCCCCGCCCACAACCTCAGACATCGCCATCGCACAACCACATCTCCAACAACCAACGTCCCGCACCAGTCAGCACCGCCTCTCTCATCCCAGCCGAACCACCAGATCTCACCATTATCACCGCCGTCCCCATCATCTTCCATCACCCACGACTCCATAGCCACCGTCACCATCTCTCTCTCTCTGCAAACCACCATCGCACCCCCTTAAGCACCCTCTCTGTCGCATCGCCGACCTGCCGACCTCCCCCCATCACCGCCCCTAAACCACTACCTCCTGTCATCACCACGCACCGTCATCTCCATCTCCGCCGCGCCACAATCACCCCGATCGCACCACCGACCACCGTAGCCAGCCGCAACCACCGCCGCACCATCTCTCTCTCTCTAACCCCAGCCGAACCCACAACAGAACCCCAGCCGCGCCTCCATCCTCAGCCCGTCGCCGCCCCCACGAACCACCACCATCAGATCCGCCGCACCAGCTCCACCTTCATCACCCCACCCGAACCCCTAACTCCATAACCCAACACCACCACGCACCAGTAAATCCATCTCCACCGCTCCCCTGTACCACCATCACAGCCGCCCGCCACTGCACCCACCCCCCTCCCCGTCACTCCATCATCTCCGACCCCCCCCCCCCAACTCATCCGACCCTCCAGCCCCCCACCCTTCCTCAAAACCACATAAAAAACAAGCCACAAAAAAAAAAAAAAAAAAAAAAAAAAAAAAAAAAAAAACAACCACAAGACCATGAATTTTTTTAAATTTTTTAATTTATTATTTATTTATTTATTTAATATTCCTTTGTTCTTGTTTTGTTTTTAGTTTTTATTCTTTTTCTGTTTTTGTTATTTTTTTATTATTTTCTTTAATTTTATTTAATTTTACTTAATTTAATCCTTATCTTCTCTATTTATTTATTTTCTTTTTCTTTTTCTTTTTATTTTTTATTTTTTATTTTTATTTTTTTTATTTTTTTATTTTTTTTAGTCTATTTTATTTATTATTTAGATTCTATGACCCCACTAACTTTTTATTGTTTAGTTTGTTATTGCAGGGATCCATGGGTCGCCCGAAAGCTTCCAAAAGTCGTGCCATTACAGTTGAATCCACTTCGTGCAAACGGCCAATTCAAACCCGTCCAGTCACTGCATTGAGCAATCAAATGAGAAATGGGCCCCCAAACCTTCTGATTCACCGGCCTCTTTGCCCCCTTAGTTCTCTCCACTCAGGTGCACTCCTTCCTTTTACTTATTTCGTTATATTTCATGTTCTTTCATGTCATGTCCCCTTGAGGACAAGATGTCAAATAAGTTGGGGGGAGTTGTTATTATTTTGCCTACTTGAGCTCAATATACTTCATGATTACAATTTTATTGTTTTGAGCGTATTCATGTATTTCTGAGCTTGCATGAGAATCATTGTGATAGTTGTGCACTGTTAGTGATTTGTCTTTCCCTAACTTTCATAATTGGAGACAAATTGGGTTGCTACTCTTGTGACTCTATGATTTGATGGTTAGATTGTGAAACTCTAGTATCATGATGGCATTTACTGAGACTTATAACTCATATTATGTAGAATTGAGCTTGAACTTTATTTTGAGGGTTATACAGTTTGCATATCTCCATTCTATCAATTGTCATTGTCATATGTCTAAGGTCAGTCAGTTCAAATGTCGGATGACACTTCTTGCCTTTGGGGAATGAAACTAGGCCCTCTTTCTATTTTGAGCCTGTTCGTTTGTTTCCTACATCTTTACATTATTTACCTGATTGGAACCAAGTTGAGCCTTCATTATTATATCTTTCTTTTCATAGCCAGTAGCCTCGCTTTGGGTGAAGAAGTTGGGTGATTTTTCTTTGAGAATTTGGTGTTGTGAAAGTAGAGAAGTGAAGATGTATATTTTTCTTTTATTGTAATTTTATTCAGTATCAAAAAAAAAAGAAAAAAAAAAAAAAAGAACAATCAGAAAAAGAAAAAAAATATATATATTTCATTGCCTTTTCCTTTTCTTTTTGGTTTGCTCAAGTAGAAAAGTTGTGAGTAGTTTGGGAGTGGTGTTGCAATGTTTAAAAGAGATGATGAATTTGGAAAACTCCAGTTTATTCACTTCAGCTTCTTTGCTTATCACATGGAGATTATTGTTCACTTACCCCTACATTATCCTTGACCCTGACCTACATTACAACCAGAAACAAAGACCTAGCCGACCCTGAAGGTGTAGTAGTTGATGATTGAGGATGTGACTGTAGTGATTATGTGACATTGGGAGTTGATTTTCGTAGTGGTTAGAATTCTCTCTATATTATTCTTGTTGTGCTTTCATTCATGTTTGCATGTGGATTATTTGATTTGTACTCAACAATTATTCCATCCACATGTATGAGAGGATACATATGCACCCTATCTCTGTGAGCTTCATTTGTGAGTGATATCTTTTGGTGAGATTTGGAGTCAAAGTAATGCCTGATTGAAAAAAAAAAAGGGTTTCATTGCCTAGACATCTTGTTATGGTTGTTGCTTTTATTCACACTGATTCTATCCATTTATGAGCACTTGAGAAATTCACAGGTTGCTTTTAGTGACATAATTGCTACTTTGATTCGATTGTAACTCAGTTGTACGCTCATTAAGATTCATTTTTATTAATTGTGGAGTATATTGTGTTCAAGTTGGGGGGGTTGAATTTTGTGGGTAGATTCACTGCAAACCTTCACGAGACTATAACTCGTCCACTAGGGCAACCTAGGGGTTTAAAGCCTTATTGCATATGGTAAATGCAATCGTGTATCCCACGAAAGAGGATTTAGTTAGTTGTTTTTTGTCTCTTGTTTCCTTGGCTTTGCTCGAGGACTAGCAAAGTGTAAGTTGGGGGGTGTGATAACTGGTTAAAAAGTGCATATTTATCTTGTTAATCCTAGATATTCTTGCACTTTTATTATTTTAATTTCTCCAATCTATATGCATTTGCTAGTTAATTCTTGTTTTATCTTTTTGCAGAGAAAGCTTGACAAAGTTGATGATTTGGTGGTAGATTTGGAGCAAAAGGAGAATATTGGGCTTTGAAGTGCTAAAAGAAGTGGAAAACAAGTGATTTTGGGTTAGAAGAGAGGCTTGATCCATATATAGGTGGACTAGGGCCCATTTTAGCATTATAGGCTCTATTTTGGAACACTTTAGACTCCTTTTTTGGGCCCCTAATGTCTAATTACGGGATTTTATGTTATTCTCCTAAATTATTATTTTGTAAGGGTATTTTTGGAAAAAGGGGGATAATATGGTAACCTAGGGTTTTGGAAAAGAGAGGAGGCCGTCTTGGAGATCTAGGAAGAGGAAGAGAAGAAGGAAGGAGACAACTCTAAAGAAGAAGATGAAGAACTCTATGGCTATGGTGTTCTCTTCCACTATCATGGGCTAAGTTCTCTCATTCCTAGGGTTTAGATGAAACCCTAGTCAAGTAATATTGTTTCTTTTGTATTTTATTTTTGGGTTAATTAGTTTTGGATGTTGATTGTATAACATTGAGATTTTATTAAGGCAATAATCGTATTATTCAGTTTCACATAATCAATTTCTGTGATTTTGTTTATGTGGTTATACAATAGTAATATGTGTACATACATCAAAACCGTAGGACGAGTCATAACTCAGGGAAAACAAATTGTGACTATGACCTTAGAATTAGCGTAGACAATTTGTGTTGACCAAAAATGATTCGTGCTTAGGGTTTTGGTGCGTGATTTTCTTGATGATTGTATTGAGGTTTGTAGCCAAAATACATCTTTTACATCCAAATTTAATGGCCCAAGAATTAATACAATTGAAGCTAGTTACAAGATTAGCGGTGGATTCAACACCCTAGGAATCCTCTTTTAATTTGATTCATCCTTAATTAAGTTCAATATTTGCTTTAGTTATAATTCTCATTTAATTTTAGAAAGAAAATCAACAACAACCAATCTTTGTTAATTTGAATTGAAATTAATCTCAACTTAGTTTTTAAACAATCAACAGTCTCTGTGGGTTCGACCCTTACTTCTCTACTATACTAGTAGTTTAGTTTGGTAATTTGATTGATTTCCACGACAGATCACATATTCTTGCTTATATCCTTTTGCAACTAGGCGGGCTTTGTACTTATCAACTTTCCCTTCTTCATTCAGTTTTGTCTTGTAAACCCACTTGACACCAATGGACTTTTGCCCTTTGGGAAGATCTGTCAATTCCCAAGTATTGTTTTCTCTATGGCTGCAATTTCTTCATCCATTGCTTTCTGCCATTTTGGGTATTTGACAACATCTTGAAATGTAATAGGATCACAGTCTGCAAACAGAGCAAAATGTGTAAGTGGATCATCATCTGATTAATCAACTCCACTTACCTCATAGTCTTGCATCCATGCTGGTCTTCTTCTGGTACGTTCAGGTCGGGAAATGGTTGAAGGTTCTGAGTTCTCCTCTTCAAGAGTTGCTGCTGGTTGATCACCAAGTGTTGGTTGAGGAAGACTTTCTTCTTCATAATCGTCCAAACTCAGTGGGATATTATGATTGGAATCATTATCAGTTTCTATCCACATCTTATCTTCATCAAATATAACATTCTGACTGATGATAATTTTTCGAGTGATTAGATTGAACAACTTATACGCCTTGGACTGCTCACTGACCCCAAGGAAAACACATTTTTTCCCTTTGTCATCAAGCTTCTTCCTCTTATCGTCTGGAACATGGGCGTATGCAACACACCCAAAAATTCGCAAGTGGTCCACACTCGGTCTTTTACCACTCCATGCTTCTTCAGGTGTTCTATCTCGGACAGCAACAATAGGACTTCTGTTTAAGAGATGAATACTCCGTAAGATTGCCTCGGGCCAGAATCTCTTAGAAAGATTTGATCTATTCAGCATACTCTGCACCATATTTAAGATCGTGCGGTTTTTCCTCTCCGCAACACCATTTTGTTGTGGCCAGTAGGAAGTTGTGAGCTGCCTTTTGATTCCATTCATCTCACAGAATTTTGCAAATTCCTGTGAGTTGTATTCTCCACCACGATCTGTTCGTAGTGTTTTGATTGACTACCCGACTTCTTTCTCCATAAGAGCCTTATAATTTTTGAATGCCAAGAAAGCTTCAGACTTTTCTTGCAACAAGTAAACCCATGTTTTGCGACTAAAGTCATCGATAAAGGTAATAAAGTACCTCTTATTACCGTTGGATGACGGATTAATGGGACCATATATATCAGAATGCACTAGCTTCAACACCTTCTTGGCTCTCCATGCTTTTCCTTTTGGGAAAAGATCTCGATGTTGTTTGCCAATCACACATTCTTCACAAACACGTGAAAGATAATCAATTTGTGGAAGGTCGGACACCATACTTTTTTGCTGAAGCAATTTTAGACCAGAGAAGTTTAAATGACCATAGCGGAAATGCCACAACCAAGCTACATCTTTCACCATAACAGAAAAACAAGGAAAGATATCACTCTGGACATAGAAGGGAAACATGTGATTTGCGGTCATACTAACCTGAGTGATCAGACCCTTCTTTGGATCTTGGATTCGGCACTTTCCTTCCTTAATGATGATCTCATATCCCTTTTATTGAAGTTGACCCACGCTCAACAGATTGCTTTTTAATCTTGGTACATAAAACACATTTGAAATTGCCTCATGTGTTTTTTGAGATGTCTGAATTTGAATGTTGCCCTTCCCCATAACAGAGATAGTTGAACCATTTCTAAATTTGACAAACGAATGGTAGGACTCGTCTAATTCAGAGAATATAGACTTGTTTCCACACATATGATTGCTGGATCTTGTGTCTAAGTACCACTTGCTTTGGCCGGTTTCTTCAGCTACATTGCAAGCCATTAGAAGAGAAATTTCCTCTTCCTTTCCTGCAAAATTTGATTTTGCTCCCTTTCCTTTGTACGACTTTGTCCGACATTCAGAATAGTAGTGGCTAAATCGGTGACATTTGTAGCATTTGACTTTGGATTTTTTAAATGTTTTTGATTCCTGGTCACCGCCATGATGATCATCCCATCCTTTGCCTCTACTTTTGGTGTCTAGAGCTCTACTGTCATATGTGGAGTGATCATTTTTATTGTTGCTACTTCCTCCTTTTCCACGTCCGGAACCCTTCTGAGTGTTGCTTGATGATTGTTGTAGCTGCAATGCTTGCTCTACTACTTCATGTTGATTGATCCGTTGCTCATGGACAGTTAGCAAACTTATCAATTCTTCAATCGAAAGGACATCAAGATCCTTTGATTCCTCAATCGAGCAGACCACGTGATCGAACTTCCTAGTCATTGATTGAAGAATCTTCTCAATTACAGTTATTTCTCCCATCTCTTCTCCACACGATCTCATCTTGTTCACAATAGACATGGTTTTGGAGAAATATTCCTCCACTAACTCTGTCGACTGCATGCGAAGAGTCTCAAATTGCGAACGAAGTGCTTGAAGTTGAGACCGTTTTACCTTTGCATTGTCTCGGTACTTTTGCTTCATTGCATCCCAAATTTGTTTTGAAGTATCTTTGGTAAGAATAGTATTCCGGATTGTTCGATCAATTGCCTAGAATAGGTAGTTCTTTGCCTTCAAGTCCTTCAAATTTTGTTCCTCCAGCTTCACTTTCTGAGCATCCGTCAAAGTGCTCGACTCTGTTTCTGCAATTCCAACTTCAATGAGATGCCAATACTCTTTGGACCTCAAGAAGTTCTCCACTAGCATGCTCCAATGATCATAATGACCATCAAATCTAGGTATAACAGGTTGCACAAAAGCCTCTGTTGCCATTGAAAGAGAAGCGTTGCTATTGCCCAAAAAAAAGAACAAGAGAGAGTAGATAAAAGCTTCAGCCCTTCAACACTTCTACTTCTCCTGTTTACAAGCAAGCTATGATACCACTGATATAAAATAGAGAAAGATAAGCTGAAAAGTTGAAGTCATTTTTATTCATTAAACCCAACTACTTAAATAAACAATTACATAAGTTAGCACGCCACTAATTTAGGAACTAATTTATAGCTATTCCAGAAAACAAGGAACACTATCCCACTAATTTAGGAACTAACTTACAGCTGTTCCAGAAAACAAGAAACACTATCCCACTACTAACACCATTACTGAGATTCTTACAAACTTGGTAAAACAACATCCTAAAGACTAGGACAAACAAAGACTTATTCAAAAAGAGCAAAATAGAATTAAATTCCTAACATTACTCTTCAGCTTCTCTGGTAATTGTGGGATGGATGGTGGTAGAGTCATAACTGGGTCAGGATTGAGTCCGGCGAGATTGTCCACAGGGTCGCTCAATTTGAAAACCTCTATCCCATTCAGAATTGCATCAGAGTAAAGAGTCGCCGTTTCCGGATTAGGATACAGTGCTATAGACAGATTTCGTTTCTTCTCGCTGTCTTGATCTACAAATACAAAATAGTCTTTATAAGTCGGCACACCATTTCCGCCGCTCCATGCGATCACATCAGCATAAGCCTCCGCCGTGTAATTAGCTATGAATATCTGAAACTGCCTGTCAGAGGGCTTCGTTATTTGACTCTGAAACTCACAGAAGTGTAGCCTAACCATGTACATAAACTCCGGATCCACAGGCAAATTCCAGGTGAGAGTGTAGCTGTAGTTAATGGTTTTGTTGTTGCCCATCGACCGTGCGGTCTGATATACGGCAGCTGGTGCAGTGTAATTTGGGATATGCCCAAAACTGACGTTGATACTCGTGTTAACTGGTAGCGCTCCTATATATGAGCAGTAATCATAGTCCAGCAACCATCTTCGGAACATGTTGGTGTCCTTGTCAGGTGGAATTTCCTCCCCACCGACGTTTAATCGATATACTGTCTCGAGGGCCTTGTTGTTTTCAAGTGAAAATGTGTTTTGCCGGCCAATGATGGACCCAAGAGAACGGTAATAAAGATTGGTTGGCATGGAAACGATTTCAATTCCATTGATGAAACCATAGGAACCGAATGGAGTAGCAGATGGAGTAAAGGTTATGTTCAGGACCTGATCTTCTTCTACATTAATGCAGAATTCTCTGTCTACTTTATCTTAGCCAAGAGAAGTAGGGGTCAGATAAGCACTAAAGTTGCTGAGAAGTGTAAAGCGAATGGCTCTGACGGAGAAGAAGGCTTTAGAAGGGTCGAAATTTGGGTATGAAGCAGGGTTGAAGTGAAGCCGGAGAAATTTTGGGCCGGCGGTGACCGGGAATACATAGGTGAATTCAGATCGGAAGATACGAGCAGTAGAGTAAGGGACATTGGAAGGTTCTTGTGCTTGAGATGTTTCTGATGCGTTAAGGAGTTTTTCGTAAGGGGAATTTATGGAATTGGTATCTCCATCTCCAATCCAATTTCGGCCATCTGGTGCAATTAATGATATTGAAGAACCGCAATCAATGGTGATGTTTTCAGTAGGGGTGTAAAACCGTTGAGAGTTGCAGAAGATGGGAATCAGCAAGAAGAAGAGGCACACTAGAGTGAAAACCAGAAGGTTGGTATTGCTACTGGTATTCATTCTTTCTTTCTTTTTTGCTTAAGCTTTGCCTAGGTTACAGCTGACGATAGTTAACAGGTTTTCAACAGGAAAATAATGAGAAGTTCTTACAATTCCTTACTTACGTAACAAGTTTTGATTGGTAATATTCATCAATCAAATTAATAAATATATTTAAGATATCCCATAAAAATTCTTTTTTAAAAAACAAATATTAAAATATAAATTTACTAAAATAAACTCTTTTCACATTAAATTGGTAAAAAAAGTAAATTAAAAATTTCACAATACTTTTTACGTTGACTTTTTAAAATAAATTCATATTTTGAGATAATTCAAAAGAAGTATTTATCAACAAATATGATATACCACATAATAATATGTTTTTTTAACGATACTTTATCATATTTGTAGATGAGAAGGAGAAATGAACAATGACTTTTCAAAAATTTTGATATTATAATTTTTATAATTAGTTTTATTAAATTTTTTTAATAAATTAGGACTTCACTCTTTCAAAAATATAGATATTGTATTTTTTTTAGCACTGATTTTATTAAATTTTTTTAACAAAATAAGACTTGATCTATCCAAATTTTTTTTTTAATATCCATATCAACCACCCCAAATTTTTTTTTACCTATAATTTAATCCTAAATTAAAATTTCTAAATCTGCCAATACCATTATTTTCTATTAAAAAAAATAAATTACATCACACACAATAAAAATATCTATTTACCAGTCTCATTCAAAAAAATTTTCAATAAACATATTCGAGAAATGTTTCCAAAAATCATTAATGATAAATACTTTTTTTTGCTAAGATTAACGACGTGGGACGAGGGAAAAAGACTAAGCAGATTTGAAAAAGTCTTTGCTCGATTTTCACTCAAGAGAAGTGGAAGAGATCTTATTCTTTTTATTTCCCTTTCATTCCATCCTTTCACATTAGTAGGATCTCTCCAGAATAATATTTCTTTTATTTACCTAAGAGGATGGGATCTAAGTGAAATAAGAAAGATGACATCCGTAACATTGCTTTTCAGTCAAAAACAAATAAAAAAAAAAAAACAAAACTAAAAGACTAGGACGACCTTGAAAAGTCTTTGCTAGATTTTCACTCAGAAAGAACAAGACTACAAAAAAAAATCAGAAATTCATCAATAGATTGGAAAAATAAAATAAAAATATCAAAATAAAAATCATAGATTTTATATTGCTACCACAAATTCTATATTGTAAGAGAGGATGATACCAACATTGATGAGTAATAGTCGTTCCAAATTTTGTTACCAAATTTGACGTTAGATGATCGGTGATGATTTAGATACATTAAAAATATTTTGCTAATAATTTATTGTCATATTATTTGAAATGCAAGTTTTGGAATCAAATTTAAGGACACGTAGCATTACTCAATATTGAATTTGTAGTAGGACTATAAAATTTATTTTTTTTATTTTTAATTTTTTTAAAATCAATTTTTTTGATCATTAGGATTTAAAAAGAAAAAATCTTTGAAAAAGGATTTTGTGATTTTTTTTCCCGATTTGTAGATGAATTTTTGGATTTTTTTTCTGGGGGGGGGGGGGGGGGGATTTCATGCAATTTTGATTATAGTTGGTTTTCTGCTATTAGAATTTTGTCTTTACAGGATTTCTAATTTTTGTTGGAGTTTTTTTTTCATACCGTACTTTTTGATGATTTTGCTTTGTTCTTGTATTATTTTTCTCTAAACTTAATTCTTTAATTATTTTTATCTTAATTGAATAACTAATCATAGTTTGATAAAATTCACATATTAATAATTTTAATTTTAATTAAACTTTTAATAAAATTATGATATTTTAATGCGTTTGATTTTTATTGAATAGCGTAAACTATTTTGTTTAAGGATTATATGCGTGTGTGTGTATATATATATATATATATACACATATATATATATACACACACACATAGAGAGAGACAGACAGGCACATGAGTGGGGCTAATGACACTTGCCAGTCATCAAGTCGAGACATGAGTGGGGCCAATGACACTTGCCAGTCATCAAGTCAAGACATGAGTGGGGCCGAAACCAATAGTGACCATACCTGGGCCAAAAGAAGGAAGACTTTAAAAGTATTTGGTTGATTTTCCACCAATAAGAACAACAGTACAAAGAGTTGCCTTCGGCTGCTCCCTCAAACTTTAATGTGTGTCTATATATATATATGTATATATATATACATATACATATACATATATAGACAGAGAGAGAGACAGGCACATGAGTGGGGCCAATGACACTTGCCAGTCATCAAGTCGAGACATGAGTGGGGCCGATACCAGTAGTGACCCTACCTGGGCCAAAGGAAGGAAGACTTTAAAACTATTTGCTTGATTTTCCACCAAAAAGAACAACAGTACAAAGAGTTGCCTTCGGCTGCTCCCTCAAACTTTAATGTGTATATATATATATATACACATATACATATATAGACACAGTGAGAGAGAGACAGGCACATGAGTGGGGCCAATGACACTTGCCAGTCATCAAGTCGAGACATGAGTGGAGCCGATACCGGTAGTGACCATACCTGGGCCAAAGGAAGGAAGACTTTAAAAGTCTTTGGTTGATTTTCCACCAATAAGAACAACAATACAAAGAGTTGCCTTCGGCTGCTCCCTCAAACTTTAATGTGTATATATATATATATATATATATATATATATATAGACAGAGAGAGAGAGGACAGGCACATGAGTGGGGCCAATGACACTTGCCAGTCATCAAGTCGAGACATGAGTGGGGCCGACACCAGTAGTGACCATACCTGGGCCAAAGGAAGGAAGACTTCAAAAGTCTTTGGTAGATTTTCCACCAAAAAGAACAACACTACAAAGAGTTGCCTTCGGCTGCTCCCTCAAACTTTAATCAACATGAATGGACCGCTTTCTTTTGAAATTACTGGCTCGTCTCTTTTAAGATACCTGAGTGTTTGTTTGAATGATCCGATGAAAAATTAGAGTTTAGAAAAGTATAAATTTAGTTAAGTTATAAGTATTTGTATAGATATATTTAAAATAAATTTAAATAATATTATAATATTTGAATAAGTTATTAAAAATATTAAATGTATTGTATAAATAGAAAATAGGTATTTTTAAAATAAGAGTTTTATTTAAAATAAATTTAAATAATATTATAATATTTGAATAAGTTATTAAAAATATTAAATGTATTGTATAAATAGAAAATAGATATTTTTAAAATAAGAGTTTTGAAAAAATCTCTCACTTACCCTTTTTTGACACAGACGTTTTGAAACAAATATTCTAATATCAAAATTATTTTTTTTTTCTTGAAAAGTTCTTATACGAGTGGTACAGGTGTTACGAGTACATTTTGGACAGGTTAACCCAAGTCCAATCCAAAAGCAGTTCAAATTTTTTTTATAATTTGAAATGGGTTTGGCCTAGATAAAAGATTTAAATTAAGGTTGGGATTAGGTTGAGACTTTGAAAATACGAGTCTAATTCAAATCTGAACTTAATATTTTGTATATTTTAATTTATATTTAGTTATACATCATTAGATTAGTAGAAACTTCTTACAAATATTATTATTGAAATTTTTAATGTATAATCAAAATAGGAAAGTCGAACTGATACTAATGAATTTTTTCAGGCTCAGACTGAGTTCGAATTGATTATTTGTGATTTTCAGATTCTTTTCTACCATGATTTGTCAATAATACAATTTCATGTTGCATATTGCTTTCCACGATTTCTCTTCAATATGTCCATGGAGTTTTAGAAAATTCAAACATCTTGGAGATAAACAGAGAAGTAGGAATTGCTGTGAACATGGTTATTATCATTTTCATCAATTGTCATAATTTTTTTTCAACAGAAAAGTATCTGAAGTCAAAACAGGATCCAACTAATTAGGAGATCCTCTAACCAAGCAACAAAACTCTCTCTCAAAAAAACTCAGGGACCACCTTATTACAGATCCGACAAACATGCAGAAACCTCGACAGCCTCAATCCAAATTGCAAATGTTTAATATCAACAAGCAAGGGATCTAACTCTGGAGGAAAAGATTTAGCCGAACATAACATAGTAACCAAGATCTTATTACCTAATCCAACCTCATCAACTGTTGTAGCAGAGGCAAAAATAAAATAAAGAATGAACACAAAGAATTCCATTCAAATACTAGGCACCACTAGAAATCTTGAATTCAAGAGACTAAAAGATGAAAAAGCTCTCAAATTTTATTGAAGAAGAATAATAAACCCTTAAAGCTGGTTTCCACCCCCATTGGGTGCCTATTTATAGACCCTATAGAGCTTGGAATATAGGAAATAACTTTCTAAAAATTATCCTAAGCCAATACAACAAGACTCTAATTCAGCTATTTAAAACTTTAAAAATAGCTAGCAATACCAAAATAAAAAACCCTATAATTCTAAAAACAAAAATTAGAAAAATAAAACAAAATATATCAAACAATTATAATTAGGAAAATGCGTTGGTATACTAATTTGGTTTATAAGATTGACTTACTGGATGATGTGTCATTGATATTTTTGTAATTAATAAATGTATTTAGTCTTTTTATTTAAATTTTAAAAAAGTTATGATGACTGATATCATTTGAAATTTTGCGGTTTTGAACTTATTCTAAAATTCGAAACTAGAAAAATACTCAAACCTAGAGGCTTGTCCACCTGAACGGAGCAGAGCTGCATTTGAACGCATGTCTTTGCTACGTCCGAACATGTGTCAAAAAATTGAAGATTTTATTGGCTGCCCCATTACGATTTCAACTAGGTTTTTAAGTTAACCTATAAATACATAATATGTAATTTTCATCTTATGAGAGTTGAGAGTTTTGCATTTACATGACATTACATGACAACTCCAAAGCAACTGACTGTGGCGATGTTAAATGTTTTAAATGGCAAAACTTCCATTATTTTATTCCCCAACCCAATCTAATTCTGTCATTCGCTCCCATTGTTCAGTTTGATATGATTTCTGTCTTAAGCTGCAAATTATTTGTCTTGTAAACTTAATTTTATATTGCTTTAAGATAATGTAAATGCTCTAGCTAATGATTTTTTTCATAATATTTTCTTACTCCAAAATATAAAAGGGTGAGACTAATTACAATAAATGAAAACGAGTCTCCTAAATTTATATTTAAGATTGAAAATTTTCATTGCATATAACTTTACTCTTACGTAAATAATTTTGAGAAATAAAACTTTTAATAGTATACAATATTGATTTCAACAAATAGATAATGGTGCTGGGCAGTGGCAACGAAGCATTGATGGTACTCTGACGATGATGGTAATGTGACAGTGGTCTTGTGAACCATGTGGGGGCACACTTACACGATGCACAACTCTGATGATGATGGTAATGTGACAGTGGTCTTGTGAACCATGTGGGGGCACCCTTACAAGATGCACAACATGGTGCAATAAGTGGTTGAGAAATTCTTTAATTACACTGGAGCTCACCATTTCAATACAACATAGTACAAAACGTAATGTGATAGATACAATTAATGCTAATATTTATAACGAAAATAACATATTAAGTAAGAGAATAAAAATTTTTAAAATTTGAAATATGAATATTATTAATGGAAATTAAATAATAGAAGTTTTTGTATCATATTTATAAAGTTAAAATATCTCTTATCTTAAGAATCTTATTTTGAATATAAAATAATAAAGGTAATAGATATTTTATATAAAATAAATAATTTGAGATAAGTTCAAATTTTAAAATTAAAGGAATTTTTTTTTTTGATAATATAAGATATTTTGGACTATCTTGCCCGCATCAAATTAAATCTGTACAGTCTCTCTCACAGCTGTTTCACATGCTTGCGCGTGAGAAGAGGCGTCCTCAAGAATTACTAGGGAGAATAATCGAACCCGAGAGCTTAGGATAGTAAGTTTCTAAATTAGCAATCCAACATCATCTCAATTAACCCCTTAGAGTAAAATTAAAATTAAAAGAATCTTACCGATACCATATTTATCTTACATCAAACTCTCAAGCTTAAAACTTTCACACTTAAAAATAACTTGTCCTCTAGGTAAATATGTATGCAATCTCAAACTTGTTCATAATTTGACAATAATAATTAAATCTTTCAAGAAAAACGAAATTCTCAAAGATTTCTTATTTTCCCTCTTTTATGAAATCTATAATTTTAAATTACTATTTTGATGCCAATAATATTTTCGCAATAAAACAATAAAAAAAATCTTTTTGTAAGCATAACTGAAGGCAAGTGGAAGATTTGTTTTATACTATTTACATTTTCATTAGAAAATAATAAATATGATAAAATATGATTAAAAAAATACAACGTATGTCTCATACTCACTAAAAAAAAACACTTCGTGAAAGAGAGAGAACTCAAAACCTACTTCAACCTACCATTCTATGCTTTATGATATTTGTTTTTTGATAGCAAAAGATGTAACACACGCTGACCCACCCAAAAAGGAATCCGACCTTGAGAGAAATTTATTATTAATTTTCTGCTCACTGCATGTGCAACAAGAAGTTGGTCTAGAAGTCTTCAAAAGAGGTTAGTGGTAATAATTTGGGTTATCAAAGTTTAATATTAGTATCTACGTACGTGGTAATTTTTTTCCACCGTAAATAATAATTTAATTACAAGACAAACAAAAAAGTTGATCTAGAGCCTTTTTTTTCCTTCATACGTATTGGTCATTTAAAAACAGTTAGTGGTAATAATTTGGATTATCCAACGTTAGTATATGTATGTATGTATATATATATATATATATATATATATATACATAAGGAGTATTTACGAGTGTTAATTATAAATTTACACCAGTCTTTTAAATATGAAATTTCTGTGAAAATTCAACTGTCATATAATAATTACAAAAACTAGGCCTGAAATACAAGCCCGGACCCAAACTAAGACGGAAAAGAATAAATAAGCCGTCATTCATGTAGTGAAAGAGTGAAAGTAAAACTCACGAAAAAAATTACGATTATCAATTGAGATAGTACAATAAAATAATTTATAGTCTGTATATTCTTAATAAATAATTTATCAAAGACGAAGGTTTTAGAAAGTCCATTTTGAACCCAAAAAAAAAGAAAAAAATGTCTAATGATGACCGCTCAAATGTATGGTTACGAATCTCACGCAGTATAATGGTCACACTAGATTTTTTTTTTTTTTTTTTTTCGCATTTTGAATGAAGCTTTTATAAATGATTAGTTCAGTATATAAAACTTTTGTTACTACAAAGTCTATGAAAGATTAAATATACGGAACCTTACTTTTATTAGTAGAGAGACTATTTTCGCGACTTGATTGAGTAACCTTATCATTTTGCATGTGTTTAATTTTTTTTTCTTACAATTTTTATTGGGAATCACACACATGGAAGAATCCAAATCCAAATCAAATCAAAATTTTTTCCTTTTTTTTTATTATTATTATTTTATATATAATTTTTTTGCTAACATTAATGTGTATTATAAGCATTATTTACAAATAATCACAAGAGTCTCTCAAATATAAGCTTTGAAAAAGACAAGCTCAATCATTGGTTAGGAAATTAAGAAACTACCACATACTTTTCTTGAAAGACTTGAAATCGTTACATTTCCCATGAGGCGAGATGAGATGTCACTCTGCCACTAAGGTTTCGACCTCTTTTTTTTTATTTTGTTGAGTATGTGTAATATCTCCCATGAAATATCTCCCCCTTTCCCTCCTCTTTCTATATAACAAGGAGACCTAGCTATGACCATTTGAAAAGTGAATTGCATGGAAAAAATAGTGAAAAATAAAAATAAAAATATATTAATTATTCGTTTTCGTAAATGTAGGCATACTGTTAAACTACTTAAAATATTTTATTTTCTTATCTTTCTCATACTGTGTGCTATATAATAAATACTATCCATCGTGATATTATACAGCTTTACTGTGACAATAAAGTTGTCATCCACGTAGTTATGAATCCTGACGGTTGAAAATCTCTTTCTCTTTTCCTCCCCTTTCTATATATATAACAAAGAGACCACGGATCAATGAAAAATGAACTGTGAAAAATAGTGAGAAATATAAGTAGAAAAGAATCTTAATTATTCTTATTTATAAATATAGACACATGATCAAATCACATAATATATTGTGCTCGCATTGTATGTGATATAATAAGAATTATCGACAGTGGTCCTATACGATTTTACTGTGACAATAAATTAAGTTGCCTTCCACATAATTATAAATTATCACAGTGGTCCTATATCATACATTGAACTAGACTTTTATTTAATCCATGAAAGTGGTTCAAGTAGGCCTAATTCAATCTTTTCATGTTACTTCCGCAAACCAAATTTTACACATTCAAACATAGATACATAGATATGGAATATACACATACAAACAAACACAGATTTAACAGCTTAGATATGGTACCATTGGATCAAATTCGTTCTAGCCAGTACTAATGAATAAATCCTGACATATATGCTTTTAAAGGTTACACCTTTGATAAACGTTGGCGCACTTTTTTTTTAGGTTATTTGCCGCCGGTAAACAGGAAGCATAATGTTTGCCTCGTGCTACATTTCGCATCAACCGCAGCAGCTCCCGGATTGAGGGTGTTTTGGGTAGGGTGTTTCCCTCCTTGAAGAACTCTCCTGCTTGCTTCTGAGTCCATGAAGTTCTCCAACTCATTGTCGAAGCATTCGGCAATGGTGCCGGTGCAGGATGATGAAGTGATGTTCACCGTCTTTGCAGCGGCTGCATGGAGACTTGCAGCAAAGATTATTGTTGCCAAGAATGCTGCTATAGAAATTTTTTTCTGCCCCACCATTTCCATCTTGCTTTTGTGATATGATATGCAAGGCAATTCCCTTCACTGAGAGTGCTTGATGATGGCATGGACAAATGGTATGCCGGTCATTATATAAAGGGTAAGATGTGTTTGAATGGAAATGACTGGCCATCCTTGTTCGGATAATATGAATAAATTAATAGGTTTTGAGGTGTATATAAAGATATTTTTTTAAATGTAATTTGTCCCCATTTAATAGAATCTGCTGATGAATTTTTTGCAAAGTCGTTCCTCAAAATACAACAAATACTTCAATTTGAAAAATTGCAATCAACAAAGTTGAATAACTTCCTATAAAATTCTTTGATTATAATTTTTGTTATGAGAAAGAGAGTTTTCTTATATTCCAATTTGTTGTACGGCTGTATTTATAAATACATGGATATGTTCTCGTGAAAAAACACAACATGTTCATAAATACCCAAAGGATATGACTTTACAAAAACTTACAACCATTTCATTCAATATGTCTTTTAGAAAAAACACAACATTTTTGTAATACCTATTGGACTATTGATGTACCCATCCGATCATCTCTTAATCTGGACAATTGATTAGGCGATCTAACAAATAAATCAATAAAAATCGATTTGTCTTTGATAAATTTGCATTGCATGTAAAAAGCGTGCGCAAATTATTGCGTATTGCATTTCTATATACTACAACTCATTTGGGCTTGGTTCAACCCATGAATCAACAAGGATTTTATAGAATCTAATTAAATATAAAAAATAAATTTTTATATGTAAACATACAAAATGCGTAGCACAAAAAATTATTATAAAATAAAATTAAAAATTATTATGCTATCAAATATAAAAGTTTGGCTAAACAATTTTTCCTCCATTTTTTTTTTTTTCCTCACTAGCTTATCTTTTCGAAGGGATATTTTTTAAGTGTTTTAGTTTGGTATCGAGGAGGGAATAATAGGAGACATGGAGATAAAATAGCCTAGCGAAAGAAAATGGTCCTTTTCCTCTTTTTATTTGATTGAAAATGAAGGAAAAGTGGAAAGAAAAGATAGGAGGTTATTATGTTGCATATATAACGCTATATATATATAGCCTTATATATATTTAAGAAAGGGTGTTGTTTGGAAACTCAAAATATATAATAATAAAAGAAAAATAATTCTTTTTCTCTTTTTGTTTCTCTCTACTTTAAGAGAGAAGAATTTAATAAGGTTAGAGGGGAAAATACCTTTCTCATCTCAATTAAGTTTTGATTTTCTTTTCTCTTCTTTATAGAGTTGGCATTAATTCAACTAAATTCAATTCCTCTTATCCCTTGTTTTGTTATATCTATAAATAAATAAATAAATTATAGCCATTCATAAAGTGGGACCTAGTGAGGATAAGGATAACTCCTTAGAGAGTTGGGAGTATTAAATGAGATGACTATTTCAAAATTAAAATACATTTTTTCGATGACAAAAGTCTCGTGAACTGAAATAGTGTTTTAATTCACTTATTAGTTAGTTGTAAACTCTTGTAAAATTTTTAAATCAAATACATAAAAATACAATTAAAAAATGGCAGTTCTTGTATTTTGCTTCATTGAATAAGAAACTCAACACGCCAATTGGGGTTGACCAGATTGATATCTCATCATCTGCTATAGTTTGGGTTGTTGAATTTTTCAGATTCTAAAATTAATCTTGTTATTTGTAAAGTATTTATTGAACAATATAGCTACTGTTGACAAAAAAATAAAAAAACTAACTCCACACATCCACCCATTGTGGTTGCTGTAGGGCCAATAATGGAAAACCCTTTTTTTTTTTTTAGTACAAAAATTGGGGAGCGGAAATTATTTTCAGTATGTGTAGACGACACACGAGTTTTGAATTCTGTTCTACAGTATGAAATGAGAAGTTTTAGTCACTTAAGTGTCCACTCTGCTCCAAACCAAGAGATATATATATATATATATATATATATATTTTTTTTTTTGAATATTTCAACAGCTTCAATCTCTTCTCTTCTATTGATTCACAACATCAATTCTGCGAGATTTAAATATTTGAGTTTTACACTCTTCAATAATCTAATAAAATCAAAATATTGTACTTTTGCTATAATTTGTCTATGATCAATCGAAAAATCATCAATTTTTAAATTTTTCATGATGTTGCGGTTTCTTTATTTTTGTCTCTTCAAAAGCACAAACTTAAAAAATAGTCGATTTTTGGGCATGTTACTTCTCTATTTTTTCTTGCTTTTGTCTGAAGATGATAACCTTTTTAAATTCAAACTAGCACGGGTCGTAAACAGTTTGATTAATTTCTTATATAAAACAAATTTATCAAAATTTTTGAAACAATATTCAGAAATTTGGAAAAATTTAGAAACACAGGACCCCAGTGGATGAGTGTTCAAAAATGGTTATTCTCAATGTTTAATTAATTTTGTTTAATATGTACTCGATCAAGGCCTGAAGGCCTTTGGCAAGAAACTATGCACATAAATAATCTTCTTCTTTTCTCTCTCTTCTTAATCAGGTTTCTCCCATAAATCCACCGACAGAAAAACCAATGCACATAAATAATCTTCTTCTTTTCTCTCTCTTCTGAATCAGGTTTCTTCCATAAATAATCTTCTTCTTTTCTCTCTCTTCTTAATCAGGTTTCTCCCATAAATCCACCGACAGAAAAACCAATGCACATAAATAATCTGTTACGAGCCCAATGTTACGGGCCCAATGTATGGTGGCTTGTAGCCCATAAAAGTCATGAGAATTAGTCTTCTGTAATTCAGCAAATAAACAATTTAGTAGTTAGTTGATTGAGTCTAAGTAGATCGTGTTTATCAGTAATAGTCAGTTATTTCTTCCTTGTAATCCAGCAATTATTTTGTGAAGTCAGTTGAGTTGCTATTTTTAAATATTCTGGAAATAATAACAAAAATGAGAACATTTTATGCCCAACAAGTATCTTGGAGATTGATCATCTCAAATTGATCTATTAAAGTAATTCAGTTACTACATTCTTTAGCCTTTACATTCTTTAGCCTTCACATAACATTGGTATCAAAGCCGGTGCATCCATGGCTGAGGGTAATATTGGTACTCGGTACTCCCATTTAGCTGATTCATTGGCATCAGTTTGACAGGTTCAAGAAGCACAAACAAAAACACATGAATCCCTGCAGCAAATAGTAGAAGGGTTAGCCCAGCAATTACAAGTAGTTGCTACTATTCTGGACAACTTGGTGCGACAGGTTGGAAAAAGGATGGAGGAACCTCCCAATGGCCAAGTTGCACACAACAACCCACTTTTTAAAGACACAGGAGTCATTCAAACCAAAGCCATTCGATTGGACTTTCCCAAGTTTAATGGGGAAGACCCAAATGGTTGGTTATATAGAGCTAATCAATTTTTTTAATTATCACCAGCCCCATCCATAGCATCGGGTTTTGTTGGCTTCAGTCCATATTCATTTCCTATTGTGGCATTTTTTCAAAGTGCCAAAATGGTTTTTTCCCATGATAGCATTGGAGACAATTTTGAAAATTGCCACTAAAACAAAACATATTTTTTTAATATTCTAATTTTTTAACTTTGCCTTATTTTAAATATCTAAAAATCTAAAAAAATTGTCCAACTAAACTAATAAAGTTCAATTCTATTCACATATATGCACACAATTACTAAACAAATATTTAATCCATACACAAGTCATGATTTTAACAATGTTAATTTTCAAATAGAAAAACTTCATATCACATAACCAAATAATTACACTTAAGGATTAAAACTATCAAAAATTCTCAAAAAAAAAAAAAAATCCCAAATTCAATCTAATACATCTCTCATATCATAAAAAAAATCTAAGACAAAGCAAAAAATATCTTCATGTTAACCACTTGAGATGTCAAATATGCAACTTTAATCTTCTATTGTGTCCCAATAACCTGAAAAAATGACCAAAAACAAAAAATGATATAAGATGCAATATATCATAAATTATACATTACTGTGAAAAAAAATAGTATGGTATAAGAACTCTTACATCATAAATTAGTTATGCAATGCTTTCTCCATGAAACAAGTAATAATCCAACAACGTATCATTGTTCTGTCATCTCCATCTAATAACAACGTAATTTTTAAGATTAGGTTCCTCATCTAAAACATGGAAAATGAAACTATTCAATGCATTGAAGTTGATGAATGCTATAATTTTTTTCAATTGAGATTTCTCAAGGGAATATAAAGGTTTGGCTTGTCAGGCATAGTGTTGTTATATAAATGATAATTAAAGGTTTACAGATTAACCTAATAACTCACAGTTATGCATATTAACCAAACACGAAATGTTAATTATTTCCCCCTTAATATGATGGATTATGCATATTTCCTTATAATCAATGTTCATTTCTGTAGCCCAAGTAACTAATTTATTTGAATCTATCTATTATTTTTTATTTGAATCTATTTCACTCTCCTTAAACATAGATAATAAAACAGTAATTGTAACTAATCCATTGACATCTACAAAATCAATTGGACACTTTCTAAGCATGTTTTTTTTTCTCGACAAGTCCTGATTACTACAAATAGCAATATTTAGCTAGAATTTCCTGCTAATACTGAATTTTCTATAAGGGTTTCACCTTGATTTTCTAAGTGGATTGAAATATGACTATGAAGAGAAAGAAGATTTCAATCTCCAATGTGCTAGTCTCTTAAAATTATACACTTAAAGATTTTCAACTGTGACTCAAATTAATTGACGTTGAGTCCACTTTGGTAGTTGAAGCTTAATTGATTGAGTTTTAATCACAAAAATTGGCACTCATCTTTCCCTATATACTTGAGGTTTTCAAATGTCCATAGAATTTGATTGGAATTTAATGACCGACTCCATCAAACTTGTCATTGGTTTGGTGGTTTTCATTCTTTTTTAGGTGTTAGCATGGTGATCATTAGAAGACTGCTATTTGAAGTATAAATTGATTGAGTTTATGGGTAAATTCATTTACCATCTGAGACCTTATTTTTTCTAGTACTTCTATTAATCCAACTTCATGTAGAATTAATTATTTTATAATTAATATTTGATAAGTTAATGATTTCTGATAATTAATAAATTTTTAAGATACTAATATGTTTTATAGTGAATAATTAATAATTATATTACTTAATTAATACTTCTAAATTTTTTTTATAATATAATTACTAAAGAGATGAAATAGTTATACATGTCTTTCTCTCTCTCTCTCTCTCTCTCTCTCTATATATATATATATATATTATTTATAATATGTATCGATAATTATATTTATAAACTGTACTTTAAATGGAGTAGAAATTATTGTAAGTAGAAAAAGAACCATAACATAAATAAACAGGAGAAATATAACTTCATTAATTGAAAAGGATATTAAGAAATTTTGTATATCTTAAATTCAACGTTATATGTATTTTTTTATAAAATATCAAAATATTTTTAAAAAATTACATAAAATGTTTCTTTATGTATCAAAATTCATATATATGTATGAAACAATTTTTATTAATAAAAATACTTAGTAATTAATAAATTTTCTCTCTCATAACACATCAAGTAAATTCATTGGTCCGACTGAAAGAATTCTGGGTGATTGATGAAACATTGCAAAAGTAGTAGATAAAACAATGGTCCTTCAAGCGAATCTCATTTAATTATTTTCCTTGCAGAAGTAGTGGGAGGGCACTTTCAATAATAAAGCAGCCATGGCCAGCCATACATTCGAACCTTAAAAAGTTATTTAGTGAGCTCTACAAGCCCTAAACTGAGATTAAAAATAAAGAGTAAATTATATTGACTTTTTTGAGATTTTTGATAATTACACTGATCTTTTTTAAGGTTTTTGAAATTATATTAATTTTTTTTGTTTTACCTAAGTTTTTAAAATTACACTAACTTTCTTTATTTTACTTGACAATATACAAATATCTCATCCAATCAATATTTTTCTTCAAAATGATAAAACTACCCATTTTATTTTTTTTTCAATTTTTTAAATTCTGACTATTTTTTTAAAAATAAATATTGATAAAAATCTTAGATTTATTTTTATATAAAATAAAAATAAGTTATTACTTTAAATTTGTTTTTTAAAAAAATAATAATAAAATCTATAAAAAAAAAAAGTTAGAAAAATTTGGTTAAAATTGAAAAATACAAAAATAAATAAATAAAAGAAGCATTTTTTTCATTCTAAAGAAAACAATTAACTAGAGAAAGGTATCTATTTGTTGTCAAATAAAGTAGGAATGATCTATGTAATTTACTTAAAAATAAAACTAAAACTACCACAGACACTTCCATATCTAAATATATAGTTTCATGAATTTGAAATTGGACAATACTTAACTTCAAATTTGGTCAAAGGACCTTTCTTATATTTAACTATGTGTCTTACTCACAATCTGTCACATATACAATACACATATGCTTTTTAATTTTTAATTAAGACTAAATAGTTACATAATATACATATCATTACATATATGACACATTAAAATTGTAACACAAATATAAATAAACGAGGTTCCTTCTACTTGATATGAAGTCAAGTATAGTCGTTTGAAATTTACAAATTAAAAGTATCCCCATTGCAATAAAGAGATTCTTGAAAATTTTGAACTTTCCGTAATTTTCTTTTAAGCAAAGCAAATGTAATACAACAAAGCTTTATATTATGTTTATAAAAAAAAATTATTTATCCTTGCATGAATATAGGTTTTCTTTTTAATGTTAAAATAGTCACGGATTTTGGAATATTTGTAATTTGCAGGAGGCAGTGCTGTTGATCTCTGTTACTGAAATGGCAGCTATGGAATGCATAATTGTGTTTACAAGTATCATCACAACGATTTTGTTCTTCACTTGGGAAGGAGATTGAGTTAATGGATTGAAACAGCTTGTATGTGCAGTGTGCTTGTGTTTGTACAGTGGAGGCCTGTTATAAAGATTGAAAATATATGAACTGTACTATTTACTCTCCCAAAATAAAAATAAAAAAAGGTAAACGATGCACCAATCCCAACTCCTCGTCAGATTACGAAGGCTAATTATAGCCAAAACGTATGAATGTCAATTTAATCCGAACTATCACAGCCTTATCGATATAACACATATAATGTTTTATTTTAAATATATTAATTATAATTAATAAATAAAATTTTAAAAATAAACAACCCGACTCTGCTTATCACAGGGTCTAACTAGGTTTGAAGAAATTTTTTTTATTTTTTTTAACAAAACATGATTGGAGAATGAGTATTCTATTTCAAACTTGACATGTCATTCTTGAAAGAAAATATTTATTGGACCGAGATCACTGATTCTTGGTCAATAAACAACTTTCACATGTGCTTGTCTAAGTTAAATCTTTTCTTTTTCTTATATTTGACAAATATTTTATAGTATGATCCGTGGTAACGAATAATTTCTATATCATTAGCTTTTTGTTGGCATAATTAGGTCAAGTACACACATGATACACACCACACCATTATACAAAAAGAAGGAAAAAAAACTGTCATCCTGTATCCATTTCAATTTTCTCAAGTTAATTAAAATAATTCATTAATCAACCTCCTTTAACTTTTTACGTGGGTTAGATTGCTTTTTTCACTTTCACTTTCACTTTATCTTTATTCCTTACATAATTGTTAGAAAATCGTCATACTGGTAATCTGTGATTGACGGTGTAACAAGGAAACTAGAGCACTAGGTATTGACAAGTTACAAAGACTTTGAAGAATGATGGAAATGTTTCAAGTCTCACTCTCAAGCAAAAATAATTGAAGAATGATGGAAATGTTTCAAGTCTCACTCCAAGCAAAAGTAAAATACTAGTAAATGTAGAGTTGCTCAATCATTTTTTTGGAATGGAGACCTTATTTTGATCAAAACGAGGAGACAGGCAATACTCATCGCTTTGCCATGAGCAAAGCTGCCACAGGATCAAACGACATTGTTTAGACTTTCAATTTAACATTTTTACTAATTATAGTAATTTTTAATTTCGCAATAACTTTGTTTAAGAAAGTTCGAATTAATTTTTGCTTACGGCTATAGTTTCATCGTTTGATATGGCTTCTAGTTTTCTAAAAAGCCTAATTTTTATTAATTTCAAATTTTTGTTCTTTTTTGAAATTATTCTAGTTTCCTAATTGTAATATGACTAGTATAAGAAATTAGTAGATTTTTATTCAGATTAGTAATAGTATTAGCCTATATATATATATATATGATGTAAAACAATTTTTATTATTTAGATTATTAATAATATATTTATGTCTAAAAATTTGAGATTTGTTCTCTTTGGGTGAGTAGTCCCATTTGTTCTTGGTAACTAAGGAATTCAACGTGTTTGATTCTCCTTCTCGTTCCGCACTACGTTAATTGGTATTAGAGCAAGGATTTGTCTGGCTCGATGACAAACGACGGAGTTGAGAACCTAAATTCCACTAACGTTTGTCGTGGGATGGAGGTTGAATAAGTGACAATTAACAACCATGGGCAACAGTTAACAAAGATCAATGATCAGCTTGGTGTTATACATCAGATGCTCATGCGACTTAATTTTAATGCCCCTAGAGACCCTCCAGTTAATAGGAGTCGCGTCGGAGGATTTGCCCGAGGCTATCTTGAAGACAGAACTATTCCAAGTCAACATCCCCAGAGGTAGCCCGCCTATGGAGACGAATCAAATTCAGACAATAAGGAAGGCTACGAAGTTCATAGGCCCGCAAGATGAAATGAGATTTTGAGGATTGTCGGATGAAAGCCGACATCGCTACCTTTAATAGAAATCTTAACATTGAAGATTTCCTTGACTGGGTTTCTAAATCTGACCAATTTTTAAATATGATAGAGGTTCCCGATGACAAGATGGTCAAGTTTGTCGTGTTTAAATTAAAGGGTGGAGCAACAGTTTGATGAGACTAATTGTAACGAAATTGACAGCGATGAGACAAGCAACTAGTGCAAGTTTGGAGAAAGATGAAGTAGTACATAATGGAAAGATTTCTCCCTCTAGATTATGAGTAGTATTTCTTTCAGGTATACTCGAATTGCACCCAAGGCAGCTGACTAGTTTTTGATTATACAAAAGACTTTAAATGATTGTTTAATCCCAATAATCTGGCTGAAACAAAATGGTAGAGGGTGGCATGATATTTGAGTGGACTTAAGCCCTTCATCCGTGAAAAAATTGGATTGCAGGTTTTGTGGACGATTGATGAGGCTTATAACATGGCACTGAAGGCAGAATTATTGGAAAAGGAAATAAAGGCTGAAAGTTCTAATGTAGTACCATTTCGTGGGAATTTTTTTGAATCCTCGTATGCAGCGAGTGATAAAGGAAAATGCACTCAAATAGCAGAATTTTAGTCTCATGTTTAACCTATTCAGATCAAACTGCAAGGCCTGAGTTATGTATGTGGCAGTAGCAATAAAAGCCTTCCGAAGAAGTCAGTACCCACTACGGATACAAATCCCTCTACCAAGCCTACATCTAGAAAATGCTATCGTTGTGGTAAACCTGAGAATCACTCTAATAGTTATTCAGATCGACGACCTGTTAACTATGTTAAAAATGAGGATGTTATTGAAGAGGTAGACAAAGAGGAACCTGCTAGAGAAGATGATTTCTATGAAGGAGCAGAATTAGCAGAAAAAGATGGAGAGCGAGTCAACTGTGTGGTGTTATGGTTGCCATATGCACCAAAGCAGATAGATGCAAGCCAATGCCACATTTTTCGTTCCTACTGTACCACTAATCGAAAGGTCTGCTATTTAATTATTGACAATGAAAGTAGCGAGAACTTTATGGACAAGAAGCTAGCAGATCACATGAAGTTTCCTATAGAAAAACATCATTTTCCTTACACTTTTAACTAGATTAAAAAGGGACCAACGGTAAAGGTAACAAAAATCTGTCATGTTCCTATTTTCATTAGTAAACATTATCATGATAAAGTAATTTATGATATAGTTAAGATGGATGCTAGTCATATGTTGTTGGGTAGGCCATGGCAGTATAATGTTCATATTACTTATAGGGGTACGGATAATGTTTATGTGTTTAAATAGGGAGCACACAAAATTGTCATGACCCTTTCAAAATTTGATTTTGAGACTAACAATTCTAAAATGAAGGGCAGTCTATGTTAATTTTATCTAGGTTTGAAGCAGAGTTCAAGGCTAAAGCTAAGGAAGCACAAGAGGTTTATGTTTTAGTGGTTAAAGATTTGGTGATAAAGGATCCAAAGGCATATTCAACAGTAGTTGTGCTAGAAAAATTGAAGCCATTGTTGAAAGAATTTAGTGAATTAGTTTCTAAAGATCTGCCCAATTACTTGCCTCCTAGGAGAGATATTTAGCACCACATTGATCTAGTACTTAGTGCAAGCCTTTCAAATCTAGCCCATTACAAAATGAGTCCAAAGGAGAATAAGATTTTGAGAGAGAAGGTAGAGGACTTACTAGAAAAGGGGTTCATTCAAAAGAGTGTGAGTTCTTGTGCAGTCCCAGCCCTATTGGTACCAAAGAAGGATGGTAGTTAGCACATGTGCATAGATTGCAGGGCCATTAACAAGATCACTATCAAATACAGATTTCATATTCCACACTTAGATGACATGTTTGATATGCTTGAGGATTCAAAGTTATTTTCTAAGACTGATCTTTACAGTGGCTATCATCAGATTCAGACTAGGCTTAGTGATGAATGGAAAACTGTATTCAAGACTAAAGAAGGCTTGTATGAGTGGTTGGTGATGTCTATCGACTTAACCAATGCACCCAACACTTTTATGCGAGTCATGAACCGGATTTTGAGGCATTTTGTTGGAAAGTTTGTTGTTGTTTATTTTGATGATATTCTTATTTACAACAAAACTGAAAATGAGCATCTTGATCATCTATGACAGATCCTAATCGTGCTGTTGAAAAGTAAGTTGTACATCAATCTTAAAAAATGTAGTTTTTTTTACTAACAATTTATTACTTTTGGGGTACGTGGTTAACGTAGATGGCATTCATATAAATGAAGGAAAGGTGCAGGCAATTTGTGAGTGGCTAATGCCCAAAGTAGTTGGTGATGTGCGAAGTTTTCATGGTCTAGCGAAATTTTACTGCAAATTCATCCACAATTTTAATGTAATTATAGCTCCAATTATTGAATGCTTGAAAAAAATGGAAGTTTAATTGGGATGAAGAGACAGAAACAAACTTCGCATTAATTAAAGAGAAGTTGTGCATTACTCCAATTTTGGCCTTGCCTAGCTTTGAGAAGGTTTTCAGAGTAGAGTGTAATGCAAGTGGAGTTGGCATTGGGGTAGTATTGTCTCAAGAGAAGCAACCAGTGATATTTTTTAGTGAGAAGCTGAGTGAGACCCATCACAAGTGGAGTACCTATGATCAAGAATGCTATATAGTTGTTAGAGCTTTGAAGTATTGGTAGTATTATCTTGTGCAGCGAGAGTTTGTGCTCTACACAGGTCACCAAGCTTTAAAGTACATCAACAGCTAAAAACACTTGAATAAAATGCATATGAGATGGTCCACATTCCTTCAAAGTTCCCATTTGTCATTAAACACAAATTAGGTAGCTTAAATAGAGTTGTAGATGCATTAAGCAAAATGGCTAATCTTCTTGTTACATTGGCACAAGAGGTTGTGGGATTTGAGTTACTAAGGAATTGTATGAAAAAGATGCATATTTCAAGAAAATTTGGGCTAAGTACAAAGAGTTTCAAACTGTTACAGATTTCTATGAAGGTTAATTATCCAAAGGTAACTCTTTGTGCATTCCTTACACATCCTTGTGAAAAGAGTTGATTCGTGATTTACATAGCAGTGGGTTGAGTGGACACATGGGCAGAGAGAAGACAATATAAAGTGTGCAAGAACAATATTTTTTGCTATAAGTCAATAGGGAAGTTGGTAATTATGTAAAAAATGTTATATTTGTCAAGTCTCTAAAGATCAGTTACAAAACACTGGTGTTTATACTCGTTTACCTATTCCTAATTCTATTTGGGAAGACCTGTCTATGGATTTTGTGTTAGAACTACCTCAAATATAACGAGGCTTGGATTTTATTATTGTAGTTATTGACAAGGTTTCTAAGATGGCGCACTTCATTCCATGCCGAAAGACATTAGATGCTTCACATATTAGACTGTTGTTCTTTCGAGAGATTATGAGACTCTATGGAGTTTTACAGTCCATTACTTCATATCATGATACAAAGCTCCTTAGTCATTTTTGGATTACTTTGTGGAGAATGTTTGACACTTCCATAAAGCATAGTACTGCAGCTCATCCCCAAGCAAATGGCCAAACAGAGGTGATGTACAAAATAGTGGGTAACCTAGTTCACAATATTTGTGGAGATGGCCTAAATAGTGGGATCATTCCTTGCTACATGCTAAGTTTCCATATAACAGTGTTGTTCACAGTACCACAAGAAGAACACATTTTCCAATTGTCTACATCATTCAGCTAAAGCATACTGTAGACTTGGTTCGATTGCCTAAGGACCATAGTGTGAGTGTTGCAGCAGAGAATAGGGTAGAATAGGCCCAAGCAGTACATGCCGAGTTGAAGCAGAAATTGGAATAGGCCAACGCCAAATACAAGAGAGCTGCAAATAAGCATCGACGTGCCAAGGTGTTCAAGGAATGAGATTATTTTAAGGTTTTCTTAAGTAGAGAGAGATTTTCAGTTAGCAGCTATAGTAAATTGAAGCTAAAAAAAATATGGTCCATACAAAATTGTGCATAAGGTCAATAACAATGCTTATGTTGTTGATTTGCCAAAAAGTATGAAAATTTCATGGACTTTTAATGTTGTTGATATCTACGAGTACCATACAGAAGACTCTTTTTATCTTGATTGTAACTCGATTACTGATGTAGAACAGATATAATACCCTAAAAATATGGAAAGTTGTTTTAGAGTTATATTAGGATTGTTTAGTTTCCTATTTTAATTTATTCTTAATTTCTCTAGTTTCTCAGTTTTATTAGGATTAGTATAGAAAATATAGGAATTAGTAGTTTCTTATTTAAATTAATAGTTTTTATTGTAGTAGAATTAGTCTAAAAATAAGAATTTTTGTTTCTTAGTCAAAGTAATAGTGTTCTAATACTATAAATATTATGTAATAGGTCTTTATGGTTAAATTTTTTTTTATTAATAAATATTAATTACAAATTTTGAAGAATTATTTTCTCTTGTTTGGATGAGGAGTCCCCATATTACTTGTTTTATAAGAAATTCGACATGTTCAATTTTCCTTCCATGTTTCCACACATTATTTGAAATTAAATGGAGGATTCGCTTGGCTTGATGGCAATTAGCAGAGACGGAATAAAAAATCTCATTATCGTTTGTCGTGAGACAGAGGCTTTATAGGCCGCGATTGATGAACATGGACAACATTTCACAGATCAATGATCAGCTTGGTGCTATACAATAGACGCTTATGTGACTCAATTTCAATGCCCTTAGAGACCCTCCAATTGATAAGAATTGCACCGTAGGATTTGCCCAAGGTCAACTTGAACACAGAACTATTCATAATTATAAAAGACTTTTTGATTTTGATAGTAATTTTTATTTTAAAGACTTTCATAATTAGGTTTATGATTTGGATGATTGTCTTAATGATTTGAGACTTTTAGAAGAAAAAGAATATTTCTGGGCAAAAGATAAATTCATTGGATTTGCAAAAAGATGGGGGCTTGATTTATAAAGGCAATAGACAATTGCAAATGAAAAAGATACATTTGTTCATGGCCAATAATGATAAAATTGTTGATGGATAGATTTTTGTCAAGAAATTATTTGCAAATCTTAGAAGATAAATACAGGCCAACTTAGAAAAGTATTAATAAATAAATACGAGTAAAATTTAAAATTGTTGAACCTACTTTGAGTGATACCATTATAGATATTATACCATTGAAAGACGTACCCATCTTTACAAAGGAAGTGCCCATCCTTATAGAAGACTTCCTTATCATAAAAAGCGACGATCTAATTATTTCATGTCTTGAAGACCATCATAAAGAGTTGGAAGAAAATAAAGAAGAAAAAAATAGTTTAGAATCAATAATTAATTTTACAAATTCATTTGTGACAGAGAAAGACAAAATCCCCATAGAAATAGCTCATATAAAAGATGAGGATGAACTTGAACAACAATTTTATATAACTGTTTAATTCAAATAGCTATTTAATTAAAATAATATTTTTATACCGCTCAACCAAACAGCCACTTATTTAACGAATTTAGTTTTATGCCAAAAAAATATCGATATGGACTATATAATCAATGACTATGACCTATGGAGATCTAATCTTTGAAATTGAATTGATGGGGGTCTAATCTTTGAAACCGAATTGACTAGAATAGTCTCCAAAGCATTTGAACCTTCAAGATAATTGTATACACCTTATTTTGTCATTTTGAATAAAAATAAGATTAGAGGAGTAATTTTTATAATTTATTAATAAAAATAAAAAATATCATAAATATCAAGAGAGCTATTTATAATTATTAAAAACTTAAAAAAAAAAAAATCAAAGTAATTTGTCCCTTTTGAAGGGAACATGGATGATGGAACTATAAACATCTCTGGTGTCTGAATTACAAAGACCAATGTGCAGTAAACAAATGGCAAGTCTTCGCCTGAAGTCTCCGGTTGGGGACCTCTTGCTTTCACACCCGGCTAAACGCGCTTTCTTTTCCTACTTTTTTGGTAATTGTTTCAGATGCTTACTTTTACACCCAGCTAAGTGTGCTTTGCTTTTCCACTTACCTGTTATTGTTTCATATATTTATATATATATATATATATATATATATATTCATAAAAAAATAAATTATAGTGACTTTTTCCGATTTTTTTTTTTTACAATTACACTAATTTACAACTACTACTCTCAATTAATTTTTTTTAAAATAATAAAATCGTCCTTTTTATGAAAAATTAAAATATTATTAAAAAATTTATATAAAATTTTTTTGTTCATTGAAAATCATATAATTAATGAAAGTATATGAAACTTTAATAATTAATAAATTTTCATGTCTCATACTTATTTATTATAAGATGATTGACTGTGTTATGATATATATGTAATATGAAAGTCAAATTAAACGAGATTAATCAAGGGAAGTGGCATTACTAACTAAAATATTTAACTAACGTTTGGACAAATCAATTCCACAAACTGGGGAGGGTTAGACTCGGCATGTGAAAATTAAAAAGATCAAGGAAAAGATAAAGAATGAACCAACAGAAGAAAAAAATGATTGCTTTCCTTGAGGCATTAAAGATGCCATCCTCTCTCTCTCTCGCTGACGGTGTATATATATAATCTGAAACTCTACACTCACTCGTATGTCTAATTAATTTGGGTTATAGGGAGTGCAATGAACTGTGTTACAATCTTTCTTTCTTTTTTATTAACCATTTTGATCATGGAGAAATTGTACTTTATCTCCATGTTGCCAGCTCTATTTTCACATCATACCTACTTAATCTCTTAAAATTAAAATTAAACTAAAATCGTTAGTCTAAATACACGAGCGTCTTTTGCTAAATACGTAAGTTATTATAATTTGAACCATATCACAATGAGTTACGCGTAATTTTATATCCTAAAATTTTGAATAAGAGATGAGGTTATTTTAAAATTTCAATATTTTTTTATTAATAGCACTAATAATTTTACTTTAATTCTAACGACAAAGAAAATAGATATCCACTTTTATACAGCAAGGAACTTACGTGCAAACAAATCTAACCACATTAGAGTTATAATCAACTTCTCCTTTTATAATCAAATCATTGAAAGCCATCATGCTAGCTAGCTAGAGGAAGAAATAAAATCACCATAATCATCACCATCACATTATGACTTTTAACTCGCAATTGTAATCATAGATACTCCTAAGCAAAATCATCACTAGTGCTCTGTGATTAATCACTTTCATAATTGCCATATTATGATCAGCCATCAACACTTTGCAAGTGTCTCTTGATGGGGAAACACAATTTATATATAATTATTACATAACAACAAAAACATACATTAAAGGAACTCATAAATACACAAACACTTGAAGAATAGCCATAGAGAAAGGATGGATGGACTAACATTGCATAACAAAACCAAAAAGATACATTAACCAAATTTATTAACATACAAACTCTTGAACAGGTAGTGATAGAAAAAAAATAAAGTCTAACCATGCAAACCAGATTATTTTGAGTACGTGACTAGATCGTAAACTTGAAATCATTCCGTTTGAATGGTAACAGGTTGTTAATCGGATATGTCTTTGCCGCAACCGTAGATAGGTACACAAGGTCTTCCAGTTCTGGGATTTTTAGGTGGAGAGCATGAGCTGTAAGGTTTACCTCGGCCGCATCCTGCTGCTGCTTTGTCAGGCTTGGCCGTTTTTGCAGTTCCTGAAGTTGGATGAGACCCTCCTGAAGTTTCCAGTAGTCTTAGATTTATCTCAGAGTCCATCAAGAACTCCAAGTCGACATCGATGATGAGGCATTCATTGTCGGCGCCATTGCAGGAGGCAGTGATGTTGCTCTTCGTTTCTGAAATGGCAGCTATGGAATGCATCAATGAATTTACAAGTATCATCACAAGGATTGCCAAAGAGAGACTCCTCTTCACAATGACTCCCATTTTTTCTTCTCCTCTCTCACTCTCTCAGTAAATCTTTCACAAACAGCTTGTATGCACACTGGAGCCCTTTATAAAGATTGAAAAGATATGTAGTAAATTTCAATAAGGATCGATCTTTACCATCACACTGTTTAAGCAAGTTTGGTAAAAATTTTCTTTTGGCATAATAGGATTAAAGAAGGAATTTTTTGTCCCAAACCTGTTTAGTTGTCATTTTTGAAATAAAACATTCATTAAATCGAGATAATTGATTCTTGGTTGATAAACAACTATTATATGTACATATTTGAATCTTTTCTGGACCTTATTCTTTAAACTTTTTCAAACTTTCATTTTCCCATCTCCACGTACATATTCAAGGAGATTCAATGACACTGTAATTTTTTTTAACCTTAAAAAAATTTTGAATGCAGAAGTAAGAAAAAAGTTATGAGCCATTAAATTTTCTTAAATAAATACATTGTAATGAAAGAGTGAAATCTGGAGGACATGGGCTTGTCTAAGTTACTTTTTTCTTTTTCTCTTTTTTTTACATTCGACAAGAAAATCTGGAGCATATGTCCTTGCCTAAGTTACCTTTTCCTTTTTTTTTATTTATAAACATTTGACAAAATTTTAATAATATGATCCCGGATACTAAATAATTTCTATATCATAGCTTTGTGTTTGCATAATCAAGCCAAGTACACACAAAATACACACCACACTATTATTATACAAGAGAAAAGTAACGTTTAATTGCGAATGACGAAAATTTATGATTTGATTAGTTCGTATAATACATTCATACGCGTGATGTCGATGCGTAAATTATATACATCAATCAGATCGTGAATTTTCATCATTTATGACTGACCATAATATTTTTCTATTATATAAAAAAAAGAAAAACTGTGATCTTAGATCCATTTAAATTTTCTCAAATTAATTAAAATAATTCATTAATCATCCTCCACCTTTAACTTTTGACGTGGGTTAGGTTGCTTTTTTCACTTTCACTTTATTCCTTGCATAATTGACAGAAAATGGACCCACTGGTAATCTGTGTTTGATGGTGGAACAAGGATACTAGAGCACAAAATATTGATAATTGAATTGGAAAAAGTTTTGAGTCTACCATGAGGGTGACTTCACGATTCTTGTGACAGGCTCTCTCTCTTTTTAGGGGAAATTGTATACCTTATACTAGCTTAAAAATTAATATTTATTTTTTGAGTTCAAGATTTAATGTAGCCCTAAGTTACCGATGTCAATTTAGGATGACCTAGGATCTCTGGAGGTTCTTAAGAGCATTTTGTAAAACTTATGGTCTTGTAATACCTTCTAAAATAAGATTGTAGTCAAGACAGAAGAAGAATGACTAACAAAGAAGACCAAGTTTAGAGAACTTTATTATAAATTCAATCTGAAAAAGATTTCTTAAAAATATTAAGATTCCAAAGAATTAGAAATACAGAGAATTGTGCAAAAGATGTCAACATAATGACCACTTGTGCCCCTTTAAAAAAGAGAGGCGTATGAAATAGAATATGTCAAAGAATAATGTTGCATGTTTTAATTTTTTTATATTGAATGATATGTCAATGAATTATTAGTAAATCACTGAACAATATGTAATACACTACCAATAATCGTATGTTACTTTATTTCATAAACAAAATTTAATACAAAAATTGGCATATTACTAATCATTAAGCAACTATTACACGTAGTTGTTTTAATACGTGATTCTATATCATAGCATTTTGGCATAGTTTGTCACACATGATACATGTCACACCATTATACAAAAAAGTTGTTTTCCTGTCTGTATAAAAATTTTCTCAAATTAATTAAAATAATTTATTAATCATCCTCTTTTTAACCTTTTTAGTGGGTCATGTTGCTTATTCACTTTCACTTTATTTCTTGCATAATTGTTAGGATAATTTTAACTTGAGAGCAGCCTAATTCATACATAATGGAATTGAAAATGGTCCCACTGATAATCTCTGTCTGATGGTGTAAAAGGAATACCAGAGCCCTACATACTGATAATTGAATTGAGAAAATAGCCAGTTTACCATGAGGGTGACTTTATGATTCTTCCCACCAGCTCTCTTTGCCATTAGCATATTTATTAGTTGTTCTGGTTCTCGTATTTGTGTGATGTTGTACGAAAATGATCAAATAAATAATAAATTAATTTTAAATTAAAAAATAAATAAAATATACAAAGAAGTTACAAGATTTACATGATTCGACAAAATATTTATGTTCAAGGGTAACGATAATCAATTCATTATGTATTAAAAAAATTACAAAAATAAAACCTCTCAAAACCTTAAACGCCTCCCCTCTCTCTCTCTCTCTCTCTCTCTCAATGACAAATATCTTTTTCATAAATCAAAATTCTAAAAAAATAACTTTTATTTAAGCATTTACAATATAAGAGACAAAACAAGTCTAAAAAAAAAAAATGAGTCAAATTTTTTTTCCAAATGCGTGAGTTGTTTCAAGTCATAAATAGATCATTAAGAATCCGAATAAATTCAAAACAACTACCCAACATGTACATGTTGCAAAATTAGTTGTTAGATGCAATATAATTTAATGAGACTAAGAGTAATGCTATGTATTAAAGAAATATCTTGCTTTAATAGTTTTTTTTTTCTCTCAAAAAATCAAATAATTTAATGAGACTAAGCCCAACTTGATTCATTTTTAAATGGACAATGTTGATATAAATTCGAATTTATATAAGTTAGTGTCTTTTAACTATTAAATTATTTTTAAAATTTAAGATAAAGTAATTAAAATAAATAAAAACTCAGTTTTAAATTATGTAACAATTAAATATCATACTTTACCAATTACCCTGCTTAAAAACCAACCAATCATAGGAATATAGGCTGCCCAGAAACCAAAATAAAGACTCCTAACCTACACATATATACCCCTAAGTTTTTCTCGAAAAGCAAGAAACGAACCACACATTTGTACATTATTGTAAAATTTATCAACATTTTCCCAATTCAGAGATGACTCAGATTTGTCGTGACAATCTCCGGGTCAACACCAGATGCCACGGTATTAGAAAAACAAGAAGAGCTCAATGTATTGGTCATGGTATTCGTCATTAACCCATCGCTCCTCGAATCTAACAGGTGTCCACTATCACATGACAGCACGTTGCTGTGAACTGTATTCACGACCGCACCCAATGCAACCTCGGGATAAATATTCTCAAGATCAAACCCATCAACATCCCCGATATCCTGCTTCGCGGCTTCCGCAGCCTCCTGCAGCTGTAGTGCAAACTCAAGGCTCCCCACCACATCACCCATTGAGGGCCGTTCAATTCCCTGATCAAGCAGACAATTTTGAGCAATCTCCACAAATTTTCTCAAACACTCGGGTGCTATTCTCCCCAACAAAAATGGGTCAATCATCTGATCAAGGGTTTTTTTTTAATACAACTTTTGACCCAGTGAGCCAGACTCGCTTTATCCACACCTAACTTATAATCCACGGCCCTCCTTGCACACAACACTTCAAGCAACACTACACCAAACGAGTACACGTCAGATTTTTCCGTTAATTGTCGACGTCTATAATATTCAGGATCCAAATAACCAAAAGTACCCTTAACTTCCGTACTGACATCTGTGTCGGGTATGTTGGTATGACCCATTTTGGACAACCCGAAATCTGAAATCTTAGCAATCCATTTCTCATCCAATAGAATGTTTGTCGACTTCACATCTCGGTGGATGATTATGTGGCTCGCACCTGTATGAAGATAGTGTAGCCCTCGTGCAGCACCTATGCAGATCTGGAGCCTTTTCTTCCATGAAAGAGGATCGTTGTCTGTCTCGTAGAGGTGCTCACGGAGGGTCCCATTCTTCATGTAATCGTATACGAGAATCATCTCACGTTCAGTGTTACAGTACCCGATCAGGGAGACGAGGTGAAGATATCGGAGTTGGGAGAGCATCTCAATCTCTGTCTTGAACTCGTGAGCCCCTTGTTTTGATCCCGGACTCAATCGCTTGATTGCTACTTCTGTATCGCCACCGTCTATATACCCTCTGTATACACTGCCAAACCCTCCGACGCCGATAATGTTTTCCTTGTCGAAGTTGTTGGTGGCGGCTCGAATTTCAGCAATGGAAAATTGACGACATAGTTCTTCAGGTAACGACGACGCATTTGTTCTTGTGGACTTGGCCTTGTATGGGTCCAACCACCACCGTGATCGCCCATAGTTAGAACCATATTCCTTCGCCGCCCTTCTTCGCCAGAACACAACATAGAACACCAAGCACAACACAATTAACACACCCATCACGCTGATGCTGACAATAATGGAAAAGATCGTCTTAGGTTTAGAATTTTTAAGTGATGTAGCAGGGGGTTGAGATGGTGGCAGCACTGCAAGCGGTATGGGGTTGGGTCCGGCGAGATTATCCTCATGGTTGCTTAACTTGAACAACTCTAATCCATTTAGAATTGCATCAGAGTGGCCAGTGGATTTTTCAGGTGCAGGATGGAGAGATATGGAGAGATTTCGCCTGTCTTCACTGCCTTCTCTTTCCATGCGCACAACGTAGTCCTTGAACATTGGAACACCATGACCCCCGCTAAAATAAATAATATCGAAAGAAGCATCAGCGGTGTGGTTTTTGATAAATATCTGAAACACCCTGTCGCCGACCTTTGTTATCTCCGGTTGAAATTCGCAGAAATGCAACCTAACCAGGTAGTCGAAACCCGAATCTACCGATAACATCCATGTAAGATTGTACCCATTGTTTATGGTTTTATTGGTACCCATGGACCTGGCCGTCTGGTAGACTACGTCGGGTGCAGTGTATGATTTATTTTTTTTGTAGTTGATATGAATAGTTGTATTAACAGGAAGAACCCCATTCTGAATCACGTACTCGTCGTCCTCGTACCAAGTTCGGAACATGCCAGAATCTTCCATTGGTGAAATGAGGTTTCCACCAACGTTCAATCGGTAAAGCAGCTCCAGTGCAGTCTTGTTGGTAATATCAACCCAAGACTGGGTCCCAATGAGAGGGGGTCCTGCATATTCAGGAGAAGTATAATATAGATAGGTTGGCATGGAAACGATTTCAATACCATTGATAAAAGCATAGGCATCATTTGAAGTGTTTGTAGATGGAGTAAAGGTCAAGCTCAGTGTCTGATTATCTTCTTCTACATTTACGCAGAATTCTCGAAAGAAATATTTTTTGTCCAAAGATTGAGCAGTGAGCAAAGCGCTGAAGTTGTTGAGGAGGGTATAGGGACCGGATTTGACAGAGAAGAAGGCATTAGACTGGTTGAAACCTTCGTATGAATTAGTTGGGCAGAAGTGCAGGCGAATGAACTTTTGGCCGGCTGTCACAGAAAACTTGTATGTGAACTGTGAATGAGAGAGTCGAGCAGTGAGGTAGGGGACGGTGTCAGTGAAGGTGCCTTGGTACGAGGCTTTTCTGGTTATCGAAGACTTGTTGGGTTGCTCCATGGGAGTGAATTCTGAACTAATATCGCCAATCCATTGGCGCTGGTCAAATTCCTTGGTGGTGCCCGGTGACCCACAATTGACGAAAGTATTATTTTTGGGCGTAGAAGTAACAACAGAATTGATAGGAGTTGTTAAGTTAGGGAAGAAGAAGAAGAAGAAGAAACAGAGAAAGTTGAAAATTGTCAGGAAAGAGAGGCATTTTTCGGTGTAGTGCTTCATGGAGCTGGAAGCTACTCGCAATTACAAAGATGGTGAAGAAGAGAAAAAGGTTGTTTTTTTTCGGAAATAGGATGATGGAACTATAAACATCTGCTCTCTGTATTTATCAAGATATGGTGGAACGAATTAAAAAGACCTAGTTGCAGTAAACACGGAAAGTCTTTGCCTGAAGTCTCCGGTTGGGGACCTCTTTCTTGCTTTTACACACGGCTAATTTAACGCGCTTTTGCTTTTCCAACTTTCCTGTACGTGATTGTTTCACACACTGTGTGTATAATCAAAGCTTTTTCTTGGTTTTGCAGGCAGCTGGGTCCAAATAGGCATATTTTAGTGGTAGGCGAAACAAACAACGAAGCTTTATTTTATGCTTATAAAAAAATTTAACTAACCCACTCTTGGACAGATTCATGTCAGAGTTTTTCCATTAATTTTACTGGGAATTAATTTAGCTCATTGCTTTTTTACATTTGATGTTTAACGAAATCTTGACAGAGTAACTAAAACAGATTTCTAGAATAGGAATCTGTTAATTTCTTTTTCTTCTTTTTTTTTTTTTTTTTTGGTTTTTAAGTATTAGTTAAGGATATTCTGGAGTAACTTATGTATACCAAACTAAATTCCCTTCTTCATAACAATCAGGTCTATCCTTTAAGTTCTAACTGTATTATTTTATTATAATAGTAATTCAAAATCTAAATTTTACTGTAATAGTAAAAAAATCTTTATTCTCAAATTAAAGACCTAAACAAATGTTATAGCCCTAAGTCTCATTTATTGAGTAGTCTCGGATCAGAATATAATGATTTCGGTTATAAATATATTGAGGTGACTACTTTTCTTAGATAATAATTGGCTTCAATTTAGACTACTTATATTCTCACGGCTTTAAAAAAAATGTTGTCACTTGTTCTGCATTACAAATTAACTTTGGCCGGTAAAAATTAAAATGAAGGATAAGATAAAGAATGGACCAACAAAAGAGAAATTAAGAGGGGGAAAAGTGAATGAATGAAAAAGACAATAGATGAAAAAAGGGGGTTTCTCTTATGAGCAATGTTACACTTTTTAAAATTGTATTGTAAATTTTTATCTCAAATGACATGACGTTAATGTAGCACTGGATTATTAGATTGATTATATTTTAAAACATGTAATTAATATAACTTTGCCACATTAGTTAGGATAGGGATTTGAAATACAAATTTGGAAAGCATAACATTTTACTTTTTTAATTGACATTCTCTTTCTGTATATGTGTGTGTGTGTATATATATGTATAATCTGAAAATCTATCTATATATATATATATATGTATAATCTAAAAATGTATACTCACTCTGGTCTAATTTGGGTTGTAGGGAGTGCAATGAACTGCGTTAAAAACAATATTCCATTTTGATCATCATGTCATGCATAGTCATCATGCAAGCTAAAGGAAGAAATTAAGTCACCGTCACATTATGATTTTCATCACAATTGTAATCATAGGTGCTCCTAATTAAAATCATCACCAGTGCTGCAGCATTTAATTATCAAATTAAGATCAGCCATCACACTTTGCGAGTGTCTCTCGATGGGGAAACACAAGTTGCAATAATAATTACATAACAAACAAGGAGGATCCAGGTTGGTGATGATTAAAGGAGCAAGCTTTTGTAATTAAAGGAATCAAAGAGTTTAGCCATAGAGAAAGGGTGAATGGACTAATATTCTATAAAAACCAAAGGGATACATTAATGAAATTATTAACATACAGAAACTTAAATAGGTAATGATCAATGGGAAAAAAAGGTCTTGCTGGCATCCCGCAACAAGACATGGCACTTTGATGATCAGAAGCAATTTATTTGGATGTCTAAGCGATTTTTGAACAGATATATGGTGGTTCCTGTCAGTGCAGCAAATTTGGTTTAACATATATAGGAGAGTGCAAGGTTTTCACAGTAGAATTGGTATGGCCAGAAATTTAGAAAGGATGACTCCTCTTGGATTTTTGTTGGTTGATGATGTGCTCCTTGTCTGGTGACAACTTAGTTGGGATGAAATTTGAATGTCCTGAATTCTTCTGCATTTACCTCTCTCTGTTGATGTATTGGTTATGTATCTTTTGTACATTTCTTTTACGTCAATAATATTATTCTTTTTTGCTGATCCAAAAAAAAAAAGGTATGAAAGAGGCATGTCAAGGGCATGCGGTGGACGACGTGGTTTGCACAACCTCAAGGCTCAGTTAGTGCTAGCTCAAATGGGGTGGTTCATGGAGTTGTCCTATTGGTTGGTTGAACTTGTGGGCTTGACTTGGACCTTTGATTAGTTGATTCTTAAAGTGAGCTAATATTACTGATAGCATGGGTATGACATGGCTGCAACCCCAACATGCAAGTGGCTTGGTTGAGCAGAGTTGGTGAAGGCATGGGTGCAAGTCTTGGACACCAATGGACAAGTCAGTGTATCCCAGAGCTGGTTTAGTAATTGACTTACGCAAGGCACTGCTAAGATAACGTGGCGATGAAATATGGCTCAAACATGTAGTAACGGTTAAAGATGTCATGACCAAGACATCCTCCAAATTTGTGGAAAAATGTTTAGGGCTTCAGACATTAATGTCTAAGTTGGTTAAGTATATATGCTGGTGAATAAGGGTCGATTTGGTGCATGACTCATCACATATCAGTTTCTAAGACTAACTATCATGTCTATAGTGCTTGGTGTAGTGGTTGTCCTATGCGACACAACTATTGTGATCATGGGATATAATACAGATCATGACTGTAATAGAGAAGGGTAATTGCAAGGACAAGTAGCAATGGCAAAAGCAAGACAGGTGGCTTCCACAATTACGACGCACAAATGGTAATGAGATAAAGGTTTTTTTGTAACTATTAAGACATAAGTGACAACATCAATGTTTTAAAACATAAGTATTTCAAGTTTTAAAATGCACGTATCAAAATGAAAATCGCTAAAATTTTAATTTTTTTATAACTATAAACTAAGAATTATGAATGCTTATACTCATTCGTTTGTCTAATTGGGATTAGCGGGAGTGCAATAAACTGCGTTACAATCTTTTTATTTTTTGCTTTATTTTTTTCTTTTCATTATCATCATCTCACCCATCATGAATTTTAAATAAATTTTTAAAAAATATCCTTTTTACAAAACAAGATTAGAGAAATTCTTGTTCTAAATTCATCTCGTTATCATTTAAAAACAAACTATTGATTGAATCGACAACATTGATTCTTGGTCAATAAAGAATTATAGATGTGTTTGTCAAGTTAACTTTTATTTCTTTTTCTTTCTTGTTTTCTTTTGACAACTATTTTTTAGTAAGAGCAATGACCTGAAAATAAATAATCTCTATATCACAGCTTTTTCTTGACATGTTCAAGTAAAGTTCACACATGATACACGCCCACTATTACTGGAAAAAGCTGTCTTCCTATTTCCATTCAGATTTTCTCAAATTAATTAAAATAATTCATTAATTTTCCTTCTTTAACTTTTTAGGTGGGTGAGGTTGCTTTTTCACTTTCACTTTATTCCTTACATATTTGTTAGGATAATACCAATTTTAACTTTTTTTATGAGTATAATACACTACGTGTTTTTGTATCTTTTTAATTATATTTTGTCACATATATTATATTTTATTAAATAAAATAAGTCATATCTTACATAATATAATGTCATTGAAAGAACATATTGTCGCATCACTGTACTGAACTTATTCAAAATTTTTTTTAACTATTATTAGTAAATTACTAAATAATATCTAATATACTACCAATGATCGTATGTTACTTTATTTCAGAAACAAAATTTAATATAAAAATTGACATTTCTAATCATTAAACAACTATTACATGTAGTTTTTTTAAATACGCAACAATTATTTCTATATCATAACGTTTTGGCATAGTTTGTCACACATGATACATGTCACACCATTATACAAAAAAGTTGTTTTCCTATCTGTTTAAAATCTTTCTCAAATTAATTAAAATAATTTATTAATCATCCTCTTTTTAACCTTTTTAGTGGGTCATGTTGCTTTTTCACTTTATTTCTTGCATAATTGTTAGGATAACTCTAACTTGAGAGCAGCCTAATTCATACATAATGGAATTGAAAATGGTCCCACTGATAATTTGTCTGATGGGGTAAAAGGAATACCAGAGCCCTACATACTGATAATTGAATTGAAAAAATAGCCGGTTTACCATGAGGGTCACTTCATGATTCTCCCCACCAGCTCTCTTTGCCATTAGCATATTTATTAGTTGTTTTGGCTCTTACATTTGTGTGATGTTGTGTGAAAATGATCAAATAAATAATAAATTAATTTTAAATAAAAGAAAAAATATACAGAAAAGTTACAAGATTTATATGATTCGACAAAATATTTACGTTCACAAGTAACGATAATCAATTAATTATGTATTTAAAAAATTACAAAAATAAAAACTCTCGAAACCTTAAACGCCTCTCCCCTCTCCCCTCTCCCCTCTCTATCTCAATGACAGATATCTTTTTCATAAGTCAAAATCCTAAAAAAGTAATATTTTTATTTAAGTATGTTATAATATAAGAGACAAAACAAGTCTAAAAAAAATGGATCAAATTTTTTTTCCAAACGCGTGAGTTGCCCCAAGTCGTAAACAAATCATTAAAATTCGGATAAATTCAAAACAACTACCCAACATGTACATGTTGCAAAATAAGTTGTTAGATGCAATATAATTTAATGAGACTAAGAGTAATGCTATGTATTAAAGAAATATCTTGCTTTAGTAGTTTTTTTTCTTTCAAAAGATCAAATAATTTAATGAGACTAATGTATTTCCTGTATTATACTGAAACAAATATATATATAACTATTTATATATATATATAAATATGTATACTGTTACTCGAATTAAACAAAGCAGAATGTATAAACGTATAAACAGTGATACAGAACTTGAAATTGAATTTAACTTACTGTTACAGAACTTAAACAGAATGAATGAATCCGAGCCTTGTGAAATTCACAATTTCCTTAAGACGAATTTGCTCCCTCTCGGTGCTCAAGGTGATGAGCAATCGTCTCCCAAGATAGAACGGATTTCGGTTCTAAAGAAGCAGCACTTCAATCTTTAGAACCCTACAAACACAACTGTATCAACACTCGAACTTAACTTATGCAGAGAGAGAGAATGTAATTTTCGGATAGATGAAATGCAATGAAGGTTTGATATTTATAGGATTCAGTTGTGTCTGTTCACGGCGAACAGACACAGGGAAGATGACTGTTCAGTCAAACCAACGCCATCAAAAGGACGACGTTTAGGACTCCCAACGGTTACCGTACATATGTCGCAAAACGACTGCGTTTTGGACTCCCAACGGTAACCATACGCATGACGCAAAACGACAGCGTTTCGGAATCCGAATGGTAACTTAAACGCAAATTTAAAACGACTGCGTTTTAAATAAATTTTCTCCAAAAAGATATATACAAGCCCAAGCCCGGTTCGGTGCGGGGTGGGGCGGCGGCGCACGCGTGTGTGGTTGTCCAAGCATTTGCTTAGGTCCTCCCTCTTCTACAAAATTGGGGTGCCCCTTGGGGCCCAAACCCCAAAGCAAGGTATGTGTATATATACTCTTTAACAGCCTTGTTTCCATCCTATGTGGGACACAAGCTTTTGCACAAGTTTCAAGGCTCACAAATTTCAAGGCTTAGTTACCATTCCCAAGTGGTGATGTTTGGAGGCAATTTCTCATTCACCCCTTAATGGTTTTGAGCAACCCAATATTTAATCTTTATCTCCTCATGGAGGAGAACACATTCCCATGTAGACCCACTAAAATTAATTTGTGGAACCCACTTTAATTTTAGCTCAAAGTTAACTATTTATTATGCTCAAACTCATTATTTTCCAACAACTAAGCCTAACTTGATTCATTTTTAAATGAATAATGTTAATATAAATTCGAATTTATGTAACTCAGTGTCTTTCAACCATTAAATTATTTTTAACTTTTAAGATAAAATAATTAAAATAAATAAAAACTCAATTCTAAGTTATCTAATAATTAAATACCATATTTTACCATACCCTGCTTAAAAGCCAGCCAATTCTAAGTTATGTAATTCAGTGTCTTTCAATCATTAAATTATTTTATTCACTTCCACTAATGATAATCAGATAATGCAAAGAGACTAATCATAACACAACAGAACAGTCTCAAACTGAAAATAAAAAAAAAAAGCTTGAAAAGAGTTCATTACAAGAAGAGACATGAAAGTGTTGCTTTTCATGATTGAAAAAGACTGATAATTGTCATCTACTAGCATTGTACGGTCCAAGTGGCCAACAAATTTGTAAAGCCATTTACACTCCTGTGGTTATGATATATATAGCTTTCACTTCCATGCTCTTGTCTGGATTTTCATCATACCGCAAGTTCTCTGCAAATGGGCCCATTCTATTAAGTGTGGTCAATCTCAAATTGATATAAATATCACCTACGACATATTTATAAATATATAACGTGCGTCAACAGAGTATTATGTAAAGGAACAAAAATTAATAAATTAAGAACATATATATATATATATAAAGTAAATAAGAAATAGAATAAAGAGAGTTGGTCTCTTAGGCGTGATAATAATGTCTTAAAATAACTGTGCCTTTTTATGCAAAAAGTGAAAATGACTCCAATTATTTCATGATACAATTCAAATAGAATTCACGTGCGTTGAAAGAAGAGGTGAATTAATCTTTCTTAAATTATCCAAAAATTATCGATTCATGAAAATAATATAAAGTGAGCTAATATTACTGATAGCATGGGCATCACATGGCTGCAACCCCAGCATTCAAGTGGCTTGACTGAGCAGAGTTTGCAGAGGCATGGGTGCAAGTCTTGGACACCGATGCACAAGTCAATGTATACCAGAGTTGGTTTAGTAATTGACTTATGCAAGGCAATGCTAAGATAACGTGGCTATGAGATATGGGTCAAACATGTAGTAACAGTTAAAGATGTCATGACCAAGACATCCTCCAAATTTGTGGAAAAATGTTTAGGGCTTCAGACATTAATCTCTAAGTTGGTTAAGTATGCTGGTGAATAAGGGTCGATTTGGTGCATGACTCATTACATGTCAGTTTCTAAGACTATCATGTCCATAGTGCTTAGTGTAATAATTGTCATATCTGGCACAGCTATTGTGACTATGGGACGTAATACAGATCATGACTGTAATAGAGAAGGATAATTGCATGTACAAGTGACAGTGGCTAGAGTAAGACAGGTGGCTTCCACAACTACGATGCACAAATAGTAATGAGATAAAGGCTTTTTGTAACTATTAGGAAACAAGTGACAATATCAATGTTTTAAAACATAAGTATTCCATTTTTTAAAATGCACGTATAAAAATGAAAATCACTAAGATTTTAATTTTTTTATAACTATAAACTAAGAATTATGAATGTTTATACTCATTCGTTTGTCTAATTGGAATTAGCGGGAGTACAATCAACTGCGTTACAATCTTTCTTTCTTTTTAGGCTTTTTCTTTTCTTTTTCATTTTGATCATCATACCACTGACATCATGCTAGAACCATCATCATTACCATCACATTATGATTTTCATCACACAATTGTAATCATAGATACTCCTAATCAAAATCATCACTAGTGCTCTGTGATTAATCACTTCCTGATCAGCCATCACACTTTGCAAGTGTATCTTGAAGGGGAAACACAAGTTGTATATAATTATTACATAACGACAAAAACATATATTAAATGAACTCAAATATACAAACACTTGAACAGAGAGGGTAGCCATAGAGAAAGAGTAGATGGACTGACATCCCATATAACAACCAGAAGGATACATTAACAAAATTTATTAACATACAAACACTTGATCAGGTAGTGATCAAGAAAAAAGCAAGAAAAAAAAAGTCCTGATTGAAAGAAAAAAGAAAGAGAAATTATTGGGTGACTCAGTCATTCTATATCATTATCTAATGTTGTGATTGTCACTCACAGATTTTAACACTTTCTTAATTTTATCAAAAATTATCAAAAATTTTAAAATTTTGTGAGAGACAATCACTCTACTGTGAATAATGAGGTGAAATGAACGTCCCATATTAGTAGGAAATGGTAGGATGCTATGGACCGTTGGATATACTTCTGCCGCAAAGGTAGGTATTTGTGCAATGATTTACTTTGCCGTTTGGACCTGGAGTGCATGAACTAGCAGGATTACCTCGCCCGCAATTTGCAGCTGGCTTGTTAGGATCTTCCGTTTTCGGAGTTACTGGTGGATCAGTCACTCCTGAACCTCCGAGTAGCCTTAGATTTATCTCGGAGTCCATCAAGAACTCCAAGTCGACGTCGATGATGAGGCATTCATCATCAGCGCCATTGCAGGAGGCAGTGCTGTTGCTCTTTGTTGCTGAAATGGCAGCTATAGAATGCACCATTGTGTTTACAAGTATCACCACAAGGATTGCCAAAGAGAGACTCTTCTTCACCATAACTCCCATTTTTTTCTTCTCCTCTCACTCTCTCTGTAACACTTTCACAAACAGCTTGTCTGCGCAGTGTGCTGGTGTTTGTATACGGAGGCCTTTATAAAGACTGAAAATATATGTAGTGTACTCTGTATATTTATTCCCCCAAATTAAAGGGACAAAGTATGGATGGTAATTTGATTCGGTTGAAACTCAGTTATATTTTACTTTTATTATAATATATGTATTATTTTATTTAAAATATGTTAATTATAATTAATTTAATAAATAAAAAAAATTAAAGATTAATAAGAAGTGTGATAGGGACACGTCTCACCCATCATGAGATTTAAACGAATTTTTTAAAAATTTTCTTTTTACGGAACAAGATTAGAGAAGGTTTCTGTTCCAAACTCATCCTAACGTATTGATTGAATCAACAACATTGATTCTTGGTCAATAAACAATTATAGATGTGTTTGTCAAGTTAAACTTTTATTTCTTTTTCTTTCTTTTTTCATTTGACAACTATTTATGTAAAGTTCACACATGATACACGCCACACCATTACTGGAAAAAGCTGTCTTCCCATGTCTTTTCAGATTTTCTCAAATTAATTAAAATAATTCATTAATTTTCCTTCTTTAACCTTTTAGGTGGGCGACGTTGCTTTTTTCACTTTCACTTTATTCCTCACAAAATTGTTAGGATAGTACCAATATTAACTTTAGGATATATATTTTCATGGGCCGAATATACTACGTGTTTTCGTGTCTTTTTAATTATACTTTATCACATATATTATATTTTATAATATCGTTAAAAGAGTACATTATCACGTTACTATACTGAACTCATTTAAGAATTTTTCTAACTTTAGAACAACTTAATTCATACATAATTGTGTAGAAAATGGTCCCACTACCGGACCCACTTCATGTAAGCATATGAATATCATATGTGCATTAATAAATGGGCATCAAAACATTATCCTTTACTTATATTTAGTAGTTAAAAATTTTCGTAGATCAATTTTATTATTAAGTTAACAAAACAATCGCTTTAAGTCCTACTTATAAAGAATGTTCTAATTTATGTGTCTATAATATAATTTAAATTAGAAGTCTAGTGTTAATAAAAGTCTAACTCTATAAAAAATATCTCATAGACCTTGTGAAAAAAATTCTTCTAGTATAATTGTTCGATTATATACAAATTCTATTAAAGTTAAAATCTTCATATCTATTAGAGTTTTATGATAGTAATAAAAAATACAAGATTTTACATTAATATTAAAAAAACTAAAAACATCTCACTTCATATTGATGCTTTAAGTCTCAAATTACATTAAATCGATTCTAAATTTTTGTCATTACAAAATTTAAAAAGAATTAGGTAGACGTATTCTTATTTTTGAAAACAGAGAGACACTGTTCCTAAAACTCAAACTTATAACATTCATAACCTAATATATTTTCAGACATTTTGGTAATAAAAGAATTACTTTTAAGATGATATTTTCCAATTATTTGAAGTAATTATGATAGTTTGAAAATATTTTAAGAGATTGGTATCATTGTCACACAGGGAGATGTGTAAATTTATTTAGAGAAGTGCATTATTATTATTTACAAGGACGTACAACACACACACACACACACACACACCCTCACTTTTTTCAAATTGAGATTAAACTCTCCACCTCTCTTTTAAAAAGTTAATGAGACACCACTCAAATTACCAAAATATACCTTCAATCAATGCAACATCTCATGAGTGCTTACGGTCAAAAGTATCTTGCTTTCGTGTCATTTTACAGTCTTTTCTTTAGTTTTTTCTCATTGCACTTTGTCTACTTTAAATTAATATTAAAATGTAAAAAAAAATATTAAATACTTTTGAACTAATACGTTTCGATGGTCACATCTATAATAACTGGGAATGAGGATAGGATTTAATTTAAGAGTTAATATTTTTACTAATGTTTGGTCATAAATTTTAAATATTTTAAATTATACAAAAAGATTTCAAAAAAGTCACTTAAAATTTCATTGTGAGGTCAAATTGAAATTAAAAGAAGAATAAAGTGTTAAACAAAATTAGACAATGAGCAAAAATGTAAATTTAAAAGGTATATATAAAAAAACATTTAAAATATATATATAAAAATAAATAAATTAGCTAAAGTAATAATGTGTTCATGTACATAGACAAAGATATATGGTTTTCAGCGGGGTCAATGGGTAAATTGTACTAGTTTTAATTTTTTAGATTTTTGACAATTATATTAAATTTTTTAAAATTACTAAAATTATATTAATTTCTCTCATTTTGTTTAATAAACTATAAATGTCTAGTCACTTTTTTTCAAAAAAAGAAAAAATTATTCCTTTCATTTTTTTTTTAAATAGATATTAATTAAAACCTTAAATTTGTTTTTATATAAAATAAAAATAAATTATTTACATTAAATTTATTTTAATATAAAAAAATTATTTTAAAAAGATAAAAAATAATTTTATCATTTAAAAAAAAACTGTAACGGATATTAAGAAATATCAATGGAAAACGAGTGTAATTTATTCTGAAAAAATATTATTAATTTATTATAAAAAAAACATAACATTTTGATTTTAGTCCCTTGAAGTCTAGTACAATTGACAACGGTGTTTTTCTCTTCTGACTGACGGAGAGAATCGGAGACGCGACGGTGAGTATTGACCGCATCTCTCTCAATTTAAGCCCCTGTTTCTTCATCTCTGATTCTCTCTGTAACCCTGTGACGATTGATGCTTTGTTCTTCTTTTTCATCTTTGACTTTGTTCTTCGAAGGTATTTGCCCTAGGGACTGAATGTTCCATCTGTTTTGTAGGTATGTTAAACACCATGAACCCGAATTGGAAATAAATACGTGGGGCATGCAACTGATAAGATTTATGCTATCTCAAAGGATCTAACAACATATATATCTTCGTCAACCAGTAAGACTCTATATTTTTATTTATAATTTTTCACATATTAAGGTTATCACAGATTAAATCTTTAGGTATTTGTAATATGATATTTCATTTTTTCCTTTGCTAATCAAAAAATAAAAATTTAGAGTAATTAATTGTGCACCGACCAAAAAATTACTGAATTGAACTTGTTAAAATTGTTGATTTTGTTGAACTGAATTTGCTTTTTGCCGACTTGAGTTTGCAAAATTGTTGAACTGAATTTGTTGAACATTCTGAATTGAATTTGCTGAAGTTTATATATTATTACTAAATATATTTATGATGTAATTATAATGTCAAGGTTTGATTTTGATTAATGACCTAGTAAACCTTCAAAGTGTCCCAAGGGTGACTTGAACTTGAGACTTTAAATTTTAATCTTCAAGCTTAAAAAACTGTTTCCCATAGAACGGGACACATGTTGTTGCAGTGTCTTCCTTACCCATATGACTTGTGACCCGGTCTATTTTTTAGTTAGTTGAACAGTCTGAGTTTCAAAACGTTATTTCTACTAGAACGGGACACATATGGAATGTTGTAGTGTCATCTTTACCCAAATAAATATGCAGACATGTTCAAGTCGTGTCCCATTGTGCCTTTTTCATGGACTTGTAGAGGAAACAGGGAGTGAGGGTTCAAGAAGGCCAGCAATTTGATATACGTGGATCAGTTATTGAGTTTAGGCAAGAGTTATGTATTTGCTGTGGAAACCTGCGAGGGATATTTATGTTTCTCATGTTCGTAGGAAGCAAATTCTATTTCAGTAAAATTCTAAACTTTGCAAGTTGCATCAAGGAGACTAACGATCAGTGGTGGATCTATATTCCAAAGAATTCTATACAGACATGTGTCATATTTTGAATATGTTTGTTACTTTATCATGTATCAACAAGGATTGCAAAAGAGAGACTCCTCTTCACAATGACTCCCATTTTTTCTTCTCCTCTCTCACTTTCTCAGTAAATTTTTCACAAACAGCTTGTATGCACATAGGAGCCCTTTATAAAGATAGAAAAGATATGTAGTGTACTATTTACTCTCCCAAAATAAATATAAAAATTAAAAAATTAAAGTGTGCATTCATCCCTTACCCTTAAAAACTCCTCAGCCTATTATTGAAGTCTTATCGGCTCTTCTATAACATATATAATGTTTTATTTTAAATGTATTAATTATAATTAATTAATATTTTAAAATAAATGAAAATTCTGATGAGTACCCGACTTTTCCCATTACAGGGTTTAAGCAAGTTTGGTGAAAATTTTCTTTTCGCATAACAGCATTGAAGAGGAGATTTTATGTCCCAAACTAGTTGTCATTCTTAAAATAAAGCATTCATTGAATCGAGATAATTGATTCTTGATCGATAAATAACTATTATTTATATGGGTTTGGATCTTCTCCGGACCTTATCCTTCAAATTTTTCTAAACTTTCATTTTCCCATCTCCATATATATATATATATATATTAAGGAGATTCAATAATTCATAAATTTTTTTTAAACATAGAAGAGTTTTAAATTCGAAGTAAGAAAAAAGTTATGAGCAATTAAATTTTCTTAAATATATACGAAAGAGTGAAATCTGGAGCACATGGGCTTGTCTAAGTTACTTTTTTCTTTTTCTCTTTTTTAACATTTGACAAGAAAATCTGGAGCATATGTCCTTGTATAAGGTACCTCTTCCTTTTCTTTTCTTTTTTTCTCTTTTAACATTTGACAAATATTTAATAATATGATCCGGGGTACTGAATAATGTCTATATCATAGCTTTGTGTTGGCATAATCAGGTCAAGTACACACATAATACACCCCATGCCATTATTATACAAGAGAAAAGCTAGTTTAGATACGAATGATGGAAACTTACGATTTGATTAGTCCATATATTCGTGCACGTGAAATCAGCGCGAGAACTGTACTTTTCAATCAAATCGTGAATTTCCATCATCTGTAACTGACCGTAGCATTCTTTTATTATACCAAAAAAAAAAAAAAGCCTCTCATCCTATATCCATTTAAATTTTGTCAAATTAATTATACTAATTCATTAATCATCCTCCACCTTTAACTTTTGATGTGGGTTAGGTTGCTTTTTTCACTTTCACTTTATTCCTTACATAATTGATAGAAAATGGACCCACTGGTAATCTGTGTTTGATGGTGTAACAAGGATACTAGAGCATTAAATATTAATAATTGAATTGGAAAAAGTTTTGAGTCTACCATGAGGGTGACTTCACGATTCTTGTGACAAGCTCTCTCCCTTTTTAGGGGAAATTGTATACCTTAGAGTAGCTTAAAAATTAATATTTATTTTTCGAGTTTAAGATTTAATGCACTCCTAAGTAACCGATGTCAGTTCAGGATGATCTAGGATCCCTGGAGGTTCTTAGGAGCATTTTGTAAAACTTATGGTCTTGTAATAACTTCTAAAATGAGATTGTAGTCAAGATAGAAGAAGAATGACTAACAGAGAAGACCTAGTTCAGAAAACCTTATTATAAATTCAATCTGAAAAAGAATTTTAAAAATATTAAGATTTTAAAGAATTAGGAATATAGAGAATTGTGTAAAAGGAAGAAACGAAAAGCGAGCTTATAGTCAGGAGCAATTCGTAGGAATTATGACCTTGTAATAACTTCTAAAGTGAGATTATAGTCAAAACAAACAAAAAAAAAAGACTAACAAGGAAGACAAGAAAGACTAACGGGAAAGACCTAGTTCAGAGAACCTTATTATAAATTCAATCTGAAAAAAAATCTTTAAAATATTAAGATTTCAAAGAATTAGGAATATAGAGAATCGTGCAAAAGATGTCAACATAATGACCACTTGTGCCCCTTTAAAAAAGAGAGGGGGTATGAAATAGAATGTCAAAGAATAATGTTGTATGTTTTAATTTTTTTGTACTGAATGATATGTCAAAGAATTATTAGTAAATCACTAAACAATGTCTAATACACTACCAATGATCGTATGTTACTTTATTTCAAAAACAAAATTTAATACAAAAATTGGCATATGACTAATCATTAAACAACTATTACATGTAGTTTTTTTTTAATATGCGACAACTATTTCTATATCATAGCGTTTTGGCATAGTTTATCAATCATGATACATGACACAACATTATACAAAAAAGTTGTTTTCCTATCTGTTTAGAATCTTTCTCAAATTAATTAAAATAATTTATTAATCATCCTCTTTTTAAACTTTTTAGTGGGTCATGTTGCTTTTTCCGTTTCACTTTATTTCTTGCATAATTGTTAGGATAATTCTAACTTGAGAGCAGCCTAACTCATACATAATGGAATTGAAAATGGTCCCACTGATAATCTATGTCTGATGGTGTAAAAGGAATACCAGAGCCCTACATACTGATAATTGAATTGAGAAAATAGCCAGTTTACCATGAGGGTGACTTTATGATTCTTCCCACCAGCTCTCTTTGCCATTAGCATATTTATTAGTTGTTTTGGTTCTCACATTTGGGTGATGCAAAAATAATCAAATAAATAATAAATCAATTTAAAAAAATAAACAAAATATATAGAGAAGTTACAAGATTTTCATGATTCGACAAAAAATTTACATTCATATGTAACGATAATCAATTAACTATGTATTAAAAAAATTACAAAAATAAAAACTCTCAAAACCTTAAACCCCTCCCCCCCCCCCCCTATCTCAATGACAAATATCTTTTTCATAAGTCAGAATTCTAAAAAAAATTATACTATTATTTAAGCATGTTACAATATAAGAGACAAAACAGGTCCAAAAAAAATGGGTCAAATTTTTTTTCCAAATGCGTGAATTGCCTCAAGTCATAAACAAATCATTAAAAATCTGGATAAATTCAAAACAACTACCCAACATGTGCATGTTGCAAACTAAGTTGTTAGATGCAAAATAATTTAATGAGACTAAGAGTAATGCTATATATTAAAGAAATATCTTGCTTTTGTAGTTTTTTTTCTTTCAAAAAATCAAATAATTTAATGAGACTAAGCCTAACTTGATTCATTTTTAAATGAACAATGTTAATATAATATAAGTCAGTATCTTTCAACCATTAAGTTATTTTTAAAATTGAAGATAAAATAATTGAAATAAATAAAAACTCAATTCTAAATTATTTAATAATTAAATACCATACTTTACCAATTACCCTGCCTAAGCCAACCTATCATAGGAATATAGGCTTCCCATCAACCAAAATAAAGACTCCTAACCTACACATATATACCATTAAGTTTTTCTGGAAAAGCAAGAAACGGCCCACACATTTGTACATTATTGTAAAATTTATCAATATTTTTCCAATTTAGAGTTGATTCAGATTTGTCGTTACAATCTCCAGGTCACCACCAGATGCCACGGTATTAGAAAAACAAAAAGAGCTCAACGTATTGGTCATGGTATCCGTCCTTAACCCATCGCTTCTCGAATCTAATAGGTGTCCACTATCACATGACAACATGTTGCTGTGAACTGTATTCACGACCGCACCCAATGCAACCTCGGGATAAATATCCTCAATATCAAACCCATCAACATCTCCGATATCCTGCTTCGCGGCTTCGGCCGCCTCCTGCAGCTGTAGTGCAAACTCAAGGCTCCCTACCACATCACCCATTGAGGGCCGTTCAATTCCCTGATCAAGCAGGCAATTTTGAGCAATCTCTACAAATTTTCTCAAACACTCGGGTGCTATTCTCCCCAACAGAAACGGGTCAATGATCTGATCAAGGGTTCTTTTTCGAATACAACTTTTGAACCAATGAGCCAAACTCGCTTTATCCACACCTAACTTATAATCCACGGCCCTCTTTGCACACAACACTTCAACCAACACTACACCAAACGAGTACACGTCCGATTTTTCTGTTAATTGCTGACGTCTATAATATTCAGGATCCAAATAACCAAAAGTACCCTTAACTTCCGTATTGACAGCTGTGTTGGGTATGCTGGTATGACCCATTTTGGACAACCCAAAATCCGAAATCTTAGCAATCCATTTCTCATCCAATAGAATGTTTGTCGACTTTACGTCGCGGTGGATGATTGTGTGGTTCGCACCTGTATGAAGATAGTGTAGCCCTCGTGCACCACCTATGCAGATCTGGAGCCTTTGCTTCCATGAAAGAGGATCGTTGTCTGTCCCGTAGAGGTGCTCACGGAGGGTCCCATTCTTCATGTAATCGTATACGAGAATCATCTCACGTTCATTGTTACAGTACCCGATCAAGGAGACCAGGTGAAGATATCGGAGTTGGGAGAGCATCTCAATCTCTGTCTTGAACTCGTGGGCCCCTTGTTTTGATCCCGGGCTCAACCGCTTGATTGCTACTTCTGTATCACCACCGTCTATATACCCTCTGTATACACTACCAAACCCTCCGACGCCGATAATGTTTTCCTTGTCGAAGTTGTTGGTGGCAGCTCGAATTTCAGTAATGGAAAATTGACGACATAGTTCTTCAGGTAACGACGACGCATTTGTTCTTGTGGACTTGGCCTTGTATGGGTCCAACCACCACCATGATCGCCCATAGCTAGAACCATAGTCCTTCGCTGCCCGTCTTCGCCAGAACACAACATAGAACACCAAGCACAACACAATTAACACACCCATCACGCTGACGCTGACAATAATGGAAATGATCGTCTTAGGTTTAGAATTTTTAAGTGATGTAGTGGGGGGTTGAGATGGTGGCGGCACTGCAAGCGGTATTGGGTTGGGTCCGGCGAGATTATCCTCATGGTTGCTTAACTTGAACAACTCTAATCCATTTAGAATTGCATCAGAGTGACGAGTGAATTTTTCAGGTGCAGGATGGAGAGATATGAAGAGATCTCGCCAGTTTTCAGTGCCTTCTCTTTCCATGCGCACAACGTAGTCCCTGAACATTGGAACACCATGACCCCCGCTAAGATAAATAATATCAAAAAGAGGCTCAGCCGTCTGGTTTTTGATAAATATCTGAAACACCCTGTCTTGGACCTTCGTTATCTCCGGTTGAAACTCGCAAAAATGCAACCTAACCAGGTAGTTGAAACCGGAATCCACCGGTAACATCCATGTAAGATTGTACCCATTGTTTATGGTTTTATTGGTACCCATGGACCTGGCCGTCCGGTAGACTCCGTCGGGTGCAGTGTATGGTTCAGTTTCTTCGTAGTTGATAGGAATAGTTGTATTAACGGGAAGAACCCCCCGATTCTGAATCACGTAGTTGTTGTCGTCATACCAGCTTCGGAACATGCCAGTATCTTCCATTGGTGAAATGAGGTTTCCACCAACATTCAATCGGTAAAGCAGCTCCAGTGCAGTCTTGTTGGTAATATCAAACCTAGACTGGATCCCAATGAGAGGGAGTCCTCTATCTTTAGGAGGAGTATAATATAGATAGGTTGGCATGGAAACGATTTCAATACCATTGATAAAAGCATAGGCATCATTTGAATTGTTTGTAGATGGAGTAAAGGTCAAGCTCAGTGTCTGATTATCTTCTTCTACATTTACGCAGAATTCTCGAAAGAAAGATTTTCTGTCCAAAGATTGAGCAGTGAGCAAAGCGCTGAAGTTGTTGAGGAGGGTATAGGGACCGGATTTGACAGAGAAGAAGGCATTAGACTGGTTGAAACCTTCGTATGAATTAGTTGGGCAGAAGTGCAGGCGAATGAACTTTTGGCCGGCTGTCACAAAAAACTTGTATGTGAACTGTGAATGAGAGAGTCGAGCAGTGAGGTAGGGGACGGTGTCAGTGAAGGTGTGTTGGTACGAGGCTTCTCTGGTTATCGAAGACTTGTTGGTTTGCTGCGTGGGAGTGAATTCTGAATCAATATCGCCAATCCATTGGCGCTGGTCAAATGCCTCGGTGGTGCCTTGTGACCCACAATTGACGGAAATATTATTTCTGGGCGTAGAAGCAACAAGAGAATTGATAGGAGTTGTTAAGTTAGGGATGAAGAAAAAGAAACAGAGAAAGTTGAAAATTGTCAGGAAAGAGAGGCATTTGTTGGTTTTGTGCTTCATGGAGCTGGAAGCTACACGCAATTACAAAGATGGTGAAGAAGAGAAAAAGGTTGTTTTTTTTCGGAAATTGGATGATGGAACTATAAACATCTGCTCTCTGTATTTATCAAGATATATATGGTGGAACGACTTAAAAAGACCTAGTTGCAGTAAACACGGAAAGTCTTTGCCTGAAGTCTCCGGTTGGGGACCTCGTTCTTGCTTTTACACCCGCCTATTTTAACGTGCTTTTGCTTTTCCAACTTTCCTGTACGTGATTGTTTCACACACAGTGTGTGTGTGTATTGTCAAAGTTTTTCTTTCGTTTTGCAGGCAGCTGGGTCCAAATAGGCATCTTTTAGTGGTTGGCAAAACAAACAACGAAGCTTTATTTTATGCTTATAAAATTTTTTTAACAAACCCACTCTTGGACAGATTCAGGTCAGAGTTTTTCCATTAATTTTACTGGGAATTAATTGGCTCATTGCTCACTTACATTTGATGTTTAGCGAAATCTTGACAGTGTAACTATAACAGATTTCTAGAATAGGAATCTGTTAATTTCTTTTTCTTCCTTTTTTATTTTTTATTTTTTTTAAGAATCAGTCAAGAATATTCTAGACTAATTTATGTGTATCAGACTAAATTCTCTTCTCCCTAATAATCAAATTCATCCTTTAAATTCTAACTGCATTATTTTACTATATTTGTAACTCCAAATTTAAATTTTACTATAATAGTAAAAAAATCTTTATTCTCAAATTGAAGACCTAAACAAATGAATTAGACATAAAATCTAAAAAGTTGGGACTTGATATAGTCCTAAGTTTGATTCATTGAGTAGTCTCGGATCAGATGATTTTGGTTATAAATATATTGAGGTGACCACTTTTATTAAATAATAATTGGCTTCAATTTAGACTACTTACATTCTCACTACTTTAAAAAATATATTGTCACTCGTTCTACATCACAAGTTAACTTTGGCCGGTAAAAATTAAAATGAAGGAAAAGATAAAGAATGGACCAACAAAAGAGAAATTAAGAGGGGGAAAAGTGAATGAATGGAAAAGACAATTGATGAAAAAACGGGGGTTTCTCTAATGAGGAATGTTACATTTTTAAAAATTGTATTGTAAATTTTTATCTCAAATGACATAGCATTAATGTGGTATTGGATTATTAGATTACTGACTATATTCTAAAACATGTAATTAATATAACTTTGCCACATTAGTTGGGATAGGAATTTGAAATACAAATTTGAGAAGCATAGCATTTTCCTTCTTTAATTGACATTCTCTCTGTGTCTCTGTGTGTGTGTGTGTATATATGTGTGTGTGTGTGTGTGTGTGTAATCTGAAAATCTATACTCACTCTTGTCTAATTTGGGTTGTAGGGAGTGCAATGAACTGCGTCAAAAACAATATTCCATTTTGATCATCATGCCATGCATTGTCATCATGCAAGCTAGAGGAAGAAATTAAGTCACCAGCACATTATGATTTTCATCACAATTGTAATCATAGATACTCCTAATCAAAATCTTCACCAGTGCTGTAGCATTTAATTGTCATATTATGATCAGCCATCACACTTTGCGAGTGTCTCTCGATGGGGAAACACAAGTTGCAATAATTACATAACAAACAAGGAGGATCCAGGATGGTGATGATTAAAGGAACAAGCTTTGTAATTAAAGGAATCGAAGAGTTTAGCCATAGAGAAAGGGTGAATGGACTAATATTCTATTAAACCAAAGGGATACATTAACGAAATTATTAACATACAAACACTTAAATAGGTACTGATCAATGGGAAAAAAAGATCTTACTAGCATCCCGCACCAAGACATGGCACTTTGATGATCAGAAGCAATTTATTTGGATGTCTAAGCGATTTTTGAACAGATATATGGTGGTTCCTGTCAGCGCAGCAAATTTGGTTTAACATATATATAGAAGAGTGCAAGGTTTCCACAGCAGAATTGGTATGGTCAGAAATTTAGAAAGGATGACTCCTCTTGGATTTTTGCTGATTTATGATGTGCTCCACGTCTGGTGACAACATAGTTAGGATGAAACTTGAATGTCCTGAATTCTTGTGCATTTACCTCTCTGTTGATGTATTTGTTATGTATCTCTTGTATATTTCTTTTACGTCAATAATATTGTTCTTTTTTGCTAATCCAAAAAAAAAGGTATGAGAGAGGCATGTCAAGGGCATGCCGTGGACGACGTGGCTTGCACAACCTCAAGGCTCTGTTGGTGTGGCTCAGTTAGTGCTAGCTCAAATGGGGTGGTTCATGGAGTTGTTCTATTGGTTGGTTGAACTCATAGGCTTTACTTGGACCTTTGATTAGTTGATTCTTAAAGTGAGCTAGACTTGGACCTTTGATTAGTTGATTCTTAAAGTGCGCTAATATTATTGATAGCATGGGCATGACATGGCTGCAACCCCAACCTGCAAGTGACTTGGTTGAGCAGAGTTGGTAGAGGCATGGGTGCAAGTCTTGGACACCGATGGACAAGTCAATGTATACCGGAACTGGTTTAGTAATTGACTTACGCAAGGCAATGCTAAGATAACGTGGCTATGAGATATGGCTCAAACATGTAGTAACGGTTAAAGATGTCATGACCAAGACATCCTCCAAATTTGTGGAAAAATGTTTAGGGCTTCAGACATTAATGTCTAAGTTGGTTAAGTATGCTGGTAAACAAGGATCGATTTGGTGCATGACTCATTACATATCAGTTTTTAAGGCTAACTATCATATCCATGGTGCTTGGTGTAATGGTTGTCATATGTGGCACAACTATTGTGATCACGGGACGTAATACATATCATGACTGTAATAGAAAAGGGTAATTGCAAGGACAAGTGACAATGGCTACAGCAAGATAGGTGGCTTCCACAACTACGATGCACAAATGGTAATAAGATAAAGGCTTTTTGTAACTATTAGGACACAAGTGACAACATCAATGTTTTAAAACAAAAATATTCCATTTTTTAGAACGCGCGTATCAAAATGAAAATCACTAAGATTTTAATTTTTTTATAACTATAAACTATGAATTATGAATGCTTATACTCATTCGTTTGTCTAATTGGGATTAGCGGGAGTGCAATGAACTGCGTTACAATCTTTCTTTTTTTTACTTTTTTTTTTCATTTTGATCATCATACCACTGACATCATGCTAGCACCATCATCATTACCGTCACATTATGAATTTCATCACACAATTGTAATCATAGATACTCCTAATCAAAATCATCACTAGTGTTCTGTGATTAATCACTTCCATAATTGCCATATTATGATCAGCCATCACACTTTGCAAGTGTATCTTGATGGGGAAACACAAGTTGTATATAATTATAACATAACAACAAAAACATACATTGAAGGAACTCAAATATACAAACACTTGAACAGAGTGTAGCCATAGAGAAAGAGTAGATAGATTGACAATATCCCATATAACAACCAGAAGGATACATTTACAAAATTTATTAACTTACAAACACTTGAACAGGTAGTGATCAAGAAAAAAACAAGAAAAAAAAAAGTCCTGGTAGAAAGAAAAAAGAAAGAGAAATTATTGGGTGAATTGGTCATTCTATATTATTATCTAATGTTGTGACTGTCACTCACAGATTTTAACAGTTTCTTATTTTTTATCAAAGATTACCAAAATTTTAAAATTTTGTGAGACAATCACTCTACGGTGAATAATGAGATGAAATGAACGTCCCATATTAGTAGGAAATGGTAGGATGCTATTAATTGGATACACCTTCGCTGCGGCAACTGTAGATACTGTCATAGGGTCAAAATTTGAAGCAAATTTTTTCGCCTGTGCAGCGTCAAGGCCGCTACCTTGACAAGCCAACCACATAACTCACAGAAAGGCTGAAGCCCTAGAATAGGATTCCAACACAGTAGGGTTTGCACAATTCAATTACAAACAGAAACTAAGGCACACACATAGAACACAACCATTACAGGAAACACTCTTCCTAACCTTTTATTCAATACTCTCTCATATGAATACAAAGGACACCCGGCCAAGGGTTATAAAAACAGACTCTCTCTCACTCAAATTCGTCTTTCACACTTTTGTGTATTTTCACCTCTATGTATACACTTCTGTGCTTCTTTATCTCGCAACCCTAGCATGCATGCATTATATAGGCAGCCATGCACAACTGCCTAGCAGTTGACACCCCCAATTGCCAAAGGGCTTGTTGGCACCAACCAGCCATTGCCACACTCCCCCCTGCAATACATACACAAGCACATATCTATTGACAGATTGTAATGAAATGTCATGGTGTCTGTGACACGCACATGACATTGCAGTTGACACCCCCAACTGCTAGGGTTTGTCAGAAACAAAAGCACACAGCCACATGTCCTAATAGTTGACACCCCCCACTGTTAGGGCTGTTTGAAGCCACCGATATGCACCACATATGTGCAAGCAGTTCATCCCACTATTGCACTCAATGCTAGCCTTTGGATCAATGCGCCAGCACAACATGGCAGTTCCCTTTGTCTGCTCTTAGACAGCTTTGTCTTGTGCCAGACCAGCAACTGCCCCGCAACTGCCTTGTCTTTGCTACAACCCCACTTATGTGTCTGCCACGAGCTAAGTTCACACTTGCTGCACCAAAGTCTGCACTGACCAACAAGTCTCAATGCCAAGCCACGCCCCCACATGTCTTAGTCTTCCTTAGCCGCATAAGACACTCGCCCATGGGCGCCTCAAGGAGGTGCTCGCCCCCTATATATGTCTTATGAAGATTTGTCCACCTGATAGGAGTGGATACAACAGCTTGCAGAACCAACTATTCCCCCTGTGCGCATTTGCCTTGCCAAAGGCAATCCATGTGCCAAACTGTTCACAAAGGCATTACCTTGACCTTTGCTGTCAAAGGCATATGCACATCAGCTGCACCAACTCTGAATTGTCTAAATATCCCTCCAATACTTAGAACATCTTCAACATATCCACAAGGATGCCCATGACAGGCCACCCTTATCTTGGCCTTGGCATTGGTTGAGGCTCGCTAACTTAGCCAACTTCGGAATGTCATTCCGCTCCTGAATCCCATTCCAACTCTTGAATGTTATTCTAGTGGCATAACATACCTCTCCCCTATGTCAAGCCATTAAGGCATGGCATGCCTCCTCATGCCCACGCCGTCGTGTCAAGTAAAAAAGGGTCTAATAAACCACCCCCACTTGAAGAGTCTGATGCCTTCATCGGATCATTCCAATGCCCTCATCGGATCATTCCAATGCTGCAAGTTTATCCTCACTGCACTTGGAAAATTTAAACAAATGTTACGCCTAAAACAGCCCCTAAACAACATTATTCTGTACTGAACCTTGAACTCATCAAAGTCCGCTGCCTTTGCTCAATTGTGACTGCTATCACAAACACCCACTATTCTGATTCCTCGCAGCCAACATGCCACAAGCGCTCACCACCTATGACTTCCCAGTCTAAACATTGTTGAAGAACCCCCTTGTTGCTTCTGTCATAGAGTTAGCTACTGTCTTAAGCATCCCCTTGCTCTTGACTGATTGCCACGGACACCCACTGTCCATGACCATGCTTGGTCCCGCCCCAAGCTCCAACAGTCGTCACTGTCTCATACATTGTTGCATCGGACATGTCTGTCAACCACAACACTGCACTTGTTCGAGCCCCACTGCGCCACTGCAGATACCACTTCTGAACAAGTCATTGGGAAGATTACCACTAACAGAGCCCCTTGCTGGTAGTTGAGGGTTGTGAGGGCCTTTCCCATGGCCAACACACCCTTTGCCGCAACCCTTCACTCCTCTGAGTGCAAGTCTTTCTCGACCTGGATGCAATTCAGCAACACTATGGGGTTCACTCGAACGGCAACACCATTATCAGCGTCTGAGGACCCCTCATTAGAGCCCTCACGAACCATTGCAGCAAGTTTTTCCTTGCTGGATAGTCCATCATCTGGTGTGGTCCCTTGCAAATGAAACAGCTACCAGTCCACAGTTTCTTTTGGTCTGCTGCTTCTGCTTTGACCTTGTCTTTGCCCTTATCCGCCTCTGTCTCGCCCTCCTTGGCCTTGCCCAAGGATTTGTCAAACTTCCTAGACTTGCCGATGGTAAAGTTAGATTTGTCAAGAGACAAGTCCACCAAACTGTCTGCTGCTACTACGACACTAGGGAGATCTCGAACTCCCCTTCTTCTTAGTTCTGCCTGAGCCCATCCTTGTAGCCCCTACATAAAGTTGAACAACTTGTATTCCTCAGACATGTTCTTTACATCCAGCATCAACGAATTGAATGTCTTGACATACTCACGCACTGTCCCGGTGTGCTTGAGTTGTCGCAGTGAGTCTCAAGCCACCCAACTCGAGTTAGCAGGAAAAAACTACTCCTTGAGTTCCTTTTTTAGATTTGCCCAAACTCTGATCTCCGGCAGTCCCTCGTCTGTCATGCGAGTAAGCCATCAAACCTTGGCATCACCAGCCAAGTACATGCTGGTCATGGTGACCCCATTCACCATCTGAAATGTGGGCAGCAGTGAAGTACTGCTCCATGTCCCACAGGAAGTTTTCAAGGTCTTTGGCACTCCGAACACCATTGAATGCCTTCGGTTCAAGGACCTTGACCTTCCTTACACCATCTTGCCCACCAGTCTGATGCATGGCCCTCTTGATCAGACCTATCTCTTCCTCTGTGACGCACAGAGAGTCCCTCGTTGAGTCTGCCAGCGCACCCACATCACTGAGCATGTCGTTCAAACGACCATGATGTCAGAAATGCAGTCCTGTAGTCTCACCTTCAACTCCTCCACTTCTAGTGCTATATGTTTGTACTAAACAGCAAGAGGTGATTCCCCGTCTATCAAAGGAGCCCCGATGAAATCCTCGAGTCTGGCAACCCATTCTCGCAATGCCTTACTGCAAGCCATTTTACCACAACCTGGCTTTGATACCAATTGTCATAGGGTCAAAATCTAAAGCAAATTTTTTCGCGTTTGCACAATTCAATTACAAACAGAAACTAAGGCACACACATCGAACACAGCCATTATAGAAAACACTATTCCTAACCTTTTATTCAATACTTTCTCATATGAATACAAAGGACACCCGACCAAGGGTTACAAAAACAAACTCTCTTTCACTCAGATTCGTCTTCCACACTTCTGTGTATTTTCACCTCTGTGTATACACTTCTGTGCTTCTCTATCTCACAACCCTAGCATGCATGCATTATATAGGCAGCCATGCACAACTGTTTGGCAGTTGACACCCCTAACTGCCAAAAGGCTTGTTGGCACCAACAAGCCATTGCCACACTCCCTCCTGCAATACATACAAACGCACATATATATATTGACAGAATGTAATGAAGTGTCATGGTGTCTGTAACACGTACATGACATTGCAGTTGACACCCCTAACTACTAGGGTTTGTCAGAAACAAGAGCACAGAGCCACCTGTCCTAGCAGTTGACACCCCTAACTACTAGGGCTGTCTGAAGCCACCGATATGCGCCATATATGTGCAAGCAGCTCATCCCACTGCTGCACTCAATGGTAGCCCTTCGATTACGCGCCAGCACAGCATGGTAGTTTCCCTTGTTTGTCTTTAGACAGCTTTGTCTTGTGCCAGACCAGCAACTGCCCCGCAACTGCCTTGTCTTTGCTACAGCCCCACTTGTGTGTCTACCACGAGTTAAGTCCACAGTTGCTGCACCAAAATCTGCACTGACCAACAAGTCTCAATGCCAAGCCACGCCCCCACATGTCTTGGTCTTCCTTAGCCGCATAAGACACTCGCCCATGGGCTCCTCAAGGAGGTGCTCGCTCCCTATATATGTCTTATGAAGATTTGTCCATTTGACAACAGTGGATACAATAGCTTGCAGAACCAGCTCTTCCCTCTGTGCACATTTTCCTTACCAAAGGCAATCCATGCGCCAAACTGTTCACAAAGGCATCGCATTGACTCTTGTTGTCAAAGGCATATGTCCATCAGTTGCACCAACTCTAAATTGTTTAAGTATCCCTCCAATACTTAGAACATCTTCAACATATCCATAAGGATGGCCATGCCAGGCCACCCTTATCCTGGCCTTGGCATTGGTTGAGGCTTACTAAATTAGCCAACTTCGGAATGTCATTCAAACCCTGAATGTCATTCCGCTCCTGAATCCCATTCCAACTCTTGAATGTTATTCCAGTGGCATAGCATGCCTCCCCCCATGTCAAGCCATCAAGGCATGGCATGCCTCCTCATGCCCATGCCGCCATGTCAAGTAGAAAAAGGTCCAACAGATACCTATGCAATGTTTTACGTTACCGTTTTGATCTAGAGTGCATGATACGGCAGGGTTACCTCGCCCGTAATCTACAGCTGAATTGTTACGATCTTTCGCTTTCAGAGTTATTTTTGGATCAGTCCCTCCTGAAGGTCCGAGTAGCCTTTGATTTATCTCGGAGTCCATCAAGAACTCCAAGTTGACGTCGATGATGAGGCATTCATCATCAGTGCCATTGTAGGGGCAGTACTATTGCTCTTTGTTCCTGAAATGGTAACTATAGAATGCACTATTGTGTTTGCAAGTATCATCACAAGGATTGCCAAAGAAAGACTCTTCTTTACCATAACTCCCATTTTTTCTTCTCCTCTCACTCTCTCTATAACACTTTCACAAACTACTTGTCTACGCAGTGTGCTGGTGTTTGTATAATGGAGGCCTTTATAAAGACTGAAACTATATGTAGTGTACTTTGTATATTTATTCCCCAAAAATTAAAAGGGATAGTGTGCATCAAGGCCTTACCCTCAAAACTCCTCAAAGCTTATTATAGGGACAAAGTATGGATGGCAATTTAATTTGGTTGAAACTCAGTTATATTTCACTTTTATTATAATATATGTTGAAAAAATGGGTTTGAGCATTATAATTAGCTATCTTTGAGCTAAAATTAAAGTAGGTCCCACAAATTAATTTTAGTGGGTCCACATGGGAATGTGTTCTCCTCCATGAGGAGATGAAAATTATATATTGGGTTGCTCAAAACTATTAATGAGTGAATGAGAAATTGCCTCTAAACATCACCACTTGAAAATGGTAACAAAAGTTTGAAACTTGTGTAAAAAGCTTATGTCCCATATAGGATGGGTACAAGGCTTTTAATTAGTATATATACACATACCTTAGAGGAGGGTTTGGGCCCTAAGGGGCACCCCAATTTTGTGAAAGGGGGAGGACCTAGCACATGTTTGGTTCACCACATACACGCGTACTGCCGCCCCACACCGAACCAAGCTGGGCTGGGCTCGGGTTCGGGTTCTGGGCCTGGTTTTGGGCTTGGGCTTGGGCTTGCTGTGTATATATCTTTTTAGAGAAAATTTATTTAAAATTTTTAAACCAGAAACGCAGTCGTTTTAAACATGCGTTTAAATTACCATTAGAATTTCGAAACGCCGTCATTTTGTGATGTGCGTATGGTTACCGTTGGGAGTCCAAAATGCAGTTGTTTTGTGACGTGCGTATAGTTACTGTTGGGAGTCCAAAATGCCGTCGTTTTGGGATTGCGTTGGTTTGACTGAACAGTTGTCTTCTTCATGGATGCGCTTTTGTTTGTTCACCATGAACAGACACAACTGAACCTTCATGACTGTACCAAACAATCATGAAGAAGCCTATAAATACCCAGACCCTTATTGCATTCATTCGTTCCAAATATTGCATTCTCTCTCTCTCTCTCTACATAAGTCAAGTTCAAGTGCTGCCATTGTTTTGTTCGTTGGGTTCTAAAGATTGGAGTGCTGCTTCTTTATAATCGAAATTCGTTCTATCTTGGGAGACGATTGCTCATCACCTTGAGCACCGAGAGGGAGCAAATTAGTCTTAAGGAAATTATGAATTTTACAAGGTTCGAATTTTCATTCTGTTCAAATTCAATTACAATGAGTTTCTGTTCAAATTCAATACATTATTTTTCATTCTGTTTAATTCGTGTAACAGTATATATATACATATATATATTCAGTATATTTCAGGCTTACAATCTTAAGACGAAGTTGTTTTTCTTTTTTTTGGCCTGTTATAATATACTGTTATATTATATATACAGTATTGTGTTTCAATCTGTTTATATATATATATATATATATATATATTGTTGAATCTGTTTTATATAAACTGTTCTAATATACTATTTTAATAAATTCACTGTTCACTATTTTTGTTAAACATTGAATCTGTTTCATAAACTTGTCTGTTTAATAAATTTAGTTCTGTTTAGTGGACTTTGTTCTACTTTAACAAATTAAATTTTGTTTAGTAGTTTTTTGTTTAATCACTCTTTGTATAATTAGGGAAAAAAACTTTCTGTTTTTGTAACAGATGGCCTTTACAAGTAATGCACCCACCATGGCCTCTATAAGCATTGTACCTACCATGAATCTATCTCATGGAGAAAAGCCCAAAAAATTCAATGGAACGAATTTTAAACGTTGGCAACAGAAGATGATCTTCTATCTCACAACCTTGAACTTGACAAGGTTCCTTCATGAAGATTCTCTTATACTTGCTGAAAGAGAAACTGACAAGGAAAAAGTGGTTGTTGTTGATGCATGGAAACATGCAGATTTCTTGTGTAGAAATTATGTTTTGAATGGATTGGATAATACATTATATAATATATATTATTCAATCAAAACAACAAAGCAACTATAGGACTCTTTGGACAAGAAATATAAAACTAAAGATGCTGGCATGAAAAAATTAGTAGTTGAAAAATTTATTGACTACAAGATGGTAGACCATAAAATAGTTAGAAGCCAAGTTCAAGATCTACAATTGATCCTCCATGACATCCATGCTGAAAGAATGTCTCTAAGTGATTCATTTCAAGTGGCTGCTATGATTGAGAAATTGCCACCATCATGGAAAGACTTTAAGAATTATCTCAAGCACAAATGCAAAGAAATGAATCTTGAAGAATTGATAATGAGACTACGAATTGAAGAAGACAACCGAGGATCTGAAAAGAAGAATGGAAATCATTCCATGAGGGCTAAGGCAAATGTTGTTGAACAAGGCTCAAAGAATAAAAGGAAGTATGAAGGTGAAGGTCCTTCTCAAGTTTCTAAGAAGTTCAAAGGGAAATGCTACAACTGTGGTAAGCAAGGACATCGTTCAAAGGACTGTTGCAAACCAAAAAACTCAAGGAAACAAAATGCTCAAGCAAACAGGACAGAATGTGACAGGCTTTCAGTTGATATTGGTGAGATGAATCTTTCCGCTATTGTATCCAAATGTAACTTGGTGGAAAATACCAAAGAATGGTGGGTAGACACTGGGGCTACACGCCACATTTTCTCAAACAAATGGATGTTCTCTACCTACAAACCTGTAGAGCACGAAGAACAATTATTCATAGGTAATTCTTCGAGCTCCAAAGTTGAAGGACGTAGAAAGTTGATACTGAAAATGACATCTGGCAAAGAGCTTACTCTCAACGATGTGCTTTATGTGCCTGACATTCGTAAAAACTTAGTCTCTGGATCATTGCTTAGTAAGAATGGCTTCAAACTAGTCTTTGTGTCTGAAAAATTTGTGCTCACTAAGAATGAGATGTTTGTGAGAAAGGGTTATTTGAGTGAGGGGCTGTTTAAGATGAATGTTATGACTATTGTACCAAAATCAATTAATAATAATACTAGTTTTTTTGCTTACTTGCTTGAGTCTTTAAATATTTGGCATGCTATATTAGTACATGTTAATTATGATACTTCACGTAGATTAATTAATTTAGAATTTTTGCCTAAATTTGATATTAATCCTAATCACAAATGTGAAACTTGTGTAGAATCTAAATTGACAAGATTACCTTCCATTCTGTTGGAAGAAGCACTGAACCTCTAGATTTAATTTGTAGTGATATCTGTGATTTAAAGTTTGTGCAAACTAGAGGGGGGAAAAGTATTTTATTACTTTTATTGATGATTGCACTAGATACTATTATGTGTATTTGCTAAGAAGCAAAGATGAGGCTATAGAAATGTTCAAACATTACAAGAATGAAGTTAAGAATCAACTTAGCTAAAAGATTAAGGCAATAAGAAGTGATAGAGGTGGTGAATATGAGTCACCTTTTGAGGAGTTCTGTTCAGAACATAGAATCATTCACCAAACTACCGCTCTTTATTCACCTCAATCTAATGGTATTGCTGAACGCAAAAATCGAACATTAAAAGAAATAATGAATGTTATGTTGTTAAGCTCTGGTTCACCCCAGAATTTGTGGGGGGGAAGCTCTGCTTTCTGCTAATTATATTCTCAACAAGGTAACTCATAAGAAAACTCATAAAACACCTTATGAATTATGGAAAGGTCACAGACCTTGTTATAAATACTTAAGAGTGTGGGAGTGTCTAGCAAAAGTGGTAGTTCCTAAACCTAAAAAGGTTAAGATAAGACCAAAAACCATTGACTATGTATTCATTGGTTATGCAAATAACATTAGTGCGTATTGATTTCTTGTTCATAAATTTGAGATTCCTGATGTGCATGTTAATACAATTATTGAGTCAAGGGATGCTTCATTTTTTGAAAATATATTTCCTTTTAACATAACACATGAATCAAGTTTACAGAAAAGGCCTCTAGAAGCTACAGTCAGTAACAATCATGGAACTATAGACCAAAAGTTTACAATTGATGAACCTAGATGTAGCAAGAGAGCAAAGAAATCAACATCCTTTGGACCTGATTTTCTAACATATTTGTTGAAAAATGATCCACAAACGTTCAAGGAAGCAATGTCCTCTCCCAAAGCTTCATATTAGAAAGAAGCAATCAATAGTGAAATTGAATCCATCATGCAAAATCATACGTGAAAATTAGTGGATCTTCCACCTGGTTCCAAACCATTAGGATCCAAATGGATCTTTAAAAAGAAAATGAAAGATGATGGGTCAATAGAGCAATATAAAGCAAGACTTGTTGTCAAAGACTATAAGTAAAAGGAAGGATTAGATTATTTCAATACTTACTCACCAGTTACTAGAATCACATCCATTCATATGTTGATTGCAATAGCAACCTTAAATGGATTAGAAATACATCAAATGAATGTAAAAGCTGCTTTTTTAAATGGTGAGTTAGATGAAGAAATATATATGGAACAACTGATAACTGGTTAAAAAGTGCATATTTATTGTGTTAACCTTAGATATTCTTACATTTTTATTATTTTAATTTCTCCAATCTATATGCATTTGCTAGTTAATTCTTGTTTTATCTTTTTGCAGAGAAAGCTTGACAAAGTTGATGATTTGGAGCAAAAGGAAAATATTGGGCTTTGAAGTGCTAAAAGAAGTGGAAAACAAGTGATTTTGGGTTAGAAGAGAGGCTTGGTCTATATGTAGGTGGACCAGGGCCTATTTTAGCATTATAGGCTCTATTTTGGAACACTTTAGACTCCCTTTTTGGGCCCCTAATGTCTAATTACGGGATTTTATGTTATTTTTCTAAATTCTTATTTTGTGAGGGTATTTTTTGAAAAAGGGGGATAATATTGGGAGCTAGGGTTTTGGAAAAGAAGGAAGCCGTTTTTGGGGATCTAGACGGGAAGAAGAGGAAGACGACCCTAAAGACGAAGATGAAGAACTCCATGGCTATGTTGTTCACCTTTTCCACCATCGTGGGCTAAGTTCTCTCATTCCTAGGGTTTAGATGAAACCCTAGTCAAGTAATCTTACTTATTTTTGTTTTATTTTTGGGTTAATTAGTTTTGGATGTTGATTGTATAACGTTAGGATTTTATTAATGCAACGACTGTGTTATTCATTTTCACATAATCAATTTCTGTGATTTTGTTTATGTGGTTATACAATAGTAATATTTGTATATACATCATAACCGTAGGACGAGTCATAACTCAGGGAAAACAAATTTGACAATGACCTTAGAATTAGCGTAGACAATTTGTGTTGACCAAAGGTGATTCGTGCTTAGGGTTTTGGTGCGTGATTTTCTTGATGATTGTATTGAGGCTTGTAGCCAAAATACGTCTTTTACATCCAAATTGAATGACCCAAGAATTAATACAATTGAAGCTAGTTACAAGATTAGTGGTGGATTCACACCCTAGGAATTCTCTTTTAATTTGATTCATCATTAATTCAGTTAAATATTTGCTTTAAGTATAGTTCTCATTTAATTTTAGGAAAGAAAATCAACAACAATCAATCTTTGTTAATTTGAATTAAAATTAATCTCAACTTTGGTTTTTAAACAATTAACAGTCTCTGTGGGTTCGACCCTTATTTCTCTACTATACTAGTAGTTTAGTTTGGTAATTTGATTGATTTCTACGACAGATCAACAACCCGAAGGATTTATTACTCTTGGACAAGAAAGGAAAGTATCTAAGCTTGTCAAATCCCTCTATAGATTAAAACAAGCACTAAAACAATGGCATGAGAAACTTGACAATGTAATGACGTCAAATGAATTCAAGATCAATGAGTGTGACAAATGTGTATATGCCAAAACCACTCAAAAAGGATATGTCATTTTATGTCTTTATGTTGATGATATGCTAATTTTAGGTAGCACCACTGATATGATAAATGCTACAAAACAAATGTTATCTAGTAGATTTGATATGAAAAACTTAAGTGTTGCAGACACTATTCTAGGAATGAAAATTTCTAGAATGTCTGATGGACTTGTTTTATCTCAATCTCATTACATTGAAAAATTACTTGATAAGTTCAAGAAGTATAACATAAATCCTGTAAAGACACCAGTGGATGTAAGTCTTCGTCTTGCTAAAAATACTGGAGAAAGCATATCTCAATTAGAGTATTCTCGTATAATAGGCAATTTAATGTATGTCATGAACTACACTCGACCTGATATAACATATTTTGTGCATAAGCTTAGTCGATTTACGAGTAATCCAGGAAACAATCACTAGAAAGCAATAATAAGACTTTTGAGATATTTAAAATATACCCAAAATTATGGACTGCACTACACAAGATATCCAGCTGTACTTGAAGGGTATAGTGATGCTAATTAGATATCTAATTCAAAAGACACTAAATCCACAAGTGGATATGTTTTTACTCTAGGAAGTGCAGTCGTGTCTTGGAAATCCTCCAAACAAACATGTATTGCCAGATCTACAATGGAATCTGAATTCATTGCTTTAGATAAAGCTGGAGAAGAAGTAGAATGGCTTCATAATTTCTTAGACGATATTCCAAATTGGTCAAAACCAATGTTCGTTATTTGTATACATTGTGATAATCAATCAGTAATTGGAAGGGCATAAAGTCATATGTATAATGGTAAGTCACAACACATACGTCGAAGGATTAATACCGTTAGAAAATTGCTCTTGAATAGAATTATCACCATTGACTATGTAAGGTCAAAAGATAATATTGCGGATCCACTTACGAAAGGCTTAATACGAGAGCAAGTGGAAAGTTCATCGAAGGGAATGAGTTTAAGGCCTTTGTCTAAACAAGAGTTGTCATAGTGGCAACCCAACCTAGTTGACTAAAGATCCCAAGATCTAGGTTCAAAGGGCCAACCGAACTATGAAATAACTCAGTACGCACTGAGGAGATATCTACTCCTAACCAATCCTATGATGAGACAGTACACATTTGTCACGAGAATAAAGGAAAAGCTATGCTTTTAATGATCTCTATATCTTGGTAAAATGTCTAAGTAGGGTATTGCAGGATACTCTTCATAGAAATCACCTATGTGAGTAAGAAGGGGCCGCTTCTATGGGAATTTGAAAGGCTGAATTCTCTAAAACACTCATAGAACCAAGAGGTGTTCAAGGCCAAAATGAACACAAACGTGAGAACCAACTATGTCCGAAAGGGTACTGTGTTATTTCTGTTGTCTTGGTTTACACAAACAGCTGACAGTTCAAAGACCTCATGTCCACTAATTAGCTAAGTAAATCCGATAGTCGTTCACTAGGGCAAGTTCAAAGCCAGTAGGCTACTTAACCCAATGCAGCAACCTTTTCACTATACTCAAACTAGTGTCTGCATATCATTTGCATTACTTTCAGTCAATTTCATTCATGTGGGAGGATTGTTTGAAAAATGGGTTTGAGCATTATAATTAGTTATCTTTGAGTTAAAATTAAAGTGGGTCCCACAAATTAATTTTAGTAGGTCCACACTGGAATGTGTTCTCCTCCATGAGGAGATGAAGATTATATATTGGGTTGCTCAAAACCATTAATGAGTGAATGAGAAATTGTCTCCAAACATCACCACTTAAAAATGGTAACAAAAGCTTGAAACTTGTATCCCATATAGGATGGGTACAAGGCTTTTAATTCGTATATATACATATACCTTGGAGGAGGGTTTAGGCCCCAAGGGGCACCCTAATTTTGTGGAAGGGGGAGGATCTAGCACATGCTTGGTTTACCATACACGCGTGCGCGCGCCGCCGCCGCCTCGAACCTAATCGAGCTGGGCTTGGGTTCTGAGCTTGGGCTTGGGCTTGCTGTGTATATATCTTTTTAGAGAAAATTTATTTAAAATTTTCAAACCAGAAACACAGTTGTTTTAAACATGCGTTTAAATTACCATTGGAATTCCGAAACGCCGTCGTTTTGTGACGTGCGAATGGTTACCGTTAGGAGTCCAAAATACAGTCGTTTTGCGACGTGCGTATGGTTACTGTTGGGAGTCCAAAATGCCGTCGTTTTGGGATTGCGTTGGTTTGACTGAACAGTTGTCTTCTTCATGGATGCGCTTGTGTCTGTTCATCATGAACAGACACAACTGAACCTTCATGGCTGTACCAAACAATCATGAAGAAGCCTATAAATACCCATACCCTCATTGCATTCATTCATTCTAAATATTGCATTCTCTCTCTCTACATAAGTCAAGTCCGAGTGCTGCCATTGTTGTGTTCGTTGGGTTCTAAAGATTGAAGTGCTACTTCTTTAGAATTGAAATTCGTTCTATCTTGGGAGACGATTGCTCATCAGCTTGAGCACCGAGAGGGAGCAAATTCATCTTAAGGAAATTGTGAGTTTCATAATGGTCGAATTTTCATTCTGTTCAAATTCAATTACAGTGAGTTTCTGTTCAAATTCAATACATTATTTTTCATTCTGTTTAATTCGTATAATTGTATATATATACATATATTTATATATATATATATATTCAGTATATTTCAGGCTTACAATATATGTATCATTTTATTTAAAATGCATTAATTATAATTAATTTAATAAATAAAAAAAAAGTTTAAAGATTAATAAGTAGTGTGATAAAGACTGTCTCATCCATCACGAGATTTAAACAAATTTTTTAAAAAAAATCTTTTTACGGAACAAGATTAGAGAAGGTTTGTGTTCCAATCTCATCCTAACGTATTGATTGAATCAACAACATCGATTCTTGGTCAACAAACAATTATAGATGTGTTTGTCAAGTTAACTTTTATTTCATTCTCTTTCTTTTTCATTTGACAACTATTTATTAATAAGAGCAATGACCCTGAAAATGAATAATTTCTATATCATAATCTCTATATCACAGCTTTTTCTTGACATGTTCAGGCAAAGTTCACACATGATACACGCCACACCATTACTGGAAAAAGTTGTCTTCCCATGTCCATTCAGATTTTCTCAAATCAATTAAAATAATTCATTAAATTTCCTTCTTTAACTTTTTAGGTGGGTGAGGTTGTTTTTTAAACTTTCACTTTATTCCTTACATAATTGTTAGGATAATACCAATTTTAACTTTAGGCGATATATTTTAATGGGTCTAATGTGCTACGTATTTTTGTGTCTTTCTAATTACACTCTGTCACATATATTATATTTCACTAAATAAAATAGGTCATATTTCATGTGATATAATGTTGTTGAAAGAGCACATTGTCGCTTCATTGTACTGGACTTATTCAAAAATTTCCCCAACTTTAGAGCAACTTAATTCTTACATAATTGTGTAGAAAATGGTCCCACTACCGGACCCACCTCATGTAAGCATATGAATACCATATGTGCATTAATAAATGGACATCAAAACATTGTCCTTCACATATATTTAATAGTTAAAAATTTTCATAGATCAGTTATATTATTAAGCCAACAAAATAATCGCTTTAAGTCATACTTATAAAAAATGTTCCAAAATTTATGTGTCTATAATATAATTTAAATTAGAAGTCTAGTGTTAATAAAAGTCTAACTCTATAAAAAATATATTATAGACCCCGTGAAAAAAATTCTTCAAGTATAATTGTCCGATTAAATAAAAATTCTATTAAAGTTAAAATTTTTATATTTATTAGAGTTTTATGATAGTAATAATAAATACAAAATTTTACATTAATATTAAAAAAATTAGAAAGGTCTCACTTCATGTTGTTGTTTTAGGTCTCAAATTACGTTAAATCGACTAAGAATTTTTGTCATTGCAAAATTTAAGAAGAATTAAATGTACTCAATCTTATTTTTGAAAACAAAAAAACTGTTTCCGAAACTCAAACTTAATAGTGTTCATATCCTAATATATTTTTATACATTTTAGAAATAAAAAAAATTACTTTTAAGATGATATTTTTCAATTATTTGGAGTAATTATGATGTTTGGAAATCTTTTAAGAGATTGGTATCATTGTCACACTGGGAGATGTGATAAATTTATTTAGAGAAGTGCATTATTATTATTTATAAGGACAAAACACACACACACACCCTCACATTTTTCAAATTGAGATTAAACTCTCCACCTCTCTTTCATGTCATTTTACAGCCTTTTCTTTATTTTTTTCTCATTGCACGCTGTCCATTTTAAATTAACATTAAAATTTTAGAAAAAATATTGAATACTTTTGAACTAATATTTCTCAGTGGTCACATTTATAATCACTAGGAATGATGACGGGATTTTAATTTGGGAGTAAATATTTTTATTAATGTTTGATCATAAATTTTAAAATTAATTGATAAGATTTTTTATAAAAAATTAAATTTATTCTTATAAAATAATTTCTATACTTAGACAAGATATCCTATCAAAGAAAGAAACTCTTAAAAATATTTTAAATTATGCAAAAAGATTTCAAAAAAGTCACTTAAAATTTCATTGTGAGGTCAAATTGAAATTAAAAGAAGAATAAAGTGTTAAAAAAAATTAGGCGATGAGCAAAAATGTAAATTTAAAATGTATATATAAAAAAAACATTTAAAATATATGTATAAAAAATAAATTACCTACAGTAATAATGCGTTCATGTACATGGACAAAGATATATGGTTTTCAGTGGGGTCAATGGGTAAATTGCACTAGTTTTAATTTTTTAGATTTTTTATATTGAATATTTTAAAATTACTAAAATTATATTAATTTCTCTCATTTTATTTAATAAACTATAAATGTCTAGTCTTTTTTTTTCCAAAAAAGAAAAAATTATTCCTTTCATTTTTTATTTTTAAATAATATTAATTAAAACCTTAAATTTGTTTTTATATAAAATAGAAATAAATTATTTACATTAAATTTATTTTTATATAAAAAATAATTTTAGAAAGATAAAAAAATTTAAAAAAATAATTTTATCATTTAAAAAAAACTGTAACGGATATTAAGAAATATCAGTGGAAAATGAGTGTAATATATTCTGAAAAAATATTATTAATTTATTATAAAAAATGTAACATTTTGATTTCAGCCCCCTGAGGTCTGGTACAATTGACGACGGTGTTTTTCTCTTCCGACTGACGGAGAGAATCGGAGACGCGACGGTGAGTATTGACCGCATCTCTCTCAATTTAAGCCCCTGTTTCTTCATCTCTGATTCTCTCTGTAACCCTGTGACGATTGATGCTTTGTTCTTCTTTTTCATCTTCGTCTTTGTTATTCTTCGAAGGTATTTGCCCTGGGGACTGAATGTTGCATCTATTTTGTAGGGATGTTAAATACCATGAACCCGAATTGGAAATTTGGAGAAGGGAATAAATACTTTGGGCATGCAACTGATAAGATTTATGCAATCTCAAAGGATCTAACAACATATATCTTCTTCAACATGTAAGAATCTATATTTTTTTTTTTTTTTTATAATTTTTCACATATTAAGGTTATCACAGATTAAATCTTTAGGTATTTGTAATATGATATTTAATTTTTTCCTTTGCTAATCAAAAAATAAAAATTTTGAGTAATCAATTGTGCACCAACCAAAAAATTACTGAATTGGACTTGTTAAAATTGTTGATTTTGCTGAACTGATTTTGCTTTTTGCTGACTTGAGTTTGCAAAATTGTTGAACTGAATTTGTTGAATATTCTGAATTGAATTTGTTGAATTTTATATATTATTATTAAATACATTTATGATGTAATTATAATGTCAAGGTTTGATTCTGATTAACGACCTAGTAAACTTCCAAGTGTCTAAGAGGACTCGAACTCGAAACCTTAAATTTTAATCCTCAAGTTTAAAAAACTATTTCCCATAGAATGGGACACATGTTGTTATAGTGTCTTCTTTACTCATATGACTTGTGATCGGGTCGTTTTTTTAGTTAGTTGAACAGTCTGAGTTTCAAAATGTTGTTTCCAATAGAACGGGACACATATGGAATGTTGTAGTGTCATCTTTACCCATACAAATATGCAAACATGTCCAAGTCGTGTCCCATTGTGCCTTTTTCATGGACTTGTGGAGGAAACAGGGAGTGAGGGTTCAAGAAGGCCAGCAATTTGATATACGTGGAGCGGTTATTGAGTTTAGGCAAGAGTTATGTATTTGCTGTGGAAACCTGGGAGGGATATTTATGTTTCTTGTTCGCAGGAAGCAAATTCTATTTCAGTGAAATTCTAAACTTTGCAAGTTGCATCAAGGAGACTAACGATCAGTGGTGGATCTGTATTCCAAATAGTTCTATACAGACATGTGTCATAATTTGAATATGTTTGTTACTTTATAATATATCAACAAAGATTGCAAAAGAGAGACTTCTCTTCAGAATGACTCCCATTTTTTCTTCTCCTGTCTCACTTTCTCAGTAAATCTTTCACAAACAGCTTGTATGCACATTGGAGCTCTTTATAAAGATAGAACAGATATGTAGTGTACTATTTACTCTCCCAAAATAAATATAAAAATAAAAAATTAAAGTGTGCATTCATCCCTTACCCTCAAAAACTCCTGGCCTACTATTGAAGTCTTATCGGCTCTTCTATAACATATATAATGTTTTATTTTAAATGTATTAATTATAATTAATTAATTAATATTTCAAAATAAAAGAAAATTCTGATGAGGACCCGACTTTTACCATCACAGGGTTTAAGCAAGTTTGGTGAAAATTTTCTTTCCGCATAATAGCATTGAAGAGGAGATTTTCTATCCCAAACTAGTTGTCATTCTTAAAATAAAGCATTCATTGAATTGAGATAATTGATTCTTGGTCGATAAATAACTACTATTTATATGGGTTTGGATCTTCTCCGGACCTTATCTTTCAAATTTTTCTAAACTTTCATTTTTCCATCTCCATATATATATATATATATATATATATATAAAGGAGATTCAATAATTCATAATTTTTTTAACCATAAAAGAGTTTTAAATGTCGAAGTAAGAAAAAAGTTATGAGCAATTAAATTTTCTTCAATATATACATTGTAATGAAAGAGTGAGATCTGGAGCACATGTGCTTGTCTAAGTTACTTTTTTCTTTTTCTCTTTTTACACATTTGACAAGAAAATCTGGAGCATATGTCCTTGTCTAAGTTACCTCTTCCTTTTTCTTTTTTCTTTTTTCTCTCTTTTAACATTTGACAAATATTTAATAATATGATCCGGGGTACTGAATAATTTCTATATCATCACTTTGTGTTGGCATAATCAGGTCAAGTACACATAATACACACCATGCCATTATTATACAAGAGAAAAGCTAGTTTAGATACGAATGATGAAAACTTACGATTTGATTAGTCCGTATAATATATTCGTCCGCGTGATATTGGCACGTGAATTGTACTCTTCAATCAGATTGTGAATTTCCGTCATCTACAACTGACCGTAGCATTCTTTTATTATACCCAAAAAAAAAAAAAGCTTCTCATCCTATATCCATTTAAATTTTGTCAAATTAATTATACTAATTCATTAATCATCCTCCACCTTTAACTTTTGACGTGGGTTAGGTTGCTTTTTTCACTTTCACTTTATTCCTTACATAATTGAAAGAAAATGGACCCACTGGTAATCTGTGTTTGATGGTGTAACAAGGATACTAGAGCACTAAATATTAATAATTGAATTGGAAAAAGTTTTGAGTCTACTATGAGGGTGACTTCACGATTCTTGTGACAGGCTCTCTCTCTTTTTAGGGGAAATTGTATACCTTAGAGTAGCTTAAAAATTAATATTTATTTTTCTGAGTTTAAGATTTAATGTACCCCTAATTAATCGATGTCAGTTCAGGATGATCTAGGATCCTTGGAGGTTCTTAGGAGCATTTTGTAAAACTTATGGTCTTGTAATACCTTCTAAAATGAGATTATAGTCAAGAGAGAAGAAGAATGACTACCAGAAAAGACCTAGTTCAGAGAACTTTATTATAAATTCAATCTGAAAAATAATTTTAAAAATATTAAGATTCTAAAGAATTAGGAATACAGAGAGTTGTGTAAAAAGAAGAAACGAAAAGCGAGATTATAGTCAGGTGCAATTCGTAGGACTTATGACCTTGTAATAACTTCTAAAGTGAGATTATAGTCAAAATAGAAAAAGAAAGACTAACAAGGAAGACTAACAGGAAAGACCTAGTTCAGAGAACCTTATTATAAATTCAATCTGAAAAAGAATCTTTAAAATATTAATATTTCAAAAAATTAAGAATATAGAGAATCGTGCAAAAGATGTCAACATAATGACCACTTGTGCCCCTTTAAAAAAGAGAGGGGGTATGAAACAGAATATGTCAAAGAATAATGTTGTATGTTTTAATTTTTTTTATACTGAATGATATGTCAAAGAATTATTAGTAAATCACTAAACAATGTCTAATACACTACCAATGATCGTATGTTACTTTATTTCAGAAACAAAATTTAATACAAAAATTGACATATTACTAATCATTAAGCAACTATTACATGTACTTTTTTTTAATACGCGACAACTATTTCTATATCATAGCGTTTTGGCATAGTTTGTCACACATGGTACATGTCACAACATTATACAAAAAAGTTGTTTTCCTATCAGTTTAAAATCTTTCTCAAATTAATTAAAATAATTTATTAATCATCCTCTTTTTAACCTTTTTAGTGGGTCATGTTGCTTTTTCAGTTTCACTTTATTTCTTGCATAATTGTTAGGATAATTCTAACTTGAGAGCAGCCTAATTCATACATAATGGAATTGAAAATGGTTCCACTGATAATCTCTGTCTGATGGTGTAAAAGGAATACCAGAGCCCTACATACTGATAATTGAATTGAGAAAATAGCCAGTTTATTTGTTGTTTTGGTTCTCACATTTGGGTGATGTTGTGCGAAATAATCAAATAAATAATAAATTGATTTTAAAAAAATAAATAAACAAAATATATAAAGAAGTTACAAGATTTATATGACTCGATAAAATATTTACGTTCACACGTAATGATAATCAATTAACTATGTATTAAAAAAATTACAAAAATAAAAACTCTCAAAACCTTAAACCCCTCCCCCCCCCCCCCTATCTCTATCTCAATGACAAATGTCTTTTTCATAAGTCAAAATCCTAAAAAATTAATATTTTTATTTAAGTATGTTACAATATAAGAGACAAAACAGGTCCAAAAAAAAAATAGATCAAATTTTTTTTCCAAACGCGTTAGTTGCCCCAAGTTGTAAACAAGTCATTAAGAATTTGGATAAATTCAAAACAACTACCCAACATGTACATGTTGCAAAATAAGTTGTTAGATGCAATATAATTTAATGAGACTAAGAGTAATGCTATGTATTAAAGAAATATCTTGCTTTAGTAGTTTTTTTTCTTTCAAAAAATCAAATAATTTAATGAGACTAAGCCCAACTTGATTCATTTTTAAATGAACAATGTTAATATAAGTTCGAATTTATATAAGTCAGTGTCTTTCAACCATTAAATCATTTTTAAAATTTAAGATAAAATAATTAAAATAAATAAAAATTCAATTCTAAATTATCTAATAATTAAATACCATACTTTACCAATTACCTTGCTTAAAAGCCAACCTATCATAGGCATATAGGCTTCCCATCAACCAAAATAAAGACTCCTAACCTACACATATATATATGCCCAAGTTTTTCTCGAAAAGCAAGAAACGACCCACACATTTATACATTATTGTAAAATTTATCAATATTTTCCCAATTTAGAGTTGATTCAGATTTGTCGTGACAATCTCCAAGTCACCACCAAATGCCACGATATCAGAAAAACAAGAAGAGCTCAATGTATTGGTCATGGTATCTGTCATTAACCCATCGCTCCTCAAATCTAATAGGTGTCCACTATCACATGATAGCACGTTGCTGTGAACTATATTCACGACCGCACCCAATGCAACCTCGGGATAAATATCCTCAATATCAAACCCATCAACATCCCCGATATCCTGCTTCGCGGCTTGGGCAACCTCTTACAGCTGTAGTGCAAACTCAAGGTTCCCCACCACATCACCCATTGAGGGTCGTTCAATTCCCTGATCAAGTAGGCAATTTTGAGCAATCTTCACAAATTTTCTCAAACACTCGGGTGCTATTCTCCCCAATAGAAACGGGTCAATGATCTGATCAAGGGTTCTTTCTCGAATACAACTTTTGACCCAGTGAGCCAAACTCGCTTTATCCACACCTAACTTACAATCCACGGCCCTTCTTACACACAACACTTCAAGCAACACTACACCAAACGAGTACACATCAGATTTTTCCTTTAATTGTTGACGTCTAAAATATTCAGAATCCAAATAACCAAAAGTACCCTTAACTGCCGTACTGACAGCTGTGTTGGGTATGCTGGTATGACCCATTTTGGACAACCCGAAATCCGAAATCTTAGCAATCCATTTCTCATCCAATAGAATGTTTGTCGACTTCACGTCGCGGTGGATGATTGTGTGGTTCGCACCTGTATGAAGATAGTGTAGCCCTCGTGCACCACCTATGCAGATTTGGAGCCTTTGCTTCCATGAAAGAGGATCGTTGTTTGTCTCGTAGAGGTGCTCTTGGAGGGTCCCATTCTTCATGTAATCGTATACGAGAATCATCTCACGTTCAGTGTTACAGTACCCGATCAGGGAGACGAGGTGAAGATATCGAAGTTGGGAGAGCATCTCAATCTCTATCTTGAACTCGTGAGCCCCTTGTTTTGATCCCGGGCTCAATCGCTTGATCGCTACTTTTGTATCGCCACCGTCTATATACCCTATGTATATACTGCCAAACCCTCCGACGCCGATAATGTTTTCCTTGTCGAAGTTGTTGGTGGCGGCTCGAATTTCAGCAATGGAAAATTGACGACATAGTTCTTCAGGTAACGACGACGCATTTGTTCTTGTGGACTTGGCCTTGTATGGGTCCAACTGCCACCGTGATCGCCCATAGTTAGAACCATATTCCTTCGCCGCCCTTCTTCGCCAGAACACAACATAGAACACCAAGCACAACACAATTAACACACCCATCACGCTGACACTAACAATAATGGAGAAGATCATCTTAGGTTTAGAATTTTTAAGTGATGTAGCGGGGGGTTGAGATGGTGGCGGCCCTACAAGCAATATGGGGTTGGGTCCAGCGAGATTATCCTTATGGTTGCTTAACTTGAACAACTCTAATCCATTTAGAATTGCATCAGAGTGACCAGTGGATTTTTTAGGTCCAGGATGGAGGGATATGAAGAGATCTCGCCGGTCTTCACTACCTTCTCTTTCCATGCGCACAACGTAGTCCTTGAACATTGGAACACCATGACCCCCGCTAAGATAAAAAATATCAAAAAGAGGCTCAGCCGTCTGGTTTTTGATAAATATCTGAAACACCCTGTCTTGGACCTTCGTTATCTCCGGTTGAAACTCACAAAAATGCAACCTAACCAGGTAGTCGAAACCGGAAGCCACCGGTAACATCCATGTAAGATTGTACCCATTGTTTATGGTTTTATTGGTACCCATGGACCTGGCCGTCCGGTAGACTACGTCCGGTGCAGTGTATGATTTAGTTTTTTGTAGTTGATAGGAATAGTTGTATTAACAGGAAGAACCCCATTCTGAATCACGTAGTCGTCGTCCTCATACCAGCTTCGGAACATGCCAGTATTTTCCATTGGTGAAATGAATTTTCCACCAACGTTCAACCGGTAAAGCTGCTCCAGTGCAATCTTGTTGGTAATATCAAACCTAGACTGGATCCCAATGAGAGGGAGTCCTACATCTTCAGGAGGAGTATAATATAGATAGGATGGCATGGAAACCATTTCAATACCATTGATAAAAGCATAGGCATCATTTGAAGTGCTTGTAGATGGAGTAAAGGTCAAGCTCAGTGTCTGACTATCTTCATCTACATTCATGCAGAATTCTCGAGAGAAATATTCTTTCTCCCGAGATTGAGCAGTGAGCAAAGTGCTGAAGTTGTTGAGGAGGGTATAGGGACCAGCTTTGACAGAGAAAAAGGCATCAGATTGGTTGAAACCTTCGTATGAAGTTGGGAAGAAGTATAGGCGAATGAACTTTTGGCCGGCAGTCACAGAAAACGTGTATGTGAACTGTGAATGAGAGATCCGAGCAGTGAGGTAGGGGACGGTGACGGTGAGTTGGTACGAGGCTTCTCTGGTTATCGAAGAGTTGTTGGGTTGCCCCATAGGAGTGAATTTTGAACCAATATCGCCAATCCATTGGCGCTGGTCAGATGCATTGGTGGTGCCCAGTGACCCACAATTGACGACAATATTATCTGTGGGCGTATAAGTAACAAGAGAATTGATAGGTGTTGTTAAGTTAGGGATGAAGAAAAAGAAGAAACAGAGAAAGTTGAAAATTGTCAGGAAAGAGAGGCATTTGTTGGTGTTGTGCTTCATGGAGCTGGAAGCTACACGCTATTACAAAGATGGTGAAGAAGAGAAAAAGGTGGTTTTTTTTTCGAAACTTGGATGATGAAACTATAAACATCTGCTCTCTGTATTTATCAAGATATGGTGGAACGAATTAAAAAGACCTAGTTGCAGTAAACACGGAAAATCTTTGCCTGAAGTCTCCGGTTGGGGACCTCTTTCTTGCTTTTACACCCGGCTAATTTAACGTGCTTTCGCTTTTCCAACTTTCCTGTGATTGTTTCACACACACAGTGTGTGTATAATCAAAGTTTTTCTTTGGTTTTGCAGGCAGCTGGGTCCAAATAGGCATATTTTAGTGGTAGGCAAAACAAACAACGAAGCTTTATTTTATGCTTATAAAAAAATTTTAACTAACACACTCTTGGACAGATTCAGGTCAGAGTTTTTCCATTAATTTTACTGGGAATTAATTAGCTCATTCCTCTCTCACATTTCATGTTTAACGAAATCTTGACAGTGTAACTAAAACAAATTTATAGAATAGGAATCTGTTAATTTCTTTTTCTTCCTTTTTTTGTTTTTTTGTTTTTTAAGAATCAGTCAAGAATATTCTGGACTAACTTATGTGTACCAGATTAAATTCTCTTCTCCGTAACAGTCAGGTCCATCCTTTAAATTCTAACTTCATTATTTTACTATATTTGTAATTTCAAATTTAAAGTTTACCATAATAGTAAAAAATCTTTATTCTCAAATTGAAGACCTAAACAAATGAATTAGACTTAAAATCTAAAACGTTGGGACTTGATACAGCCCTTTGTTTGATTCATTGAGTAGTCTCGGATCAGAATATGATGATTTCGGTTATAAATATATTGAGGTGACCACTTTTATTAAATAATAATTGGCTTCAATTTAGACTACTTACATTCTCACTGCTTCAAAAAATATATTATCACTCGTTCTACATCACAAATTAACTTTGGCTAGGGGTGTCAATTCGTGTTATCATGTTGTGTTCGGGTCGTGTCAAGGCATACATATTCGAAAATATGTGTGAACCCTAACCCGACACTATTAACTAATTGTGTCAAGTTTCAAAACTCAAACCCAACCCATTTATTAAACAGGTTACACGTATCGACACACTTAATCCGTTTATTTTAATTTTTTTATTTTTTAAATAAAAAATTTACCTATCTTTTAATATGTATAAATAATTTTCAAGTTCAGTAACTTTAGATATGGGCTAAATCAAAATAGAAACCTCTTTTATAAATAAAAAATCTCAAAACCTTAATAAATATTTGATGTGAGACAAATTACCTTAATTTATAATATATTTTATAATTAAACGTGTTAAGTCGTATTAAACGGATTGACATTAGTAAAACCCAAATACGGCCTGTTTATTAATCGTGTTATACGTGTCAACCCGTTTATGACCCGAACTCATTTATGCTAAACCCAAATCTGTTAACTTCGTGTCGTGTTAAAAATTAACACCCCTAACTTTGGCCGATAAAAATTAAAATGAAGGAAAAGATAAAGAATAGACCAACAAAAGAGAAATTAAGAAGGGGAAAAGCGAATGAATGGAAAAGACAATAGATGAAAAAACGGGGGTTTCTGTAATGAGCAATGTTACACTTTTTAAAATTGTATTGTAAATTTTTATCTCAATGACATGACATTAATGTGGCACTGGATTATTGGATTACTGACTATATTTTAAAACATGTAATTAATATAATTTTGCCACATTAGCTGGTATAGGAATTTGAAATACAAATTCGGGAAGCATAGCATTTTCCTTCTTTAATTGACATTCTCTTTCTGTATATGTGTGTGTGTGTATATATATATGTTTAATCTGAAAATCAATACTCACTCTTGTCTAATTTGGCTTGTAGGGAGTGCAGTGAACTGTGTCAAAAACAATATTCCATTTTGATCATCATGCCATGCATTGTCATCATGCAAGCTAGAGGAAGAAATTAAGTCACCATCACATTATGATTTTCATCACAATTGTAATCATAGGTACTCCTAATCAAAATCATCACCAGTGCTGCAGCATTTAATTGTCATATTATGATCAGCCATCACACTTTGCGAGTGTCTCTCGATGGGGAAACACAAGTTGCAATAATTACATAACAAACAAGGAGGATCCAGGATGGTGATGATTAAAGGAACCATCTTTGTAATTAAAGGAATCAAAGAGTTTTGCCATAGAGAAAGGGTGAATGGACTAATATTCTATAAAAACCAAAGGGATACATTAACGAAATTATTAACATACAAACACTTAAATAGGTACTGATCAATGGGAAAAAAAGGTCTTGCTGGCATCCCGCAACAAGACATGGCACTTTGATGATCAGAAGCAATGTATTTGGATGTCTAAGCGATTTTTGAACGGATATATGGTGGTTCCTGTCAACGCAGAAAATTTGGTTTAACATATATATAGGAGAGTGCAAGGTTTCCACAACAGAATTGGTATGGTCAGAAATTTAGAAAGGATGACTCCTCTTGGATTTTTGCTGATTTATGATGTGCTCCTCGACAACTTAGTTAGGATGAAACTTAAATGTCTTGAATTCTTTACGTCAATAATATTGTTCTTTTTTGCTAATCCAAAAAAAAGGTATGAGAGAGGCATGTCAAGGGCATGCCGTGGACGACGTGGCTTGCACAACCTCACGGCTCTGTTAGTGTGGCTCAGTTAGTGCTAGCTCAAATGGGGTGGTTCATGGAGTTGTTCTATTGGTTGGTTGATCTCGTGGGCTTGACTTGGACCTTTGATTAGTTGATTCTTAAAGTGAGCTAGACTTGAACCTTTGATTAGTTGATTCTTAAAGTGAGCTAATATTACTGATAGCATGGGCAGAGGCATGGGTGCAAGTCTTGGACACCGATGGACAAGTCAATGTATACCAAAGCTGGTTCAGTAATTAACTTACGCAAGGCAATGCTATGATAACGTGGCTATGAGATATGGCTCAATTATGTAGTAACGGTTAAAGATGTCATGACCTAGACATCCTCCAAATTTGTGGAAAAATGTTTAGGGCTTCAGACACTAATGTTTGGTTAAGTATGCTGGTGAACAAGGGTTGATTTGGTGCATGGCTCATTACATGTCAGTTTCTAAGACTAACTATCATGTCTATAATGCTTGGTGTAGTGGTTGTTATATTTGACACAGCTATTGTGATCATGGGATGTAATACAGATGATGATTGTAATAGAGAAAGGTAATTGCAAGGACAAATGGCAATAACTAGAGCAAGACAGATGGCTTCCACAACTACGACGCACAAATGGTAATGAGATAAAGGTTTTTTGTAACTATTAGGGCACAAGTGACAACATCAATTTTTTAAAACATAAGTATTCCATGTTTTGGAACGCCTGTATCAAAATAAAAATTGCTAAAGATTTTAATTTTTTTATAATTATATATAAACTAAGAATTTATCCATATTCGTTTGTGTAATTGGGATTAGCGGAAGTGCAATGAACTGCGTTACAATCTCTTTTTTTTTTTGCTTTTTTTATTTTCATTTTGATCATCATACCACTGACATCATGCTAGCACCATCATCATCACCATCACATTATGATTTTCATCACACAATTGTAATCATAGATACTCCTAATCAAAATCGTCACTAGTGCTCTGTGATTAATCACTTCCATAATTGCCATATTATGATCAGCGATCACACTTTGCAAGTGTATCTTGATGGGGAAACACAAGTGTATATAATTATTACATAACAACAAAAACATACATTAAAGGAACTCAAATATACAAACACTTGAACAGAGAGTGTAGGCATAGAGAAAGAGTAGATGAACTGACATCCCATATAACAACCAGAAGGATACATTAACAAAATTTATTAACATACAAACACTTAGAACAGGTAGTGATCAAGGAAAAAGAAAGAAAAAAAAAGTCCTGGTAAAAAGAAAAAAGAAAGAAAAATTATTAGTTCAGTCGATCATTCTATATCATTATCTAATGTAATGTGATTGTCACTCACAGATTTTAACACTTTCTTATTTTTATCAAAACTTACCAAAAGTTTAAAATTTTGTGAGAAACAATCCCTCTACGGTGAATAATGAGGTAAAATGGCCGTCCCAGATTAGTAGGAAATGGTAGGATGCTATTAATCGGATATAAGTCTGCCGCAACCGTAGATATCTTGGCAATGATTTACGTTGCCGTTTTGATCTGTAGTGCATGATGCAGCAGATCTACCTCGCCCACAACTTGCAGCTGAGTTGTCACGATTGCCCGTATTCGTAGTTACTGGATCAGTCCCTCCTGAAGGTCCGAGTAGCCTTAGATTTATCTCGGAGTCCAACAAGAACTCCAAGTCGACATCGATGATGAGGCATTCATCATCAGCGCCATTGCAGGAGGCAGTACTGTTGCTCTTTGTTCCTGAAATGGCAGCTATAGAATGCACCATTGTGTTTACAAGTATCATCACAAGGATTGCCAAAGAGAAACTCTTCTTCACCAGAACTCCCATTTTTTTCTCCTCCTCTCACTCTCTCTGTAACACTTTCACTCACAAACAGCTTGTCTGCGCAGTGTGCTGGTGTTTGTATAATGGAGGCCTTTATAAAGAGTGAAAATATATGTAGTGTACTGTGTATATTTATTCCCCCAAAATAAAAAGGGATGGTGTGCATCAATGCCTTACCCTCAAAACTCCTCAAAGCTTATTAGAGGGACAAAGTATGGATGGCAATTTAATCTGGTTGAAACTCAGTTATATTTTACTTTTATTATTACATATGTATCATTTTATTTAAAATATGTTAATTATAATTAATTTAATAAAAAAAACTTAAAGATTAATAAGAAGTGTGATAGAGACTCGTCTCACCCATCACGAAATTTAAAAAAATTAAAAAAAAAAGCCCTTTTACAGAACAATATTAGAGAAGGTTTATGTTCCAAACTTATCCTGTTATCATTTTAAAGAAAACGTATTGATTGAATCAACAACATTGATTCTTGGTCAATAAACAATTATAGATGTGTTTGTCAAGTTAACTTTTATTTCTTTTTCTTTCTTTTTTCATTTGACAACTAGTTTATTAATAAGAGCAATGACCCTGAAAATGAACAATTTCTATATCATAATCTCTATATCACAGCTTTTTCTTGAAATGTTCAGGGTAAAGTTCACACATGATACACGCCACACCATTACTGGAAAAAGCTGTCTTCCCATGTCCATTCAGACTTTCTCAAATTAATTAAAATAATTCATTAATTTTCCTTCTTTAACTTTTTAGGTGGGTGAGGTTGCTTTTTTCACTTTCACTTTATTCCTCACATAATTGTTAGGATAATACCAATTTTAACTTTAGGATATATATTTTCATGGGTCAAATATACTACGTGTTTTTGTGTTTTTATAATTACATTCTGTCATATATATTATATTCCACTAAATAAAATAAGTCATATCTCACGTGATATAATATCGTTGAAAAAGCACATTGCCACTTCACTGTACTGAACTCATTCAAAAATTTCCCTAACTTCAGAGCAACTTAATTCACAAATAATTGTGTAGAAAATGATCCAACTACCGGACCCGCCTCATGTAAGCATATGAATACCATATGTGCATTAATAAATGAGCATCAAAACATTATCCTTCACACATATTTAATAATTAAAAATTTTTGTAGATCAGTTCTATTATTAAGTCAACAAAATAATCACTTTAAGTCATACCTTTAAAGAATGTTCCAAAATTTATGTGTCATAATATAATCTAAATTAGATATATAATGTTAATAAAAGTTTAACTCTATAAAAAATATCTCATAGACCCCTGTGAAAAAAATTCTTCTAGTATAATTGTCCGATTATATAAAAATTCTATTAAAGTTAAAATCTTTATATTTTTTAGAGTTTTATGATAGTAATAATAAATACAAAATTTTACATTAATATTAAAAAATTAAAAGGTCTCATTTCATGTTGTTGTTTTAGGTCTCAAATTATGTTAAATCAATTATGAATTTTTGTCATTGCAAAATTTAAGAATAATTAAATATAAGTAATCTTATTTTTAAAAACAGAAAAACTGTTTCCGAAACTCAAACTTATAGCATTCATATCCTAATATATTTTCATACATTTTAGAAAAAATAAAATTACTTTTAAGATGATATTTTTCAATTGTTTGGAGTAATTATGATGTTTGAAAATCTTTTAAGAGATTGGTATCATTGTCACACTGGGAGATGTGATAAATTTATTTAGAGAAGTGCATTATTATTATTTATAAGGACAAAACACACACACACACACCCCCTCACATTTTTCAAATTGAGATTAAACTCTCCACCTCTCTTTTAAAAAGTTAATGAGACACCACTCAAAATATACCTTCAATCAATGCAACATCTCATGAGTACTTACGGTCAAAAGTATCTTGCTTTCATGTCATTTTGCAGACTTTTCTTTATTTTTTTTCATTGCACTTTGTCTACTTTAAATTAATATTAAAATTTAAAAAAAAATATTGACTACTTTTGAACTAATATTTCTCGGTGGTCACATTTATAATAACTAGGAATGAGGATAGGATTTTAATTTAGGAGTAAATATTTTTAATTGATAATATTTTTTATAAAAAATTAAATTTATTCTTATAAAATAACTTCTATACTTAGACAAGATATCCTATCATGGAAAGAAACTCTTAAAAATATTTTTAAAAAGTCACTTAAAATTTCATTGTGAGGTCAAATTGAAATTAAAAGAAGAATAAAAAAAAAATTAGACGGATGAGCAAAAATGTAAATTTAAAAGGTATATATTAAAAAACATTTAAAATATATGGATAAAAATAAATAAATTACCTACAGTAATAATGCGTTCATGTACATGGACAAAGATATATGGTTTTCAGTGAGGTCAATGGGTAAATTGCACTAGTTTTAATTTTTTAGATTTTTAATAATTATACTGAATTTCTTAAAATTACTAAAATTGTATGAATTTCTCTCATTTTATTTAATAAACTATAAATGTCTAGTCATTTTTTTTTCAAAAAAATAAAAAATTAATCCTTTCATTTTTTATTTTATATTATATAAATATTAATTAAAACCTAAAATTTATTTTTATATAAAATAAAAATAAATTATTTAACATCAAATTTATTTTTATATTAAAAAATTATTTAAAAAAGATAAAAAATAAAAAAATCATTTTATTATTAAAAAAAACTGTATTTTATTCTGTAAAAATATTATTAATTTATTATAAAAAAAACGTAACATTTTGATTTCAGCCCTAGAGGTCTGGTACAATTGACGACGATGTTTTTCTCTTCAGACATACGGAGAGAATCGGCGAGGCGAAGGTGAGTATTGACTGCATCTCTCTCAATTTCAGCCCCTGTTTCTTCATCTCTGATTCTCTTTGTAACCCTGTGACGATTGATGCTTTGTTCTTCTTTTTCATCTTTGACTTTGTTATTCTTCGAAGGTATTTGCCCTGGGACTGAATGTTGCATCTGTTTTGTAGGGATGTTAAATACAATGAACCCGAATTGGAAATTTGGAGAAGGGAATAAATACTTTGGGTATGCAACTGATAAGATTATAATTTTATAATTTTTCATCTATATTTTTTTTTATAATTTTTCACATATTAAGGTTATCACAGATTAAATCTTTAGGTAATTGTAATATGATATTTAATTTTTTCCATTGCTAATCAACAAATAAAAATTTAGAGTAATTAACTGTGCACCAACAAAACTTGTTAAAATTGTTAATTATGTTGAACTGATTTTGCTTTTTGCCGACTTGAGTTTGCAAAATTGTTGAACTGAATTTGTTGAATTTTATATATTAGTATTAAATATATTTATGATGTAACTATAATGTCAATGTTTGATTTTGATTGGCTAATAGTTAAATTGATGACCTGTTGGCCGTGACCCAATCTTTTATTTAGTTTGTTGAACATACGGATTTAAAATTTTTTTTTTTTTTTTTTTATAACTAGGTGTCCGGACTAGTTTGTATGCAACTCGACTAATCTCAGGACCTGAAGTTAACAACCTAGTAAATCTCCAAATGTTCCTAAGGGAGACTCGAACCTGGGACCTTAAATTTTAATTCTCAAGTTTAAAACACTATTTCTCATAGAACGGGACACATGTATGATGTTGCAATGTCATCCTTACAATTATAACTTGTGATCCAATTTTGTTTTTTGGTTAGTTGAACAGTCTGAGTTTCAAAACGTTGTTTTCAATAGTGGGACACACATGGAATGTTGTAGTGTTATCTTTACCTAAACAAATATGCAAACATGTCCAAGTCGTGTCCCATTGTGCCTTGTTCATGGACTTGTAGAGGAAACAGGGAGTGAGAGTTCAAGAAGGCCAGCAATTTGATATACGTGGATCAGTTATTGACTTTAGGCAAGAGTTATGTATTTGCTGTGAAACCTGGGAGGGATATTTGTGTTTCTCATGTTCGTAGGAAGTAAATTCTATTTCAGTGAAATTCTAAACTTTGCAAGTTGCATCAAGAAGACTAACGTGAATTTATACACTGAAAAATTTTATTCAGATGCGTGTAATATTTTAAATATATTTATTATTTTGTGGTATATCAAAAAAGATTGCGAAAGAGAGACTCCTCTTTACAATGACTCCCATTTTTTCTTTCTCCTCTCTCACTCTCTCAGTATCTTTCACAAACAGCTTGTATGCACAGTGGACCCCATTATAAAGATGGAAAAGATGTGTAGTGTACTATTTACTCTCCTAAAATAAATATAAAAATAAAAAATTAAAGTGTGCATTCATCCCTTGCCCCCAAAAACTCCTCGGCCTATTATTGAAGGCTTATTATAACATAAAGTATGAACGTCAATTTAATCTGATGTGTTAGGGAGTCGTCTTATCAGCTTTTCTATAACATATATAATGTTTTCTTTTAAATGTATTAATTATAATTAATTAATTAATATTTTAAAATAAATAACAATTCCGGTGAGGACCCAACCTTTACCATCAGAGGGTTTAAGCAAGTTTAGTGAAAATTTTCTTTTTGGATAATAAGATTCTTGGTCGATAAATAACTATTATTTATATGAGTTTGGATCCTCTCGGGACGTTATCTTTTAAATTTTTCTAAACTTTCATTTTCCCATCTCCATATATATATATATATATTGAAGGAGATTCAATAATTCATAATTTTTTTTAAACCATAAAAGAGTTTTAAATGCCGAAATAAGAAAAAAATTATGAGCAATTAAATTTTCTTAAATATATACATTGTAATGAAAGAGTAAAATCTGGAGCACGTGCGCTTCTCTAAATTACTTTTTTCTTTTTCTCTTTTTTTACATTTGACAAGAAAATCTGGAGCATATGTCCTTGTCTAAGTTACCTCTTCCTTTTTCTTTTTCTTTTTTTTCTCTTTTTTAACATTTGACAAATATTTAATAATATGATTCGGGGTACTGAATAATTTCTATAATCATAGCTTTGTGTTGGCATATTCAGGTCCAGTACACACATAATATACACCACGCCATTATTATACAAGAAAAAAGTTACGTCTAATTATGAATGACGGAAACTCACGATTTGATTAGTCCGTATAATATATTCATATTTGTGATTTCGGCACATGAATTAGTACTCTTCAATCAAATCGTAAATTTCCGTCATCTACAACTGACGTAGCATTTTTCTATTATACCAAAAAAAAATCTCTCATCCTATATCCATTTAAATTTTGTCAAATTAATTAAAATAATTCATTAATCATCCTCCACCTTTAACTTTTGACGTGGGTTAGGTTGCTTTTTTAACTTTCACTTTATTCCTTATATAATTGATAGAAAATGGACCCACTGGTAATCTGTGTTTGATGGTGTAACCAGGATACTAGAGCACTAAATATTGATAATTGAATTGGAAAAAGTTTGAGTCTACCATGAGGGTGACTTCCGATTCTTGTAACAGGCTCTCTCTCTTTTTAGGGGAAATTGTATACCTTAGAGTAGCTTAAAAATCAACCTTTATTTTTCAAGTTTAAGATTTAATGTATCCCTAAGTTACCGATGTCAGTTCAAAAAGACCTAGTATCTTTGGAAGTTCTCATAAGCAATTCGTAAGACTTATGGCCTTGTAATAACTTCTAAAGTGAGATTATAGTTAAAATAGAAAAAGAAAGACTAACAAAGAAGATAAGAAAGACTAATAGGGAAGACCTAGTCCAGACAATCTTATTATAAATTTAATCTGAAAAAGAATCTTAAAAATATTAAGATTCCAAAGAATTAAGAATATAGAGAATCGCGCAAAAGATGTCAACATAATGACCACTTGTGTCCCTTTAAAAAAGAGAGGGAAATGGAACATAATGTCAAAGAATAATGTTGTATGTTCCAATTTTTTTTATACTGAATGATATGTCAATAAATTATTAGTAAATCACTAAACAATGATTAATACACTACCAATTATCATATGTCACATTATTTCAAAAGCAAAATTTAATACAAAAACTGGAATATTACTAATCATTAAACAACAATTACATGTAATTTTTTTTAATACGCGACAATCATTAAAAAATGGGTCAAGTTTTTTTTCCAAACGCGTGAGTTGCCTCAAGTTGTAAACAAATCATTAAGAATCCGAATAAATTCAAAACAACTACCCAACATGTACATGTTGCAAAATAAGTTGTTAGATGCAATATAATGTAATGAGGCCAAGAGTAATGCTATGTATTAAAGAAATATCTTGCTTTAGCAGTTTTTTTTCTTTCAAAAAATCAAATAATTTAATGAGACTAAGCCCAACATGATTCATTTTTAAATGGACAATGTTAATATAAGTTCAAATTTATATAAGTAGTGTCTTTCAACCACTAAATTATTTTTAAAATTTAAGATAAAATAATTAAAATAAATAAAAATTCAATTATAAATTATTTAATAATTAAATATCATACTTTACCAATTACCTACTTAAAAGCCAACCTATAATAGGAATATAGGCTTTCCATCAACCAAAATAAAGACTCCTAATGTACACATATATACCCCTAAGTTTTTCTCGAAAAGCAAGAAACGACCCACACATTTGTACATTATTGTAAAATTTATCAATATTTTTCCAATTTAGAGTTGATTCAGATTTGTCATGACAATCTCCAGGTCATCACCACTAGATACCACGGTATCATAAAAACAAGAAGAGCTCAATGTATTGGTCATGGTTTCTGTCATTAACCCATCGTTCTTCGAATCTAACAGGTGTCCACTATCACATGACAGCACGTTGCTATGAGCTGTATTCACGACCGCACCCAATGCAACCTCGGGATAAATATTCTCAATATCAAACCCATCAACATCCCTGATATCCTGCTTCGCGGCTTCCGCAGCCTCCTGTAGCTGCAGTGCAAACTCAAGGCTCCCCACCACATCACCCATTGAAGGGCGTTCAATTCCCTGATCAAGCAGGCAATTCTGAGCAATCTCCACAAATTTTCTCAAACACTCGGGTGCTATTCGTCCTAACAGAAATGGGTCAATGATTTGATCAAGGGTTCTTTTTCGAATACAAATTTTGACCCAGTGAGTCAAACTCGCTTTATTCACACCTAACTTATAATCCAAAGCCCTTCTTGCACACAACACTTCAAGCAACACTACACCAAACGAGTACACATCAGATTTTTCCGTTAATTGTTGACGTCTAAAATATTCAGGATCCAAATAACCAAAAGTACCCTTAACTGCCGTACTGATAGCTGTGTTGGGTATGCTGGTATGACCCATTTTTGACAACCCGAAATCTGAAATCTTAGCAATCCATTTCTCATCCAATAGAATGTTTGTTGACTTCACGTCACGGTGGATGATTGTCTGCTTCGCACCTGTATGAAGATAGTGTAGCCCTCGTGCACCACCTATGCAGATCTGGAGCCTTTGCTTCCATGAAAGAGGATCGTTGTCTGTCCCATAGAGGTGCTCACGGAGGGTCCCATTCTTCATGTAATCGTATACGAGAATCATCTCATGTTCATTGTTAGAGTACCCGATCAGGGAGACTAGGTGAAGATATCGGAGTTGGGAGAGCATCTCAATCTCTGTCTTGAACTCGTGGGCCCCTTGTTTTGATCCCGGGCTCAACCTCTTGATTGCTACTTCTGTATCGCCACCGTCTATATACCCTATGTATACACTGCCAAACCCTCCGACGCCGATAATGTTTTCCTTGTCGAAGTTGTTGGTGGCGGCTCGAATTTCAGCAATGGAAAATTGACGACATAGTTCTTCAGGTAACGACGACGCATTTGTTCTTGTGGACTTGGCCTTGTATGGGTCCAACCACCACCGTGATCGCCCATAGTTAGAACCATAGTCCTTCGCTGCCCTTCTTCGCCAGAACACAACATAGAACAACAAGCACAACACAATTAACACACCCAAAAGGCTGACGCTGACAATAATGGAGAAGATAGTCTTAGGTTTAGAATTTTTAAGTGATGTAGCGGGGGGTTGAGATGGTGGCGGCACTGCAAGCGGTATGGGGTTAGGTCCGGCGAGATTATCCTCATGGTTGCTTAACTTGAACAACTCTAATCCATTTAGAATTGCATCAGAGTGACCAGTGAATTTTTCAGCTGCAGGATGGAGAGATATGAAGAGATCTCGCCAGTCTTCACTGCCTTCTCTTTCCATTCGCACAACGTAGTCCTTGAACATTGGAATACCATGACCCCCGCTAAAATAAATAATATCGAAAAAAGCATCAGCCGTGTGGTTTTTGATAAATATCTGAAACACCCTGTCGCCGACCTTCGTTATCTCCGGTTGAAACTCGCAAAAATGCAACCTAACCAAGTAGTCGAAACCGGAATCCACCGGTAACATCCATGTAAGATTGTACCCATTGTTTATGGTTTTATTGGTACCCATGGACCTGGCCGTCCGGTAGACTCCGTCGGGTGCAGTGTATGGTTTAGTTTTTTTGTAGTTGATAGGAATAGTTGTATTAACAGGAAGAACCCCCCGATTCTGAATCACGTAGTTGTTGTCGTCATACCAGCTTCGGAACATGCCAGTATCTACCATTGGTGAAATGAAGCTTCCACCAACATTCAATCGGTAAAGCAGCTCCAGTGCAGTCTTGTTGGTAATATCAAACCAAGACTGGATCCCAATGAGAGGGAGTCCTACATCTTCAGGAGGAGTATAATATAGATAGGTTGGCATGGAAACGATTTCAATACCATTGATAAAAGCATAGGCATCATTTGAAGTGCTTGTAGATGGAGTAAAGGTCAAGGTCAGTATCTGACTCTCTTCTTCTACATTTACGCAGAATTCTCGAAAGAAAGATTCTCTCCCCAAAGATTGAGCAGTGAGCAAAGCGCTGAAGTTGTTGAGGAGGGTATAGGGACCAGCTTTGACAGAGAAAAAGGCATCAGACTGGTTGAAACCATCGTATGAAGTTGGGAAGAAGTATAGGCGAATGAACTTTTGGCCGGCAGTCACAGAAAACGTGTATGTGAACTGTGAATGAGAGATCCGAGCAGTGAGGAAGGGGACGGTGTCAGTGAAGGAGCCTTGGTACGAGGCTTCTCTGGTTATCGAAGACTTGTTGGGTTGCTCCATGGGAGTGAATTCTGAACCAATATCGCCAATCCATTGGCGGTGGTCAAATGCCTTGGTGGTGCCCGGTGACCCACAATTGACGACAATATTATCTGTGGGCGTATAAGTAACAAGAGAATTGATAGGAGTTGTTAAGTTAGGGATGAAGAAGAAGAAGAAACAGAGAAAGTTGAAAATTGACAGGAAAGAGAGGCATTTGTTGGTGTAGTGCTTCATGGAGCTGGAAGCTACACGCAATTACAAAGATGGTGAAGAAGAGAAAAAGGTGGTTTTTTTTCGGAAATTGGATGATGGAACTATAAACATCTGCTCTCTGTATTTATCAAGAAATGGTGGAACGAATTAAAAAGACATAGTTGCAGTATACACGGAAAGTCTTTGCCTGAAGTCTTCGGTGGGGACTCTTGCTCGCTTCCACACCCAGGTAGACGCGCTTTCTTTTTCCAACTTTCTTCTTATTGTTTCAGTGCTTAATTTTACACCCAGCTAAGCAGTTTCGGTTGTTCCATAACACATCAAGAAAATTATTTGGTCCTACATAAAGAATTTTTTGAATTTTTATTTAATAAATTTATTATTTTAATATTTTTATAATTTGTGTATTTTTAATCCAATTTTAATTAAAATAAATTTTATTTTTTATTATATAATATATACAAAATTTATATATATTCAATGTGTTCCTTACATATCTATATCTTACTTTTTTGAAAAATAATATATCTACATATTCATATCATGTCATATCGGTATCACATGTTTCATGTCGTATCTATACTTCTTGGATTAGTATATATTACATAAGAGAAGACATGCAGTTAAAGTTTTATAAAATAAAGAGGAGAGTATATATGAGAAACAATTAATAAAATATTAGACTATGGCTCCTCTTCTTTTGTGATTGTGTTGTATAAATTATTATAATCTATCAATTATTTTATTTGATCAATTTGATTGTGTCTTACACCATTTGACTTTCACATCCCTCTATAAATTCCCTTTTGCAATTTTTTTTTTTTTTTGTACAAAAAAACTTTTCTCTAGTTTTGCATCCATCCAGATCCAAATTTGCATATTTTAGTGGTAGGCACTCTCAATAAAGCAGTAATGGCCAATCATAGCATTCCCACCTTAGAGTTATCTAGTCAGCCCTCATAAACCAAAACAGATATTTAAACGAAAAATTACAAAACTGGAGAGGCACTTCCATACCTAAATATGTAGTCCTGTGAATTTTAAAATATACAAATTAAAGTAGCCACATTGTAATAAGGAGATTGCAGAATTGCGAGGATAGAGTGGGGTCCCAACATGTGAGCCAGAGACACTAGGGTTAGATCTATATTTGGGTATCAAATACATATATATCGTATGTGAAATATCTTTCATGAAGGTCTATTTTTATAAATTTTATGTAATCAATAATTATTTTAACAAAGAAAAAACATAAATATATATTACCCATCTCAAGTACATCCGAAGTAAAAATGAGAGTTCAAAAGTGACAATTTATTTTAAACTTGCAAAGATAAATTTAACCAACCCATTCTTGGACAGATTCGGATGAGGGTTCTTCCATTCTCCAGGGAATTAACTCATTGATCTCTTACCTTTGATGTTTAATGAAATCTTGATAGTGTAACTACAGAAGATTACTAGCTAGATAACTATTAGTTGTAAGAACAGAGGAGAAAGAACAGGTGCTCCATTGATTCATGTGCTGGTCCACATAGGGGACAGACATTTTGATCTACAACAACCATAGTATAAATCAGTGTTATTTGAAACACGGATCATTATGGTACAGATATGGGAACGCAATATGCTACATACTCTAAATGTTAGAGTGGTATAATAGGAAACAGGCTTATATAGATGACATAAGTAGAATACAAGAGGATAAGTTTAATTGTAGGAGCGTGTTCTTTTCAATCTCTCTTAATTATACAAGTTGTCCATATATTTATAAAATTTTTATTATATTAGAATGAAATATGTAAAAGTATTGAACTAAGTAAACTAATTTATTTCAATGTCTTAATTTGTGTTTAGTTTTTTCCCATTAATTTTCTATTTAAGAAATTGAGAAAAGAATTAAGAATAGATTTTTCGGATCGCTATATATAGTGTTCCAGGATGCAAGTGTTCCATGTTTTGGAATGCATGTATCAAAATGAAAATCGCTATGATATTTCTGGTAAATATAAACTATGAATGCTTATTTTGGCAAGTGACCTTTGAACCATATCAGATTAAACGAGGGGACCTTGGGGAGAGGATCCCTACTCTTCTGCCAAGCAGAAGCAGCTGAATGAACTTGATGCTGTCCAAACCATAGTGTCTCTGCAATTGGGATTGGGGGAGAAAAAACGAAAAGATAAAGAATGAACCAACAAAAAGAAAAAAAAAAGTTAATGAATGAAAAGGACCATGGAAGAAAAAAAATGGTTGATTTCTCTGCTTGCCATGAGGAATTAAAGATGCCTCTCTCTCTCTCTATATATATATATATATATATCTGTGTATTTATATGTGTATATGTATATATAATCTGAAAATCTATCCTCACTCGTTTGTCTAATTTGGGTTAGAGGGACTGCAATGAGCTGTGTTACATTCTTTTTATTTTATTTTATTATTTTTATCCATTTGGATCAGCAGACCATTGACATCATGCTAGCTAGAGGAAGAAATATAATCACCATGATCATCACATTATTATTTTTTTATCACAATTGTAATCATAGATAGTCTAAACAAAATCATCACTAGTGCGGTGATTAATCACTTCCATAATTGCCATATTATGATCAGCTATCACACATTGCGAGTGTCTCTTGGTGGGGAAATACAAGTTGTATATAATTATTACATAACAACAAATTGTTATATTAAAGGAACTCAAAATCACCATCACATAATGATTTTTAACACACAATTGTAATCATAAATACTACTAATCAAAATCATCACTAGTGCTCTGTGATTAATCAATTCCATAATTGCCATATTATGATCAGCCATCACACTTTGCGAGTCTCTCTTGATGGGGAAACAAAAGTTGTATATAAGTATTACAAAACAACAAATAGATATATTAAGGAACTCATAAATATACAAACACTTGGAACAGAGACTTAGAGAGTGTAGCCATAGAGAAAGGATGGATGGACTAACATTGCATAACAAAACCAAAAAGATACATTAACCAAATTTATTAATATACAAACTCTTGAACAGGTAGTAATCAAAGCCAAAAAAAAAAGTCTAGTAATACGATAGTATCATGAAAACCGGATTATCTTGAGTATGTGGCCGGATCGTAAACTTGAAATCCCTCTGTTTGAATGGTAGGAGGTTATTAATTAGATATGCTGTCTGTGCGGCAATCGTAGATACGTGTACATCTGTGTCCGTTGCCGTTTCGACCTGTAGTGCATGATGCAGCAGGTTTACCTCGCCCGCAATTTGCAGATGGTTGGTTACGGTTGTATGTGTTCTGAGTTGCTGAAGCTGTGAGTAGCCTTCGATTTATCTCGGAATCCATCAAGAACTCCGAGTCCATGTCGTTGATGAGGCATTCATCATTGGCACCATTGCAGGAGGCAGTGCCAGTGCTGTTGCTCTTTGTTCCTGAAATGGCAGCTATAGAATGCGTCATTGTGTTTACAAGTGTCATCAAAAGGATTGCCAAACAGAAACCCTTCTTCACAATAAATCCCATTTTTTTTCTTCTCCTCTCTCACTCTCTCAGTAACTCTTTCACAAACAGCTTGTTTGTTCTGTGTGCTTGTGTTTGTATAGTGGAGGCCTTTATAAAGATAGAAAATATACGTGATGCATTACTCATTTATTCTCTAAAAAAAATAGAAAGCGGAAGTGTACCTCAACCCCTACCCTCAAAACTCCTTGACATATTATTGAAGGTTTATTACAGGGGAGAAAACATGGATGGCAATTTCATCTTATCTGTTGGGAATTCGCACTACTCAGCTTTTATTAAAATACATGTAAGATGGTGATCCGATGGAAATTCGTCTTGAAATTTTTTTAAAAAAAAAATTACTTTTAAGATTATATTTTTCAATTATTTGAAGTAATTATGATGTTCCTAAAACTTTTTAAAAGATTGGTGTCATGGTCAATATTGTGACATGTGATAAATTAATTTAGAGGGATGCATTATTCTTATTTACAATTACAAAACACAATCTCAATTCTTTTAGAAAGAGAATGAGACACCACTCAAATTACCAATGTATACCTTAGTACAACATCCCATGAGTAATTCACAAAAGTGAGAAATTATTGAGTGTTTTGAGATACCACTTCATCTTATATCGGTGGCACCACCATCCAATAAGAATTAGACACATGCAACATTTGTAGCAATTTTTTTAACCTCCATACATATCAATAAAAAGTCTATAAATGTCTCACATATCCAACTCTTCTTGAATTGTGGCATCACCTATGCAAGATGACGTTGGTACCTTGGGAGCATCTAATATTTTATGCATCACCTATGCAATATGATGTTGGTACCTTGGGCGCACTTGATATTTTTTCCATGAAAGCACTATGATTGTCTTCCTCTTAAGGTTCAAATTATTTTGCATGAATAATGGTACTGTAAACTTGAGTACATATTAGACATAGTGTTTTAGTCATTAGATGACCTATGGATTGAGTTTTCATTTATTTAATTTCTAATTCATATGTTATTCAATAATTAAAACATTTTATCTCGTATACACTTGAGCTTACGGTAAGATTACTCTTTTGCATTCATGTCTTCTTGTAGCATTTTCTTTGGTTTTTCTCATTGCACCCCATCTCCTTTAAATGAAAATCGAAGTTTTAAAATGGATGTATGGAGTTTTTCAAATGCATAGAAGTGTGTTTCGAGATTCTTCAAATGTGAAAAAAAAAAGTTTAATGGTAACATCTCACTGTGAGATTTTTTTTTTGGTGGAAGTGATATTTGAGAGTTTATGTCACATCCACGTGAATCTTATACAATACTTAAATTTAATAAAACATACCATTAGACTTTTAATAAAACATACCATCAGACTTTTCCCTTAAATGTATTTTTAAATATGTTTTTGCAGAACAACTATTTCAAATATAGTGTAAAAACTGTCTTAAATGGGCTTGGTCCTGTTAATTGAGAAAGTATGGATGGCAATTTAATTTGATTTGTCTGTTCTTATTATAAAACATATAAGGTTTTTATTTGAAATGTGTTAATTATAATTAATTTAATAAATAAATATTTTAAAAAATAAATGAGGAGTCCAATGAAAATCATCACGGATTTTGAACAGATTTTGGGAAAAGCTCTTTTTCTTGGAACGGGATTGGAGAAAGAATTCTTGCTCGAAACCTGTCACGTTGCTATTTCTAAGTAAAAAAGTATGCAATCAGTCAAGATCATTGATTGTTGGTCGCTAAAAAATTATTTCTATGTCAATTTTTATCTTTTCTTTTTATGTGATAACTGTTTATCAATAAGATGAATGACAGGGCAATGAATAATTTCTATGTGATAGCTGTTTCTTGACTGGTGGTTGACTTGGGGAATGGCTAGCGGGGCCACCGCCCTTCAAAGATTGGAGAAAAAAAAAAGTTCACATTAAAATTTTGTTGTAATTTAGAAATAGTTCTCTCAAAATTGTTTATATTTGATATTTGTATAACATACCTTCTATATATATTTGTGGATCCGTCATTGTTTTTTTATGTCAAGTTTACAAATTGATACACATCACACCATTATAGAAAAAGTTGTCATCATGTGTCCATTTAAATTTTCTCAAATTAATCAAAATAATTCATTTATCATCCTCCTCTGGCTTTTTAGGTGGGTTAGGTTTTCTTCTCTCACTTTCACTTTAGAGCATTATAGCATTAGTGTAGGGAAACTTCAGTAGGGATTTCTATCATTAGTGTTCGCTTTATTCTACATAGGGAAGGTAACCGCGGGGGGATTCATTTCCCAACTTCGTTTTGTAGGAAAAAAAATTTTCCAAATTGGTTTAAATTCTGTGATAAGCGGGGCGGGTTCCTATCAGGATCTCCTTTAATTTTTAATTTTTATTTATTTATTAATTGTATTAAATTACATATATTAAAATAAGAAATATATATATATAATAATAATAAATTAAAATGACATTATTTTTTTTTTCAAACACATAACTCTATCAAATTTGTATAAAATTTTAATCAGTGACTAAAAAATATCATTATAAACGTTGATTTTGTAAAAGAAAATTATTTTATTATTTCATTTTATATAATTGGGGTGGGGTGCTTTCTCTCCAAATCTGTCCCAAACCCTAACAGAGTGAAAAAATATCTTTCCAAAGTCGTCCCATTAGGGATGAGGTTAACAGATTTTTAATGAGACGGATTCAATTGTCATCCTTAATTCCATACCATTGTAGTAATTTACCATAAGGGTGACTTAAAGGTTCTTGGGATGGGCTCTCTTTCTTTCCAATTAGCATATTTTGCATATGTTTAAGAGTTAGTTCATTGTGCAACATTCTCGTCACTACAAAATTTTAAAAAGGTTAAAAGTATGTATTCTTATTCTCACAAGCAGAGAAAATATTCTTACGACCCGAAATTATGAACTTCAGATCCTATTACATTTTTTGCATTTTTGAAATTGAAAAAACAAAAAAACTGTTGAAGATGATGTTTTTCAATTATTTGAAGTAATTATGATGTTTGTAAAACTTTTAAGGGATTGGTGTCATGGCATGTCATATTGTAGGAGAGTTTGTTGTATAGTCTCGATCAATTATAAAATATCATATTAACAAAAGTTAGTAAGTTATTTTTATTGTCTCCTACAAATTTAACATATTATACATGATATACCACTATGCGACACACCAACCACTGCATGACACGTGCAACTGCAAGATCGGTTCATGACCCATAATAGAGCTCAGGCTCGGCCATATAACTTGTGTTCGGTCGCCCAGCTCGGGCTCGGCCACATAACTTGTGCTCGGTCGCTTAGTTCATGTTCGGCCTTATAATCTGTGCTCGGCCATTTAGTACATGCTCGGTCATACATCTCATCCTCAGTCAGTCAAGGGCATAACCTACATGGGCCGAGCTCATAGTATCAAAGCAAGACAGTTCTCCCATAAAGACTAACTTGTATAGATGCAAGCTTGCAATGCAACACATCAATGATCAGACCTAATCATCGCTTCAGTAAGCACCAAGCAGGAAATAAGGAAGCTATCTCCAACAAGGAAACTGCCACACTAAGTTACCATATTCAACAAGGTAACTGATATCTCCAGAGATCCAATCCCTATATTCATGGCTCCAAATCCTAATCAACTTAGGAGAGATATTGCCTATAAATTCAACCCTAAAGGTACGCTTTATTTTCATGCTCATTATTTTGGCTTTCATTACGAGTCTTTCAATTCAATTTATTGACTTAAGCATCGGAGCGGCTACCGCCGGAGCCAACCCGGTGGTCCTCTGATCTTCTATTTCGAGTGTTTCGCAGGGAGCCGAGCTTGGATCTCACGTGGGCCAAAAAGTGCAGCATCAGTTTGGCGCCGTCTGTGGGAACGACAATCACCAAGTGCTCTACTCAATCTAAGCCCATCTTTCGTCTATCAGAGGGATCATGGCTCCCAACTTGCGACCCAGGAATAACACTCAAAACCCTCATCCTCAACCAACTGCTGGACGAGGAAGAGGGCGAGTGAATAACCCTGCACAGGAAGAACTAATCGAAACTAGGCGGCAGAACCAGTTGCTACGGGAACAGCTTTTGACCATGACCAGGACCCTGGCAATGTTCACCCAGAATCATGAAACCAATCCTCAAAATCCACCCGTTGTCACTCAACAGCAGTAGCCTCCTGCGGCCGCCGGTGTTCATATAGACCCCCAGCCGTCGTCGGCAGCCGGTCGAGGGGTTCCCGCCTTTGTCCCGGAGGTCCATTATCGAAGTACTACCCGACCCCCCGTCCTGGGGGCCTCGGGAGTAAACTACGTTCCACAAGGATCACCTCCTCGAGTAGTTCCTGTACCACCAGTACCAGAGAATCAGAACAACCCCCCAGTAGCGGGCCAAGATCAGCCTACCCATATAGGCCCTGAGGCCGTGAGACCTGCCTCGCAGCAACCCGTTTTACCAAGGGGGTCAGTAAGAGCCGAAGAAGTTGCTGAATCAATAGACCGTACTGCTATCATAAGGGGTGCCCAGTATCCAGAACAGGACGAGCTGGCCAGATTGCTCGGGAGGTCGGCCACCCCGTTCACCAATGCTGTCATGGCCGAGGAAAGACCCAAGAAATTTATCGTCCCTAAATTCACCCCTTATGATGGGACTGGGGACCCGGGGGACCACCTCTCCCACTACCAGCACACCATGGCTTTGCACGGCACTTCTGATGCCTTCTTATGCAGAACGTTCGTGACCAGCCTCAATGGTACCGCCCTAAAGTGGTTCCACCACCTCCCGCCGAACTCAGTATCTGGCTTTTATGAGCTCGGCAGAAGGTTCTTGGACAGATTCATGACTAGCAGGAGGCTAAGAAAGGGTCCGGAATTCCTTCTGAACATAAAGCAAACGAGGGAAGAATCGCTCAGGGGGTATATAGCACGTTTTAACGCCGAGCTCACCGAGGTAACAGACTGCAGCCCCGGTTTCCTAGTGGCTGCTCTAGCCGCTGGACTTGCTCAAGGAGGGTTTAGAGACTCCTTGACCAAAAATCCCCCTGCGGACATGGCAGTACTCATGGACCGTGCAAGGAAGTACATCAACCTGGAGGAGGCCAGGGACACCTCTAGAAAGGTCAAAGAGCAAGCTCAGAAAGACGATCACAAGAAAGATAGTCAAAAGAAGGACACCAGCTCGGCCAGGAAGAGAGTCAGGAGCCCAGAAAAAAGGGGGGCCCCCAGAACCTCCTTCAATTCTGGACTAAGGGAATTCAACCACTTCACTCCTCTAAACGCCTCTCCGTACAACATATTGAAGCAAGTAAGATCTCGAGAAAATATGAGATGGCCGGAGCCTTTGAAAGGAGACCCCAGCTATCGAGATCAGACCAAATATTGTGAGTTTCACAAAGACCGAGGGCACACAACCAATACCTGCAAAGCTCTCAAGCATGAGATTGAGCAGCTAATAAGGAGAGGGAGGCTGCAGGAGTTCGTCAAGCAGGACGGAGGACAGAACCCCCGTGACGAACGACCCCAGCAGAGAAAAACCGACCAGAGGCAGGAGCAGAAAGGAGGCAGGAACGAACCCCCACGACAGAACAATCAGGTGATCTATGTCCTACACGCAGATTCCCCTGCAACAGGCACCTCTAACAGGTCAAGGAAACGATATGCTCAAGAGGCCAGGTCTGCTCCCAACATCATGCAGGTCGCTAACTTGGAGAAAAGGTTAAAGCCCTTGCTGGAAATCCAATTTACGGATCACGACCTTAGGGGAGTTCATTGTCCTCACAGCGACGCCCTGGTTATCTCCCTTAAGATCGCCAACTTCGATATCCGGAGAGTTCTCGTCGACACTGGGTGTTCGACCAATGTACTGTTCTACGACCCTTTCAAGCATATGAAGCTCGACCCCAATAACATTAAGCCCACGGGCATAATCATGACGGGCTTTGATGGAAACACTAACACTCCACTAGGAAGGGTCGATCTGGCCACCACTGCGGGTGAAGGGGACGGACAGAAGACCACGATAGCCGAGTACATGGTCATAAAAGCCAAATCTCCCTACAACGTCATAATTGGGAGGCCCTGGCTACATGAGATGGGAGCGGTCACCTCAACTCTCCACCAATGCTTAAAATACGTTCACAATCAGACAGTCTACTCCATCAGAGGATGCCAACCGACCTCCCGAGAGTGCCATGCCCTCGCACTCAAAGCTAAGGCCCCCAAATAGGAATTACTGCACGCCCGTGTGTGCAAGGATGCAATCTACCCTTGCTGTCACGAGGCAGAAGACTGTCCCTCCAAAATTGAAGAACCATTGAGCCCCAGAGGAAGGGATAGCAGAGCCAAGCCTATAGGGGAGCCTATTAAAGTCCTGGTCAGCTCAGAGGATCAGGGACGTTACCTGCAGATAGGTCCCGACCTGACACATGCCGAGCAGGATGAGCTGGTCAAGTTTTTGAAGAAAAACCTCTCCGTATTCGCCTAGGAGACGAGCGACATGGAAGGGATAGATCCCGACCTGATCACGCACAGACTAATGGTGGATCCAGATCATCCACCAGTGAGACAAAAGAGAAGGCCTCTCGCTCCAGAACGGCATCAGGTCATCAACGACGAAGTTCAAAGGTTGCTCAACGCCAACATGATACGAGAGGTATTTTATCCTGATTGGTTGGCCAACACTGTTCTGGTCAAGAAGAAGAATGGTAAATGGAGAGTCTGTGTCGACTACACAGATCTCAACAAAGCATGCCCAAAGGATAGCTTCCCTCTTCCACGAATAGATCAGTTAGTCGATGCAACTGCAGGGCACGAGCTCATGAGCTTCATGGATGCATATTCTGGGTACAATCAAATACAGATGCATCCTCCCGATCAAGAGAAGACTTCATTCATCACCGAACGAGGTCTCTATTGCTACAGAGTGATGCCGTTCGGACTAAAGAATGCTGGAGCTACCTACCAACGTCTTGTTAATAAGATGTTCAGCTCCTTGATCGGCAGCACTATGGAAGTTTATATCGACGATATGCTGGTCAAGAGCCTAAGGAAGAGCAGTCATCTCCAACACCTAGCGCAAACCTTCGATATCCTCAGACAATATAAAATGAAGCTCAATCCCTCAAAGTGCACCTTTGGTGTAACAAAAGGGAAGTTCCTTGGGTACATAGTCTCTCAAAGAGGTATAGAAGCAGACCCGACTCAGATCGGGGCTCTGATCGGACTGAAATCCCCAAAGGCCCGGAAGGACATTCAAGCTCTGAACGGCCGGATAGCAGCTCTCAGCAGATTCATCTCCAAATCCACGGATCGGTGTCTACCCTTCTTCAAGGCTCTGAAAGGTAACAAATCTTTGCAATGGACTGACGAGTGTGAAAAATCCTTTTAGGAACTCAAAAGATACTTGGCTTCGCCCGAGCTCTTATCAAAACCAATCCAAGGAGAAAGGCTGCTTCTCTATCTCGCAGTCTCTGAGAACGCTGTCAGTTCGGTACTGGTCAGGCAAGACAGGAGCGTGCAGAGGCCCATCTTCTATGTCAGCAAGGCATTACTAGACACAGAAAAGAGGTACCCCGAAATTGAGAAGCTAGCCCTTGCTCTCATAGTTTCTGCACGGAAGCTGAGACCATACTTCCAAGCACATCCCATAGAAATTTCGACTGCCTACCCACTGAAAGCAGTCCTAAGAAAACCAGAAGTATCAGGACGGTTGGTCAAGTGGTCAGTGGAACTGGGGGAGTTCGATTTGTCCTACATTCCACGAGTCTCAATTAAAGGGCAAGCCTTGGCAGACTTCGTCGCAGAATTCACTCCCGCGCTGCTAGGCAAAGCTCAAGTCTCAGACGAGGTGGGGACTTGGAAGTTGTATGCTGATGGATCATCCACTGACCGAGGTGCCGGAGCAGGGCTAGTACTACACTCTCCTGATGGAATTACAACCGAAAGGGCAATTAGCTTGGGGTTCAGAGCCTCCAACAACGAAGCGGAATATGAGGCCCTTATCTTAGGAATGAAGCTAGCTCAGAAGTGCGAGGTACAGAGCCTCGAGGTATTTTCTGACTCCCAACTGGTGGTTAGCCAGGTTCAAGGAGAATATGCCATCAAGGATGAAAGAATGCTCCGATATTCGGAACTAGTCAACTTGCTAAAACATTCCTTCCGAGCATTCTCAATCCAAAAAATAGAAAGAGGACAGAACAGCCGAGCCGATGCCTTCGCAAACATGGCATCTCACATGAAAACGGGGGTGGAGTCAACGATAAAGTTCTCTCACCAGCCAAGGCCTAGCACCGAGGAGATCCAGGTCGCCCAAGTCACAGAACAGCCTCAGAACTGGATGACTCCTATACTCCAGTACCTGGAAGAGGGACTCCTCCCAGAGGACAGAAATAAGGCAAAAAGAATCCGCATCAGAGCAGCTCGGTATCTTGTCCTTAACGGAAAGCTCTACCGAAGGTCTTACACTCAGCCATTGTTAAAATGCCTAGCACCTGAAGAGTCTCAATATGTCTTGGCAGAAATCCATGAAGGAATCTGTGGAAATCACAATGGGAGGAGAACCATAGCCCACCGAGCTCTAACCCAAGGCTACTACTGGCCTGGGATGCTGAAGGAAGCAAAGGAATATACTCGAAAGTGTGACAAATGCCAGAGGTTCGCCCCTTATCAGCATCAGCCGCAACATGAGCTCATCCCCATTACTAGCCCATGGCCCTTTGCGCAGTGGGGAATGGACATCATAGGACCATTGCCTAAAGCCAAACCGAACAGGAGATACCTATTGGTGGCTGTTGACTACTTCTCAAAATGGGCCGAAGCAGAACCACTGACTCGCATCACTGAAAAAGAGATAAAGAGTTTTACTTGGAAAAATATAGTCTGCAGGTTCGGCATACCTCATGTGATCGTCTCAGATAATGGCACGCAGTTCACTGGGAAAATATTCAAGAAATTCTGCCAGGACCTAAACATCAAACAGCACTTTTCCTCCCCTGGTCATCCTCAGGCAAACGGGCAGGCCGAGGTCACCAACCGAACTATCCTCGACGCTCTCAAGAAAAGATTAGAGGAAGCTAAAGGGGGATGGGTCGAGGAACTCCCTGGGGCACTCTGGGCCTACCGGACAACCAGGAGAACTCCAACATCGGAAACTCCCTTCTCCCTAGCCTACGGAACTGAGGCAGTAATCCCTATTGAGGTCGGCATGCCGACCTTAAGGGCTGAGGCTTTCAACGAAGAGACCAATGACCAACAACTAGCAGAAAATTTGGATTTGCTCGAAGAAAGAAGAGAGCAGGCCGTAATCAGAATGGAAGCATATCAGCGCAGGATGGTTAACCGCTCAAAAATTGGCCTCAAACCTACCAATTTCCAAGTTGGGGACCTCGTCCTAAGAAGGGTTTTCCAGAACACCAAGGACCCCACCATGGGGAAGTTATCACCGAACTGGGAAGGCCCCTACAGAATTATCAAAACAGTTAGACCGACCACTTATTGGTTGGAAAGCATGAATGGGAAACCTGTTCCCAAGCCTTGGAACATGGAACATTTGCGAAAATATTATCAATAAAGTACTTTCTTTTTATTTCAACATCTTTCGTGAAACATCTCAATGTACAGACCTCTCAAGTCTGGTCCATCTTAATGCATATGCTCAGGTCTGGTCCATCTTAATGCACAGGCTCAGGTCTGGTCCATATCAATGTACAGACTTCAGGTCTGGTCCATCTTAAATGCACAAACTATAAGTCTGGTCCATCTCAATGTACAGACTTCAGGTCTGGTCCATCTCAAATGCACAGACTATAAGTCTGGTCCATCTCAATGTACAGACCTCTCAGGTCTGGTCCATCTAAAATGCACAGACTATAAGTCTGGTCCATCTCAATGTACAGACCTCTCAGGTCTGGTCCATCTTAATGCACAGGCTCAGGTCTGGTCCATCTTAATGTACAGACTTCAGGTCTGGTCCATCTTAAATGCACAGACTATAAGTCTGGTCCATCTCAATGTACAGACCTCTTAGGTCTGGTCCATCTTAATGCACAGGCTCAGGTCTGGTCCATTTCAATGTACAGACTTCAGGTCTGGTCCATCTTAATGTACAGACTTCAGGTCTGGTCCATCTCAAATGCACAGACTTCAGGTCTGGTCCATCTTAATGTACAGACTTCAGGTCTGGTACGTTTCAATGCACAGACCTCAGGTCTGTTCCATCTTAATAAACAAAATCCCTAAGTCTGATCCATCTTGATATATGAGGATGATGTTTTATTGCAAGAACACGAAACTAGGTGCCGACAGTTATAAACAGGCGAGGATAACTCTAAGTGCTCAGTCACACTGACCATCAAAAAAATCCTTACAAATACAAGTCGCTCAGTTCGGCAATCAAGCTCAGGTTCCTGCTCTAAAAGATCAGAGTAACTGTCTTGTACCAGTTTCTACGATTGTTAATCAGAGATTAGATTGATTGATTATTATTCAAGTCATCTTTCTTAAAGAAAATCCATGATTCAAAAACCCCTCCAATACCAAGAGTTCGGCACAAGTTGGTTATTACTACACATTACTTCAGGATTGCCATAAGTTAGTTCTGGAGACAACCCATGGTCGGTAAAAACAATGCTCTAGATTCCGAGCAGGTTTACTTGTGTCATAATACAAGCCTCAAAGGCCGAAGTCCGTTCATACACAACAAAACATTGATACATTTTTAGAACAGAACTCAAAGATTGCCAACAATCAAAGAAAGATAGAGACAAAAACTGAAGAGAAGATATTTTCATTAATATTTGAGCTCGGTTACAAAAAGATGAAACAGGACTACAAAAGTTTTCCCTAAACTAAGGGGCTTGCAGATCCGTCGTCCTGATCACCATCCTCGTCCTCGTCATCGTCGTCAATCCCAGACAGGTCAATATCCGAGTACTTGGCAAGAAGCTTGGACTTGAAGTTGTCATAACCGAGCTGCGCAATAGTATCACCCATCTTCTCAAGCTCGGTCTTCAACCTGGCCTCGGTCTCAACCTTGGCCTCATCAACCTTCTGAACAAGTGAAGACTGAAGAGCACTGTTCTCCTCCTTCAGTTTGGTCAGGTCCTGAAGAAGGGAGTCTCGTTCAGATCGCAAAGAATCCCTCTCAAGTTTAATAGAATCCCTTTCGGATTCCATAATTGAGAAGCAATTCCTCGCCTCCTTCAGCTCGTCCTCGGCTGTGGTGGCTTGAGATTGAGCCGTACCGAGCTGAAGCCTGGCTTCATCCAGCTCCTCCTCCAACCTCTCCACGGCCTGGAGATCCACCGTGGCCTCCATTAAAGCAGCCAAGCTATGGAGGGTCTGCAAAAATAAGAAGACATATCAGTAAAGAGGAAAAGGAAGAAGAGCACAAAAGCAGAAAGGTCGGTCGTTACCTTCAGATGAGCCCTCATGGCACCGGCCACAGTCTTCTCAGTACCCTTCCTGGTGCTACAGGAAGGGATGTCAGTACAAGGGGCCTCAGCCCAGAAATCTTCAATGGCCTGATGGACGGCCTTGTATCCATCAGGCATGTCAGTACCCATCTTCGCCTTACCCCTCTGTTGAGATTTTTGGGCCGAAGAGGGGACAGGCCGAAGAACCGCCGTACCCCTCTGAGGGGCAGAAGAGGGTTCCCCGATCACCACCCCCTTTTGAGGGGCAGAGGAGGGCTCCCTGATCACAACTCCCCTCAGAGGAGGTCGGGAAGAGGGAGAAGCAGAGGAGACCGCCCCCTTCTTGGGAAGCACAGATGGGGAAGGGTCGGTCGTCCTCGTCTTCTTCGAAGAAGACGCAGTGGGAGGGGGCTGGCTAGCCACCCTCTTCTTCTTTGACGACCCCCATTTGCCAGCGAGGGATTTGAGGACGTCGTCAACAACACCCTTATCCTTGGGAGGCATTGTAGGGCCTGAATGAAGAATGGCTCGGTAATCCCTGTTTGAAGTCTGGAGGAGTCTCTTGTATTGGTCTTTCAAAACAGGGGTAAATTGCGGCCTCTTCTTGATGCTCTTGGCTACATAAAAGAGTTTTGAACAAAGGTCAGTCAGATACACAAAGGACAGGCACAAAGCAAAATTACAGAAGAAAAGGGTGTCTCACCCATAAACCCCGTGCTCCGGGGGAACGTGGAGAACTGGTCCTCAGGGTCGGTCACCTCCCATTTTCCACCAACAAAAAAGAACCGATCCTTCCAAAATTTATTGGAGGACGGCACGAAAGTCAAAGGCCGGAAGCCCTTGTCAAACGACATGTAGTAGAGGCCCTCCGCCTTCCTATATTTAAGATCCATTTTACTACGGATCAAGTCTAAAGAGACCTCAACACCATTCAGGCGACCTAGGGCCATAAACCCTAACAGGTGCCTCCAACTGTTCAGAAGCAGATCGGCCGGGCAGAGATTGAACCAACAGAAAAAATCCCTAAGCAGTCTAGGGAAAGGAAGGCGTAACCCCATCTCAAACCAAGCGGTATAAACACAAATTTCCCCATCCTGAACTTCCCAAGGGTAGTCGAAGTCATCAGGAGCCCTAAGGGTGACATTTGGAGGAATCTCATACTTCTCCCTAATAACCTCCAACCAAGAGGATGTTACAGCACTCTCTACCTGAGAAGACCGACCCGAGACTTCACCCTCTCTATCCCTAGACTCCGAGAAGGCATCAACTATTCTAACTGAGGGACTAGAGTGAGTCTCCTCCGATTCAGTCCCCGAGGAAGTGCTACCCCTAATTAGGGTTTGTGACAAGGAAGGAGCTTCCGGAAGGCTCCCCGACCCATTACCAACATCAGAAGATGCCGAAGAAGTCGACATTTCAAAATAACCAAAAGGAGAAGAAGAGAAAGTGAAAAGATGAACGAAAACACTAAAACCGAACCTGAATCAAAGTAAGGGACTTCGGATGGATGGGATTCTTCACAAGGTAGCTTGCTGGTTCGACAATGGCGGATGTATATCTCGCTTTGCAAAATAGAAGATGGTAAAAAGAGTCGTACAAGGCTCTTTCCCCCTTTTATATACATTCGGAGAATAATGGCTACCCAGGCGAACCGCCACGACAGTATCGCAACAATAATGATTTGAGAAACCCAAAAACCGGCTGCGCAATAAATGATGTACCAACGGACGTCTAGGAAAACGAGAAGACAGAACGCGTGACTTTTCGGGCACTCTTAAGACCTTAGTTATCCCCCGAGCTCCAACTAAGGCTTGGGGGGGGAGTAACTGATATACCACTATGCGACACACCAACCACTGCATGACACGTGCAACTGCAAGATCGGTTCATGACCCATAATAGAGCTCAGGCTCGGCCATATAACTTGTGTTCGGTCGCCCAGCTCGGGCTCGGCCACATAACTTGTGCTCGGTCGCTTAGTTCATGTTCGGCCTTATAATCTGTGCTCGGCCATTTAGTACATGCTCGGTCATACATCTCATCCTCAGTCAGTCAAGGGCATAACCTACATGGGCCGAGCTCATAGTATCAAAGCAAGACAGTTCTCCCATAAAGACTAACTTGTATAGATGCAAGCTTGCAATGCAACACATCAATGATCAGACCTAATCATCGCTTCAGTAAGCACCAAGCAGGAAATAAGGAAGCTATCTCCAACAAGGAAACTGCCACACTAAGTTACCATATTCAACAAGGTAACTGATATCTCCAGAGATCCAATCCCTATATTCATGGCTCCAAATCCTAATCAACTTAGGAGAGATATTGCCTATAAATTCAACCCTAAAGGTACGCTTTATTTTCATGCTCATTATTTTGGCTTTCATTACGAGTCTTTCAATTCAATTTATTGACTTAAGCATCGGAGCGGCTACCGCCGGAGCGGCTACCGCCGGAGCCAACCCGGTGGTCCTCTGATCTTCTGTTTCGAGTGTTTCGCAGGAAGCCGAGCTTGGATCTCACGTGGGCCAAAAAGTGCAGCATCAATACACATATCAATTCATGATTATCCGGGATTATTAATTCTGGAACATACAATAAATTTTCATATTGTGGCATGTGATAAATTTATTTAGAAAAGTACATTATTATTATTATTTATAAGACCAACACACACAATCACTATTTTAAATTATTCTCATTTTTTACTAGTATATGCTTACATAAAAATGTTTTTTTTTGTTTTTGTATTGCGTAGTTTAAAACTTTGAATATTCCTTTACTTGAAATATATTTCAAATTTTTTATTACTTAATTTTTTTCATTATGTAATAACTTTATTGATATGTAGCATCTTTATCTTTGCTATTAAAATGTTTTTACAATTTTATAATACAAAAATATATATCAAAAAAAAAGGCATTGAAATGTTTTTATATATTTATTAGAGTTTTATTTATAATTATATTAATAAAAATTATTATAGTATAGCCTATTTTAAATCAATATGTATTTTATTTGAAATTTATTCTTTTTGTATATCAAAAATAAGAAGATTTTTTTTAAAAAAATAAATCTCATTTAGAGCTGTGGCTTTAGCACTCTAAATGCCATGAGCCGCCCTGTTTATAAAGATAGAAAATATACGAGTGTATTACTTATTTATTCTCTAAAAAAATAAAATGGGAAAGTGTGCATCACTTCTGTTTATATGATGGAATTCCTCATACCCAGCTCTTCTTATAAAACATGTAAGGTACTATCTGAAATGTGTTAATAAGAGTTAATTTAATAAATAAATTTAAAATAAATGAGGAATCCGATGGGAATTCGCTCTTACTCAACGTTTAAACGAGTTTGAAACAAAAAAAATTCACAGAACAAGTTGGAAAAGAAGTTGTTGCCCCAAATCTGTTATGTTGCCATCCCTATGAGAAAGTATTCATTCATCAAGATCACTGATTCTTGATCACTAAACAACTATTACATGTGGTTGTCAATTTTCACCTTTATTTTTTATATGTGACAACTATTTATTTATTAATAAGACCAATGACCGAGTAATGAATAATTTTATATCATAACTTTATTTTTTTATCAGTGGCGGACTTGAGAAGTGGCTAACGGGGCCACCACACCTTCAAAGATTGGAGAAAAAAAATTCATACTAAAATTTTATTGTAATTTAAAATTAATTCCTTCAAAATTTTTAATATTTGCATAACATTCCACCTATATATATTTTCGTGTTCTTTATTTATATTAGCATTCTCACTTCTGATATCTCTAAGTATCGTCACCAAAAACTTTTTCTGGTCGATAGAAGATTTTACTATTGACATTTGAAAAAATAATTTTAAAAATTTCGTCGCTTTGATAAATCACTTCAACACTAATAAATTTTCAGTACCAGTGAATTATTACGCTTTTTTCAAAGAATAGTTAAAAAATCTCTGAATCCATCATTGTTCTCTAAGTCAAGTTTACACATTATACATTTCACATCATTATAGATAAAAGTTTGTCATATGTCCATTTAAATTTTTTCAAATTAATTATTTAATTAGCCATCCTTCTTTGACTTTTTAGGTGGGTTAGGTTGCCTACTTCACTTTCACACCATCATAGCAGTGTGCCATGAGGGCGACTTCAAGGTTCCTGTGACCAGAACTCTCTTCCCAATTAGCATATGTTTAACACCACTATTGAAGTTGCTGACAACACACACAATCTTACTTTTTCTAAATTGAGATTAAACTCTCCACCTCTTAAAATGCAAATGAGACCACCACTCAAATTACCGATGTATACCTTAGTGGCTTAGTGCAACATCTCATGAGTACTGCACAGAAGCCATAAATTATTGGGTGTCCTAGATGCGCAACTATTTGATGGTTCCTTGAAATCATGGTTCAATAGTCAAATTAATGATCATTTCTATAATAATATACTGTACATATACATATGTATAATTTATTATTTGATTGTTGGGACTATTAGAACCGGTTCTTTCAATAATTTTTTGTTCTAAAATACCACTTCATCTTGCATAGGTGCGAGGGCGGAGCCAGAATTTTTTTTTTGGGGTGGTTAAATTTTTTTTTTTTTTTTGAGAAAAACCTTTATAGGGAAATTTCTTTTTTCAAGTTAGGGTGGGGACTTTTTAGGGAAAAAATATTCTTAAAATTGAAAAGTGATTTATATTTAATTTAATTTTTTTTTTTTGCAAAAATTGGAGGGAAAATTCTTCTTCCTAAAATTCACATATAAAAACTTTTTCTGCAAAATTTGGGTAAACCACCCCTCTCCCAACCCCCACAAAGAATACATCTATCCATCCTTGCATAGGTGACAGCACCAGCCAATAAGAATTGGACACATTAGACATTTGTAGTACTTTTTTGACGTTTTAACATTAATACAAACCAGCAAAAAACTAGCAAATATCTCATGAATCCAACTCTTATTTAGTTTATCTCATTGCATCCTGTCCACTTTAAATGAACATCAAAGTTTTAAATTGATGTTTGGGATTATTTTTCCATACACATAAAGGTGTGTTTGGAAATTCTTCAAATGTAAAGAGAAAAAGAAAAAGAAAGAAGTTCAGTGATATCATTTGAAAGTTTATGTTAAAACTACATGAACCTACATAATACTTGAATCTGAATAACAGTTTCACCAATAAAACATACCACTAGACTCTTTTTTCCTTAAATGTATTTTTATACATTTGAAAAATAACTCTACCACAAAAGTAAATTTAAAAATATGGTGAAATAGTCAAATATGTTTTTCAAAACAGCTTTTTCAAATACAACAGTGTAAAAAGTGTCATAAATGGGCTGGTTCTATTAATATGAGATGTTGAAGCCCAAGCTTGGCCAATATAAAAAACCCAAAAAAAGTTTCTTGTTCCTATTCCCATTCCCCCAGCCCAGCCTTAAAGAGATTTTTAGGAACTTGGCCAAACCCAAAGATTAGTCAAGCCCAGAAGGCAGACATGTCCTGGCTTTACAGGCCTACTAATAACTCCGACAAGTGACAAACAACCGAAACGAGAAATTATTTTATGAGCCTGCAATATGATATAGTAGTATTTGTGATTTCAATATTTTGTGAAGTCTATTTATAAGATATATCGTAATACTAAAATCATAAATATCATCACACGAAAGGGCAGAATGCATAGGGGCTGGGCCGGGCTCCAGCCCTCCCCCCCCCCAAATTATCAATTTTTTCTTTTATATATGTAAAATTTTGGTCTTTTTAAAATTAGTCAATTCTAAAATTTTGTCTTAATCCAATCTTTATCTATTATTTTTCTCATTTCTCACCCAAAATTTTAGCCTACTCCCAAAAAAGTTGGCCCAACTAAATCTTTATCCATCATTTTTCACCCCAAAATTTTGTTCCAACCAAAATTTTCTCCAAAATTCTTCTAGTCCCCCCCTCTAATAATTTTCCTTATTCCACCCTTGGTCACACGGATCTGACTGACTCGTGAAATAACTTCACATCTATAATAATTAAATATCTGTACAAAAACTAACAAAAAGAAATTTCACACACATGTGATGAGTTTATAAAATAATTTACACATTTCTTCAGTATGCAGTGTTAGAAGTATAATGTATAACACATTTACAATTATTCTTCAATAATATTAAAAACGTATATTTCAATATAAACTAAATTAATCTCCCATTAGACTTGGTGTATGTGTTCAAAGAAACTTTCATATTTGTGGTTGAGCTCCACCGAAATAAGATAAATAATGTATTATACTTTTAAATTGTTCCGTAATTGGTTAAATAGTTACAAATGAGATACCTCTTAATTGCACAAAACAACTATTTTTGAAAATAATAAACAAAAAAAGAGTAATATTGAAACTATGGAAAGAGTAATTGTGAAAAAGTTAGATTTAAGGGGGACAAAAGTAAAAATCAAAGAGATATGTTTGATTTTTTTAAAAAAAAAAAATACAAGAAGACTTTTAAATTAAAAAAAAAAAAAATTTGATTGGCTCTCCAACATCCTACCAACACAACTTGTTTCCATCTTTTTCTTGAAATTTTAGTTTTGCACATCCTCTGGTTGTTAATGACCAATGTGATAGCTCATGTTTTGCAAAGTGTTGGTAGCAAACACAGATTAACTATAAAATCATGAATTTTTTGAGCCAAGGCGTAGGAAAGAAAAAAAAATATATAAATTTTTTTAAGAAACGATATTAATTTGTTTGCTGGGCAATCATAAATATAACTTTCAAATCCCAATACACAAAGTATATAATATAGTTTGAAAAGAATTCCCTATGTAATCAAATTTCACTATTCAATTATATGCAAAACATAAAAGATTGTGACGTAAAAGACAAGTTATGAATGAACAAGTACTAATCAGGAACCATGTATCGGCAAACTGAGCAACTGTTGCTTTCTTCTAACCACTGAATGAGACAAGCATGATGAAAAACATGAGAACAGGCCATGCGAGTGAACTCTGAACCGGGAGAAAGCTGGTCCAAGCACAGAAATTAACGAGGGTTTAATTTAGAGGCTAGATTATTTTATTTATATGTCACTGATGGATGTGAGACCAGGGTTAAGCTAGGCAGAGACCTAATTTTTTGTATTATTTATATAGAATATATATATTTATTATCAACTTGCATTCGTCATACATCAAAACAAAACCCTGATGATGTAAATAATGTAAAGCATGTCAATATGTCCAATGGTCAAAATTTATGTATTACATCACCATCAAAAATAAAATAAAAAATTGTGATTTCAGACTTTAGATGAGAGTTGTCTATCTTTGAGTTGTCCTCTTTCATGCATCTTGTAACATAAACAACTTAATTCGGTAAACTATTATTTTAATTATTTAATATCAATTATATAAATCTTATCTACTATATAAAATTGTCAAAAAACATGTCACCTATAATTGATTTTTTTATATTTATTTAATAAATTAATAATATTTTGAAGACAATGGAAGATTGTAATACTTGGGATTTGCAAAAGTCCTGAGTCTTGGGCGACCAAGAAACTTGCATGTCAACATAAAGTTGTTGACACAGTGTTCAGAGAAGATAACCATTACGTAACATGAGACAGGTGTCAACAACAACAGAATAAAAAAAACCCTCTTACCTACTTACATCCAGATTCCAGAACATCCATGCATGAAAATGTTAAAATGTAACTCAAATTCTTGAAGATGCTTAGAAATAATATAATTAAGGGTAAATTATATTAATTTTTTTTTAAGTTTTTGATAATTATATTGATTTTTTTTTAGATTTTTGAAATTATACTGATCTCTTTTGAAATTTTTAAAATTATACTAGTCTTTTTTGATATTTTTGAAATTACATTATCTTCTCCTACTTTATTTAACAATATATAGATATCCTTCTCCAGTTAATTTTTTCTTCAAAATAACAAAATTGTCCATACATTTATTAATTCTTGCATTTTTTAATTTTGACCAATTTTTTTAAACTTTTTTAAAGATTTTTTATTATTTTATTTAAAAATAAATTTAAGGTAAATTCTTATCAATATTTATTTGAAAAATGAAAAAAAAAATTGTTCAAAATTTTAAAAATTGAAAGTATATATATGGGATAGTTTTGTTATTTTGAAGAAAAAAAATTTGACTGAAAATATATATATATATATATATATATATATATTGTCAGGTAAAATAAAAAAGATTACTGTAATTTTAAAAAATTTTAAAAAATTCATTATAATTATAAAAAAAAAATGTGAAGAGAAGTCTTATAATTTATCCTAGAATTAAAGTATTAAACTCTTGCAATTTGTTATCTTTAACTTAGCTTTAACCTTGCATAGCCTAGCTAGTTGTAGCTCGTACACATACTGTTATTCTCCCTTTTTGTTTCTACCTGTATGTGAGTAATACTTTGTAACCATTCAAGATTGTAATTAAAGTTTTCATTCAAAGGTATAATATTTATTATCTTTTTTAATTCAAAATATCAAAGGCAATTGAATCTCAAAGAGAGGTTAATTTATTACTTTGCAACGATGCCTAATTCCGTTCCGCACTCAAATATAATGGTGACACGTAAAATTGTTCAATTTTGACACACCAACATACATTATTTGTTTGGTTGAGTTATATAAAAGTGCTATTTGAGTTAAATAATTGAAAAAATTGCATAGAAATAATAATTGAGTTGAATTGTTGAGTGTTCAAATGAATATGTTTTATAAGTAATTTATATTGTCAGAAATAATATTTGAGTGTTTGAATGAGTTGTTAATAAATACTTAAAAAATATTTTTGAATATTTAATTATGTGTTTAACAATATATTATATTTAAAAATTATATTATCTTTTCAATTAACAAATATATATATATATATATAACAATAAAAATAAATAATTGTTTATTTCAATATTAAATATACATTATCAATATTATATAAAAATATAATATTAAATGAATACAACATTAAATATCAATTATTTAAATACATGTCATTGATTATATGAATATATTATTTTACATATATATGATTATATATATAAGTATAAGATATATAAGGAATTGTTAGAATATTTGAGAGATAAGATGGTAATTTGGATTGATGGTATCACCCTAATATTTATAAAAAAGATAAAAATAAACATAATCAAAGATTTAACACTCAAAACAGGCTTGAGGTATAGTTAGAAAATAATTTTTGATAGTGATTCAGATATAATTTTTTAAATTTTTTTTAAAAAATTATAATTAATTTTTAAAAAATATAAAAATATATTTAAATATGATAATTTAAATTATAAAAAAATTAATTTCAAAACACGTATAACACGTTTTGAAATTCAAAATCGCGTTTGAAAAGCTAACAAAACAAAGCCAAGTATTGGATCAGAACCAATATAACCAAACGGAAATAAAATAAATCAAGTACAATTGAGGATAAAAAAATGTCGAACCGTACTTCCAAGTACCCCCAACCAAACGGGCCATATTCGATATTATCGTTAAGTCAAATAGAAAGAACAAAAAGGGAAAATAAAACTCCTCTAATTCAGTCTCTACAATAATATAGATCGTAAGATCCAGGGGAGGGACAGATCAAGCTTATGATGTCCTACCACATTGATTGTTTTATGTTATCGAGAAAATAACGAGGAAAATTAAGACAAGAACAAAAGGTCCTACTCCTCATTTGTTTTGCTCTCTGTCTTGTTTGGTGGAATCTAAGAATATAGAGATTTAAGTATCGGGATTGGACCAACCATCCTTTTAATTATTGGCTTAATCAAATCTATTATTTATTTGCATTAGTTAAAGAATTAGCATTAAGTATTATATCATGCAAGTTGTTCATCCAAGTCATCACTATATATATATATATATATATATATATAGTTGAAAAAAGTGGTATTTCAATTTTATCAAACAAATCTATTCTATGCCTATGAGATAGTTGAAAATTTCAAGAGTCATAAAAGTGATGGGTTGAATTCAGAATCTTTAGATTTATGACACGTCTTTTAAATTAACTCACCTACCATCATTTTCCATATATTGATGACTTCTTTTATGATAAGTAAACAATATAATAAAATGAGAAACATCTCAAACTTTCCTAGTTTAGCTCGAATGAAAAAATTTTAAGTTCGAGTCCCGACTTAAGTGATACTTGAGAGTTGTTTCAGGTACCTCTGTTTTACAACTAGTTACATGTTCGAAGGTTGCAATTGACGGAGATGATTCTGAGTTATAAAAAAAAAAAATTAGATACATCTCTTCTTAGTATCTATGTTTATAATGTTTTTTTTTTTTAAAAAAAAAAAGAAAAGAAAAGTGGTTTTCCTTGGAAAGTAGATATAGATTATGAAAAAATTAGGATAAAAAAGGCATGCATTTTATATGGTTGTGATAATAAGTAGATATTATGAAATTGCCCAAAATATCAAATAGGAAGCATTATATATAATTGCTGAACCCTCTAATTTGATATCAGCTTATCATTTATCCAGTGGAGGACATTCCCTCATTAAACAATTTGATAGAGTGTTTATCTAAATCTAAAAAAAAAAGTTAGTATTTTACACTTAATTAAGGTCATATTTGGTTTGAATTTTTCAAACTAATTTTGATTATTATGCATTAATAAATATTTAAATAAGATTTAAAAGTTCATAGAAAACTATTTTTATGATACGTAATCACCAAATAAAATTTTTATTTTTAAAAGAAAACTATTTATCAAATTATTTAAATTTAAAAATCACATAATAATTATTTACGTAATAATCAAAATTAATTTAAAAAAAAAAACTCAAATCACACATAACCTAAAACTACTTTGTATAAGTGTTTTTCTGTCAACAATGGATATTTTTATAACATCAATTTATATTCATCAGGCTCGTTTGACGTTCACTTGGATATAAAATAACATTGTACAACTTGAACACTTAAATATCCAAAATAAAGTGGGTGAAGTAAAAGGATAAAAAAAAATGTTATAAAATATAAAGTAAATTATACTGACTTCATTGATATTTCTGAAATGATACCGACATCTCTTATTTTTATTAACAAATTACGGTAACATTTCTTCTAACTTATATTTTTTTTTCCTAAAATAACAAAATGTCCTTTTCATTTACTTTTTTTATGAATTTTTAAAATTTTGATTTTTTCCTAAATTTTTTTCGTTTTATATAAAAAAAAAATAAAATTAAGATAAATAACTTATATTTTTTTAGTCAAAGTAAAATTTAATTAATATTTATTTGAATATAAAAGAAATTTAAAAAAAGTAGTCAAAATTAAAAAAATATAAAAAAAGAATTTTTATTATTTTAAAAAATAAAATTAAAAGATGTAAGTACTATTTCAAAAATCTTAAATATTTTTTTAATAATTATTAAAAATTACAGAAAAGTTAGTATAACTTATTCTAATATATAATAGGAAAGAAAATATATTCGTTTTATTGTACGATTTATTTTTTTATATTATGTTTGGCATTTTTGGAAATTTTCTTAATTTGTAAATAAATATGGTACTATAATTGTACGTACTGCGCGTTCGGTGCGCGTTCGATAGATTCTTTATCACCGGAAACTTCAGGTGGGGCCATCTCTGTTATTCCACAAAAGCAGAGAAGAAAGCAGAGCACCCATAGCAGTGACTCATTGTTTTCAGTTCCCACTCCAAAAGCGACTCAACTTTTGTTCAATTGATCCGTGACTCTTGATATTCTTTGCTCCTCGTTCGGCCATTTCAACGCCTTCTTGATCTGTGAGATTATTTCTCGCCAACAATTCTGGAATTTTCGTCATTATAATCGAAGAAGATCACATATATAACCTTACAATACCAATTCAAGAAAGAATCAGCACTTGGTTTCTTTAATTTTCATATTTTCGTGATGGGTAAGAAACAACATATGGATTGGGCTTCGAAATCCATAATGGCCTCTGGAAGTGAGAGAGTCCCTCTCTTGAATCGAGACGTAAGCTAACTTATAAACCCTTCTTTTTCTTACTTGTTTATGCAATTTCATTATCTGGTTTTATGTTATTTTGGATGCTTTGTTGACCGGCCCTCTTTCTTTTCATGTGAATGTTTTCTTCATGTATTTATGGATCACGTTTTCTAAATTTTCACCGCCTGAGCAACCCATGATTCCAAATATATATACACACACATGTAGGGATTGGGTTATGCTTTAATTACACTGTTTGATCATTCTTTTCTGGTTGCCGGCCCACATCAAGGTTGGGTTCTGTTCAATCGATGTCCGCAAATCATATTTCTTAGTTTTTCCTAGGTGTCTAGTGAACAATTTCATGAATTTTGCAATTTAGCAAAAACAAATTCATGAATTTTGCCTATTGCATGAGTGTTTTCTTCTTTTACAAAGACGAAAATATTTATGGTTTCCTATTGTTCTGTTCTGATTCTTGGATCTTGAAGAACATGTATGGGTTCCTCGCTACATGCCAAGGGAGTCTTTATTAATATTCTTGAAAACTTTGTACCTCGTTTTCACAAAATTCTTGTATCCATTTGATTGTGAGTTTGATTCCTATTTTCCCAAATATTTTTGAATTTCAATTTATGGTTTCAATTCTTCAAATACTTCTTTATCATGTTTATTAAACAAAACATTGTTGTAACTTTGAATTGGAAAACATATTACGGTGCTTATGCATAAATCTTAAGCTGGGAGGCTGTTAATTTGCCTTTGTTCCTGTAGGCACGGAGGAAGGCAAACGATGATGGGTCACCTGATGGTCCTGCAACGGACCTCGAGTGTGGAGATGCAGTACAGGTGGTCGTTGTTTGTTTTATTTGGTTCTGCAATTTCATTCTTCTATCTTTAGTAGTTGTTTCCTGACAAAGTTAATCTTGTTTGGCGATTTCAGGCAGCAAATGTTGGATTTTGTAGAGTATTTCGTTTGGTGAGTGGAAAATTAGTTGTGACTAATTATCAAAGTGAACCATGTTACTGAAGTATATTGATCATTAACATCTCTCTTTGATATACAGGCAAAACCGGATGCAGGGAAGCTAGTTGTTGCAACTATTGCACTATTAATAGCATCCACATCAAGCCTTCTCATTGTATGACATTTTCTGCATTGTTGACCATGCTCGCCCTCTCCCTCTCCTTCTCCCTCTCCATTTTCTTTTCAATGTCTTCTAAATATTTTTGAGATAGAAACACAAAAAACTCCTATAGTCACTTTGCTATAAATGGATTTTTAGGAATTTTTTTGGCTCACTAATGACTGCCCTGGTAGCACTATATACAGTTATAAGTTCTTCCCTCCACCAACAAGATTTTCCGGTGTGGATTTCCTCTGTTCTCTTTGACATAGTTACCCAGATTGTAAGATGATACATACTATCCACTAAGAGAATATCTTATTCAAAACCCTTCTTTTGTCAACCCTTCTATCATCCCTCCTTACCAAGACAGCTTGCAAATAATATTACAAAGCATAAAGTCATCACGATCCATGCCAATTTGACCGCTGTTTCCCCAATCACACTAGGGAGGCTAATTGGCCCCTCTTGAAGAACTTGAAAATTCTTGTTACCTGTTAGTGATATTACAAGATTATAGCCTCTTGAATTCCAACATTAAAGTGGAGTTGGTATGAGACCTAGGAACTTAGTGAGACATACTTCTCTGTTTATAATTCCCTCCATGTCCAAACCAATTTTTTATGAGAAATGGGGTTTTGTTATTTAGCCCTTGAAGCTTTTCCCAGGCCAGGCCAGGCCATATCAGAGAGCTCAAACTACTCCCTCAGACCCTTTTATGTCCAATAGCTTACTTTGATTTCACCCCCTTGCCTTTGAGTTTCAAAACTTTAACTTATCTTAACATTTTTTTTCACTCTAACGATGAATTCCACTAATAGGCTTTTCATCAATGCGATCTACCAATGTAATTTTTCTTTTCTTTCTAGTAAGTAAATAAGAATCCATCATAAGCACCAAAAACGAGGTAGCAATCCATGTACAGACATGGTATATAGAAACTCTAAAAAAACTAAAAGATAGTAATACAGAGTTCATTTCCCACTTGGGGTCGGAACTTAAGCCGCTTACTGAGTCCATTTCCTAGTCTTGAATGTCTCTCCTAAAGGTAGGGGTCCGAACCCCAACCTTATCTGAGAAGCAAGCATAATTTGCTACCGACACACTGCTACTTCCCTGTCCAATGAAAATCCTAAATGAGACCAGCGTCTTTGCTTCAAATTTCCCTCCCTTCACAAAGTATCATGTCAAAATCTAATGCAACTTCCATCCCCATCACAGAGTAAATAAAGGAAAAGAATTCAGCCACGCCTTCATGATGCCTGTCCACAAAACCACACGGGCCACACCATGTAACATACCCGCCTTTCTCATACCCACCCTCATGTACAACCATACTTATATGAATCACCACCCTTGGCTAGAAACACTCTTTTCCAATGCAAATCTCTAAATCAGCTTCCCCAACAAAGTCTAATTGAATCTCAGCTTCTTGATTCCAAGGCCTGCCCTCCCTAACCAATGAGCAATATGATTCCCCCCGCCCCCCCCTCCTCCCTTTCAAACACAGACAATTATAAAATTTAGTTGGGTTTCTTTTACTTCAATTTTGACTCTAGGCCAATTACTTCTGTTTTTCCATAACCCTACACAAGTTATTTAAGTGATGGAAGTATGAGTTTTCCCTAGAGGTTATATCTCCATCTAGCAGCAGGCCAGTTGGATATATGGGTGAAAGATTTTTGCTCATAACTACTATATTCTGGTAAGCTAAAAGAAAAGTGTGCATATTGGAGCATTTAAAACTACAAGTTCAGAAGTAAACTGTAGCTGCCTTTTATTTGGTTTTGATTCATACTAGTGTTAGCCATTCAGCATGTTGTTGAATTTGTTTCATTATAGCCCAAATTTGGTGGAATGATAATTGACATCGTATCAAGAGATATAAGGACTCCTGAACAACAAGCTGAGGCTTTGGATGCAGTGAAGAACACGGTACTAGCTATTGTGCTGATAGTCGTTGTTGGGTATGACCATTTCTTCCTTATTCTTTTCTCTTGTTTGATCTGCATTTTCTTTTTTTTTTATAGATAGCTCTATTTTCTGTTTCTTGATTAACTATTTAAGATGATTCAATGGCAGTGCAACTCGATGCTTTATGGAAATTGAACAAGTCCTTTGTGTATAGCAGACTACTATATTTACCTAGTATTTAATTTTTTATTAAAAATTACTTAATATAAGGGAATTTGATTTCTCAATGACTGAACAAAATTCTTGCTGGATATATTTTGTATGGATGGAGGAATCAAATGGTTATGAAGGACAAGAGAAAACAATGTGAGGAGATTATTGAGGAAATTATGACAGCATTGCATATTAAATCAGCAACATTGAAAGGAATTAAGCACACTTTCTAGAATGAGGAAGTCAGCATGAATATTGGATCTACAAATTCTACTTTTTTCACTTGAGTAGTTCTTCTTTATAGGAGTTTAAGGTTGTTCCTTGTACCCCGACTCTGCTTTGTTTTGTTTGTTGATCTTTGCCAGTTCATAAGTGAATGGAAAGATATGCCCCCTAATAGCCTGGTACTTGATTCCTTTTGGTTTATAATACAATTAATTTCACTGAAAAAAAAAGTTAAAGGTGATGAGTCTGAAGAAATACAAATGGAAAATGTTCTTGGGCCCATCTGATTTCATGCTTATTTACTATTTCCAACCTCCCTTTTTAGTTTTCCCTACTCTAATTTGCACCCTTGATCCGTAGGCCTCTTCCTCGCTTCACTTTACTACAGTGATTAGATTGATTCTTCTTCTTCTTGTAGCCCTGCCTGTGCAGGTTAGGGCCAGTTTAGAATTCAGATCAGGGTTTCTATGTCCTATAATATATTCCATCTTAGTCTTTGATTAGTTATGTGGCAATCACAAATTTTCCCTAAATAAACTCTTTTGCACTACAAGACACTGCTTTATGATTATATCACATATTACACTGCGTACTGTTACCTTTTTTGTTGTTTGATCATTAATACTTTTGTAACCTTGGTTTCGTTTTAGTTCTTTGTGCACAGCACTTCGGGCATGGTTGTTTTCTTCCACAAGTGAAAGGGTTGTTGCTCGTTTGAGGAGGGACTTGTTCAGTCACCTAATCCAGCAAGTAAGACATTTTAATATTGTAAAACCATTTGTGATCCTAGATTAAGCCATTTGTTATATCTATCAATGCTTAAGCCACTTTGTACATTGTTCTCATGGATTTGAAACCATGGTTCCTGCTATATACACTTTCAATGTGTACAACTTCTTCAGCATAATTCAAGCACTTGGAATGGCGGGTGCTTGGTTTTGGCCATGGATCCATTTGAGAAAATGTTTTGCAAATTGCAAGTATTATTGTTCTTATCACGTAATTGTTATTTAGGACAAGAATTGATAGTTCATACTTTTATGTTTCAACAGGAAATAGCCTTCTTTGATGTTACCCGGACGGGGGAGCTCCTGAGCAGGCTATCTGAAGATACCCAGATCATAAAAAATGCCGCAACTACTAATCTTTCAGAGGCACTCCGGAATGTAACTACCGCAGTTATTGGTGTCTGCTTCATGTTCTCATCATCGTGGAAGTTAACACGTGAGTAAAGATTTTTGAACTGAAACATTTGTGGTAATGCTTATTCAACCAAGGGGTAATATACTCACTGTAATTTTTACTCCTGCTTAGTGTTAGCCTTGGCTGTTGTGCCGGTCATTTCAGTTGCTGTACGTAAATTCGGGCGCTATCTTCGTGAACTTTCACATGCAACCCAAGCTGCAGCAGCAGTAGCATCCTCAATTGCTGAGGTTTGTGTCCCCTCCCCCACAACCACCAAAAAAGAAGAGAAAAAAAAAAAACACTGCAGATTTGCAATTTCAGAAGTTAGATGAATATCTTTCACCATCCTGTAGCTAAGTAGAGACTGTATCATATGAAAACAACAAAACTTTTAATGAGTTAATAATTGTGTTGATCATTCAGTTGAATGATCCATGAATTGTTTACAACTAATGGTATGAACAATTTAACTTATTTGTTACTCCAGAATTTCACCCCATTTTTCTTGTTGGTCTGTCAAAGTTAAAATATAAGACTCGTCTAATTCGTGGATCTATCATTTGAAAAGGGTTGACCAAGTATTAAAGTTTGGCACCGCCGAATAATCTATATAGAAAATGGTTAGTATATAGAAAATGGTAAATATGCTTAGAGCCCTTTTATTTATTTGTTTAGGGGGTGCAAAAATCATGAGTTAGGCTGAGTTGAAATTGATCGTTGTACAAAATTTGGGACCAAATTGATAAAATATCTAGCATATATTCAGGTTAATTTACTGACCAAAAAATATATATTCTGGTTAATCAACTATGTGGATATACTATTATTATTTAATAAAAAATGTTTCCCTAGATATAAGGTAGGATTGTATAACTTGCATCAAATAGTTGGTGTATGGATTAAGTTTCAGTTCTAATAAAGCCAATTTTAATGATATATTATGGATTCTTTTTCCTTTTCAATAGATGAACTACAGTGGTACTGTATTATATTGATTGCTATACCATTTCTTAGTAATCTAAATAATAGAAACAAAAGCATTTAGTTAAGTTGTTGAGTTCTTTTAGTGATGTTTTCCCTAAGCCAAATTGATGTTTAGGAATCTTTTGGGGCCATTCGAACAGTGAGATCTTTTGCACAAGAAGGTTATGCAAGTTCAAGTTACTCAGAAAAAGTTGATGAGACACTGAAACTTGGTCTTCAACAAGCCGTGAGTTCCTTGATGTGATTTATGCTCCCCCCCCCCCCCCTCTTCTCTCTCCTTCCCTGCTTTCTGCTCCCTGCCCCCTTTTTTAATACAAGTCTAAGCTTGGATTGCCTAATTATTAGAAGGTTTCTGAGCTTGAATTTTCACTGTTTTCTTTCACAGAAATTAGTTGGTCTATTTTTTGGAGGACTAAATGCAGCCTCTACTTTATCTGTCATCGTAGTGGTCATTTATGGAGCTTACTTGACAATAATGGGCTCCATGACAACAGGCTCTCTTACATCCTTCATTCTTTATAGCCTCACTGGTACTTATCTCATTTTTTGTTGCCTGCAATGTACCTGTGTGCTGGTTTCATTTTTTGGGTTTGTCTAGTTTAGCTTTGTTTATTGCATGCAAAAATGTACTGGTGGGGCTGATTTTTAATTTTTGGTTAGACACCTGTTTTAGTTGTAAATAAAATCAAAACAAAAAATTGAAAATTTGGACAAGATATTGAAATTTTTCGTGGAAAATTTTTTATATTGTTAAAAAATGTTTTAATTTGAGGTGTATGGGTGAAGCCAACTGAGTATTTTGAGATGGATGATGGTAATGCAATCAAGTACAGAATAAGTAATGAGTCCTATTCATAAGAAATGATGAAGAAAAAAATGTGAGACTGCGTGTTCGGAAAAGGCATGGTGATCTATGATTCAATAAAGTGTGAGGCCCGAAACAGAGCTGAATGATGACAATTGATTCATGTAACCAATCCTATGAGTTAATGGTTCATTAAGTTGACTGAGCTGATTTCCTTGTGATATTTTTATTGTACTAATTGATATGTCAGGTGAGCTAGACATGCATGTTTCTGAATATTTAAAAATTCAAATATGTAATACCTTCTAATTTGGAAGTAATTTGGGAGCTTTGAGACTATTACTGTCTTCAATGTGCTAAACTCTCCCCCTGCAGTTGGGTCTTCCGTATCCTCACTGTCAGGATTATATACAACTGCAATGAAAGCTGCAGGAGCAAGCAGGAGAGTTTTTCAGCTTCTAGACCGTGTTTCTACCATGCCAAGTTCAGGAGATAAATGCCCCATGGGGTGACTCTTTCTCTCTACTCACACACATACCCAGACATACAGCATTTATTTTAATGAGATTGAAAGCGTAATCTAGTATTTATGCTGTCATTTTATGTGCAGTAATCCAGATGGAGACGTGGAATTAGATGATGTCTGGTTTGCGTATCCTTCTCGCCCAAGTCATATGGTACTCAAGGTATTCACTTTGCTCGATTAGATATCAGTAGTGACTTTGAAATACAATGTGCATTTAAGGCAAGATTCTTTTTCTTTAGGTATTAATGTTCACTAAGACCACAATCATGGGTTTGGTTATATAGGCCTACCCTTTTTTAAAGTTTTGTGGATGACATGATTTTTTGATAAAGATCAATATTGTAAGCGAATGGTTCTGAATCCTAGAAGAGAAGGAATTTAGAAACTTGCAATTATTTGTGTTGAAATGCTTGTTGTAAGAATCCAAACTTCTTTTCTATTCCTCCAAAATTTTCCAGCAACCTGATGGAGCACAGTTTAAAGTATTTTCACATTTCTCCTAATATGTCAATATCAGCATGACAAGCTTACAAGATTTCTGATTGTTTTTGGATTCCATGTAACAAAATTTGTTTGAATTGCAGGGAATAACGTTGAAACTGAGACCTGGTTCCAAAGTAGCCCTTGTTGGTCCAAGTGGTGGTGGAAAAGTATTTTATCATCTTTTTTCCTCCTTAGAGCACATCATTAGCTCTGATTTCATTTTTTCCAGCATTTAGAAGTAACAGGAACTTTGATAATTTCATTTACTTGTTTGTTGCAGACCACAATAGCAAACTTGATTGAGAGATTTTATGATCCGCTCAAGGGAAAGATTTTGCTGAATGGGGTTCCTTTGGTGGAAATATCACATGAATATCTACACAAAAAGGTAATTTCGTACCTGGATATTTCTGTTCATGCTCATGTCTTTTTTCATAGCAGACTATCGTAGTGTATCTTGTTCTTTTTTACACAGTCAGACTAGAACTTTTAGTTAATGCTTTGAATAAGAACAAACTATGGGAGAGCTTACTATGTATACATTAACCTATTTCCTTTGCACGGATATTACGTGCCAGCCAATTTTACTGTTAAATGACACTGAGATGTCCCAATCAAAAATTGCAATTTTTTGAATCTTCAAATCCCCATTGCATGGAACAGAACCATAATTAGCTTACAAAAATTAGTGAGTTGTGACCTACCTATATGCTGATGTGTTTTGTTTTGACCTAGCAACAACTTAGATGATTTGCCTCACATGAGTGTTTAACTCATTTTTTGAACGAAATTGGTGAGTGTTTAACAATAATTGTTGCATGCATGAAATATTCCAAATCATAAGAATGCAAACTGTTGGCACTAGTTATGCGCACACACCGTTCATTCTTTCTCCACATCAAGGTTTATTTTTACCATCTAGAAATTTCTTAAACACCCTAATTTTTCATGTTTTTTGAAATTATAGATCAGTATAGTGAGCCAGGAGCCTGTTCTTTTCAATTGTTCTGTAGAAGAGAACATTGCCTATGGGTTTGATGGCAAAGCCAGCAGTGCTGATATAGAAAATGTAGCTGTAAGTTTCCAGTGTCTTTCTTCCTTTCCTTTGTTTTTCTTTTTCTTTGCCTCTCTCTTCCCCCCCGTCCTCCCTTGAACAATGAGCTGACCCTCAAAGTTTTTTTCTCCAATTATATATATTGATGGATTAGTAACTTCACAGAAAATGGCTAATGCCCATGATTTCATCGACAATTTTCCGGAGAAATATCTAACTGTTGTTGGAGAACGTGGGTTGAGGTTATCAGGAGGCCAGAAACAAAGAATAGCAATTGCAAGAGCTCTCTTGATGAATCCAAAAGTTCTGCTATTGGATGAGGCTACTAGCGCTCTGGATGCTGAGAGCGAATACCTAGTTCAGGTGAGATTAGCGTACTTTGTTTACATGAAATTGAAGACATATCAATCTGATGACTCATTGGGTTGGTTCTTTTCATAGCAATTATTTACTATTGGTAGGAGAATGCTTAATTATCTTCCATTAGTACAATTCTATCCCGATTTCTTAAAATAAAGCATGTTCCTTGTTTAGAAATGCAAATGTAAATCTTTTTAATATTATCACAGTTCTCATCCCATTGTGTTGATGTTACACTGTCTTCCAAAATCTTCTCCTGCCATCCTTGTCCTTTTCAAATGACTTGTCCATCCTCTTTTCGCACTTTTAATTTGTTTGAAGTCACTTGTTACTTGTGCTTTTGTTCTTCTTTATACAAAACAAAACCATCATAATTAATGAATGCTTAGCACCTATCAAAAAATAATAATAATAATAATTAGTAAATGCTTAGTACGTATCAAAAAATAATAATAATAATCAGTAAATGCTTAGCACCTATCAAAAAATAATAATATTAATTAGTGAATCCTTGGCAGATTGCCACAAGTCAACATTGGTGAATGCTTCTGTCTACTCTTCCCAGTGTCCAATTGTAACATCATCTGGTTGACATATAGTAACATACTAATGCTGAATTTAGTCTGCCGACTCTGCACAGACATTCTTCCCTGCCAGCCGCTAATCTTTATTGGTAATCACCTTGACATCCGATATCACTAAGTTGCAGTCCAAGTATATTATCTTGGTACAACTTGTCCTAACAATTCTAGTTTTTTTTTGTTTACTCTAGTGTTCCCCGTCTCAACAACCAAACAGAGAATAGATTATTTACAAAAAAGAAACCTCATGCCCAGGGCCGGCCCAAGCATAAAGCCAATAAAGCAATCGCTTTAAATCCCACCTAAAAAGGTCCCAAATTTTAGGTATTTATAATATAATGAAATTAAAAATCTAAGATTAATAAAACTCTTAACAGTATAAAAATGTCCCAAAATCGCTTTAGGCATAACCTAAAGAGAAGACCCCAAATTTTTTGTATCTATAGTATAATGAAATTAAAAGTCTAAGATTAATAAAAGTTTAACTCTACAAAAAGGTCCCAAATTTTATATATTTAGAGTATAATGAAACTAGAAGTTTAAGGTAAATAAAAATCTAACTCTATAAAAAAGGCCTCATAAAAACTCCATGAAAATAATTTAATTCTAGAATTTTATTCGTATTATAATTAATTTTTTTTTATTGTTGTCTATTAAAATAAAAAAAAATTATGTAAAATATTTATTAGTAGAGTTTTATTCAACACATAAATCTCTCTTGTTAGAAAACAAATAAATTTTATATTACAAAAATTAAAATATAATATATATATATATATAAAAGAAACAAAGTAAAAATTTATATTAATATAAAAAAAATCTGAGTTGTTACTTTCTCGCTTTAGACTCCCAATTATATTGAGCTGGCCCTGCTCATACCAAGTATAAGCATTCAATTTATCTGGACTCTGTCATCTAATCCCGTATTCAAAGATTTTGTTCATTTCTTCACTACTTGTAGTTGACCGGTTCTCCCATGCTGTATATAGGATGCCATGGATTCTCTGATGCAGGGAAGGACGGTTCTTGTTATAGCACACAGGCTTTCAACTGTAAAAACTGCAGATACAGTTGCCGTCGTATCCGGTGGTCAGATAGCGGAAAGTGGCACCCATGACGAACTTCTCAGCAAGGATGGGATTTACACTGCCCTAGTGAGGAGGCAATTGCAAGCACCCAGAACTGAAGAACTGTAATCCCAAATGGTCAAATGTAGAACCACAATTCAGTGAAGGGGGTATTAAAAAAGAAAAGAAAAGAAAAGTGATTTAACAATTATGGACCAAAACTCCTCCTACTTTGGCAATTTCCTGCATGATGAGTAATACGTATTAGGGTCCCGGACCATCACTGCTGGTGTATGAAGTCTTTGGAGAAACACCTCTCTCTTACTTTGTTGAAGGTAATTTATTTGATGTGCCCAATAGGTTATTTTATTTTTCGGAGGATAAAATGTTCCTAAAATCCTTGAGTTTGGGTGTCATCTAAGCAAATGACATGAGAAATAGTTTGGTTGCCGTTTCCCTACCTTAACTTAACAAACAATCAACCATGCTATTCTATACACATCAATATGTCCATATAACTTGAATGGTCACTTGTGACTTCTAAGGTAAATTATTCAAATACTTTTTTTGAAATTACACAGTCCTCCCCCTTCCTACTTTTACTGACCAATTATACAATTCTCTTCTCGTCTATTTTTTTTTATTTAAAAATGACTAAAATATCATTTTCATTATTTATTTTAAATTTTGATTAAATTTTTCTAAATTTTTTAAAAGGATTTATTTTCATTTTATAGTAAATAATTTTTATATATATTTGGATTAAGATTGTTTTAATCAATATTTATTTGAAAATAAAAAAGAAGTTACAACATTGGTTAAAATTGAAAAAATAAAAGGGACATATTTGTTATTTTGAAAAGAAAAAAAAAATTGAATTAGAGGAAATATATGTATAATTTGTTAGTAAAAGGGAGGATGGCATAACTTTAGATGAAGCTTTTGTAATCGTAAGAAATTTTAGAAAAAATTACTGTAATTTATTTAAAATTTAAATATAATTTTTTGAATAAGAATGGTAAATGTTTTTCACATATGGTCACTTGAGCTCTAAAATATTTTTTTTAGAGCTGAAGTGTTTAAGAGTGGAGTGGGAATAGGGTTGTCCTTAAAATTCAAGAAACTTTTGTTGTCCATCCATCACATCGTATAAGCCCCTTTTTTTTCAGCTACAGATTGAGAGTTGTGTGGTGGACAAAATGGTATCATAATGTTGTGCGATGGCAGACACTGAATTATTTCTCAAGTTATAAATTCTATATGAAAAATGATTTAGCCCATTTTCTCATAATGAATATTTAATAAGTTAATAATTAATAAATTATAAATTTTTAAGAAATTAACTTCATTCTATGATAGTAACTTAATAATTAATACTTTTTTTAAAATTAAAATATTAGTTATTAGAGAAATAAAATAGTTATATATGTAATTTTATATATATATATATATGATATTTATAAAAAATTATTACATCAAGAAACACAATTTATTTACTTGAAAATGACACATGAAATTTTTTATGTTTTAAATTGAACATTCTTTCTATTTTTTTTTTTATGAAAAATCAAAATGTTGTTAAAAAGTAACATATAGAATCTTATTTTTATTACAAAAATTATTTACATGTAAAAAATATTTTTTTATTAATGAAAGTATGATAAATCTTAATAATTAATAAATTTTTAATTTTTTATATTTATTAATTATAAGAGAATTAACCGTACTAACAAAAGAAGACATGATTACAGGTCATGTAGACATTTTTTTAGTGGTGTTTATGAGTTTATATTGATTGAAATTTTTTCTAGCTTCTTGTTAGTTTGTTCATAGAGTAAATTAAAGTAATCATTTCAGGGGATCTCACCAGCCGTTTCTTGTTGATTAACCATAGAAATGTCTGTTTTATCTTCCCACCAGGTCCAGTATGTTTGGATACTGACTGATGCCTTTCCACTAACAATGGACACCAAATTCATCAGTGATCTCTCTCTCTTCCACTCCTAAATTTAGTCATGAAAGATCATTTACTCATTTAAATAATGTGCATTAAGCACTTGCATTTAATAAACCAAGCCACATCAATGCCATCAAAAGCAACAAATCAGCAGTGCATTAAGCGAGCTTCAATATTTAAATATCAATTTTTTTCTGGAATTGCAAAGTACTATGATCCAGGATGAAAGGAGTCAGTTCCCCCCACCACCGAAGAGGTAGCCCAGGGAGGAACCACCACCAGGAGCAGCATGGACCTTGGTCGAAGGCCGATCCTGCACCCCAAAAAAAAAAAAAAAAAAATATCAGTGTTACCACAATATAGTACCACATGAGATGGAAGAAACTCATTGCCACCAAATTGTTGGGAAAAGGTAAATAAGCAACTCAACAAAAAATGATGCAATACATATCTGCAACTAGTGGCAGATCCAGAAATTATATCTAGAGGGGGCCAAAGTAAATACATTAGAAATTGAGCTAGGATTTTAATGAAAATTCAATAACTTTTTGGGGGGGCAGTTCCTAATTTTAAAAAAAAACAAAAACAAAAATTGAAATTGAAATTTTCATTTTTTTTTTGGAGAGGGGGGGGGGGGGGGGGGGGAAGAGCTACCCCCTTGCATAGCCCAACCTTTAGGAACCTCCCTGGGCCCTGCATAAGGGGAAAAACAGAGCAATAGACAGATTCAACTTCCATAGTGTTCAGCACCACAGGCCAACAGATGGGGTTCACCCTCCACAAAAATTTCTATAATTCCACCCAAACCAAGTTTGAAGTATACTGCAAACAATTAAGCAGAATTTGGCACAGGCTCCCTTTATCTTGTGTTGGTATGGGTTTGACATATCAAGAAATTATATGAGCAATTTCATCCTTGTAAATGAAATAATCCATGGGTTGAGCAGTTGCCAATTGTGGACCTAATATAAGCAGTTCTCAATCTAAACAAGTAAAACTAACAGATACCATAAATGAAATCAGAGGTCTCTATTCTCTTGTAATCTTCCCTATTCTTATTTTTCACATAGCATTCTGATCAATTGAAGCAACCAGCACACATACATTTTTTTAATAGTTTTTTGATAAGCAAGCAAACATCTGGAACATTTTGAAATGTAATAACGAGTAGTTAAAATCCATTGACTGAGGAATTTCGGTCAAAAAATAAGACAGTATTCATGAGAAAGACCAAAATTCACAGATAGTTGCAAATGAAGGAGAACTAGCTGTCCATTAGTCAAAAACCCACTCTGTTAGATAAATAATATGTACTGGTTATGTGATGATCATGTGAACAGTAAGCATAATTGTAAAATATCCTGCTCATGGAGGCCAAGCTGCATCTCACTACTAAATGTTTGTAAGATAAAATCCAAGATATTTATTTACCAAGAAAAGAAATATCCAAAATATTCATGTACCAGGCCAAGTAAAGCATACGAAAAAAGCGAGTTTAAATGTGATTAAATCTCCAGCACCAAAGATTATAAACAACTGGCTCACAAAGATCATACCGTGATAAAGTTGCCACAATTCTGCCCATCTGCCCGAAGGTAATTATTTGCATTACTGCCATGAATGCCTGCTGGAATCTGCTTATTGTTATCCAATGGTTGTGAAGCAGCAGCGGACTTCTGGGAAGGCCCAGTATTTGAACCCTCCCCCTGTTTCTGAGCAGCCTGAGAATTATTGGTAGTCTCTCCACTTCCAAACAGGTAACCCAAAGAACTCTGGCCCCCACCAGCACTAACTCCACGACCCATTTTCTCTGATTTTACTTCTTGCTAGATAAGAAAGCCCAAGCACTACACATTATTCAGATGATCATGAAAACACCAAACTTAAAAATATACCAAGGACAGGTAGCAATTTGCAGTGAAGAAACTGTCTTTGTTATAAAAAAAAATGAAAAAAAATTGTCAAAAGATATAAGAAGGACACCCCATAAATGTACATTCCAAAGAGCCTGGTCAAGCATTGCTGCATAAACTCAACAATTTTGATTATCTACAAAAGCACCTACATCACTACACGAATGCACACTAACACAAGCGAGGCACAATGGGCATGCAGCATGCTCAAAGACACACATGCACCCAGAAACACGGATATTTCCATCATCAAATTTATCTTTAAAAACAATTCCATAACCAAAATTTCAAGGTAACTATCAAACTAAATCACAAACAAAAAACATTGGACATTAGGAGTCTGGACTAGTCTCCTATTCAAAATCATAAATTTCTCGAACCTCACCTTTTCAGATTTTAGGTCCTTGACCCAAAAAAGCATCAACTACACAGAATGTACCATGAGCCTCCACCAAAACACATCCCTCTCTATGTGTGCGCACGCGCACACACACACAATGCTGCATAGCCGCATGTGCGTGCACACACGCAATGCTAATTTGGCTATGTGCAAATAACATGGACCTGCTCAGAACTGCTTCCTCAATTGCCATGTGTACAAGAATCTGTCGAGATACTCTTCAATGGGTATGATACACCACGTGGCAATGTGCCTTTCCAATAACACTCTGCCATATGTATTATGTCCCACTAAAAAAGGTGGGCCATATCACACATGGCAAATACCATTAGAATGATACATTGCCATGTCAATGTACCAGTCCCATCCAAGAATTTTCCGAATCTGTAAGGGAATCCTGGTTCAGCTACAAGACTCCACCCGCACAAGAAAATATAATTTAATACACCTCAGCAGTTGAAAAACTATTTGGTAGTGTGCTGTATTTTCTGCTTTATGTTATTAGAAGCTATTTTCTTTTCATCTCATAAATTATGTTTTTGGTTTTTTAGTCTTCATGTCCTTATTGTTTTTCAACAACTTGTATGATGCAATGATTATTTCTCAAATTTATTAAGGATCATGTTTTTCTTTCTCACTTTCAGAAACTGGAAAAGTGAAAACATGCCTTAAAAAGAGCATCCAAATGGGCCCTAAAATTTTTCTTTTAGAATCCACAAGGCCCATGATCAACATTTTTTTTTAAAGAAAAAAAGGACTCTAGAACCAAACTTAAAATTTGGGGCACTCTCAATTTAGGTGTTGGATGTGTTTTCACAATGAACATCTATTAAGGATAGCTTATTTTGGAAAAACAATCGTACAAATCTTATTCTGAAAATATAATTCTACTTTGCAGAATGGGGCACCTATCATTAGCCTATATTAAAACAGAATTTATATCTTCACATAATGGTAATTACACCCTTTTTCAACCTTGATTTAGTTGCTTCAACAAATTCGATTATTTTCAATTACCTCACAAAAGTGAGATCAACATTTAAGATCGAGATCATATTATATACAAAAAGAAATTTTACCCAAGAAAACGATGATATGTTTCCTCGTGCTTTCGAAATATACAATCACACATCAAAAGGTAACAGAAAATCAAAAGGAAATGAAAATGCAGCGAAAAAAGCACCAACATACTCAGTGATGTGATCATCATGTGAGAAAAGATCAGATCACTAAAAATGAAGGTCGACGTACAAGAAAATTAAAAGCACAAGTAACATGATTGTGGCCGTACAATAAAATTAAAACGGAAATCATCGTCCCAGTTACGACAGCTATCATCTAAGGTTTCCGTACCTTCTTCTTCGGATCAGCTGGAGCGAGGATTCCAGAGGTGGCGAGGGAGAGGAGGACAAGAATGAGAGGAGCGCAAATGAGGTTTAAATTGATATTAACGGACAAAGGGAGCGTTTGTGGATTCTTGCCAACACACCAGTGGCCTATTGCCTTTTTAAGGCTTTTGAATTTTATATTTTACACTTTAAAATGGGTATTGGGAAAATAATTTAAGTCCCATATAAATGAAGTTAAGTTTAAATTAAGACTTTAAACATATGAGTATACTTATATTTTAATTATTCATTATTAAATTAATAAAAAATACTGGAAAGAGAAATTATTGGAACTTAGTGTATCATTAAAATAGGAAAAAGATTGAACAAATTATAAATAAAATCTAAAAATTAGAATTAATAATCTAAATTATTGAAAATTTGTCGAACTCGGATTAAACCTGATACTCATGAATTTTAATTTGAATGGGGATTAGACTAAATTGTTCGAGTTCAAAATCGGTTAATTTGAATCGGGATTAGACTAAATTGTTCGCGTTCAAAATCGGACTCAAACTGGGCTCGAATTGAGAACTTTAAAACTTAAATTGATCTTGAACGTAACTCATCCGAGTTGTACCCTACTTTTAAAAGGAAAAAAAATTTCAAAAAAATTTAAATTGAATAATTATGCATATTAAAATATGATATATACAATAAGTGATGTGATATTATAGTAATATGTCATGTATTAAATTTTAATTACACGATTATGATTTTTTTTATTATTATTATCTTACAGCAATTTTAATGCCTTTAAAAAATCTGACTATATAGTAATAAAAAAAAATTCATAAGTAAACATAGTATAAATTGACCTGTAACACGTTTCATATTATAATATAATAATTAAATAACATCAGTTATTTCTCATGTTAAATTTTAATACGTATTATTATAATATTTTTCAATAATTTTACGTATGAAGAGCCCTTTCACACAGAGCAAATAGCATTGTCAAAAATGGCTATTCCCAGCATGTAAAACTAACAATGAAAATCCAAGAATTATCAAGAGGAACTTACCATCCATCTACCAAACTCCAAAAACAATTCACCAGTCACCACCACTAGGTGCTTTGACAATTGCACCATATCTCATGTTCGCTGCTGTGCATTGTCATATATTGAGAAAAAGGGACCAAGTTCACAAATTTCCAATTGAGCATCTCACAAACAGATGGAATCGACTTGCCGGGCAATACGAATCTTCTCCAGGCGAGTGAAGAATTCAAAATAACCGCAATCATAATTTCCATGTCATAATTTATTAACTACTGGATCCTCTTCCTATCAACAAGCTATTAAATAAAACAACAAAAACCCAAGAATATTGCTGATAAAATGACCTCACATGTCTATGTTATGCAACTTTCAAATAATGATTTCTCACCAGCATGGACATGAACATAACTCATGTAATGACAAAAACAAAATTTCTACAAACCGACGACACTGCAAGTCCAGTAAGACAATATTGAGTGAAATGTGCATGTCCATGATCACCCGAGAATGATGCTCACTATGCGGCTGCAGGCACATCTGTAATGTGGGCAAACACCTAAAAAGTTTGCACAAATGCATATGCCATTTCTTGAATCATGTCGGTGAAACCCTAAATAGGGTGTGGCTTCCAAAAACCATCCAGCAAACAGACCTCTTAAGTTGAAGGGATCTTTGAGATCTCTAAAAATAGCTTGTGTAGTGCTTGAGGCTTTGAGAAAAATGGGGAGTGGTCGGCACCTTTAAGACAAAAAACCCGTTCTGGGGGGCTGCTGTTTATCATGCTCTCCTGTAGTGCGATGGGTATAGCATTATCTTCTGGAGTTTCTATATAAAACCGCCTAACAGAGCCATAGTTCATGTCAGAAAGAGAGAGCTTCTCCAAAACTGGTAAAAAGGGAATCGGCCTCATTGAAACAGATGCTAATGCAACATCCTGGATCAAAAAAAGCAAAACGGAATAAGATGGAATCAGCAACAATTAACATGTGCACGTGCTTACATGATCATGCATGCACACGGAAAACACATACATTACAGAGTTCTAAATAAAAAACCAAGACAATCTTTCAACTTCAGAGACAGCTTCTAAAAGCCACAGTGAATTTCTCATGGCTTATTCAGTGTCCACAATAATCAACAAGAAAAACTGAAGAGGAATGCAAAGCAGTTGCACATGATCACAATCTTTATTTTGCTTTTAGTTCCATAATGCATCTTTTAATTTTCTCCTGAAAAAAGCAGCACGTATGCTTATCTCTATCGAGTCTATCCTCCACATCCCTTAAGAATCATTCCCTCAGTGATGAACATGGGATACTTCCACAAAGTTGTTTCATGACACTCCCTAGGAAAGAGGGAGGAACCAATAGACAGCTTATTAGACAGGCCACTTCAATGAAAATATGGTTTACTAAACATTTCTGATCATCTGATGACTGAACAAAAGCAAATAATCTTTTTAACCATATTTTTGCAGGGATGATGATCACACTTTATCCACACAAATATGTATTCTTGATACTTGAGACTTAGTCAAGACACCGCCAACATGGTAGTTTGCAATTCCATACATCATAATGAAAAAGGCCATTATTCAGTGGTGGTCACGGTATATGAGGTTGCCAGGAGGGATAGACCATGTACAAAATCTTAACCTTCAACTTTATTCGTGCTAAGTGGCTACACTTGAACTCAAAACTTGCGGTCTTACATTTTTCAGCCCAAACCTTCACCATTGGAACAAGCAATTGCCCCTCAATTCTATATCACAACCATTTCAATATGCAAATATGCATTTGAAAATCATATTTATCATCTCCAGCCAATTGAGAATTTCCTGTGCAGAGAAATAAGCACCAATAACATAACTAACCTTAGTAACCTATACATTTTTGCATGCATTCTCAAGTGCATGTGGTTTTATGTGTGTGTGTGTGTGAAATCATATTTATCATCTCCAGCCTATTGAGAATTTCACGTGCAGAGAAATAAGCACCAATAACATAACTAACCTTAGTAACCTATACATGTTTGCATGCATTCTCAAGTGCATATGGTTTTAGGTGTGCGCGCGAGTGCATGCGCTGTCAAGATATCTATTCCTATAAGCGGACATGGCTAGCTACAATCTCGTTATTATGTTTTCCTACACAAAATACTGAAGATACAGAATATACACAACGTAAGTACCTTGGCAGGACTCGTGTCTGATTTATATCTAGAACAAACATTTACCACTGGCATGTTTATAAAATAATATGCATCATACCTTGGCAGGACTATGGTTGAATAACAAGTCCCTTAATAGTGATTTGTTAAGTTCAATAGCAGTTGGAGGGTGATCATTCCCATTCACATACCGAAATATCTGAGCCTGTCGCATCAGATCATTTGAATCTGCCTGCAATGGTCATCAAATGTTACTGTAAATCAATTCCAAGCATGCAAATGCCCAAACTTATTTGGAATAACATTCATGGTGATGAAAGCCCAAATCAATTTCAAAAGTTTGTAAAGCTTGCACCTCAAAGGTCAAGTAAAATGTCTCAGGGTCAGGGTTCAGCCTTGGGGTCTCATATTAACTACTAAGGCTCAAACCTTGTGCAAATCACAAGAGGTAAACACTTCATGCCTTCAGGCTACAGTTAGTTCCTCGTAAAACATTTTCCCATCCTGAACCATTTTCATAGCTTTCTGAGGATTACACATTGAGGCTCAAAGAATATGCCTCAAGAGTAAAGCCTTGGAGAATGGAGATTCACGTCCGATTTGGTTGACGACTTGTGGAAGATGCATGTGCAAAAAACACAATTTGCCACTGAATAAGGCCAGCCATACTTTTTGAAGATTATGGGCACTCTGGCTGAGCATGTGCAAGATGCTAGGTTAAATCGTGGGCAAGAATCAGAATTTTATGGAAGCAATTCAAGAAAATGTATAAGGAGATTCCTTGTTCTTCAAATTTTGAAATGCTTTTCAAAGATCTTCACTCACATAATGACATAAATTGAATCCATTTTCAAACTCTGGAATTCATTTCGTGTGCATAAAAATCAAAGATTTTATTAAATTCAATAATTAATGGAATGATGAGCAAACCTTTTGGGAAAACATATCAAGGGTACTTTGTCCACTAGTCAACATTGCTGCAGCAATAAAAACAGCTTTTGAAACTTTAAATGGAAACAACTCCATTGCATATGATATACATGCACCACCAAAATCATGTCCTACCAAAATCACCTGCATAACTCAAGAAGAGAAGAACAAAATTAACGAACATTCTCAAGAATATTGAACTCTACTTTTCTTTTTCTCTTTCTAGGCAAGAGTTAGGAGTTAGTAGGTGAACTCTCGGAAAGACTTAATCCCAAGTCTTTGGCATTATGTCCAAGAGACCACCAACTAAACTAGCTAGCACCTTCAAACGATAATATCACATGCTTAGATACCATTTCAGGCACAAAAAAAAAGTAGATAAATAAAAGCAAAGAAAAACTTGTGGTCATTGACAAAGATATATTTGACAGAAATTTCAACCTATTAAACTAACAAGAGAAACTGAAAAGATCCTTCTCAAGGTAAAAAACATAATCAGAAAAGTTAGAAAATGTGACAAAACGAGTTCTGATTATCTCTTATAACAGATGGTATAGTTACTTACACTAAGATTTCTAGATCAGCAGTTTAAGTTCAACTCCCATCTTCCAAACCTTCTTAAGGGCTTTCTAATGAAAAATTATACCCGACCAGTTTTCTAGAACCCAACCGGGTTGAAAGGATTACACGAAACCCGACTGGATCTCCAAGTCATTGGGCCACTGGTTCAACCAGTCAGGCCAGGCCAAGTTTGAAAACTCTGTATGTAGATACATATATAATTCCAAATTATGGATATATTGGACATATAAGTGAGTATTTGACAAGCACCAATATTCTATATGGGTACAACTCCTGTAGACGTTCTCACACTTCTTAGGTCACAAAAATGCAGGCTGACACATCAATTAAAAAATGAAAACAAAATGATAGAAATAGAAAATAACCTTCTCCCCATCAGCAAGTTTTTCAAGAAAATCAGTAAGAGGCTTCACATACTGCGACAGACTTGTGATGCTGTTTGTATCAAAAGAATGAATTCCAGAACCAGTTAAGTCTATGGCAGTGACTCTGAATCCACCTTCTTCTAAAAGTGCTATAGTTTTATACCAACACCAGGCACCAAAACCACCTCCATGGACAAGGACAAAATGGTTGGTCTCTAGATCATCAAGCGTTTCATCCTGTCAAATAGAAAATCAGTTAAAAAATATAAGAATAATAAATGAAGGATTAAGAGAACTCCGATTCTTTTTTTGATAAGTAAGAGTAGTATAAAAGAAGCCCAAGGGGGGCTAACCCAATACAATCAACGACTAAACTTTACAACGGCCTTAACTACTCCAAAAAGTCAACAAAAATGAAAACATTTATAGGAGAAACCGCTTTATCCCAAAAGAATAATAAGTACAAAAAACTATTTTTAAACAAAGCAATGGTTTTCATGAATTCCACATCTAGACAAAATATCAAAGGCACACCGTGAGTGGTTACGAGACAAAAGGATTTCCAGCCACATCTTAAAGCTTGAAAGCATTTATCCTCCATGTAAGACTTGCATTGGAACATATAACACACTTTATATCATGTAAAATGATAAAAATTGAATAGAAACAATTATTACATGGAAAAACAATAGGAATTGAACCGATAACGGTATATGTGCTCACATTTCACATGCACTATAGATGAAACTGAAAGTAATCACCCAGGGCCAAAGATATTCCCACGGTGACCTATTAAATTGAAGCTTGAATTATATACAATAATGCACAATTGAAACAAATTAACTAATGAATCTAAGTAGATCGTGAGGGTTTTGCTAAGTCAATAGAAATCATAACATAACAGAATTATTCTTCATTTAATTACACACTATTTTATGCTACTTAGAGGGAATAAGCAGGGGTAGGCCATGGCCCCCTAGCCCCCATTGTGTGCCCTTAAAATGGTTATTGTTGGCCTCTTTCTAAAATTTGTTCTATCTACATACAACAGCCAATTCTTTTATATCCTATATAAGGTCATTTAAGTAGGTCTCACTCGCTTTTATATTGTTTATTTAAACAGTAACCCAACCCTGCCAAGCTAAGGTAGCCAGCGAAAATGCAACCCCAGTTTTTTGCAAGTTCCAAAAGTTTCAATATTTTAGTTCAAAAGAAGAAGAAGTTAAGAAAATCTGAAAGTAAGCATTGCCGTTTCATTATTACTGGTAATAATTTGGGAATTCCAAAAATCATCTGTATACTTGGACACTTGGGAAATTTTGGAAATATACAGGTCCTACTCCGGCTCCATTTGTTTTGGAGAAAATTGCAGTTAAACCCTGCACATATTGTGTTACATGGTTTCAAATAAGACTTCTTAATTCCTAAAAAAAAAAAACCACGAAGCTTAAAAAAATTTGAAAGTGTTGCTGTTTCATCGTTACAGGAAATAATTAAGGAATTCCAAATATTATCTGGAAACTTGGACATTTGGAAAGTTTTGGAAATATCCAGGTCCTGTTCCGGCTCCATATGTTTTGGAGAAAATTGTATTTAAATCCTGAATATACTGTGTTAGTAGTGTTACATGCTTTCAAATAAATATTCCCAATTTCTGTATATATATGTGGTGAAGTGAACTGCCATGCAAGTCACCAGAATAAGAAGGAAAAAATAAATAAATAAAGAAGAAGAAGAAGCAGAGCAAGACAATGCACCAATGCAATTATATGATATTGTAAATATCAGGTTGACGATAATTATATTATAAAAACTCACAGCCACAACATGTTTGTTGCCAGCAAGGTTTAAATACCTACGGCTAATATGACAGTCCAAACCAAAATAAAGTCTTTTTCCCGAAAGGTCCATGTTTGGTAACCCCATTCTTATAAAACTTTTAAATCAGTCAACCTAAATTTTCAAATAATTGGGCTGTAACGTACAGCTAATATGACAGTCCAAACCAAATCAAGTCTTTTTCCTGAAAGGTCCATCTTGCTAACCCCATTCTTATAAAACTTTTAAATCAGTGAGCCTAAATTTTCAAATAATTAGGCAGTCTTTCCGCCCAAATTTATTAAGCGTGTTTTTGTGTAAAAAAAAAAATGGCCAATTTTTTTCTCTCTTTGAATTTTCACCAATCTCTATTTGCAGGCCCAACATGAATTCGAATTCACTATATTAATCCAATTGTTGTGCGAATTTTAAAACCACGATCACGAGATAATCAGAACTCTTAAACAAAGGACATAAAACACACAATAACCACAGTAGTACTTGAGACAAGAACTAAACTACGTGAATCACTTCATAAAACAAGATATATAAATTACTCCAATACAACAACTATCGTTTTAGGACCAAAACACCAAACCTTATTAGCAAGCTGGTGAGGCTGAAGCAAAGGATCAGTGAGCGACCGAGCCCTAGAACTCGAACTCCGAGGCAACGCTTGCTGCTTCCTGGAGTTCCCAGTAGGGTACCGTAGAGAGGCCGACCGATCAAACGGCAAAGAACCACCGCCACCGTTCTGCTGTTGATGGTGCTGCTGCTGAAACACAATCGCCGCGGCGAGAGCTCGCTCGTGAAGTATCGAGTCTTCGAACTTTTCCTTCCTCGACGATCGAATTCGACTCCAGCGATTGCTTGAGCCTGCGACGGTCGACTGGCCGTTCGATATGCGTTTCGAGGGTTTCTTCTTCACCGACTTCCGAGAAAAACATAAGCCCATTTTGATCGTTGCATGTATATATATATATATATGTAGAGAGAGAGAGAGAGAGTTATATAGAGAGAGATACGGTGAAGTAGAGAGTGTTGGTAGCGAGAGGTACGAACGTTGAGAGATATGGTTCCGATGATGAGCGAGTTTATAAGAACGTGACATGCGTGAAAACAGATGTCCTTGATTTTGCTAATTATTGCAAAAATGACCTTGAAACTTTCCAGTTGAGGTTAATTAATTAATTAATTAAAGTTACCCCTCCACGATTGAAGGGGTCAGTTACTAACAGAAGCATATGCGGAGGAGATATTTCATCATATTTTACTCATTTATCCTTTCTAACTTTTGATAATCCATAACTTTTCAAAGATTATCTGTTCAAATCTCACTCTTTTATTAATAAATATAATTATTTATTTTTATTTAATTATAAATTAGATTACTTTAATTAAATTAAGTTTAGTATCATATTATCACACAATCAATTACAAACTCATATAAAATATGAGGGTTATGTCAGATAGGTAACAGTTAGTATAAAATATTATTAAAACATAAATGTTAAAGAGAGAGAATTCATGTAGCCGATCCTAAATAATTAAGATAAGACTCTGTTAAGTTGAGTTGAGTTATAGACTAAATTGAGTTGTCTGTCATAGATTCATATTTAAAAAACTTCAGTTATTGTTAGGCTGTGTAGTTTTTAGTGGGCTGAATTGGGTTATGTGAAGTTGTGTAATATTCAGTAAGTTAAGTTGGATTATTTATTCAGAATACATATTTGAAAGGTTCTTACAGCTTTAAGAGGGTTGGGTTATCTATCTAGGGTTCATATTTAATAGGCTTTCATTCTTGTTAAGTTGTATAGTCTTCAGTGGACTAGATTGAGTTATCTTTTCATAGTCTGTAGTTGAGAGACTCCTGCAACTATTAGATTGTGTAACTGTTAAGTTATGTAATCTTCAAAAAAATTAGTACCATTCTCAAATCTTTCTACCAAAAGGTAGATTATCACATAACGTGATACCATAATATTGGATTAAATCATTTCATGATATGATATTTATCCAATAACACATTGCCATCTCATTCAATTAGTTATTTTTAGGATAAATTTTTGGGATGGATAGTATAGTTCTATTTTATCATTGGGAAATCCTTGTGCCAACTATCACGTTTCGAAAGAAAAAAAAAATTAATTATGATTTTTTTTTATAATCATGCAAATTAAATTCTAACATGTAACATATTTTTAAATTAAAGTATCATCACGCCATTATTTATACTACATCTCTATATCTAATACACATGATTATACCCTCCTCATATAGGATGTATTTATCTAACTTTGCCTCGGCTAATACATGAAATTGTCTAGATGATTTACAATATATTCAATCATATTAAGGGAAGAAGACCAAGGATGTGTAGCATTTTTCTCCCTTGAGATATTAATGCGATGTTAAAAAAATTTCAATAGACAAAGATGACTAAAAATAATATTAGAAATAACTAAAATGGCCAATTCAATGTTCAAGGCTTTCCTCACTATAAAGCTTAAAAATGATTAGACGTGCGAATAAAAAAATTATTTTCGTAATTCGAATCTGTAACCTTTATGTGTGAAACATACAATTGATGTTGTGTCAACAACTGTTCAAATTAATGGAAAGGAAGAGATATTGTGTGTGTGTGTGTGTGTGAGAGAGAGAGAGAGAGATTGTGAACTCCCCAATTACAAAACTATGTCTTGAAAAATACATCTAAACATCTCAAAAATTGATTTCACATGATTTGAGTGGTACAAACGTCCCCCAAACGAGTTCTTTGAAAACGAATGAGACATCAAAGCATATTTAAAGAGGTACTACAGAACCAGAATGGAGATGGCTCAGGATCAGACCCAACGCTAGCTTAATAATGCACAAGAGGGAGAGGGTTGTGAAATCAATTGATTTATGTACTTTTATGTAAAGTCCATGTTCTTAGACTATTAAATTGTTTTTAGTCACACAATATGAATGGGAAGGTGAGAGGAACTTTGATGAAACAACTTTTTAGACTTAAAAGAAGACTTGCCAATTGCCACAAAACTTGAACAGCAATGAAAGAGAAGGGGGGAAGATTTTCATGATAGGCAACTTTGAATGGGTCATAAATTAGACTTGATTATTGTCACAGTGGGATTGTCGCTCTTTGGGTCTCAAACCTGCCATTCTAATGCCATGCATGCTTTATTAACATTTATGATACGACTAAAAATAATACTTCCATTAAGATTAAGACGCATAGACATTAAGTCAAGTGCCATCATTGTTATGAATGCAAAGCTGTCAACTCAACAATCATGTAATAATTAAGCCTTTTCTCCTGAGTTAATTGCTTGCAATATTAGCATTAGAGTTCATAACATCTTGAGGCTTTGTATATGTTAAACAAGGCCTATTGGCATAGCTATGGCTACAAATATGAAATCCTCATGTACTTCAACAAAGGAACATGCCACTTTCGTACTTATCCGATTGATACGAGAATTACTTGATTTTCCTCAGAAGAGATTTTATTAAAAAAGACAATCAATCTCCTATATAAAGAAAGCACGGTATGTACTAAAATTCAAAATCCAATTTTCTATAAGTCCTTGAAAAATACTTTCTTTCTTACTTCTCTAGCTTGATCGTCGGTGTGGCCGTCACCAGAACCTTTATAGTGATCCTTACTATTCATTGTTTCGTAGGATCCAATAAACAATCACAGTTGTTCATCAACCCCATTTAGTTTTTTAACACGACAATATACTTGTAAATCTAAGGGTTAGTTTGGATAGAAACGCCTCTTGAAATTGCAAGTTTGAGTCCCCTCTTTAAGCGATGTGCATGGAGTATGCGGTATTTGCACACGTCCAGATTTTGCCTTATAGTCGTGCATCCAAAGGCCCATAGTTGAAGGAATTCTTCATCATCAAATACACAAGTACACACACATACTTAGAATAAGAATTCTCCTTCCTCTTCTTTGGTATTTGTAGAAACACGCAATCTCTTCAGCTCCGATAAATCATTTTTGAGAATATTGAAAATATATATTTGTTGTTTTACTAATAATAGTAATTAAAAGTTATTAACCAAGATGAACTATGATCAAAACCATTTTAATTGAGCAGAAGCTACCAATATACAATCAAAAGGCGCAACCACACATCTCCCCTTTTCTTTTTGTGCCATTTCAACATTATAGAAGCATATCTTTATCCTGCAATTTAATGGAAGTGAACAACTGAGGGGCACCTTTTTTTTTTGGGCTCTAATTGTCATATTAATTTCTTTTGGTAGCTAGATGATTTGCATCATTGCATGGTTGTTAAGGTCACAAGTGCTGTGGATATACCATAAAAGCTGGTGGGGGTACCTAAGCTTTGAAGTGTTTCTTTAATAGCTTGACCTTTCTCTTCTTTAAGCAAGGCAGAGGTAAGGTGGGAAAGTTGTGGTTATGAATTTCATATTTAAATGCTTGCCCATGCCTTCCACTTTGAGTTCACTTCCCAACTATTTGTGCCTTGTAATTAATTCACATCTCTCTCTCTCTCTCTCTCTCTCTCTCCCTGGTTGCTTGTGGTGCACTAGAACTTGTTAATTAAATCAAACAATTTTGTGTCTACAAGCCAAATCCATGTGTTGATTGGAATCTTCATAAACAATTGTTCTAAAAGATTCCTAAACCATAAGGTTGTTCATCAATTTCTCCTAAACTTACCTAACTTGGTTGTTTGGAGGAGTAGACGGGAGAAAGACTTGAGACCAATTCCAAGGTACTCCTCAAACAATCCGTTACCTAAAATATACTAAGTGTGGTCAAATACTTTCCTCCAATTGATTAACTTTACTTTCCTCCAATTCTAAGGTACCCCTCAAACACTCCCTTATATGTAATGGCACCATCACTAAAAGATGGTGTAAATTTTGCATTGGAAATGCTCTCAAATATTTTGCTATATAACAACAATGACAACTTTCAATCATAAAGTTATCTTAATCTAACGGCTCTTATTTTTATGAAGTATCTTACCCAACGATTAGACTCTTGCACATCAAATCTATATTTCTATCCTTCTCTACTCTTCTTAAAAAATAGCATTTGAATGTTGAAGCAAAAATGTCAAATGTCAAATATATGACATTTTAGTGCTATAATTACGTCAGAATTTAACTTTAATATGATTCAAATAACTTTCTTTTTTGTATTAAAGATGCTCTAATATTTTTACTCTCATGCTCAAATTCATGTTCTTAAAAACAAAAAGAAAATCATACAAAATCGTCATCTATTTGAAATCACGAAGCACATGTCATAAGTACATGTCACAACTATAATCTAATACGTATAAAATCAAATGAATATCATGTGACAATTTAGTCTTAACTATATAAAAAAAATCATATGTATATTGCAAACGTAATCAATTGTAGTTAAGTCATGTACCCAGATAAGAGGAGAACTCTTACCTAATTTGAAGCTAAATATCACTTCAAATTTTTTTTTTAAAAAAAATTAATATTTGTCTTAAAAAAATTTATAGACAACCTTACTTAAAAATTAATACCCAACTCAACAAAGTTTTATTTCAATTATTTAGAGTAGGATTTTGACAAGATTTTATGAAAATTATCAGATATTTAGTACAACTCTTCTCTTGTTCTTACTTAAAATTAGAGGTATGCAGAGACTTTCAAAAACATGAACAAGGACAGGAGGACCACTTTCGTGTGGTGCTTCCAACTCGAATGAAGAGAAAGCCAGAAGCATCATAACAAATCATGTGGTCTCATTTTCTACAACTCCTAAAAGAATATGTAGACTTGAGGATTGATCATGGAATGCATCATATGCACATGATCCTAGTGATTCCCTTCCAAAGTAACACGTGGCATAGAACCTTGGCGTGCTCAGCTTTGAAGATTTCCAGCACATGCAACTGATTACAGATTTCATCATCCACTTGATTCTCAGTTTGATAGACTAATTAAGCAAAGTAATTAGCCTCCAAGTACTGCTAAACATCTCTAATTATTGCCACATAACACATATATATATATATATATATATATATAGATCAGATCTACTGGAGCAACTTGATCAGTGGTCCAACTCTTCCATGGACCACTGCGCGTTTGATGCATCAAGTGATCATAATTGTCTCTCATGTTGACTCAGGAAGTGGACTACCAGTGGTGCAATTTTAATTATTTTTGGAAGATTAAGATATTAAGCCACCTTCATATCAATGGGAAATAGGCACTTTTTTTTCATGGTCGGGAAATAAATATACTATCACATATTAATATTCGAGAAGATTCAAAATCGCGACAGACACGAGATATCATTCGACTACTTGAGACTTTGGTAATATGATATATGCACATACAATATAATTCACAGAGGAATTGTATGATTTTTTTTTTTAGACTATGGCCTCACTTTTCTTTACAAGGACTTCAACTCATTTTTTTATTACACACAACCGTATCTTTACAAGGACTTCAACTCCTTTTTTTTTATATAACAATGAAAGAAAAAATCGAACTCGTGCACTACTTGAATATAACATCAATGGAAGAAGGACTTCTTCAACTCTGTGACTCTCTTTGAGTCATGGAAAATATAATGTAAATAAATTTCTTTTTTTTATTTGGTTATTATTGAAAAATCAGTATTCTGTTGGACTTGGGCTGAGGTTTTAGTTAGCTGAAAGAAAATATGGGTTGCAAGTGGGTATTTTTATGGGCCCAGTCGAAAAGAGCTTCAAGTATGAAGCTTTTTTCATAATTTCATATGGTTTCCCTAATTATTAGAAGTCCTTTGGCCTAATTAGCCACCATTGTCTTTTTTGTTAGAAGGAGATCTTGGGTTTAAGTCTCACTTATGTCATTAAGAAATATGAGTATTATTTTTACTTAATTATAAAGTGGATTGATTTGTGTGTCCGAGGCCCATATTTAAAAGGCCCGCCATTTCCATAAAAAAAAAAAAGTTCGTTTGACAATTGGAAGTTAAGGGTTATTTTTAAACAGTAAGTTTCATTTTTAATACATTTACACTGCCTTTGCTAGTGTAGAATCTGCTTGGGGGGAAGAAAAAAAAAACCTTGAAAGTTTTTCCCTTCAAATTGATTGCCAGCCCAGGCCTAGCAAACTAAGAGGTTGGGCTCGGGTCGAAAGGAATTGGGCCTTGGTTGATCATCGACCAACTTCTTTTAACATGGGTAGTTTCGATGGACCTTGGATGCGGTTTGGTTCGGTCCATTTGCAGCTCGCCTAGATTGGCAAGGTAGATTTGAAATTTTAAAATTGGAATTAGTGGCAAAATAATTAAAAAATTATAATAACTTGACTCTAATCCTAATATAAGGTCCAAATTTTATAGACCAATTACAGTATGAGTAGCATAAAAAAAATGAGAATTACAAAATATAACTAAGTTTAATGATTTTAAAAAATAAATTATACTTTTAAAGTTGATATTTATTAGTATCTATTTGTTCAGTTCAAGTGTAAATTTTTTAATTTAAGTATAGTTTTATTTTTTTCTTGTCAAATTAAATACAATTTTTAAAAAATACTAAACCTAAAAAATTTATATTAAGTATAATTTTCTAAAAAAAAAAAAATTAAAGAGAGAGGAGGTGCATAATAATGTTTGTCAATTTGGAGTAAGAAACTCAATAGTAAAATAATTTATGCGTATTAATTAACAAAATTAATTTATAATTAGGAGAGCACGTAGAATTTTTATCTTCGAATCAATAGAACGAGTTTAAGATGAAAATCTCTTTTTAACACATCTCACGAGAAAAAATTAGTTTTTCAAATTCATTAAATTCCGTGACGAAATGAAGTGAATTAATTTGTATTTAATTATAATTAACATATTTTAAGTGAGATATTATATGTGTTGAAAATAAATGAATTTATATATTAATAAAAAATTAAAAAGATATTATTTTTTATTATAAAAATATAATTTTATTAAATTTGTATGTATTTTCAACATGACTTACATGAGATTGAAAATTTTCATTATAAATAAACTCTGTAAAATAAAATTTTATTAATTATTTTATTTAATATAAGAGTAAAATCCTTCAAACTTAAATATTCAAATCCTATCAGGATTTATAAATCTTTTTCTTTCAATAGGGCAGCATATAAATCTTTTCCTTTCAATAAGGGGCAGCATATTATCAAGATCTTATATTGATAGTAAGTAGGAGTTTTGAGTTATATAAGTAATTTGATATTTCTATTCATCAGTTATTATTTTTAAATCAAAATCTGATTCGTGATAATATGTAAGAATATATATATATATATAATCATCATAAATAAAATAAATAATTACAGTTATCTCGCGTAACAATATGTTAAGAAGATATATATATATATATATATATAATCATCATAAATTAAATAAATAATTACAGTTATCTTTCAATAAAAAAACATGAAATTACTGCTATTTACTTGTTTTCCTTTCTGGCCCTCCAAATTCAACGATAATTCCAATGCTATACGATCCTTCGAAATTCAAATCGGCAATAAGGCGGCGCCCAACTTCCCACGTCGAGCATCTCCGACTTTCATGCGCTTGTGCTCTTCAGCAGGTCAAACCGACGTTCGACAACAGCGGCAGGCGAAGGTCGCCGAGGTTAGAAGAATTCTCTCCCTCTCTCTCTCTCGACTCTCTCTTTACATACATAGTTATATGCCACATGGTTGACGCCGCCCAGGAGCTTCTGCAACTTTCGAGCGCTGACTGTTATATAGGCCAAACTAATTCTTCGATTTCCCTCTAGTTATGTGAATCCTAAATACCTCGTTTTGCTGTTTTCGATAATCAAATTCCTATGTTGTTTGGTGAACAACATTGATGAGCCTGCGGGTTGGGTGTGAACAAGGACTGATGGAGACCCGTTTTAGTAGTATGTTTGACTTTCTTTTATTCACATCATTGTATTTTCTTTTTCTTCAAGTGTATGCACAATTGTATCGGTGTTTTTCTTCTCTTCTTTATTTTTTTATCATTATTTTGTTTTACGCTTGTTAATTTTCTTGGACGCATGGAGACCTCTGGGATGGATTGTATGTTCTTGAATCTGATTGTGAGTTCTTTGTTTGTCTTTCATGTTGGGTATCGTGGTGTTGATTAACACCCTGTTCTCCGGATTTTTTCATTTCTTTTCTTAATTATTTGGAATTGATTAATATATATGTGTGTGTGTGTGTGTGTGTGTATATATATTGAAGTTTGATTTATATTGTGATATAGTGCATCGGGGTTCTTACTATATGGATTTTTCTTCTCTATTTTCCCTATTCTTATGCTGTTTATGATTCATATTCCATCTTTGGTTTGATTTTGCACAAAGTAACCCCGCCAAAAAAATAAAAAACCCTTAGAATTTATAGTATAATTATATAACACGATTATATAGGATCTTAACTAAACTAAACAAGTCTTCATCTCAATTCTCCAATTCCATAGGATCTAATTATTTAAAATTTTGATGAGTTTAGCTATAGTTTGTCATATGAAGCATACAATTAGAAATATTATGGTAAGGAATAGCATAGCTTGAACCTTTTTCGCCACTATATCTGCAATTATATCTTTTGTTAGTTCATTAGCACCTTCTGCAATCACATTTGTTCTTGTTTGTTGGCCTTCCTCCTGTAGCACTTTGAAGTTGAAATGTTGAATCAAGTCATTAATCCATACTGTTGGAATCTTGTGCTAAGTTGCATGTAGTAGAAGTAAAGAGTGTAAAACGATCTTAGCACTCCTTTTCTCATCTTGTCCGTAGACAATATTACCTCTTGCTTACCTGAAAATGCTGATACACAATTTCCATTTTGGATCATACATTCTAGATTTTGTTTCACTTTTGTTCCATAATACTAACTTTAGTGAAAAATATTACTTATTTTTTTTGCTCATCCAATTTTGCATACTGGAACAGTATTCTTTCAGAGTAATATTTCATCCTTAATTTAATATTTTCTCACAAGTTGTCATACCACTAGTCAGGGGAGTCTTTAATGTCACGAAAAAGCCCTTTTTTTTTTTTGGTGGGGGGGGGGGGGGTGGGGAGTTCCATTCTTTCCTTACTGATCCAATTTTTTATGACAATTTATTGGTCAATATTTGAAATAGAAAACAACAAAACAGCAACCAAATGGCAAATAAAGTTAAGAAGGACAAGTGTGTGTCAGGAAGAGTAGGTGCCAATGCGAGAGTCTACTGACATCTCTTTGATTTGAGATGTAGTTGGCAATTAACTATTGCAGTGAAGAACTTTTGTTAAATATGGCTGAACTTGGGTTGTCCAATGTTGCACCGCGTAGTCTATATGGAATAGACAATGTCCCCTCTCTCCCCTGCAAATTGATAGGGGTTAGATTTTAGAATGATCACCTCTAGGGCAGGTAGCAATGTTTGTGTTTTGATAAGTTGTCAAACATGAAGGTTTCATTGCGTAGAAACTTAATACATTGCAAGAATGCATTCAAAACATTGAAGTGATGTCTAGGCAAGTAGGAGCAGGGAGAGGGCCGACCATTGCACAATACCCTTTGGGGCCTATTATGGGAGATCCATTATTGATTGAAAACTTAAATCCTGGTGTAACACGTGTAACACATTGCTTGACTTAATCAATTCTAAATGGAGGAGAGGCCTACTGTATACTTTTGTAATGGAAGAAGAAAGAGATTTTTGAGCCGTCAATCCTTTGCAAAAAATGAAGGTTTCTGGGATCCTTCATAGTAAATGTAGCTGCAAGTGGAATATGAAATGTCAATGAAGGAAAGGCACAATCTCATGAGCAGTCGACTATGCTATGATGGAATTGAAATTTTTATATATTCCATCAAAGCATCATAGGCCTAGACAGTTGGCTATTTTAATCTAGGGGCTACAACATGGTTAAGATTTTACTCAATTCAAAAGACTATTCAGTCCTCTTTTTTTTTTTGGTGCCAAAAAATTGACTTGATTAGCTTGCATGTGTATAAATTCTGAGTGTTGTTGTAGATGCATGCATGAACTTTGTAAATAAGTAGCCTGTTAGAAAGATTCCTGAGCTCTAATATTCTGAAAGTTTTAATGGCTAGTTGGACAATTGTGCTAAATATTCAAGGGAAATCAGTATTTTTTTATGGTTTTATTTCTTGGTAACCATCAGCGTTATGTGTTGGTCAACAAGCCATGTGTTCCTTTTGCTGACCTTATAACCACACTAGTAATGGACGAGGATTAAAACCAGGGGATTGGTATGGTTTTGTTTGAAGGAAATATACTTATCTTCCATGATGTTTCCCTCGAATTTTCCATTGCTTGACCAACGATCAAAATTTCATTTTGTTTCATTGAAACAACCGAAACATTTTTGTTTCAGCAATGAACCAAAAATGATATATAGGTGGAAAGCCCAAATTCACATGTTTCCTTGAAAACAAAGTTGTTTTCATTGAAACATACTGAAACTGTCAAAAATTTTACCTTATGTTGACAATAATTCCAGCAATTGGTAAAAGATAGTATCTATTTTTTCTCAAATGAAGGAAGAGATTGAAGGATTAAAACTCAAAAATGTAAGTAGGCTAAAGAGAAGAAATAGTGGAAAGGATGAGGTAGGTGAACAATGTTTTTGTAATACTTAGTTACTAATTATAATAGTTTAACTTACTATTATTTTTACTTCAATTGCATGTAACTTGTGTTAAATTGTTTATTTCATATATATATTACATAGAATAATTTCAAATAGTTATAAAAAATATATACTTTCATATTACAAGAAAAAATTAGCTCTAAAATATTTCATACTTGTTTTTTATCAGGAAATAATTGTTTTGTATTAATGAGTAATTCACATTTTTGTTTACTTCTTAATTCTACCTCAATATCCTCTTACGTGGATGGTTCCAATTAGTTAATTATAATGCTCAACTTCACTCTTTCATATATTTTGCTTTATCTTTGCAAGTGTTTCCACGTGTTTCAAATTCTTTTCATAGTTTACAATATGTTTTTGAAATGTTTCTAGAACGTTTCTATTTCTTGGGTAACCTGAAACAATGCTCCTAAATGTAAATTTTGATCTGGTGGTTTGATGGAAGTAATAGAGTTCATCAATTTGCATTACATACATGGATGGAATAGAATGCTTGGTTGCAAAATTTTCAAGTTCAGAAGTCCCATTTTGTGTGTGTATCACTGTTTAGTGTTTACTATTTAGGAAACACATTAGCGGTAGAAGGCTGAAACCACAGTTGGTGGGGAAGTCCGTGGTGAAGATATTGCAGTGTAGTAGGCCAAGTGGAATTAAGTTGAGATATTGAGTCACTTGCTGTGCATGCCATGTAGACTAATCATTTTGAAAGGACTGTTTGGGTGGATGATGGCATGACACAGTTAGGCAGCTAAAACTATAGTTGAAGTTCTTTTATGAGGAAAAAATTATTCTATGAGAATGCAAGTTTGTCCTACTCTAGAACTAGAAAAGAGAAAAGGGATATAAAAACGACATGAAAAGAAATACTTATGCTAAGGTATTCAGGTTCTTTGTTGATAGTGAGCACCAGATATATTAAGATAAAAAAGTAAGTGATGAACTACAACTGAGGGAAGATGAGATGCCCTTCCAAAAAGAAGCTCTTAAAGCTTCTTGTTTTGATTATTGGTGTGGCCAGGAAAATTGCACAGAGCTGATCTGAGACTGGCTTTATCATTCTTGCAGGGGCCTCAGTAGGGGAAACACCTATTGAGTTGAGCGGAGAGTAAAAATTAGACTATTTGATGTGAACAACTAATCAAGTGTTTAGATAATTAACTGAAAAGTAAGCTAGATCAGAAAGGCATTAAATCTGTTTCTTTCTCAAGTAGTAACTTTGGAATATATTTGTTGCATTGATCTTGACAATGAGTGAAATGGCCAAAATATAGCATATATGTTAAAGTCATCAAATGTGAGGTGGCAGCACTTCATGTGTTAGAAGCATGAGGTGGCTGCCATAAAACTTAAATTTGAAGAATGAGGTGGTCTACTACATGCAAACATTAGAAGTAAAATGAACACCTGATTGTGACGTGGCTATGATTTAAGCAAGCAAACCATGCATAAGGACACATATTGATCTACATAATTAAAAGGTGACTACACTTGTAAATTATGAGCATATCTTATGCATGAATTACAACCGATAGATGTAGAAAACTTATGAGAAGGTCGGAGGAATTGGGATTAAAGAATTGAAGAAAGAGTACTTGAAACCAGTAAGAAGAAGAATGATAACTTGGGATGCTCTGAAGAAACTACAACGGAAACATTAAGAAAGAAAAGGAAAAACATCAACTGAGGTAAGAGTTTAACTTCAATGTTCAGTTATGATTTTTTAATAAATAATAAAACAAATAAGGAGAAGCTAGAAGAAAGCAAATGGAAGAACTACTCAGAAAAGTGAAAGGGATCTTAATTAGGAATCTTCATCTTTACAAAATTAGGGTATATAAACTGATTTTATATCTTTAATCTTTAATTAAATTGAAAAGAAATCTGACTGATAAAATTGGGCATTAACAAGGCTCAATCACTAGAGGATGACAAGTGTAGCAGGTTGGCCAACAGCCCTAAACAAGATTAGCTTAGTGTAACAAGCATTATAGCGATGAAATAGCTAAATAATAAAGCTTGTTTAAAATGATTTAAACCTCCATTTGGCTGCTGGAAATTAATATAAAATGGTTCCATTGAAGTTAATTATTCAATTTATTGTTTGGGCATAAACTAATGTAACGGAACTAACATTGCAGTAATGTGAAAGCTGAAAAATGAAACTTAAATAGAGGTGAATAAACCCTAACATGCTGCTGGAAATTGATGAAAGATAAGCTAAATAAGGATAATTATAAAAAGAAAAGTTTGATTAATTAAGTTAAATAAATTTTAAGAATGCTTAGTAAATGTGGTGGATTAAGTTACAATGGAAAGCCAAAAATGTAACATGGGATGAGACCAAAAATGAAATAGTGCAGCTGTACTTCTTAGTTTTTAAGAGGATGCATTTGGTCTAAATAAATATTAATAAGAATTAGAAATAGATAAATAGCGTTAAGAAGCAATAGAGTTCATTAGACTTCAAGATAACCTAAATGGAACTCAAATAAGACAAGTAATCATATCACATTATTGAATGTGATTCTAATTTATAAATATATATATGTAGGGTTTCAGAAAGGAAAAGGAAAATGGGTAAAAGATTAAGGGATTTCAGGTGAGTATTTCATGCCATGTTAAGGTGATTTTGTTATATATGTATATATATATATATATATATGTACTCGAATAGTACTTGAAATAATTCATTGATATATTATTGTCTTCTCTAATTTGAGAAATATGATTCGTGAAACATGGACTTATTATGAAATGCTTTGAATCATTAAATATCGAAATTCTTTATTGTCTTACTCCTTGAATATTTGTGATTTCTAGAATATTATAATAATTTAAGGCAATTATATGATTTCTTGTTACCTAATGATTAGTTTTGGTTCAATATTTGACATGGAAATATTGATTTGACAATTGAGCCTATGATTGATCATTATTGACTTTGAACTTCTTGCCAAGACAATTGGTTCATGATTGCAAGGACAAGTTTTGATCAAAGATGGGAGAACATCTTTTGCTATGAAAATCTATATATAATGTTAATAACCTAGTTTAAACTTGTATGACTGACAATTTGTTAGAATCTTTTGTTAAAAATGGTAGAGTGCTCTAAGCTAATGGCCTATACGATAAGTCAGGTTCGAAAATTTATTTTTGATTATTCCACAACGATTGAACAAAGGCAATTGGTGAATGATTTGATATTGGGAAGGCCTTGGTGGTCAACCACATTGTCCAATTCCATCTAATTCGGAATTGGCATGTGACAAGGCCAAACCTTTTTCTTTTGTCGTTTGAGGGCACAAATCCCAGAAAATTATTCCAGCACACTTTAAAATGATTTAAGAGGTCCTCGGTATTTTTCTTAGGTGATAGGTAAGGCACACATGCACCCACTTTATCCTAAATTGGGTACTGAACCCTCAGCCTCCTCTTTGGAAATTGGGAGGTGGAGAAGATACTACACAAGCTAATGCTTGGTGATTAAGAGGTCCTCAGTTTAAAGACACCTTTTCTTGAAAGTTGTAGTTAAGAGAGAAATTATAATAAGGGAAGGTGAGGTATCTCTCTTTCCCAGTTGCCGGAGTCATCTACTCTGGTAACTTCTGATCAGTATCCTTCTTACCAGTCTTCCTATTGTTGTTGCTGTGGGGGTTTAGGTACCTCTTTGTATTGCCCCCTTTTCCAGGTTGGTGTTGAGAATTCTGAGAATTTGTTTTTCCTGTGCTCTTTCTCCTTTTCTATATGGCAAAAGGTTTTGTATCGGTGCCTTATCCAAAGAAGTCCTAGGGGATCACAGGAAGAACTTCATTTGGCTATTCATCAGTTCAAGGGAAAGGGTTTCTTGGCTAGATTGAGAAAGCTTGCTCTCTGATGGAAGGCCGGAAACGATATCATTTGGAGGAATGAACTAGTGACTGTGGAGCAGGTTTTGTCTAGAATGTGCAATGCAGTTAGGGTGAAGACTTCTTCTTGGAGAATGTTCACACTAATTGGATTGCCTTGTTATTTTGGAACCTCCGTCCTGCAATTGTTCAGAGTTGGTAGAGGGATGTTGAATGCTTCAGATGTTTTTGTTTTGGCTTCAGTGTTGTCAGGTTTTTGTGCCTCTTATTTGCGCCCCCCCCCCCCCCCCCCCCCCCCAACAGTTATCTTTGGTGCTGAGAGTGGCCTTCGGCTTAGCCTCTTAGGCTTCCTCTTCTTATGTCTTCTACTTAAATTTCCTACTTCTTCCCCACTTGGCAATAATTACAAATTCTAGGTAGATCAATACTTCTAGAAACTTCTGAACATTGATAATGCAATAGATGATGCCATTTTCTGGTGCTTTAACAACAAGAAAATGCAGTTTCCTAAACTGTATTGAGTTTTGTATAGGTTCCTTCCAATTTACAATTGAGATGTAAAATCCCCAAATTCAGTTCCTATATGACGTAATTCCAGGTTGAAATCAAACTAGCAATTAATCAACGAGAAGTTGTTGTAATCCTGAAATTAAACAAAAAGAAAAAAAAAGGTCGTCAAATCCAAACTTAATATTAGCAGTGTAGGGCGTTGAGTCACCATTTTGGGAGATTAAAATGCTTGTACCAGTGCCAATAATCACTTGGATGGAGCCTTGAATGCCCTGTGGATGCTGAAGTACCGATGGAAGGAAGCTAATATGTTTAATTGCCTCAGTTTCAAGACTCCAACACGTAGAATAGGAATGCACTTATACAAAGCTGCTCCAAAGTGAAATTTTACACCAGTGAAGCTAATAAAATTCTGATGACAGTTGGCCCACATCAGGGGTCAACATTTAGTACTTTCCCTTTTGCTTTAGTAATGGATGAGCTGACTAAGCATATACGACATGAAGTTCCATGGTGTATGCTTTTTACCGATGATATTGTTTTAATTGATGAAACTAAAAGATGGATACATGTTAAATTAGAGGTTTGGAGAGATGCTTTAAAATCGAAAGGGTTCAAGATAAGTACGACAAAAATTGAATAATTTGAGTGTGACTTTGGTAAATTGGAAATACAAATGGAAAAGTAGTGAAGATTTAAAATTAAGAGTTAATAAAAAATAAAAAAAAATTGATATCTGGGTTCACTTATCCATCAACATATACCTTTTAATTGAAAGGTAAATTCTATAAAACAACTATTAGACCAATAATGTTGTATGGAGCAAAATGTTGGGCAGTTAAGAAATAAAATGTCAATAAAATGAGTATAGCCGAATGAGAATGTTGAGATGGATGTGCAGTAAGATAAGAAAAGATAAAATTAAAAATGAACACATTCATGAAATGATAAGAGTAGTACCTATATTAGATAAAATGAGAGAAAACCGGTGAAGGTGGTATGGTCATGTATAACAAAGACTAGTAAATGCCCCTGTAAAGAAGAGCAACATGGTCATGGTTCGTATTGAGGGTCTTACTAGGAGCCGGGGGTGACCAAAATTAACTTTGGCAGAGATAGTGAAAAAATATAGGGTAAATTACAATGACTTCCATTGAGATTTCTGAAATTACACTGACCTCCCTTACTTTACCTAACAATATACCAATACCTCCCTCTAATCAATTTTTTTTTTCGAAATGACAAAACTACCCATTTCATGTTTTTTTTCTTCAATTTTTTAAATTTTAACCATTTTTTTTTTTTCATTTTTCAAATAAATATTGATAAAAACCTTAAATTTATAAAAATAAAAACAAGTTATTTACCTTAAATTTATTTTTAAATAAAAAAATTTAAAAATGTTAGAAAAAATGGGTCAAAACTGAAAAAATGTAAAAATAAATAAATAAAAGGGAAAATTTTGTCATTTTGAAAGGAAAAAAATTGACTAGAAGGAGGTATCTGTATATTGTTAGGTAAAGTAGGAGATATTAGTGTGGTTGTCAAAAACCTTATGGAAGGTCAGTGTAATTTACCCAAAAATATATGCTAATGTGTGGTCTAACTGTGGAGATGGTTCTAAACAAAGAAAGAATGGTGAGGCAGGGTTCATGTAGCTGATCCCAAATAGTTGGGAAAATGTTTTGTTGAGTTGAAGTTAATAAAATTACACTTGTGTCACCTTGTAGTGATCATGAGAAAAGTGAGGTCCAAAAAATTGTATAATCTATACAAGCATGAGTTTAGGAGCTTGAATTCCTGCTGTGTGGCTTGAGCATTTCACAAGTGCGGCTTCACTGTGAATGCATTAATCAGTGCATGTAAATTTTTTAACAAACTATCATTGTGTCAACAGAAATATCTACTTCCTATTATAAGAGAGGCATTTTCCAGGTTGCTTCCATTGCCATTCCCAAATTTGCCCACAAACTATATGACTTTATGATGTATGTTGTCCAAAATCTGTAATAATATGCTGGGGTTGCTATTATATCTAATTTCTTTCCAATTTCTACCCTCATTTTTTTATCCTTTTCCTTGCCTTTCTTTTTTTAATTCCTTTTCCAATTCTACCCCATTATTATGTCTCTTCATATATCTCTTTACCCTCATTTATTTTTCCTTTTTCTTTTCTTTTTTTTAGTTCCTTTTTCCAATTCTACCCCATTATTATTTCTCTTCCGTATATATCTCTATACCTGTTAATATCTTTTCCAGATTCTTTTTCTCCTTTTAAATGGTATTCTTGTTTCTTATTTTCCTCCTGTGAGTTAATGGAGACCAGATATGCTTTTTATATATGGTGGAATTGCTATTATAAACCCTATACATCTCTCCGTTATCCAACTTCCCCCTCAAATATTGGTTTTGGTTTCCAGGTATAATAACGATGGTGTGTGCTTTCAATATGCCGTAAAATTCCCTTTACTGCATTTTTTTTTATGTTAATTTAAAATGAAAATGGTGTGTAGAATGTATTGTTCGGTTTTATTTTATTTTTTCCCCCAAAATATGTGTGTAATTACATTTATCTGTTGCTAATGTATCTCAACTAAGCTTTCTCAACCACTTGCTGTCGGCTGCAGGACTGCTTTTTTGCCATTCAGCTGTATTAGGGATCATAGTTTTTATTAAATCATAGGCCACTTCATCTGTCTCAAAACTTTGACCAACGTTCTTCGCCTTACTCTTTTTGAAATTCTCATACAATATGCACCTAGATTCCTGAAACGTTTCTCCATTGGATATCAAGTCGCTTGTAAAAACATGTTTGTCGCCAAGTGCCCGGAGCACCGAATTCATCATATCTGAGATCTCAATGCATTTGCATTTGATGTCTGGATAAGATAATACATTATCATGAAAATGATTGTCTTACAATAGCCAATGAATTATACTTGAAGTTTTTCTATTTTTTGGTACTTATTTTGTCAGCAAGAATAAGAGGATTTAGTTTTTTAACTTATTTCAATCATGTTCTTTACGGAAATAGTTTTAGGAGTACCTCCAAAAGAAAATTGAAGTTCATCAAAATTGGTTAGGTTCTTATAAGAATGCCTTCTTTGCCTTCCTCAACATACTATAAATATTTTCACAAAAGATGCTAAACTATTTATCTGATTGTTTGTACATTATCTAACGGTAATGTGTGGGACCTTTCTATTAACCACTATATTCAAGTTATAGAAGCTTATTGTCATTCTCTGTTGCTTATCGTTACAATACATGGGATACACAAGGATTGATAATGGATTCGTATAAATTGATCCAGGTAAGGCAAAGATAGGGAACGAACTTCACAGGAAAATTCAGAGGTCTTTAACATTGATAAAACTTGTTCAATGGTCAAGAGTGATGTGCAAGATACTCTCTGAGAAGTAGATTTGCAGCCGTCCATTCATGAACAAGATAGAATAGATCCAACCAAAAACCATACCAAAGAGAATGCAGCACGACAAGAGAGTAAGAAAATGAGAAAAGAAATGAGTAGGATGCCTGATGATAAAAATAGGAGGGTGCCATGCACTGATCCAACAGATATTATGTCAACTCTAAGCCTGTCTAATAAAGATAACATAGAACTTCTTACCTCTTCATCAGATTTGGTACAAAAAGAGAAGATTTCAATAAAGCTGCATAAAGATGGTCACACTCCCTTATCACCAGCTGTGGGTGGTGTTTCTACTGGCAAGTCTTCTGCTCAATTTTCAGACTGGAGAGCTGGATTTGTAAAAAGAGTCCGGGAAAGGAAGATGAACCTCATTTCTCAGGAAGGCCAATGTATCGATTTGACATCCATCTGTGATGCTTCCTCAAAGCTGACAGTGGAGAAGAATGAGCAATTCGAAGATGACGCGAAGCAAGAAGTAGAGGGATCTTTTGTTTATGGTGAAAAAACCCCGGAGGTGTCTGTAACTGGAAGTGAGGGCGAAAGAAAACATCCTTCCTTTGATGTGGATGTAACTAAACATGTTCTGGCCATTGTTAACAAAGAGGTTAACTTTTTGGAAATTTCACATCCTTCACCTGAAAGAGCACCTGTTGCTTATTCACGGAGAAAGCTTCTTATTCTTGATGTAAATGGGCTGCTTGCAGATATAGTTTCTCCCCCACCAAAGGAGTGTAAAGCAGACATAAACATTTCAAGACGCGCAAGTGAGAATTGACTATTATATTTGGAGGCATTGATCATTAAAGCTTATTTGATTAATAAGTTTGGAGGCATTTTCCATGCATGACTTTTACAAACCTTATGCAATCATTTTTTTCCTGTTTCAGTTTTCAAGAGACCCTTCTGTTGTGATTTTTTGAAGTTCTGCTTTGAGAGATTTGATGTTGGCATTTGGTCTTCAAGAACTAAGTACTCTTCAACCTATACTGATCATTGACTCTCTTTTTTTCCTCTTATCTTTTGGCCTTTTTAATTAACTCCTAGAAACAGTTTTTTGTTATTGTTTGTTAATTTTCTGGTTTCTGCCTGCTTGTGTTGTGATTTTCTAAGTGCAGACTGTGTAGCTTTTAAGCCTTTCATATAATGTACAGGAAAATTATTGATAGAGTGGTTGATTATTTGTTGGGAGATATGAAGCACAAGCTGCTATTTTGTTGGGTAAGCTTTCAAAGTTGTTTTCTGTTGATTTTATGCAAAGTTTACATGTATCTAACAAAAAGATATTTGAATTGCACAGTATGTCAATATTTTTTTTTACTTATTTTTCTTTATGGGAAAGGAAAAGATCAACTTCCTGGTATGAAACTTTTCACTGTCTCACATTTATAGTATTCACATATAATCTCATAATTGGCTTTCATTTTCAAACTTATCTGTCCCGCTGGTGCATGTGGTGATACCCAGAATGTATTACATCAGCTAATGCCTAAACCACTGTCAGTCTAGGGATGAAATATTTGGAGCTGCTTTGCTGGGCTCTCGCCATGGAATTTCACTAATTGGGCCATCCTCATCATCTGATACATGGCTAAATTACTAGCTTAGCGTTGATAAAGATCACTTGTTCATAGACAAGTTTATACATTAGATGGCCGGGATTGTATGAATGGTTTTGTTTTGAATTGTGAATTGGATAACAAAACTGGAAATACAGAACAGGAAGCTTATTGGAATCAGCAAAAGTAGCTCCATTAAGGATATTGTGGCGAGAGAAAAGAATACTATCATATGTTCTTCCTTCTGGCTGTAGGTTATCTTTTAAATTTTGAGGGAAGTTCATTGAACCATGTGATTGTTCATCTGGAAAAGTTCTTTCAACTTTTGCTTGGTCTTACAAATCATTGTTACAGATGATGAAAATGTTCTGCAAGAAGTCAAGTTTGTTCATCGTGTCTCAATGCTGCAAACTCTCAATTAATGCATCTGTCAGCTACTTTGTCTCAGTTTTCACTTAAAAATGGGGCGACATGATATATGCTACCGAGTTTTGCAGGATCTATCTCACTGCACTGAAACAGGGTTCAAAACTCTTCAAAACAAGCATAAGGCCTTGGTCTTTAAGGAGTTAAGGAAGATATGGGAAAAACATCATCCTAATCTTCCATGGGAGAAGGGAGATTTTAACGAATCCAACACATTATTGTTGGATGATTCTCCATACAAGGCCTTGCTCAATCCTGTAAGCTTGTCGCTTTCATTTTTACTTTACTTTTAGCAGGCCTTTCATCTCTAAGATTCTTTTTGTCTCTTAGTTCATGCCATGATTCTAATTTTGGTTTGTTGATAAATTATATCATTTAGAGGCACACTGCAATCTTCCCTTTTTCATACCACTTTCAGGACTGGAGCGATAATTCATTAGGTGAGTTATCTTCCAATTTAATCTGTTAATGTTTTATTTATTTTCTTTCCCTTTCGTTTTTCTTTAGAAAATGTAAGGTGCCCCAGATATTCAGTGAGAACTTTTTCCCCCATATGTACACTTGACAAATGCAGCATGGTCATATTTGTACCCTGCTGATGGCTCAGCTCTCTTATATTGGTCTCTGTTGCAGATTATTCTTACCCTAGTGAACTTGGAATTTATTCTGAGTGGAAACTCAACTCAACTCAACAAAAGCCTTATCCCAATTATTTGGGGTTGGCTACATGAATCTTATCTTATCTTGCCTTTCTTTTCTATTTAAGGCCATTCTTTCTATTAAACCACCCATTACCATATCTTTTTTTAACTACTTCTATTAAAGTTAATTTTGGCCACCCTCGCTCCCTAGCATGACCCTCACTATTAACCCTGTCGCTGTTCCTTATTGCTGCATTTATTGTTCTTCGTTCTACATGACCATACCACCTTAGTCAATCTTCTCTCATCTTATCTCCTATAGGTGCTACTCTTACCATCTCACAAATATGTTCATTCCTAATTTTATCATTTTTTGTCTTACCGCACATCCATCTTAACATCTTCATTTTGGCTACACTCGTCTTATTAACATGTTTCCTAACTACCCAACATTCTGTTCCATACAACATGGCTGGAAGTTATACCATATGTGGAGTTATAAACTTGGTTGCATCCATTAGGTTTGGTTCCCTGTCACAGCAAGCCGTATTGAGGTATGAAGGGGCATTACCTCTATTTTGCTTCACAAACAGATTACGAAAATAACTCACATTTAATGCCACTATTTATTCATCTGATGGATCCACAACCTGTACAAAACACTTCTGACCAAATTGTTTGATGAGAATTGTTGCTGTCATTTGTTGGTACTTCGTGTCATTTACCATTTGGTTAGTGTAATACAAGTAAGAATGATTAATGATATTAAATGCACTAAACTGCAGGTCCTGGAGGCGATCTTCGAGTTTACCTGGAAGATTTAGCGACAGCTGGGAATTTACAGAAGTTTGTAGAGCACCACCCATTTGGTCAAAGTGCCATCAACGAAACAAGCCCATATTGGGGTTTCTATCGTAGAGTTCTCTGTAGTCAGTCTTTTGTACCAACCAGAAGATAGTGTGATTATGTGATTCTCCGAATGGCTTTGGTCAGGCTTCTGCTTTCTTAAACTATATATGAGCTTAAGTAGCAAGTTAATCTTTTGATAAAAAAAAATTTAATTTGGGGAGTGGTGATGGGGTCACCACATTTGTATGTTTTGCCACTGCCATTCTGGGAACAACAATATGGAGGAGCTGCTCTCATTTTGGGAATCCCTAGAGACTGATTTTTTGTTCCCATTGATACTGGCTGAATGGCTATTGTGGAAAGTAGTCAATAATCAGATACCAATACTGACATCAACCCTTTCTTCTTTTTTGGTTTTTTGTCAAAGGAAGTGATATCCTAGCTTTTGCTAAACTAATCTACTCTCTACCCATGAGGTAGCCCGAAAATCCTATGAACTGTAAGCGTGGTGGGTTGACCTCGGGACCCTAGGTTAATGGCACGTTCTTCAAGTCAACTTTACGCCAACCCTTTCTACTGATGGGTATTTTTAGCATATTTGTAAGGACCAAGATTATACACAAGGCTAAGAGCCAAGCTGTATCTGTCTGATTATAATTTATCTTCACTGCCCATTCTTCAATAGCTTCTTATTTTTGTCATAGACACTGGAGTAGAATTAAGGGATTTACCCTGCAGAGATTAGAAATGAATGTTGTTTCTGTTTCATGGTCTCAATCTTTTTGCCCAAAGTGACTTGGCATCTCTATGAAAGTTGTGAGTGTTGATGTTGTAATACTTTACAGAAATACTTTTGTCATATATAACATTATTGATTAATGATAATATGATTATTGAAATTTCATCAGATTGGTTTGACATCAAGCCAATAAATCATTACCATAAATTCTAAACTTTGTTTATTTAGCTGTAGCCTCTTTTTTTCCCTTGCGGACAACCTTTTTAGCTTATGAAATTGATTGTGTCATGAATGATTTTGCATTATCTCTCCTTTTTCTTCCTTTTTTGGTTTGTGGGGAACTTTTTTTTTTTTTTTTGCAGTCTCATTTAAGTTTAGACATGTAAAGGCAAACCTCAAGTAAAATCCATGTAGGACAGATCCGATTGCTGTTCAATTAAATGATGTGTTTTACTTCAATTCATCTTTTCATTGTCATAGTTCATTTGAGTTGTCCATTGTTTTTGTTATTAAGGGGTAAAAATATAAGCTTTATAATTTTGAATTTTGTTTTTTTATAAATATAAAAAATTTGAAGAAGATGTCCAAAATTCTAACTGATTTTAGTAAAATAGTAATAAAAGGAGTAGATAGACTTAGGGGGAAGGGTAAGAATAAATAAAATAAAATTTAAGAAGGAATTTTGTGAAAATATAAAAAAGAATTTGGGAGAGGCAACTTCCTAATTTATTTATTTTTTAAATAATCTTAAAAGGTAAGAAGTGAAAATTTTTAAAGTTTAAAAAGTCATTGTACCTTTAGATTTAACGTGAATTTATTATTGATATTGCATATTGAATTTAACTAATATTTTATAAAATATAGTATAAATTTTACATGAATATTTAAATTATATATTATTTATAATGAAAGTGGTCTTGCCTAATTTTTAATTTTTTTTAATTTGATTTTCAGGGTTGACAATTCTTCATAATTTGAATAATTTAATTGTCAAAATTTTCTCTGACTGGTTCATAAAAAATAAATAAATAAAAATAGTTTAAAAGTCAAATAGTTCTGAATCCTGATGATGATGATCATATGCTCAAGTTTAAGTTAATGGGAAACTATGAATCTGAATTGGTCATTAACTTGGCACGTGTTCTTGATCTGAGTTAAGGCCAAAAGTCACCCTATTAAACTGGATGCATTTCACTAGACCTGTCTTTTAAATATTCCTAGAAGTATATAGAGCCTTACAGATGTGACAGTTTAAACTCTTTTGTACCGGTGATTTATGACCATCCCATAGTTTCTGACTTTTGACCTACCTAATAGGTCTTTTAATGCCCTGAATTTATTTATTGGGAATTGATATTTTTCATCTGTGACTAGTGCATATATTTTATATTTATATATAAAATATATATATTAATTATTTCAGAACAATTCAATCATCACAATTAACGATAACATATTTTTTTATTTATTTTATTTATAAAAACTTTTATTTATTTTTTACATGTATTACACCCATCTTTCTAACTTTCTCCCTAGTAGATCTCTCAATGCAGCACTATCATGACCTCTCAATTTTCAAGTAAAAATAGTATTGATGGTATTTTTAATTAATCAAAAAAAATAGTTTTTTTTAATATCTTTTTAAAAATATTGATAGTTTATATTAACAAGTGAATAAACTCAGTAATTTTTTTAAAATATGTTTAGTATGAAAAAGTGTTTTCAACGGTTTATTTTTGGGACTAGTTGATTGGGCAAATGAGTTGTTACACATTTTTTAGTAGATTTTTATTACACTCTTTGTGGGTTCTAGGTTAGCGTTTAATTGAGTATTGTAACTCGGCTTCTAGTTCATCTTGCATCTGCATCTTTGCTTATTTAAAATGATCCAATTTGAGCTTTCGATTTCATGGCACGGCTCAACAGAGTAATCACGCTGTCCTACCTATTTAAAGTTTAGGAATAGTAACTTGTGACCATTGGAGAAAAAAATATCTAATAATAAGATAATATGGAATAATTTGATGTTCATGTATATAATTATCTGACATGTGATACGTATATCATGTTAGGACAAACAACAAACGAACGATGACATCATTTATGTCATATATCATACTTTTATACGTAAAATTTCTCTATTACTACTTTATCACCGGACTTTTTTTTAGAGTATGGGTAGCAGTAGCAAATAACAAAATTAAGTTCATCCAAAATTATAGATGTACACCATGGTGGACTTTTCCACCCAATAATGGCATTCTAGCCCAGCCCATTTAAAAGTTAGGGCTCTGAATCTGAACCCTTGAACATTCTTGACGTAATGCAGCTGATCAAGGCTGGGCCTAAAAGAACTGATCTGGAGAACTCTTCTTCTCAAATTTTTCTTTCTTTCACAAAGTTAACTATAACACACACACACACACAAAAAAAAAAATCTTGTAAAATTCTTGAATGGAACTGATACATCAGTGTGTCCTTTCAATTCTGTAATGCAATGTGTGCTATGACCTAAAAAATTATTCAATGGTCAAACGATAGGTTACGTGTGTATTTACAACTAAATTTTTTTAATGGGTCCGGTGTAGTGAAATAAAAATATGTCTATCTAATAATATTCTATCATGTATAATATGACTCACGTTTTTTAGTGGGACAAACTATACGTGGCAGAGTGTTATTGAAAAAATGCATTGCCACGTGACGTGACAAACCCACTCAAAAATACCTTCTTTTACAACATATTGTTGCACACATGGCTTTCTATATGAAGCAATTATTCGGTGGTCCTACAAGACCATGATTCCAAGAATTAGATGAATAGTCACATCAATAACAATGTAATGTAAATGTACATGCCTATTGTGTTTGGAGTGTTGAATAGTCTCAAGAGACCATTAAATAATTACTCGCTACGATTCATTTTTTCCGTGAACCACAATATTACAAAGAGACACGCGATAAAGTATTAATAAAAGGACACACCGATCTACCTTGTAATCACAATGTACAATGCTGTGTTTGCTTTTGATAGCATGGAATTTGTACCTAAATTGGTGTTGAGAATCATAATGGTTTAAATAGGTTTTACTTCAATTTTTCTATGTGCATAATCAAGCAATATAACATTAGGTGCAATTTGATCACAAGGCTAGGACAAATGGAAAAATAAGCCAAAAATCACTTGTCAAGAGACCAAATGAATAAGAGGAATGTCATAAATAACGCAAATAAATAATTTTTTTTAATCCGTAATTTTAAGTGACTCAATAAGATGAATTTATCAATTTCACACTTTTCCGAGTACCAAAGATTCAACTCATAAGAAATCATTAAAAAAATTATAATTGAAAAAGTTTTACATCATTATTTGAATAAAATTTTATAATAAGAATTACATTTGATCATCGTAAGAGAGAAATTTCTATTTCTTTTCAAATTGAATCATCAATGGTAGATTGAACAATAAATCGATAAAATAAGAATTAGGAAAATCGAAGATTTTCAAATTTATTAGATGGACGGAATAATATTTACTATTATAGATATTGTACATTAAATATTTAAATCTTAACATTAGGTAAGAGATTACAAATAAAAAGAAAGACCATTGTCACTGAATAATAATATATACATAAAAAAAAAAAAATAAGTCAGAATAATACTTGATATTTTTTCTATTTCATCATCTATATATATTATGTTTTAATTTTTGTGTTGACATAAAACACAAGAACGGTTGGATGAATAAGGTTCCAACCATCACCATCTTCAATATCATAGCTCAAAATGAATCATTGCAAGTTTCTTGCACTGACCCACTCAATGACTTTGGCTAACGCATCATTGTATTTGTGTACATTATCATCATTTTTTCATCTCTGCACAGGGAGTTGTTGTTGACCTTGAACCCATACAGTGACCTAATTCACTGTGCCCATTTAGCAATCCGTAATCATAAAAGGGGATGTACCTTTCATGAGGTTACTTTACATGTGACCTAACCCATTTCAATTGAACTAGCAAGATCCTAGTTTCTATTATTAAAAAAGATTCAACATAATGAAGATAATTTTGTGACGATATGTGGGGTCATGCACCACAAACTTCAATGAATTGGGATTTGGGCCTTTTGATAAACTACCCATTAATCCAAATTGTGATCTTCTTTATTAAACATTTACTTATGGGGTTTTGGTTTTATATTTTTATATATATATATATATATATATTGTACTTGTTAAGACACTAGAACCCATTAAATTTGACGATAACACAGTGGATGATCCATTAAGTATAATCATAAACTTGGCATGTGCATTAGATTACTTTAGATTCCAATGATCTGGCCACTTGATTTTATGAATAGTCCTTGACTTTCATTAATTTTTTTCTCTTATGAAGAAAGAAATTTAATTAATTAAGTTAATTGAATTTTAAATTTAATTAATGCTTGTAAGAGAAATGCTTGCAACACGTGGCATTAAACAATAATCATTATATAGATAATATTTAATTTAAATCAGATAAAAGTAATTTCCTCCTATTCTTATATGTTTTACGGTATTAATTTGTTAAGTAAGTAATTACATAAATATTTTGTGATTAGTTAGTTAAAAAATAAAAAATAAAATTATATGTATATTATATATGTGATAAATTGTGTTTAAAACACGTATTTGAGTTAATGAAACTTTCTCGTATCTAATTTGAAGGTAAGTATTTCTTTTGTTGGCAAAAAAAAATAAAAATAGAACTTAGTATTTTACTCATTATGTGTGTGTGTGTGAGACTGAGTGCTTGGTATGTGCAAAGTTATTAATCATCAATCCAAGTGGGGTGACTTTTTTTGGGTGTTTCTTGGGTATAAAGCCTCCGACATGTTCTTCCTTGGATTAGCATAAACAAAAATGAGGTTATATAAATGTTCAATTATTGAGCTGTATTGATGAAGCTATCAAAATTTAGTTTTCTTTTCTTACACTCCAAGCTTATGTCAGGGCGGTTTTATATAATTGGAAGCTTAAAGTAATAAAGAAACAATTTTAAATGAGATTTTTTTTTAATATTACTATAATTTTTTATTTTATTTTCTATATGTATTATATTTATTTTTGTAATATAAAATTTAATTATTTTCTAATAAGAAAGAGGTATATATTGAATGAAACTATAATAATAAAAATTTTACATAATTTTTTTTTATTTAAATAGATAAATATAAAAAATTTAGAGTACAATATGAATAAAACTCTATTAATAGAATTAAGTTTTTTTTGGGACTTTATTTTTAGAGTTAGATTTTTATCAACTTTAGATTTTTAATTTAATTGTACGATGAATACATTAAATTTGGGACATTTTATTGAGTTAGAATTTTATTAACCTTAAATTTTTAATTTAATTATAATATAAATAAATAAAATTTGGGATCATGTTTTTAGATGAGACCTAAAACGATTGTTTTGTTAACTTTATAGTTGAGCGACTATATATAGATACATTATATATTCTATGTATAAATAAGATTGAATGCATGCCCTTTCACCCCTGTCATGTGATGAAAGAGAGATAAGATGGAATCTTGACTTACCCAACATTCAATAAAACATCTAACATGCATGGAACTATCCCTTGTTTAAGGATCACACAATCTTGTATCCTTTTTTGAAACTCAATAGAATGTGAAAAGTAAACTTGTGCTCAAAAGTTGCCATCTTTGAATCATTCGTTATCTACACACACACACACATATATATATATATATGACTATAATTGTTTATATATGATTAGATAAACAATTAGGATTATATTAGACCCCAAATGATTTGACTTGTACAAAAAAAACCCAACTAGTTAATGTGTTGATGCACATGGTGATTTGGTGGGGGAGAAGTGGGGGGTGGGAACATCATGTGTCAATCATGGAGGGCTGATGGGGTAGTGCTTTCTTGGAACATAGTTTAGGATATTGAAGGGAATAGCTTAGTTGGTCCCTGCCCTAATGAAACTAAGGCAACCGCCCTCATGTGGTCTCTTCACTTTATCACGTGCCCATGCATCCCCCTACCTGTAAAATCACTATCTCAACTATCACCATCATTATCCCTCCCTCCCTCCTTTTTCAATTATAATGGTTGGGTGACTTAAATAACATATACACACACACATCTGCGTGTATATGTATGCATTCAAGCTGTATGCAAACATACTTTATACATACACATACCTCATGCATGCAAACTGCAAAGCTTCGATCCAGTGCCTTTAATGGAAATGTTCAAATATGCAAAGCATATACTGTATCCTGATTACCACTATTGCATGCCTAGGCCAAAAATAAAAATAAAAAATAGGAAAAAATATTAAAAATAATTTTTTTTAATCTAAAAAATCTATTATACATTTTTTTTTATCTAAAAGTCCAAAAAAAAAACTTATTAATATAAAAAAATCTAATCGTTAACTTCTATCTTAACGCCGTTAAAAAATATTACTGATTATATTAAAATGACCTTTAATATATATTTTAGAAAAAAAATACTATAAAATATATAAAATAAAATTTCCAATTCCAAAAATCTTAACATTTTATAAAGTAAAAATTTATTTTTTAGGCATTCTAAATAAATAAAAATGTTATTTTTTTTGGATTGAAGAATTTATTGTACCTATTATTTAGTAATTTTTAAAATGTATCTTGAAGGTTATTTTGGTCTAATCAATAATATTTTTTAACGGTGTTAAGATGCAAGTTAACAATTAAAATTTTTTGTATTAAAAGTTTTCTTTTTGGATCTTTTAGATAAAAAATATATATTATAGATTTTTTAGATTGAAAAAATTATTTTAAGGATTTTTTAGTATTTTTTCCTAAAAAATATCAAGATTCAATTTTTAGAAAGTATTTTTAATATTTATTTTCATTTGAAAACTAATGAAATGCAACAAACTTATTCAATAATAGTAATTAGCTCTAATAATAATAGGACTAGGAGCTAGAATACCCCCCTAATCAATCCATAAAAAATAAATAATATTAGTAATAGGATGATAATCTTATTCAAGTAGTGTAATTGCACACTCATTATTTAATTAATGTGAGTTTGATTCTTTATAATAAAACACACTATTTATAGTTAGATTCACTCTTTCCCATGGTTACATATAAAAAATTAATAATATTAATAATTAATTTTATAATATTTCTCAACTCTAAAGTGGGGCTTAAGTCCCACCAAGTAGTTTCTTATCCCCCCCCCCCCAAAAAAAAAAAATAAAGGGAGAAAAGAAAGAAAAAAATGGTGGGTGGGTGCTGTCTTCAAACTAAACTTGTTTTCTTATATATCAAATTGTATAATGTGTCAATTGAGCTGTTAAACATTTAAGATTGAGTTTCTGTTTGAGTAGTGTAAGTGTATATTTTATAAATATGTGATGTGACTTTTATTATTTCTTTTCTATTGTTGTAGAATAATAAATAAAAAAAATCTGTTAAACACCTGAAAATGATTCCATCCATGAATAAAATGGTACACCAATTTGGACAAATACTTGTACCATGGAAACAACTAGGTTATAATTACAAACAGTGAGTACAACATGATAGTACTTCAATTGTTCTTTAAATAATTGTATTTACCCTTACTGCCAAAGAAATTGAGAGGAGGCAAACATGATTTATGTTAAATAAACCCTAAGGTAGAGTCCATTTTTGCATATATATTGGCTATAAGTATACATCACTCTGATTCTGATTAGCATAAATAGAACAAATACTACACATATTTTTCTCTACAAATAATTTATTACCTTTATCTTATGAGTAATGCTAGTCTTATCTTTATATTTTATTAAAAATATTTACCTTCATGAATTTTATATATATATATATATATATATATATATATGTATAGAGCAAATATAAATTTAAGACTCTCTCTCACCCACCCCCTCAAGTATTGATGTCTGGCATTATATTAACGCGTAGGGTTGGCAATGACAAGGCTCGAGAAGGGAGAACTCTTCCTCAATCTTGGCTTGTTGAAAAAACAAAAAAAAAATTGTTTTTTCAAATTTATTTAAATCTCATGATAGAATAGGGCGTTTCTGTTGAGTACTAACTTAATTATTACATATTTATTTATTAAATTAATTATAATTAATATATTTTAAATAAAATATTAAATTTATCAAAATAATTAAGAAACGTGCTGGTAAATAGAAAATTAGAATAATAATATTATTATCTTTTTACAAACTATATGAAATTTGTCTAAACTTTCAATATGAGACTAAGGGTAGCTTGGCACTACGTGAGGAGCTCCAAACTACAAGGCCATCACGTGATTCTCCCTTTTTCCTTCCAAAGACCTCGGTTGAAGAAAGACGGGACTACCTGTATTTTTTTTCCTCGGTCACCCCACCAAACATGCTCTAAGAGATGTAATTATTATAAACATTGATTATGTAATAAAAAAAATTATTATTATTTTTATATAATCTCAAACTCGTCCTAAATCTTAACGAAATTTAAACTTTGAAGAGCTTTTCAAATTCATTCCAATAAAAGGATGGCATATATGACATGCATTTTTAGCAAATTAGATTAAATTGTCATCTTGCTTATAGCACCGTCAATGATACATCCATCATTCCATATATATATATAGGCTAAGTAACTGTTACATATCATATTAAAAATAATCAATGACCAGTCACTCAAGTTGTGAAGGGGAATGGTAGTGTTATAGGACTGGCATGAAATATGCACCTTGAAGGTAAAGAGTTCAAAATGTGAAAATGAGAAAATAAATACACAGAATTGTCGTGAATACAGAAGTGATTATGAAGGTGCCAAATAGTTTAATTAGCATATATATATATATATATATATATCAGAGACCATTTGAACATATTGACTTCATTGATTCAGGTTGTAGCTAGGGATCCTTGAGTAGGGACAGCCCTACCCTCATACTGTAATACAACCATTAAATCATGATAAATAAAACAAAACAAAAATGGTTGTATTATTAGGTTTTTAAAATATATAATTATCTCATATACATATATACATACATACATATATATGTATGGTGACCCACAAACGCAAAGCATTAACTGTTGCCCGGTGAGAGGCAAGCAACTTCTTGACAATGCCTGCTGTGGTGGGAAACCATTGTCTGTGGAAGGTCCAAACACGCCATAACAGCTGTTCCTTTATTTCTTTTTCTTTTTCTTTTTTTATTTTGAATTTCATTGGACAGCGTTAGCATTATTATTTTTATTTTTTGGTTCTACTTTTTTTTTTTTTTTTATGGTTCTAAATATGACAACGTTATCACAATAGCAAAAGTACAGCCCTAAAACCCCATCAAAGACAGCAGCCAGAAAATGAAACTTCAACATACAAACTTCAGCTCTATTTAAACAAGAATAATGCCTTCGATATTTACAAAGATCCGATTTCAATAATATGTATTTTATGTGAATTCCTGATACAGTCTCGACTTTTGCAGATGTCCCTATCATTTTTGTTATTTCAATTCATTAATTTTCTTTGGTTAAATTATACTGATCTCTCTTAAAACTTATGATAATTGTACTAATATTTTGTTAGATTTCTAAAATTACAATAACTTTTCATATTTTATAAAATAATATATGCATACTTCCCTTCAGTCAATTTTTTTGTTCAAAATGACAAAACTACCAATTTCATATATTTTTAACAAATTTTCAAACCTTGACCAATTTTTTTTATTTTTTAAATAAATATTGATAAAAATCTTAAATTTATTTTTATATAAAATAAAAATAAGTTATTTACCTTAAATTTATTTTTAAATTAAAAAAAAATTTAAAAGATCTTTTAAAAAGTTAGAAAAAATTGGTCAAAATAGAAAAATATAAAAACAAATAAATAAAAACGATAGTTTTGTCATTTTGAAAAAAAAAAACTAACAGGAGAGAGGTATCTGTATATTATTTTGTAAAGTAAGAGAGGTCAGTAAAATTTCAGAAATCTAAAAAAAGATTAGTATAATTTCAGAAACCTGAGAAAAGATCAGTGTAATTTATCCACTTGCTTTATATATTGTTGTCTTTTCTATCCAATGATAAAACTGCAAAACCTTTCAAATACATTTTTTGGGAATTTTTTTGCAACGACTTTGATTATTGAAAAAATATTCATCAATTTAGAGCATTGCATCTAAGTCAAAGAATATCTGACACATCAACATAATGCATGGGTCACATGTTGATGTGTCTAATGGTCATTTGTCCGGTTGGTGTGTCACAGGTTGATGTGTCAAATATTTATTTGCTTGATAAAATACCCATAAATAAACAGCTCATAGTAGTAGGTTTTTGAGTAGTCCCACCTGTTTGACCTTTAATTAGTTTGTGCATGTATTCAAATGAATATAACCACAACCATGTCTATGTGGCTGTGACCATTTATTTGTTTTGCTAGTGTTATTATCTGGTATCTATCCATTGAAGCAGAAGCGAACTCATTAACTAGGCAACAACCATTTCTCAAGCAAATTTATGGCGGTAAATCGAACCAAATTACTCAACCTCAATTCGTAATTGGTTCGATTAAGAACTTATTTAAGATCAATTCGTAACATAAACAAATTAAGTTTAAATATATTTTAAAATTCATCATTTTATAAAGTTCAGTTTTAACTCGACTTGATAAAGTAATAAGTATTCTAATATTATATAATAAAAAAATTGCTCGTAAATTTTAAAGAATTAAACTTAAATAACTCATGATTATTCAACTCGACTTAACTCTACTCTTTTACTATCCTAATCCTTGGACACATAATCTAAGCAAGAATTACCATCCCAATTTCAAGACTAAAGAGGACATATGCCCATTGCTAGGTAGTGCAATAAATTTGTTCTTTTCTTCTTCAACTTGCTCTCTGTGACCTCTGTATTATTGTTCTTCTCTGCCTTTACATCAGATTTCATTCAGGGAAAATCTTCACACACCCCACAGCATGCTTAAAGGGTGACAAATTTTCTACCCTGACATGACTAATACATGCCAAATTTTGTACTCACACTGAAAACGAAAATGGATTAGGAATATCTTTATTTCAACAGAAATAAACACATTTCATTTCTATCACAAATAAGTAGGAACTATTTTCAAAACTTAAAAAATTTTAACATATAGTTCCCATATGCTTGTGAGAGAAATAGAGACACTCTCAATTCCAGAGAAACTATCCGGTGTGACTATCATTCCACGTAACTATTTGCTATGGAGTTACGTCTTCTCATAAAATTTTAAGTTTCTCTGTTATTTAAAATAAATAATTATCACATAGGTTTAGTAAGATGGTAAAGTTTACGAGTGATAGTCTTATCACATCTGATGATAATATGAAATGTCCGTCACACTAAAAAATTACTGTACTAGAAGTGGCACTAGGCTTACCAAAAACACAAAAAAAGAAAAAAAGGAAAAAATAGAAATGATACCATCCCTCTATGGGGCTTATCTAGGCCTCTAGAGAAGATGGTCTTTTCGAACAATTATGGGAACCTTTAGCGGTCCAACCATTTCTAATGCTAGCTTCTGTATGTCTTTACATTGAATCTGGTTGCTGAAAATTGGACCACACTATGTTCAAATTGTACAAAGTTAGGTATGATGGATGGTTTTTCCTGCACTAGTGAAGATCTTACTGGCATATATATACACTATATATGAACAAAAATTCAACGGTATTGAAGCATTTGTCGAGAAAACTTACAACCATATGTTGTGCACGACTCTTCTCTAGTATAAAAATCCTAAATTTTTTTAGTGGACCATTAAATGCGTGTCACATCATTTACTGTTTCATTATTTTTTGTATTAGAAAGAACCTGTGACCTAAATCAGAAGGGGGTGTGGAAAGATTTTTGAAAAGAATATTTTGAAAGAAAATATTTCCAAACTTAGTTTTAGTGTGAAAGGTTTAAGTCTTGCACAATAAAACATCATAATTAAGGGTATCAATTTTTTTATGCAATACCACAATAAGACTTAAACACGATACAAAATTAACAGGTTTGGGTCATAAACAGATTGACATATATAATACGTATCATTCTTAGATTTTAATAATGTAAACCCGTTTAACACGACTTAACACATATAATTATAAAAAAAATTAACAAGGGTTGTCTTACATCGAAAGTTTATAACGATTTAAAGATTTTTTATTTATAAAAGAGATTTCTACTTTGATTTGGCGCATATTCAAAGTTTATTAAACTTAAAAATTATTTATACATATAAAAGGATAGGTAACTTTTTATTTTTAAAATAAAAAATTAAAATAAGCAAATTAACCGTGTCGAGATGTGTAACCTGTTTAATAAATGCGTTTGAGTTTGAGTTTTAAAATTTAACACGATTAGTTAATTATGTCAAAGTTAAGGTAAACATATTATTAAATATGTATGTCTTGACACCACTCAAATAAAACACGATAACACAAATTGATATCTCTAATTATTATGCATATTACTAACAATTAATTTACAATTTTGTGAAAAGAGCTTCTACCACTTGTCCTCTCGCAGCCCAATCCACCTAAATGGGTTGGAGTGCGGGAGGATTTTTGGCATCTTAAGAGAGTGCAAATAGGCAATTCCTTTATGAAAGTACTGCATGGTATGTAGAGAAATAACTGCCTTTTCCTGTCAATGAAACATTATTTTCTGGTCATTCTGAGAATCCATGAAACAAATTCTCCATGGATGGGAGCTTTTGGAATAGAGATTAATGATTTCTGCAACCTCAATAATAGCAAGCATTCAAGTCTAAATAGTAAGAAAATAAATATCAGCAACTTCAGTCACCTAACCTAAAATAAACAAAAGGGTTAAATTTGGAGGATACCAGAGTGATATACATGAAAATGACTTTTTCTATAATTTCTTTTTCTTTTTTAAAAAAAAATCTTTAGAAATGCGGGAACTAAAATAAGTTTAGAACAATTACTAGATTATTAGAACATATCATCAATGTGTTTTGATTTTAGGACCATATGTTGCCATTGAATTGTCCTCCAGAAAATAATATAAAAAAAAGAAGTGAGAGATCAGATGGTTGAAACACCAAGTCACATTGAACTTGAACCTAGAAGTGACTTTATTAAGTATACATAATAAAAAACTTACCAGAAATTAGATGAAACTATGGAAGTCCCTGGCCTTGGGGGGGGGGGATGAAAACCTTAAAAATAAATAGAAATAATTATACTAACCTTTCCAAATATGGCATGATAATTAAGAAGACTTTTTATAATATTCTCTAAAATTACACTTATTTCTTTTCTATTGTATTGATAATATACCGATAGGGATGATCATTTGCCACATCCCTCTCCTAATGGGAAGGAGATGGGAGAAAATAAAGGATGGAGCGGAGGAGGGGGAAGATAGTGAAATCTAACATGGATTCGAGGCGGGATGGGAGAAGGTCTCCTGCCTTGCTTTGCTCTGATTATATATTTAAATTATATAAATATCTTTTAATATTTTCATATTTTATTAAATACGCTCACATATATAAATTTAAATGTGTATATATATTAAGTATATATTATTTGTGTGTATATATATATTTAAATATGAATTTATATTTTTAATAATATTAGTTGATTAGTTTTTATTTTTTATTTTTTATTTTTAAAAATTAAAAAAACTAATTTTTAGAAGGGATGGGGACGGCCTGACGGGGTTGGGGGGAGGGGGGGCGAGCTAGGATGATTATGGGGATGAAGAACATAATAAACTGAATAAGGTGGGAATGGGGGTGGGGACGACCCGTTCCGTTGCCATTCTTACATACATATTTTTTTTTTTTTGTATAAAATTTATTATTAATGACATTAGTGTTTTAACCAAATTTTTTTATAAAACTAAAATATTTTTGTACATTACGCTTACCTTTACTATTTTTTCAAAAATCACACAAATTATTTTTATAATTATCAAATATTATAAGAAAAATCATATAATTATATTTAAAAATAAAATAATAAATTTATATTTTTTTTGTTAACATTTGACTCTGACAATTTTGACAGGAGGCAATATAATATCAAAGATGACAAAAAAAAAAATTCATGAAATATATCTCAATCTAATTATTTCAAATTAATAGGATACACTACTCTTGACATTCAATTCCATCATATCAAAATATGTATCTATTCATATCCAAAAAAAAAAATTGTATCTATTAAAAGGGTAATTTGGGAAAATGGAGTGGGTATTGGGGGGAATGGTTGAAAAAGGGCTTTAAGATTGCAGGGTTGCCAGTACATAAATCCACTTCCCCATTTCTTCCACTTTCTGACAGACTCCACATGTAGAGAGGTCCAGTCTCCAGACCCACACATTATTTTGTCCACATGGAAGTGGAAGAAAATGACCAGTGCAGATCTGACCCACTGATTCACACCCAGATCTGACCCACACATTCCACATCCACAGCTCTCTCTATCTCTCTCTCTCATACTTCAAAAATTTGCCAGCAGTCTCTCCCCCCAAAATTAATCACACATTGCCCAGTGGCTTCATATATTACCACCGCAGCATCCCCCTCCAAAACTATACCCTCAGCCTTTCCTTGAGAGAGCCAAAAGACAAAGCATAAACTTCTTCCTTTTTTTTTTTCTTTTCTTTTCTTCTGTGAGGAAACCCAAAAAGACATCTGTTCTTGGGTCTGCAGATTTTCCCTGCAGTTTGCATTGATAATCATTTTGAAACATAGAAGGTGGGTGTTGGGTCCCTTCCATTTCTTTTTTATTCCTTTGGGTTTCACAGTTGTAGATATTGTCTGCCTTCTTCTGTGAAACCCAGAAAAATAAAAAGAAAAGAAAAAACTTTTTTTTTTCTTTCTATTTCAATGCTCATCGCAGAAATGATTTTGGGGTTTTGTGAGTCTATTCTCTCTCTTTAATTCTATTCTTGCATTATCTTTTGAGATACTGAAAGCCAGCTACTCTTTTTCAGTTTTCATAAATTCTTGGAGATGGAGTCTGAAAATCATTGAGAGAGAAACATAAGTTCATAGAGTTTTAAGCATTACAGTTTCTGGGATTGAAGAAAAAGAGGTGGAGATATGTCTGCAAATCTTCTACATTCTTTAACAGATGAAAACAGAGATCTGCAGAAGCAGATTGGTTGCATGAATGGAATTTTTCAGCTCTTTGACCGCCACCATTTTCTTTCCCGGCGACGCGTCGGTGGTCAGAAAAGGCTACCTGCAGGTATTTTTATTCATTCATGTTTAGCCTTCAATTTAAGCTACAATAGCTGCTTCAAATATGTGTATCCTCAACTTGGATCGTAACAAATATATATATATATATATGTATTATACATACATGATTTTATCACTTTTTGATTTACTATTAAATTTTAATGGAGCAAATTAAAGCTTACAAAGGTTCTAAGTGCTAATTAACATTTTATCAATAATTGCTTTCCAAATAAAGTTAAATGGAAGAAAAAAGCAGCTATACATGATGTATAGAAAATAAGACTCTGTTATGTATAATCTATTCACCATTATTTAAAAATATATTTACAGAAATTTGAATGGGTACAACATACTCTTTTTATCAATTCTTGGATGAATTTTGCGTTGAAAACATTTTGAGAGTCATTTCTCCACTGTATCATCATCATAACCCCCAAGGGATTATTAACTCGAGTGGTTGCCAGAGACAGGATTAGTGTCTAAAAAAAACACTAAATCCTGATGCCTCCAAGGCCTAGGCCTAATTCATTAATCGTATCGGAGGGTTTTCCTCTGACATAAACACCCATGCTGTTGGGCGCGCAATGTATCCCTACAGCAGGAAGTGATTGATCAGAGGTTTCCCGCCGTTATCCTGAAAAAAAACATAATCATAGTTTTTCAATGGTTTGCTTTTGGTGGTCTAATATGAAAACTATTAGCATTGCCAGTTTCAATATCTAACATATTTATATTTTTTGTAGCTCAAACTGCCAACCATGGATTGGAGCCCAACAGTACAACACAGAAAGCTACAGTAAGGTTTTTCAAAACTAAAATTGCTTCACCATTGTTAATCATCAGCGGAAGTATTGAGTATACATGATTTATAACTGCAGGTGAAAAATCAGGAGGAAGAGGTGAAAGAGAAGCAAAGAGTGTCTATCAAATCACCCAGGACCTCCTTTTCATCTTCCTCTTGTTCATCTACCTTCTCATCAGTTGATTGTAATAGAACAGCTCAACCCGAACCATCCTTCTCCGGCCACAGCATTTTCCCTGAAACCCCATCTCGGATTTTAACCACAAAACAACCAAATTCTTCTTCACACTTGGTCCAGCAGTCCCTGGATCTCCGTGACATTGTCAAGGACTCGATCTACAGAGAAGCCCGCGGGTTATCAGTTAGAACAATAAATAAGGAGGAAAGAACACGCCGTGTTGTAAAGTACATAGATTCTCCAAGGCCATTGCAACCGTGCACATCAGTTGAGCCTAAAGTTTCTGGTCTAGATGGATCATTTCGAGTTCTTTCTAAGCATCGGGAAGCATCTTGGAATTCCAATGAAGAGAAGGATGTCTCTCCATTATTGACATCAAGGGATGTTTCTCGGTTCTCTTGTGATGGAAGGGAAACACGGGATACATTGAAATCCAAAATAAAGCTCAAAGAGCTTCCGAGGCTATCATTGGACAGTAGAGCGGGTTCCATAAGGAATTGTGTCTCTGAATCAAGATCAAATTATCTTTTGGGCGATGTACAGCAGGGCAATGGGAGCTCCAACAAAGTCCTGATCAACCGACAACAAGAGCCAGGAAGTAATAAACGACCATCTAGTGTAGTAGCAAAGTTGATGGGATTGGAAGTTCTTCCAGATTCCATGTCAATAAATGAAGATCAGACGAGGGAGATTAAATCCTGCCCGGGTGAAGATTCTGATGCAATTTCAAGATTCCCAAGGACAGCCGATGAAAGCAAGCAGAGTCAAGTTTCTGGGTCACCAAGGATTTCCCATAGGGACCCTGCCTCACCCCGATTAAGAAATGCCAATTCAGTCATGAAACCAACCTCAAGTTCAAAAATCCCACTAGAACCAGCTCCATGGAGGCAGGCAGAAGGGAGTCGAGGCTCTTCGAAACCAGCTTTCATGTATAGGGAATCTCCCACAAAGGCCCCTAATTTGTCGCCTTCTGTTTATGGTGAAATTGAGAAAAGGTTGACTGAACTTGAATTCAAGAAATCTGGCAAGGATCTCAGAGCTCTTAAACGGATACTCGAAGCAATGCAAAAGACCAGAGAGAGCTTAGAGAGCAAAAAAGAACCTGCTGCAAATTTTGAGCCTCAAACAAGCAACTATGGGCGAAATTACAGCAGCCTTAATTGGAGTCCCAAATTAACAAGCCAGCCCATTTCTCCCAGCATCAAGGGGACTAGTCCTCCTGAGAGACTTGGGTCCCCAGCTGTGATCATAAAACCAATTGTTGAGAAAACTAGAAATTCAGGTTCCTCTGCATCCCCAATTGACAGTATATCAGGTCTCCGCAAACTCCAGACTGGTGACACTGCCAACAGCAGAAAGGATTCAAGTGACAAGCGAACCGCTAAAGATCTAACTCCCAGAAACAATCATCTCAGAGATCCCCCTAGTCAGCCACTTCGCTCCATGGATAAGAACACCGGTGCCAGAACTTTAAGATCAACGCAGACTTCAAAGGCACCTCAACATATGCCTGGAGCAAGTCCTGCCAGCTCCAGAAGGAGCTCTGGAACCTTGAGCCCAAGACTGCAACAAAAGAAGCATGAGATGGAGAAGCAATGTTGTCCTACCACCCCATCATCTGATTCAAACAGGACCCGAAGGCAATCTAGTAAGCAACCAATAGATTCAGGCTCCCCAGGTAGAAAACTCAAACCAAAATCTCCCAATTTGCAGCAAGGTAATGACCAATTGAGCGAGATCAGTAGTGACACGAGAAACTTGAGTCACCAAGGTGATGCAATTTCTGTGCAATCAGAAAGCAACATTAGCTCAGCCTCACAGATTGACTCAGAAGTTTCAAGCATGGATCATTCCAATGAAATCCATAGCATATACCAGCAAAAGGACAAGAAAAATAATGTAAGTATCTTTGTGCGTAAGTTTCATCATTCCAACTAACTGGTTAACAGGTTTCATCTTTTCCCCTTCAGAATCTAGCAGCAAGGTTGAGTGAAGACAAATCCATGGCTGAACTTACAATAGCTACCTTGGAACAACCAAGTCCTGTCTCTGTTCTTGATGCTACATTCTACAAAGAAGATTCACCATCTCCAGTGAAAAAGATATCAAATGCTTTTAAAGGTGAGCTTCAAGTTTTATGAAATTTAAACTCGGAATGTTAAATTTCTAGCACTAGAGCGTTGATCAATTACCACATCCAATATACACTGATAAATGCATTACTAATGGTGATCCTCCATGGCCTATAAATGTTTGCTTCAGTGGAAAGAAGAATAGTTTTGCATTCCAACATAGTTATTTTCTAAGTGTTTTTTCCACCTCATTTTTATACTATACATTTGATGAAAGCTTTTTGGTCATGGTTTCTTAGTTCTTACCCAATTGTGTCGTTAGTCCATAACCCAACCTCACCACTCGCCAGAACCAGCTGCTTTTTCACTCATTAATTCAAAATCCATAAGATGCAGAAACAGCAGAATCATATAGAAAAGAAAAACAGAAAATTACCATGGTAGTGCAGATACAGCAACATAAGAAGAAATTAACAGTGTGAGAGTCTTTATAACAGGGTGCATGGCTTGACTAATGGAACCTATTTGTCTCTTTTTTTTTTTTAACAGATGATGAGACTCTTTCTGATGAAGCAGAATGGAAGTCCGTGGATTTAGATCACATATTGAACAGCACAAGACCCAGTCTCAGCTCTGATTTTGATCATAAAAAATTAGAGAACATCAAGCACTTGGTTCATAAGTTAAGACGACTAAACTCCACTCATGATGAAGCTACCACAGACTACATTGCATCTCTTTGTGAGGACACAAATCCAGACCACAGATACATTACCGAGATACTGTTAGCATCTGGTCTCCTCCTGAAAGATCTCAGCTCCAGCTTGACAACAATTCAGCTTCATTCATTGGGCCACTTGATCAACCCCAACTTGTTCCTTGTCCTGGAACAAACCAAGGGAAGCACAAAGCTTCCAAATCATGAACACAGCAATGAAAAGATTATCTGGTCAAAACCCAATGAGAAAACTCAAAGAAAACTAGTATTTGATACCGTCAATGAGATTCTGGTGCGAAAATTAGCTTCAACAGGTTCTTCCGAGCTATGGATCTCTCCAAATGAACTTGGAGGGAGAAGCTTGAGTGGACAGAAGCTTCTGAAAGAATTGTGTTCAGAGATGGATTGTCTCCAGACAAACAAAAACTGCAGCTTAGATCACGAGGATGACGGTTGGATAAGCATCTCCAGTGAGGATATGATGCATGAAAATTGGGCAGGTTACCATGGTGAGGTTGCGGGATTAGTGTTAGACATTGAGCGCCTAATATTTAAAGACTTGATTGGCGAGGTTGTGAGTGGTGAGGCAGCCGGCCCAGGCCGGCAGAACAGGCATTGCAGGCAACTGTTTTCCAAGTAGTATTTCACTATTCTCTTGCCCTCATCACTTTCTTAAAATTTTTTTTTCTTTGATGTAAAAGCACAATAATTCATGGATGTGAAGTGCCTCACTCTCTGCTAGCTTGTAAGGAATATATCTTCTGTGATCTATAAACATACTTCATTACAGACTTGCAGTATATATTGTATATAAGAACCTTTTTGCTTCATTCTATTTTTCACATTCCAGCTATGCTGACCATAGTGTAATAAATGCAGAACAATACTGAACCATACATCTAGGGTGGAATATAGGAAAGAAAAGAAAAAATTTCATGAAAGGTTGAAACCCCCACCGCAGACAGCATTTTTTTTTCATATAACTCAAGAACCAATCCCACTAGCCAAATCCTTCGAGCGAGTAGCCAGCGCAAACCCGGGCAGTACCCTCAGACAGCATTTAGTCACATAGTTTCTGGACATGCGCGACTCTGCGTTCGCACACTCCGGTAGTTTCATGCTAACTAAAATCCAAAATTGGCTTCCACATCCCGCATATTTCACAAAGTATCTCAATACTGCTAAGTACATTTTAAACCCTCATTTTCCCGGATTGAATGCGCCAATAATAATACAACCTCCATTTCACATGGCCTACCTTCAAGAATAAGAAATCTTTTTCACACCATTCCATTTACACACCACCCCCAATCCCCCCCAAGGAAAATAAAATTGAATGCAAAGAAACTCTACTCTATATAACCGCCCAGCGCCAGCATCAGAAGAGCCAAGAAATTCATAATTATAGCATGGAACAATCTATCTCAAGTACCTAACTAATGAGTTCAAGCTGAAACCTATTATTTAATACATTAATCAAGCAAGATTTCCCCAGCTGATGAATTCTCAAGTAATCAACTTCACTCTCAACTGTAAGAGGTTAGGGGGTTTAGAAAGTAATATATAAAGGGCAATTTGGGAGCTCACCAGCATATCTGCAAAATCTCATCGACGCATATAATGGTTTAGTGTTTCAGGTTTTCAGCAATTGGTGACAATTGTCCAATTATTCATGAAATAATTTCAATGCTCCATCAAACAGATCATTTAATTCAACAATATAATACAAGTAAATACTGCACCACAAGTAAAATTCTAGAATTATTCAAACAATTCGACAAGGATGGCAAACTCTTTTTTTCTTTTTCTTTTTTCCAACAAGCATATATCGTCTTACCTTCGAAAACTTCTAAAAATATTATCCCCCCACAATTTCTTTTTCCCAGCTTCCAAACTTGCATTAATACAAAAGTGAATAATGTCTGAATCCATTGTCCCCGAGAGGGGGCATTTGGAAGCTATTTCAAAGAAGAATGCTTCAAACGGCCATTAGAGTTTCACGAGCATTGCTTACCATGCAATTCACTTGCAAATTATACCTTGGAAAACAACCCCCCACCCACAAACAATGCACCGTATGACCTTTGTAGGAAATCCAAAGTTTCATTTTTAGAGGCTAAAATTTACTTTAAAAAAAAAACAAAGAGAAGTATTACTACTTTTACATTCTCTAAAACAAAGAAAAGGTGGGAGAAAGAAGAAGGTATCTACAAATATAGCCATCAGCAGAAATCATTCTTCCTTTTGGCTGCTTCCAGACACCCTGAATCAGCATCCTGATGAATCTCTACCAAAAACATACAAATTGCTTTTAACCATTCCAAGGATAGAATCAATAACTCCAATTAGTTCTATATTGAAAATGACAAAAGCAAAGGGAAAATAGTCTACCAAAAAATAATTTAAGTCTACCAAAAGAAAAGCAAGGGAAAATACAAGAAGAAATGAGCGGCGGGTCAACGTGGTAACCATTTAAAAATGAGCTATTTCTATTGTTGACTCAGGTCAACTGAACAGGAAGCTCAGTATATTCAAAGTTCTAACTTGAAAACTGGAAAAATTGAACTTAACATCTATAGGTGAAGTTATGCTTATCCTTTGAAATCAATGGTTAACACTCAATCTTGCTAAAATTTACTAAACCAAAAATATTATTTCTGATTGCAGATAAAAACTCTGTGATTGTGTAAAAAGGAATAACATGAAAAACAACAGATAAGCCACAACAGAAACAAGGAAAATATAGGATTATCCTCTGGGAAATCCAAGTGATCAGCCCCCAGGTCTCCACCAAGAAAAATAAAAATAAAAATAAAGAACACAATCCATCCACTGCGTTGTTCACCCCGAGATGAGAAGAAAAAGAGACACTTCACTGCAACACTTTTCAAATACCTGAGCCTGTCAGAGATTTCTCTTTGCCAGAGAATTATTAGAAGAAGAGCCGTAGAGCCGTACAATTTATGAACATTAAGTCATACAATTCACCAAAACCAAAAGCAAGTCACAGATAAGTTCTCTTGCTGAAAGATAAATGGAGGCCCAGGAAATAAAACAAACGATACCTGGAACTCTAAAAGAGTTATTCCTTTTTCTATCGACAGGAAGGTACACACAGTTCCAACAAAATTGTTTCAACCATAAAGTTCTAACACAATTACTAACCCAAGAACATTGTGAACATTCAAGTGGTTTTCAAAACCTCCTATCATTCAAGGATGCCTCGACAAATGGCTTACATTCCCTTCAAAGGTAAAAACAACTACTCTCCAGAAATGTGTATGCATGCACACGTCCTGTAGAGCTACATGAAGTTAATATTGCAGATCTTCTACCCATCAAACTCTGTGAGACACTGTATGTGACAAAAGATGGAAAACTACAGGGAATATCAACATGAATACAGGATATGGATGCATAGGAACTTTCAACATCCTTCAATAAGATTTAAGAACAAACCTGAGCAACACCAATGAAGATACATAATCCAGTTCTAATAAGTGATGCATTCAGTGACTGATAAAAAAAAAGTGATGCATTCAGTTAAAATAAGTGGGAATTGCATTCTCAATGTAGTGACCACATTTAAATATGTATTGTTCAATACAACAGCCCTTAAGAGGGCAGCGAACACCTTACACAAGATATTCACTATTAGCAAGCATAAAGAAAAGTACCTCTAAATATCGGTAAGCAAACACAAATCTTCAAATATATATGAATGTATATGTAACCATATCAGCTTACAAAATATTCATTATAAAGCTATCATCATGCAACAAGAAGAATTTAAGATCCAATAAATTTTCTAGCAGATATCACAAAATATGTTTCTATGTAAAAAGTTGGTTTGAAACTGTTCAACCAAAATATAACCCAACTCAATGAAGCCATAGATCTCAACAACTTAGAGTGGACTCTGGATTATACAAACCTTTTCTTGCAATTTAACTCCAAAGCCATACTCCTTCAAGACACTAGTCATCATGCCTATATGGCCTTGTCCAACATTCTTCAACTCAACAAACAAAGAATTGACCCTAAAAATAAGTACATGATACCTTTCTTGCAACCTAACTCCACCAAAGCCTATCTCCTCAATAAATTATAGGTCATTATGTGTTCTATAATATCTTCAACTCACATTCTTTTTCACCTTCCTCTTAGTTTTATATGGATGAAAGAACCAACCCACCCATTCCTCGTGCAGCCATTGGCCTTCATCGCAGATGATGACTACACCATTTTAGACAAATTCCCTTCGTCTTGTCCTCAATTGGTGCTACCTCTAACTTTCAAGCACATTCATTTCTTAGTTTACTTATATTCTATTGCAACCCATCCATCTCCTATACCATCTATTTTTATAGACAAGTTGTTTCTTACAACCCAACATTCTACAGCATGTCAGATGGTAAGTGCAATAGCCATTTTATAAAATTTTCCCTTCATTTGATAGGAGTATGACATCACAGAATACTTCAAAACACTGATCCACTCAAACCAAGATAACCAGAAGGATCAACTTTGGGCGTTTCCTAGACATCAATTATTATTGCTACCTCATTATTATTCCCAAGTTTTATTGATCTCAATTTCCATATCCTAACCAAAATGTTAAAGAGGAAAAAAACACCAACTCATTTGCAGTGAACTATATTTTTTCTTCATGCTTAAAAGGCTTGGAAAATAATTGGGAAGCATAGATTACTTAAAATTGACCCAAATATTTCTGCTCCCAAAAAAATTTATAAAGTTGGATTGAAATTCTCATAAATTTCAGCAATACCAACAGCAATGGATGATGTGTAACTGCCCGTTGGTTGGTAGGTGGGTGGGGGTGGGGACAACGGATAAATTTTTTCCAAAATTACCAGGTCACGAGACATTAATGTACCAGGTTATGACACGCACATGCTTTTTACTACAACAATGCAACTAAGCACCACCTCTTCCAAAATAAGCACCGGGGCAATACCAGCTGAATATTCATAATTTACTTTTGCATCATACTCAAGGATCATTACAACTTGTCGTTTAAAACTGTATCAGCCATTCTCAGTCTCGCCGAATGCTTCCTATAAAATGCCTATTTTATTTTATTATAGGAAAGTCCAACTCGGAAACATCTATCAAAAAGCAAGAAATGTACAAGAGCTTAGTGTCACTGGAGTCCCACATTAGATAGTGTCACACGGCCAATTTTAAGCACTAAATTTCTGCATGTGCTGGCGTTGCCACCAAACAACCAGCCACTCAAACTTGCACACACAAACACACACAATGTTTAGCACAACGGAAATAAACAACACAAGTCTTTACATGGAAACAACCCCCAACCTTTTATTCACCAACTCCAGTTATGAATAGAGAGGGTCCACTGGCACACAAGGCGAATACACAGCATACACAGTGTCTTCTCTACACTTGCTGTTCTGCCATTGTTGAGACCTTGCCTCCATTAAATACAGATAAGCAGTTGACACCTCCAACTGCTAGAGTTTTGTTGGCACCAACCAACTATAGCCATATCATCATTTGCATTTGACAACCCCAACTGCTAGGTTCGCTGGACCAACTAGCAAATGCCACAAAGATACGCAATTGACAACCTCAACTGGTAGGTCATGCTGGCACCCACAAGCAACTGCCACAGAGGTTGGGCAGTTTGCACAATTAATTGCCAGCCTTGTTGACTCCTTCAGACCAGTGCCATGTAAGCCCAAGGTAATTTTCTCTGTCTCGTCCATCTCTGCATGTAGACAACCCTAACTGCCTTGTAACCATTGCCGCATGATAACGAATCAGCTTTTTCCACACAACCATGTGCCCACACATGTCCTGAACTGGCTTTGCCTCATGTTTGAAGAAATTACTTTTGTCAAGCCACACGCCCAAGCCATTCCCAGACATGTCTTGGACCACTAAACCCATCAACACACTAAGTCATGCACCCTTGTTATACCCAGCCAAGTGTCGTGTCAAGCCATGCCATTCTCATGCCTTGGTCTTATCTTTGGCATGCTAGGATGAACCTATGCCATGCCCTTGAGTCAAGCAAACACATTAACCCACGGATTGCCAAGACATGCCCAGTTCATGGCTTGGTCTTCATGCACCAAGTAATAGCCACCGTCTGCCGTCGCCCTTGGTGGTGGTGGTGGAAGGGCCCCAACCCCTACAATGCCCCAAACCACTTGTCCTGATTAGCCAACAACCTTGTCCTGTAGGTGCTAAGGCGGGCACATAGCACACCTGCCCCTTATTCAGTGCTAGTGAGGGGAAAGCAACAAAGGTTATTTTAGAAGCTCTAAGGGTATCAGACACAGAGATGCTCTTTGTGCTTATTTTTTACTATCATACAGAAGCTTAGCCAGCTTATCTCCAAGGTGGTTAGGCCAAGATTCACTGACAATCAGGAAGATAGGCTTATGATCTTCTCTCCAAGCGAATCATTTGATAAGCCATATATAAGGTTTTCATTGGATAAATCACTCATAAAGAGGATAATGATGCCAGCTACTTATAATTTTATTTGTTGTTTTATTATGTTATAGCATAAAATGAGAGGAGACATGGGCATAGAGGTCTAGAAGTACTACCTACCTATACAGGTATAAGACCTTGTCATTTCACTTCATAGCAAAGTGCAAATGTGTACTTTACATATTATTAAATTAAAGAACATTTGAAATGCCAGTAAAAGGATCTAAAACCTTCTCAAATCTAATTGGCTTAGCAAATCACACCATACCAAGTCAAAGCGCTAACAGAACTCAACACGGTTTAGAAGCGAGCTTCAGTTTTGAGCTAAAGCTCAAGAAGCTTGGATTGTTTTTCATCCAAACCTTTAGCCCCTGAAGGCAGTAGTAGTCATCATGTTTGGATGGTGATGTTGACAAATGGTGGACAACAAGAAGCTAAATTCCTTGCATGGAGAAGTTTTTTCTCTTCATCCTCCCTTGGAAGTAGTTCCTTTCAAATTTAAATAGCGTTCGTTTGAGCAAAGGATTGTTTCTTTTTATAAGTAAAGATAATTGTATTAAAAAAAAAAGGAATGCCCACCGGGGGGGCACTGGACTTAACCCATATACATCAAAAAATGAAACTACATAAGACCCATCTATACAATTCAATTCCCCTAAAGAATCAACAAAAGAGGATAGAGAAATGAGAAATTTCCCAAAACAACAAAAATGTGCAGTGTCTAAAACTTTCTTCTTTAACTGGTGTGTAGGATTCTCCACGTCCTCAATCGTTCGCCGATTACGGTCCCACCAAATGCACCATATAACACATAAATGAGTCGACCAACACACTTGCCTAACCCTTTTAGTAGGGCAGGCTGCCCTCCAGCTCATCAAAAAATCCTTCATCGACCCGGCATTGTCCAATACACCCCAAAAATCACCAAAAAACTGGTCCACACCTCCCTCACCGTAGTGCAATGAAGAAGAAGAAGATTGGTAGATCCATTTGCTCTCCTATACATGGAGCATCAATTACGAAAAAGCTTCCCCCTTTTTCCTAAATTATTCAAACTGAGAATAGCTTCCAGCACCACTACCCATACCAAAAAAGGAACCTTCACTTTCCAAATGCTTTTCATGAAAAATGATTGTTTAAGTTCCCTCCAAGCATCTCATAATATGATCTGAGTCTGAATCTCCCATTTGGCCCTGACTTCCACTATATTGCATCTTCTCTAACCCGACCCACTCGAGTCCCATACAACAAAACCAATAAATCCTCCAAAGATGGCATTTCCCAATCCTAAAATGCTGTGAAAAAATGAGGATTTCCAAACACTCTAATCCGTAAAAAGAAGATAGTCTGTTATTCTTGCCTCCCTGCCACTAGCAATCCGGAATAAATCAGGAAATCTCTACTTCAATGGAGTATCTCCACGCCAAACATCATGCTAATAACAAATCCTAATGCCATCTCCTAGTACAAACTCAACCCAAGCAAGAAACTCACTCTAGCCCTTCCTAATGTTCTTCCATAAGCTTACCCCACAAGGACTACTAGTATCTTTGGTCCAACCCCAATGGCTAATCCCATATTTTCCCTCGACAACAGTATGCCAAAGGCAATCAACTATGAAGCATGGACACTCTATTTTTGCTTATCTGTCTATGTCGAACACCAACACTCTCGGACACTTTCCAGACGTGTCGGAGACGCAAAAACAAAATGTCCAATTTTTTTTATTTTTTCTAAATTTCGGACACGTTCTCAACACAATATAGATTCGTATGGAACACATTTTCTATTTTCTTTCTCTTTTTGAAAAAAAAAGTTCTTCCTTTTCTCCTCTTCTCCTTCATTCTTTTTTTGGTTGTGTGTGTGTGTATATATGTTTTATGTAATAGTTAGCAAATTTATTTTCAAACTTGAACCATGGAAGTTGATGATTAAATGAAATTTTTAAATTTTAATTTAACAGCTTTGTTATTTTAATATCTTATTAATGTTTTTGTGATTAGTGTATTTTTATGCCAATTTTAAGTAAATAATGTAAGGTTTTTATTAAATGAAAATATAAAAAAATTATATATATTCAACATGTTCCCGACGTGTCTGTGTCCTACTTTTTTTTAGAAATGATGTGTCTGCGTATCCGTGTTGTGTCATATCCGTATTCCCGTGTCCGTGCTTTTTAGGCAATCAAGTTACACCCCAAAATGCCAAAGCCATTTCCCAAGCAATACCTTCTTGAATTGCCGCAAGAACCAAACACCAAGACCCCCCCACTATGAAGAGGAGGCCATACATTATCCCAAGCCACAAGATGATATTTATGATCCTCCCCCAAACCACTCCATAAAAATTCTCATTGCAACTTCTCCAATCTATGAGCCAGCCACTGAAATTAGAATCAAGAAGAAAAAAAATTAGTGGACAAACAAGATTGTGTACTCTTTATGAGAGTTAGCTTCCATCCTCTAGACAAGTATTGTCACTTCCAACCTACTAGCCCTTTTCTCCATATGCTCCGCTACTGAGTCCCAAATCACCTTAGCTTTACAAGGAGCCACAAGAGGCAAACCCAAACAAGAGATCAAATCCACAATTGGACTGTCCAAATAAGCAACCAAAAACCTCCACCTCCTCCACACTTCCCACCGGAATGATCTCTTATAATTTGAGATTAATATGCAACCCTAAAACAACCTCAAAGCACGTCAAAATGTATCTCAAATATCGAAGTTGGAGCTCCGCCGCGCCATAGAAAATAATGGTATCGTTGGCAAACAAAATATGAGACACCGAAAATGTGGAAACCTCTCACTTGCCCAACCCCAAACCCCTTCAAGAAGCCTCAGGGCTTATGCTCTATTTATCATCCGGCTAAAGAATCTCCATCACCACAGTGAACAAGAGAGAGGATAAAATGTCCCCTTCAGTCTCAATCCCCTAGCAAAAAAGTCTTCTGAAACACCATTAACTAAAATGGAAAAACAAACTATACAAAAACAAACCATCCGAACTAGGAGCTGTGTTGCCATCACAACTCCTCGAAGCCACCAACACCTACTCCTCCTTTGGAATAGAACTAGCCTCCGAGGCTTCACCAAAGGGTCTCTAATCCTAAGCCTTAAAATAGAGATTTTTGTAAAAGTTAAAGATGCCAAGCTTGATCTCTTCATCCTATTTGGGGTTTCCACCCCACCAATCCAAGGACTCCCAAATAATTGTCTCCTAAGAGCATTCTCCAATTCGATGATAAAACTTTGTATTCTGATCTCCTTCAAAGGGATCTTGATTTCTGACACCTAACTAATTTCCTCCATCAAGGCAAGCCTTCCCAAATCAACATTTTTCCTCTCTCTCCTTAACTTCCTTGTGGAAGATAAACCTCCATTGCCTTCTTTCATATCTAACTCCTTAATCTCCCGTAACACAATAGCTCGGTTCACCTCCACTATCCCAAACACATACTTATTCCATTTCTTCCAATTATATACACAAGCTCATTTGGTTTTTATTTCAAAAGGTTTTTAACTTCAAAATTTGGCAATGAATACAAGCCCATTAAAATGACCCCCTTGGGCGTTCGAACAAGGTCCTTTTATGTCTCTGAAATGAGTTTCAGTGAGCCTTGTTTAATAGCCATTGGATAGGCATTCGAACGAGGCTTGAGCTCTTCGAAATGTTATTTTTCAAAGAGGTCCATTTGATGCTCGTTTAATGGAGGTTTGAACAAGATTAAAGTTTTTCAAAGAACTCAACTACAAATGGCATCGTTTGATAAGTGCTTGATGGTCAGTTCAAACGGGTGCTCTTAAATATTGTATTTAAACAAAACCAGTGAACATCATTTGAATAAGCCTTCCTAGCGTTCGAATAGTTGTAAGAATGGTTGTTGATTTCAAATTGGAAATCATTTATATATCCTTCTCATACACTAATCCACACAGAGAGACAATACACAAATTTCTGAAAGTTTTCTAGGGTTTTCTTTGTAACTTTTGAGTGTTTTAAATATTGAGAAAACATAAGAGAACTATTAAGCCTTCCTACACTTAATTGATTGATAACCTGAGTAACATACTTTTCTACGATGTATATACCGACTTGGTGGACTTTTAACTTGGTGATTAAAGATTCGGTGGACACTGAAGATTGTAGATTTGAATGTTAGGTGAAGATCAATGTCTGCAAGAATTTTGAATTCGAGTCATAGATTGTAAGTAGAGACGAGTCTTGTAAAGCTCTATTTTTTTCATAATGCATTGATTTCGCTGGATTAGGTCCCGTGGTTTTTCTCATTCTTTGCGTCTTGTGATTGCTAACTTTTAATTGCTTTGTTATTTTTTTGCGTTGATTGCAATTGATTGAGAAAGTCAAAAATTTACCAAGTATGGTTGAATAATTTAGAATTGGATAAATAAACCTGTGGATTTATTCAACCCCCTCTCTAAGTTATACCTTTCATAACATAAGCCAAACCTTTAAGATCTCCCTCAAAACTGGACTAATATTTTGGGACATCACAAAAAGGAATAAGAGACTCTTAAATTGGGACGAAAATAGTATAAAAAATTTTTTTTTACAAGTAGGATTTTATAAAAGACCAAGTTACCCAAGCAAAATTCATAATCTTCTGAATTAGAGAGTCATTTCAAATCAACTACAAAGATAAGCAAACCAAGCTTGATCATATTTTAGAACTTGTTCATTTTTCAAGCTAAGCATAAGCAACCTACTGGTTATCTCAACTCAACTCGTTTACAAACCTATTTCTTAGTGAACTAGTGAATGGTAACAATTTCAGAATCATTATTCATAACAGTTTGTAGCAATGAGAGCTTCAAGAGTATTAAACCAAGTTGCCTTGAATAGTTCTAATCTAAAAGAGTGGGAAAAATCACCATTCACCGTGTTCTTCATATTGTTACAAAATTTAAACAAATCACCAAATTATATCGTATGGAAACAGTCCACTGGACCCAAATATCACCATAAACAAACCCTTGTGACACTAACTATCGATCCACCCATCCGCTCAAGTGGTAAGCAAGAAAATTCCTTAACCATCGTTTCATCTGTATCATTATAAACTTCAAACAGATTTCTTATTCTTACCTCTTTCTTTTTCTTTTTTCTTTTTGATAAGTTTAACTTCAACAACATTTCTTATTGTTCCATACAGGCTACAGCAACCACCAAAATCCATAAAACAATAAAGTTAAATTTAAAAAACCATATACCATTCATAGTTTTTTGGGTCATGGTAGTCGTATGCTCACTTAGTCACTCTTAACACAATGTACGAAGTGTCCAAAATTCTATTCGTAATTGTCAAAATGCTGGAATTATTTTACTGAAATTGCTGCAACTGGTTAACTGACTGAGCAAGATGGCTTGAGATGAACTCAAAGAAGAGGGGGAACAAAAAATAGGTTGCATTCCAAAATTATCAAACTAACCAACCAATTCAGCCGCAGCTGCAGAGAAAAATAAATAAATAATTAACCCAATCACCTGATCCACTTCCAGAGCTTTTGACTTTTCATGTTCTTGCAACAAGGAAAATAGTACAATAGCTTTCTAGCCAGTGGGTTTTGTAGCTATAATCTAAATAATAAGTTAATGAAGTAATATTACAATGCTTTCTATACAAAACCAATATCTTCTTCAAGCATGGGGAATAAATAGGTAATTTATATGTACCATGCTTCTTGATGCAATAATGTATTTAAATGTCTTTTTTTAAAAGTCTACTTTAAATTCATGTTATAGGTAGAAAATAATGGTTCACGAGAATCAAAACAGCCAAAAGGCAGAGATATTATTGTAGTAACACATGCAACCAGTATCATAAAGAAAAAACAAGATTTTCAATTAAAAAGAATCATCAATGACAAGTCTATTATGGCAACTGACAAGCACATACCTTGAAAACTCGTTAAAGTGGGAACATTTCCCTCTAACAGTCTTTAATGCCCGTATATAGACAATTCTACGCACCTTGACTTTGCCTACCCTGGAACCAGCATCTGCTGCCAGTTTCCTAAACAAGTATACAATTCTAATCAAACAAACCTAATTTACAACTGAGCCAGTTCCTGTGGGTTTTCCATAGATTTCTTGAGAATTTTCTCTGCCCTCCTTTTCTTGTCATCCTTCTCATTGTCATTCTCAAACCAAGAGGCGGTTTTTTCACTACCCTCATCCCACGGGCTGATTGCTGTAGCTAAGGACTTCTTGCCAAAACCAAACTTAAATTGCACAGTCGGCCTCTTGTTCAAAAGAACCTTTTTGCTACCCTCTTCAGAATCACATAACCTGCTCTTCACTGCTTCAATAGCTGGAGCAAATGTCTCCAATGCTGAAACATGATTTCCTAAAACATGATTTTCTATAACTGCACGATCTTGCAACACAGTTTCATCCAAAATTTTAGCTGGAGGAAAAACTGAAGACACTTCCTTCTCACCAAATTGAAGAGGTGCTGCAAGAAATGGGTTACTATCCGCTGCTCGTTTTGCCTTAGCAGCATCTCCAGAATCAACTGCTGTCTGCGCTTCTGACCCATTACACGCCAACCGCTGCTGCAAATTCAATAGGGAGTGTTCCACCTTTTTATGCTCCTTAGCCTGCTCAATTTTCAACATTTGAGTGTCTCTGTCTCTCTCATTCTGCAAGGACGTGTGTGTATAAGTTTGGGGATCAGGAAATGCAGGCAACCATGCAGGTATATGCTCCGCAGGTGGCATTTCTCCAATTTGCATAAAACTTGACATTGTCTTCCTGTCTTTTACAATCGGAAAATGGGGAACCAAATAAGCAAATGGGATTTCTTCAGCTTTGCCAACATACTGAATGATCTCTTCAACTGTGCCCGAGACCGCAAGACAACGATTGATATCTGAAGCACCCGAAAACCCCTGTTGTGATCCCAAATCTTCCAACCCCTGAATTATATCAAACAGGTTGCACTCCGTCCTACTGGAAAAATTTGCATAGAGATTTGCAGTCTTTCCTATATGACAAATGTATCGAACGGCCACGTCGGAGAGCGTATTAAGGGCCGACTGCTGAAAACTCTGAAACCCGACACTCTCGCATACCTGTGCTACAGCAATCTTAGCGATCGCTTGGGCAAAATCGTCAGTTCCTGATTTCTTCCTTGTGATGTTGTGTTCACACTCTCTTCCACTCTCCCCACCTCCATCGTTCATATTCAACACTTCATATCACTTCAGGTCAATTAAAATTCCCAAAAAGACCATTTGTTTTCAAAGAATTCCAAATAAGATCGCATCATTTATCGAAAAATCATCGTTTCGATTCAATATTTTTTAACAGAACAACATTTACATATAAAAAGAACCGAACAAACCCTAGAATGTTGCATTTCGAATGCGAACCAAATGGACAGAATAAAGCATCAAAATTCCGAGGCAGTTGAATACTTACCAGTGATTCCTAGGGTTTTTGCGATTGGATTCTTGAGCTCAGCTTCAAGTGAACGAATTAAAAAAAATGAAACCCTAATCAAAGATTGCTGAGATTAACTGGGTTTACGAAAAATTTAAGGGTTTAACTAGATTAATGATGGGTTTTAAACCTTAATAAAACCCCGGATCGAGAGAGAGAAAAGCTAGTGGGGTAGAGAGAGATGTAGTAAGTTGGGGGAAGCGTGTCTGTTACTTATAGACGGCGAGCTGAGGGACGAGACGAGAGAGCGAACCAAAGATTGTTGAAAAAAAGGGTATGCTAAAGATAAACCGGGTAATGATAGCGAAATGCAAGGAACAATAGCCATTGATTGCCACCTGTCCCTTTAGGCTAATATTCTATGGGGATAAATTATGATTACGAGGTTTATCATAATTACATTAATTTTTATTTTTATTTTTAAAATTATATTGAGTTTTTTTATTTTATAAAATATATACAATATCTCTTTTCAGATTAATTTTTTTTTAAAATGGTAAAATTACTTTTTTATTTTTTATTTTTTTTAAATCTTGACCAATTTTTTTTATTTTTAAAATAAATATTAATAAAAACGTTAGATTTATTTTTATATAAAATAAAAATAAGTTATTTACTTTAAATTTATTTTTAAATAAAAAAGATTAAAAAATCTGTAAAAAAAAAAGTTAGAATAAATTGATCAAAATTAGAAAATATATAAAAATAAATAAAATAGACACTTTCGTTATTTTGAAAAAAATTAATAGGAGAAAGATATATGTATATTATTTTGTAAAGTCGATATAATTTTAAAAATCTCAAGAAATATCAATATAATTGTAATAAATATCAGAGAAAGTCAATGTAATGTACCTTACTTTATACTAATGATGGTATTACAATTTCATTTTTTTTAAACTCCTAATTAATGAAAAAATCTTTTAATGGGTTTGGTACGATGAGGTGACAATGTGTATGTAGCAATGGTTCGCTACACGACATATCAGACTCATTCAAGAATTTCTTTAATTAATGAGTATTTTGGCAAACTTTTCAATGTAAAAAAAAATGTTAACGTTAGTTGCAAGTATTCAACACTTTAACACGCTTAATTATGCGTGAAATGGATGCATAAAATACACACACCAATCAAATCGTGAGTATGGACACTCACAATTAATGTTAGCATTCTTTTTCCATATAATTATCTTAATCTCTAAAATGATTCAATAAATAAATGATAAGTCATATATATATATATATATATATATATTTATAGTACACGATTTATGGGCTTGGGATCATCTGATATTTAAATTTATGATCCTAGGAAATTAATGAATAATTATTCCTTAATGTCATGCCATCAATTTTAACAAATTTTATTTGAATACAATCAACTTTTTTAATAATTATTTGAGTAATAGAAAATATTATTATTTAACTAATTACATTAACATTTCCATCCTGTATAATGTAACAATTTGTTAAAATTAAGTAATCTTATCGTTGTACTAAAACTCATTTTTTTTAACAATTTCTATTCTATTGTTATTTAAAACTCATTTTTTTTAACAATTTCTATTCTATAGTCAAATAACAATAACAATAACAATAATAATAATAATAATAATAATAATAATAATAGTAAATTACATTAACCTTTTTTAAAATTTTTAACAATTATAAAGATTTCTCTTAAGATTTTTAAAATTACATTATATTTTTTATTTTTATTGAAAAATTATACTTACATCTCCTCCTGTCTAATTTTTTTTTTAAAATGACAAAAATATCACTTTCATGATTTTTATACATTTTTCAATTTTGGCTAAGATTTTCAAACTTTTTTTTAAAGAAAGTTTTCATTTTATATTAAAAAATTTAAAGTATATAACTTATATTTTTATTTTTTTATCAAGAATTTTTTAATCAATACTTATTTAAAAATAAAATTAAAATTAAAATTTTGAAAAAAATGTAAATAAAACAAAATAAAGGGGGCATTTTGTTATTTTGCAAAAAAAATGAACTGAATGAGAAATATGTGTAGTTTATTAATAAAAATAGGAAAAGATGGTATAATTTTAAAAATTTCAGATAAAGTCTTTATAATTATAAAAAAATTTAAAGAAAATTAGTATAATTTATCCTAATAATAATAATAATAATAATAATACTTTTTTGTGCATGTTTACCAAGTAACAGTAAGTATTATTATCTACAATGGTCTAATTGCATAAGGTAGGTAAGGCCATTCACAATGGATGGATTAGCAGCTGTGTTTGTGTCAAATGTTGCAAATAGCAGGTAATGAAAGGATCCAATGTACATGTTAATTCATCTTCTTTCTCCCTCTGTCAATTATTAGGGCATAGGTTAATTATAGCTAGTCTTTTAGCCAGTCACAGTGACAAAAAAATGTTACTGTTATATAAAATTTCATCACATGGAAAAGAATTAAAATTATTCACTCCAGTAAGAATAACTTAACATATATTTAAAAAAAAAATGACATGAAAATAAAGGGATTTAAAATTAATGCATATGGCTACAATGAATTGAACCAAGTGAAGCTGAATTTTGACTTTTCAAGACTTAGTTTAGTTATACTTTATAGTGTTCAAATTTAACACAAACTCATGACAGGCCAGTGCATACATGTTCAAGCCCAACTTCCATTGCATTGAACTCTATTTAGTTTGACTCCCCTATGTTATAAATGAAAAAATATTTATAAAATAAAACATATTAAAAAACAAATTGATATCTAACAGCAATATTAAAGAATTACAAATTAGTAACTATCTTGTTCAACAAAAAGACATGTAAGGGAGGAAAAAAACCACCCTCAAATATAATTTATTGATTTTTTCTTCAATTAAAAAATTAAGATCTTTTTTATCTTCCAACTTCAGATCTATGGTTGGTGATTATTCTACTTTTTCTGCCTCCTAAGGCTAAAACTAAACATAAATGAAGAATAATGGTTAAGATCACCCATAGGCTCTAAGCAAATTTAAAGGAGAAAAAGAAAGAAAGGAGTTGGAAAAGATTCGGTGGGTATTCAGAAAATGGGTAAAAAATAAGTAGGAACAATGTGTCAAACAACTATTGAAATAAAATTAGTACCCATTTGATTGAGTTGTTTAAAAGTGTCGACGGGAACAAGTAGTTGTTAGGCTTAATAAGTAGCTTTTAAAATTAAGTAGATGATATAAAAAAGTAGCTGATGAAAAAAAGTATTTGAGTGTTTGGTAAAAGTTGTTGAAAATTGATTATGAAATACGAAATGATAAATATGATTAAAAAAAAAGGAAAAAAAAAAATTGAGCTTGAAAAAATCTTAAATTATTCGAGCTAGGCCTAGTTAGAAAACTTCAATCCAAATATATTTCGAGTTTGAGCTTGACTTGGGCCCAATCTTCAAGAAAGTGGGCCTAACCCAAGCCTGACACCTTATTTTTTATTAAATTTATAGATCATTAGATGAATAATAGTACATGCATCTCCACCATTTATTAACACACACACACACACATATATATATATATATATATATCTTTGAAGCGATAATAGTCCTAAAAAAAGGTCTTGTGAGATATGAACATCCTCTCCTTTTTCATCCCTCACCATATCCACTATTGAGTTACTATATTCAGTTACTATATGGCTCCATTGACTCATTCATCTCTGATTGTGATTGGATTAATATGAAAAGATCAAAGATCGAACCCTAGTGATAGGATCTTTGATTTTATACAAGTTATGGCATTCTTGCACCGGATAACCCGACATTCTTCTTCTCTGATTTCTCACCATCTTTGACTTTCTTCATCTCCAATCTCTAAACATAGTCCACCATCTTAATCAAATCATCGAACTACTCCTACAGGTCAAATACATTGCAAAAATCTCTCAATCTCAGAGTTGATTTTTACTTCTCTATTTAGAATATTTATGTGTTCTTGGTGATCGGTTTGAGTGATTTTTGGTTGTTGTTGTGAAGATCTGCTAGAACACTTTTGACCCTCTTCTTATTCGATTCATCAAACTTGGGAATCTTGTTTCCTTTTAAACATTCTTATATTATTAATCTCTAAAGCCATATTTTGTAGTGTGCATATATTTGTGCGCATTTGCATATTAGAGTTTGTAATCTAACTAGGTCTTTCTTAGTTTAGGTTATGTTTTGGTCGAATTTTCATTATTTTCTATGTGATTGATATATTATCTTTTGCTGATTGTTTTTTGTTTTGATTTTCTTGTTCTTCTTTGTCTCAGTTTACCTTTTTTACATAAATTTAATTGGATTGGAGATAGAAACGTTTCTTTAATTTGTTTGAGAAATTTAGATTTTATTTTTATAGATAGGAATTGAGATTATGCATCCGGCTTAGGCTAAATTTGATACTAATAAATTTTAGTTGGGATAAACTCGATTAGACTACTCGAGCTTAAGGTTGAGGCCGGACTCGATTTGATTGTATCAAAACTTGAGTTGTGCTTGGAAATGTCTCAACTTAATCTCAAACCATCCAAGTTATGCCCCTATCCCCCTTCGCTCTAATGAGAGCAAGAAAATAAATGCGGGTGAGGCGGAGATAGAGCTGAGAAGAGATTAACTTATGATATAGGTTCGAAACCTCCCACTCCGAATGGGTGGGAGAAAATACGGGCCGGAATGGAATGAAGTGGAGTGGGAGACAGAGGAAAATATTAAAACATGATATAAGTTTTGGACAAGAACCCTGCCCAATTATATATTTATAGTATAAAAAACTCTTCAATATTCTCATATCCCTTAAACACCTTCACATTAATAAATCTAGATGTGTATATATATGTGTTTATGTAAATTTATATCTATAATAATATTAATTGGTTAGTTTTAATTTTTAGATAGCAACAGAATATAGAATTACGAAAAAGCTTTTTTTTAAATGAAGACATGGATAAGAAGAGGGCCTCGCCTCAAAGCCGCCCCATTGCTAGCTATCCCTATAAATAACTCAAATCTCCTTTAATAAGCCAGAGAAACCAACCTTTGATAAATAGAAAGGCGCCACAAATAAAATATTGAAACATAAATTTATATTTTAATGCATCTCTAATAGTAACTTAAATTTAAATTTGAGTCAAAATTTAAAAAAACAAAAATAAAAATTCTCTAATCCTAAATTCAAACTTATAATAAATCAATTTTTTTTTAAATTTAAATTTAAAAATGTATTTTACTGTTTTTGAACTCATATTTATAACTATAACTTAAATTAAGTAAGATTATTGAAAAATGTAAAATTAAAAATTAACTTTTATTCAAATTTAAATTAAATATAAGTAAAATTTTGAGTCTACTACGATACCCTTATAAAACAAATCAATCTCCTTGTCAAGAAGCCTTCCAAAGGCTGCTTCCATGCACATCATAATAAAATTGTTTCATGGATACTTCAAGAAAATCCGAACCCTAGAGGATTGCAGGGAAAATGATCAAGCCAAGAGCCAGATCTAAAGGGATCCTGGCTTATTAGGCCAGTTGAATAATCGTAGAGAAACAAAACAGCCTATGGGGGACCTCATCTAAAAGCCTGTGGTCCCTTCTCTTACACACAGAAAAAGACTAGCAGCCAGCGTCTCCAAAACCCTAATTATCTAATACCTCTTCTCCTCTTCTTCTATTCCTTCCCTCCTTTTTCTATTGAGGACCACAAACTATCTTTTCACTTGATACCCCCTTCCCTTTGAAAGGATCCTTTATGCTTACTCTTAATCTGCTGCTCCTTCCATTGCTTTGTTGGATCTTGTGCAAAGTTGACACTGCTACGTTCCTCACTTGTCCCACTCACCAAAGCACCTCTCTCTCTGCTTCATTTTCTTCTTTGCAGCTTCCAACACTTTTTTATGGCTACTTCTTCTATACTTGCATAGTTTCCTAGGAAAAAAAAAGGAAACTTGGCTATTCCTTCCACAATGGGTTTCTTTTCTATGGTTTTGGAATATGAACAATAAATATATACTTGTGTGTGTGAGAGAGAGAGCATTGTATTATCTCATTTGGTTGCAGCACAAAGGCCCATGAGGTTGCAACCATAACAGTAAGCATGGTTTGGACACTTACCCCCCAAAAAAAAGCATGGTATGGACAATTTTACAATTACAACTCATGAATTAAAATAAACATGCGAATACTAAATTTTTCACATCAATCTTGATTTTGGCAATATATTTCTCAAACAAAGAACGTGGTAAACTAATTTAAGATGTGACATTGAAATTAACAAAATTAATCATAGTTTCAAGCCTTTTCACTGTTCAAATACCTTCTTTGGGGTATCAAAAGAAGTACTTATGAATATATATATATATATATATATGAGAACATCCAATATATGATATCATCTTAAAATATCAAACTATTCATCAGACAGCCAAGGTTCTCAAGAAGTTCGATGCAAATCTTTTGAAATTTGATTCTCGATCGCTTGATGAAGCAAATTCATGATATGATTCAAATGAAACTTGAACATTGTGATCATTATAACAACAAAAGACTTTCAGGCCAGTCCACACAAATGGAAGTAGAATGTGCAGCAATCCATAAAATTATACAGTAACATTTCCTTTCCCAGTGAGAAAGAACTTATAATCAAAAGATTAATTAGAAGGATGTACTTTCGGTTCATTTTGCCGGATACTCCTCAATCATCTTTATTTGGCTGATTTCCACTACTGTTTTGAGAAGGGAGAAGCTTCGGAGCCATGCTCAAATGAAAGGGTCTCATAGGTTGGCTTATAGAGTAAAGAGGTGGTGTAAGAGAATAGGGATTTTGTGAGCTTGAGCTCACCATCTGAAAGTGGTTGATTTGTTTTGGATCAAACTCTACTGAAGTGGCAACATGTGAAGGAAAATAAGGCTGTGTTGTTCCAGGTGGACATACAAGAAATTGAGAGCCAGATGGAAGAGACAATGCTGAGGGCAATGGCACAACATTAAAGTTGTGGAAATCTTCTGTTTGGGCTGTAAATCCATGGCTTCCTAAGTGAGATAAAGAAAAATTCGAAGGATCCAGACGATAGAAAGAATTGTAAGGCATGACATTATTAAGCAAACCTGGTACTGGAGTATGATTGGATATTGGGAAGAAGCTATTAGATGAAATGGTTGTTCCATGACCTTCAAGACCACCTTGTTTCTCCTCTTCATTTCTTCTATTCCATATTTCTTTCTCATGGGTTGTTGCTGCTTCAACCTCCTTAGACTTACCCCTCAAAGTAGCATCTAAACTCCAAAAATTTGACCTGGATAGTCCTAGTAGATCATCCCAATCGACGCTGTTTTTCATCTTAAGTCCTTCTTTGTTGGATTGGGAAGCACCAGCTCCATAAGAAGTTAACATTGGTTGATGATTTTGGCCAAAGGTTCCTGGTGGCACTTGGAGAGGAGGGAGTTCATCAATTTCTTGCTTAGCTGCATTCAGCAACCAGTCAACAACCTTGCTAGGCTGGTTAAGCCCCAGCCTATCTTGAAGATCATACAAGTGAATAGCAGTGGGTACTGAAAGCCTAACACGCCGGTCTCTCAATCCTCTCACAGTGCAAACTTTGCTATGCCTGTCTTTTCCTCCAAACGCACGTGAGACACGCACAATGCGAGGATCCTTCAATCTTGACCATGGTGTTGAACTACATGAAGCCTTAGAGATCTTCTTATTATCACCTGTGTCGCCTTCCTGTTTCGCTGTAAAATCTGCTTCTCTTGAATTTGTAATCATCTTATGTCTCTCATTATTGGTGTAAAATCAACTGAACCAATCAAATTGCCTTAAATTGTAGCTTGCCGATCATATTTCTTTTCAGTTTTCTCAAATGATCTTCCCCACATAAAGTTTCTTCATGCAGTCTTTTCTTGACTTTCTGCTTCATGGTGCATGGAAATAAAAATATAAAGAGACATTCATATGATATAATCAGATTTCTTCAACCTCAAATCATAATCCTACTTCTCAAAATTGAGATATAAAAAGAATAGATCAACAACCCCCACCTCCCTAATTGAAAAATAATTTTCTGCAACACATGAGATACCCAATGATGAGTTTCATATATTCAAATAGGAGACTCAAGAAACAAGATTACACAAAACATAGGATAGTATTCTAGATAGATTGATTTGGTGATTGATAAGGGTAATCTCAAGTTTATTTCTATGTTTCTGAATTGTAAACCTATTTTCCCCTCATTTTTAGTTATTTTAGTGTACTACATCTGTATATGTATGATGCTAGCTAGTTGATCATGAAATCTTAGCTCATTTCATAAATGAAAAAAAAGGACCAACTAATTGGATCAAGTCATGATGATCTAGTTAATTAAGTACAGAAAAAGATATATCATACTATTGGCAGCAAGAAAGGTTTTAATAAGCCTATGCCATGCTTCAGATTTAGGATCATCCCCCCCCCCCCCCCCCCCCCCCCCAAAAACCAAAAAAAAAAAGGAACTTACATATGGCGGGCAGCAAATTAAAGCTATGTGCTTCTTGAACTTTGCATTAGATTATTAGTTCTTGATTGCAAATTGAAGACAATGGTACGATCCTGCGCTTCTTTTGAATGCATCTTCCTGAATTTGATATTCAACTCATCAACCAAGCTGTGTTTATGTTTCAAGGGAGAAATTCACTTTCCACTGCAGAGAATAAGCTCATTGAAGCTCTGCAGATTGAGAAAGAGAAGATGCTGGAATTCAACCTAGCATCCTCCATGGAGAAATAAAGAAAAAGCAATGGTGCTAACGCAACCACGTGTCGTGCCTCGGCATCTGTCAAATAAATATTCTAGCTCCAAATCTTATCGTTTTCTCGTCACGCTTGTTGAGCTATCATTGCCTTGATGAATAAGCAGTGGTAATCTTACTCTGGTCACAGTATATAAATATATGATTGTGTTAGTTTGTAGGAAACATATGTTTTGGTGAGATAATATTGTTCTACACAAAGAAAGTAGATAATATTGTCTGGGGACCATTCTGCACATTTTGAAAAGTTGCATCTAATGCTTTATCGACAATTACAAAAGGCATTGCAATTCAATTTCCATCACATGGGTCAACAAATGCACGCCTGTTACCAAGGAAGATGTTTGTGTGACTAAATTTAACCCCTCAAAACAGGATCAACAGCTGAATTATACTGCAATATTCCATATGTTAAGTATGTAACACTGGAAATTTTTGTCGGTCACAGAAAATATTTCACTTATCATTTTTTCAGTAATTAAGTTGCATGATTTTTGCTCAATCAGCAGATAAAATTATGTATACATACAAGGTAGAGAGAAGTGAAACCATATTCATTTATCCAAAATGTGCATTTCATCACCAAATGAAAGAAAATAGTAATGGGGATTGAGATAATATGAAATCAGATATAATTTCACAGAGGAGAAAAATTTACAGATAAATATGATATCTCTGCTTAAATAAGTCCGTTCATGGGCTTCAAAAGGTGTGGTGTCTGGTGTGTGATCTAGTGTCATTTTGATGGTTACGATAGCTACTAATTGGGACACCGAAAGGCTAGCTTATAGGTGAGGGACCAACACATGATCTTCTCTAAAACGCCCTCCGAGTAGAGAGAGAACCACACAACTTTCCTGCCAGAGAGATTTGCATGGAGCAAATTGATGTGCTTAACCTAAAAACTGACACCCCACAAAATCAAATGGCTGTCTTTGTTGAGTCACTATATGAGAGAAAATATAGATGCGTATGCGACCTTCTTTCTCAGCTTTGAAAAGGATCTCAAATGCTTTTTTGCCTTTGTTAATGATTAGGCCTTCTCCAACTCACAAGAGGTGGATTCCAACCTAAATTATCCAGCACCTATATTCTCACTAGCTATGCCTTTCAGTTAGGGAACAAGTGGCATGTTACACAAATGAAAAGTGAAGGTAATCATCAGTACTATGTTCCTCTACCTTATTTTCTTTTGTTCTTGCATCCTGCAAAGCAAGCAAAAACCCTAAAATTAACACTTATTTTGAGCTTAGGAATTAAAGATTGAGACAGAAACCTTTTTTTTAAAAAATAGGAATTGTAGGTTTTCCAAAACCAGTCTCTAATCTAAGAGCTTGGCTTCGATCAGAACTTTGGCCTAAAAAAACATATTTAGCACAGGAATTGTATATATCCATATCTGCTCTGAAATGATAAATTAGGAGCGGGAAACCCTAAGAAAAGGTAAAACGCAGGACCCTAATCTGCCCTATAAAAAATTGAGTTCATTGAAGCAGAGAAATAGGGATTATACACAAAGTTATCAGAAGGGCTCATTGGGTTGCAGACACAAGTAAAAGTTTTGAGCGTGCAACTGTCAACATGATTGGTGCGTGCACATTATGCGAGTGCATGATCCTTGCACATGATGCACACACGAATCACATTACAAAGTTTCGAACTTCACAACCGACACTAATAATTCTCAAAAGTTTTTCTACTTCTATTCCATCTATAACCTGAAGCTATGTCCTTGGAACCTTTATATGTTAATGTATACATATCTAAATTTTCTTTTTTTGTGGGGGGAAAAATATGTTTAAGTGTCTTCTTCTTCTTTTTTTGACAAGTTTGCTTTTATTTAAGTGTCTTCCTTAAAAGAAATCAAAGATTTATATAATGCATATTGCATCAGAAGAATTCATCCACTTTTACTAATGGTTTGATTTTTTACTTTGGTAATTAAAACTTTATTAAGAAAAAGAAAACAAATTACAAAAACCCCTATATATTCATTGTCTTCCTATTTTCTTTATGCAGATACAGGCAAATATGCGCGCATCAAAAAGAGAGAGAGACAGATACCTAGCTAGCACTACTTGGATAGAGAGAACATTTTTGTTTTCTTTTCTTATTTCATCTCTGGGACCTTTAGAAATCTCTCTTTCTCTAGAAACAAACAGTGGCGGGCATCTCAAGAAGGAAGGGCCGGGCACAGTAGGTTCACACTTGACACTGCCCTGATTCTGATTGAGTACTGATAATTTAGAGTACCATTTATTATTATTGCCAAATAAATGGTCCCCAGATCCCAGATCCCAGACACAAGTCTTTGGTCAGACTACGTTTAATCGCCCTCATTCTTTGAATACCACAGCCGCAACTTCCACCGACCCATATTGCTTACAGTGCCGGCCGGCAGGCCGTCTTAATCAATCCATATTTATCATATGTTTCTAATTTTCTTCCTTCTACTAACCGACCCTCCCAAAGTTGAGGGTATTATAAGGACAAGCAAATTATCTAATCATGGAATGATAAAGTTTCATGAAAATAAAGAATTGTGTGTACCCATATCCTAAGTAGTTTGGAGAGAATTGCTAGCCTCAGTCACCTCCAAACTGTCACATGATTGGTGCGTACACATCACGCACTCTTGGTGCGTACACATCAGTTACATGCACCAATATGGCTGCAAGTTAAGTTTTGGACAGGTAGAGTTGCTCATAGTTGATTGAGGAAACAAAAATAGGTCTATCAAAATCCCCACCATTATAGGTGGTTTTTGTTTGGAAAAAAGGGAAAAACAAAAAAGGAACTTATAAGAATAGGGCATTTAACCTTATGAATGCACATTTGATGGACAGAAAGGACGTGCCAGCTGAAAGCATTAGCAACTTCATAAATTTTCTATAATCTGATGCAAACAGCCAGACAAAGGCAACTAGAAATTCAACCCTAAGTTATTTGATAATGGTATGTATCCATCATTCATTGAGATTCCCCAGAAATTGGAAGAGCTCGAGTCTTAGGAATCATAATTCATTGGGATGCTCTCTCTCTCTCTACACAGCTTTTTTGTAAGTAGAGAAGAGCCATGAGGAAGATGACAGAGAAAAATACAGACGAAAGCGCTTTAGTATTGTTTCATTTGTCCTTGGCAGTAGGGATCTGCAGTTCACTTTCTCTGCCATCTTTGCATTATTCACTGGACGCATTTATCTTTGCTTTGATCACTCACTTTTACCTTTTTTCTTCGTTTCTAGGGTTTCTATGTCCTTTTCATGCTCATAGAAATTACTGCACATGAACAGAAGAGACAGATCTTAAACATAGAAAACTCTTAGATATTTTCTGATTTAGGGTTTTGTTTAAATACTAAATAAATTTTCAATGCCCTCTCTCTCTCTCTCTCTCTCTCTCTCTCTATATCTACTGTTAATTTATGCCACCCCTCCTAAGCAGCAAATGATGACTCTCTCTCTCTCTCTCTCACTGCCATAAATTTGGTCCTGATGCTGATATATATTGCAGGTGATGGTGATAGTAAGCTGCCAGATGCATCCAAGGGCCCCTTTGGTGGATAGCAATCAATCTTAGGTTAAAGCGCGCATATGGCCTCTTTAATTGTGATAATAGCAAACATACCGTTTTTTCATAACGCAGTACAGAAAAATTACTTATTTGGATGAATACATAGTGTATGAGCAAAATATTGGAGCTATTGCCATTCTAGTAAAAAGCCTATAAACTAACACGATGCCTGCATGTAGAACTGCTCATGACCGCCCTACGAGGAGAGCCATGAAAAGTTGGGTGCAGCCAAATTATCCTTGCCAATAGTACAGGGAATATGTTCCATAGCCTTTATATATGTACCATCATATTTTACATTAAACATAAATATTTTAGTGACAAGCATATATAAAAACTTGAATGGTGAATTGAATCGGGATTTAAAATATAAAATTTAATGTTTTAATCTAAAATATTAAAACCTCTAAAAAAAAAAGATGTTTGTCTATATGTGTTATTAAAAATACAATCAAAACATATATTACATTTCAAATAAATGTATATATTTTGTTTCAACAAAATAATTCAAAGATACATTTTATAACAAATACTATATTTCCAACATACTACATTTTATAACAAATGATAAACTACAATAAAGATGTTAACAAATGATAAGCTACAATAAAGATGTTGTTGCCGAAATCTCTCTCTTTCTTTCTTTCTTTTTTTCATAATGGAAACAGAAAATTTAAAACAGTAAAACAATAAGTAATTGAACAAGCTAAACCTCAAGGAGTAGTTCAGTTGGAACACTAAAAAAAAAAAAAAAATTCAGAAAGTGCGAGATCCTAATTCAATACTCTTCAAACTTCTTTAAAATACTCTCTTGACAAATAAAAATTTGAGCAAATATGAAGTTCCATGATGATATTAAATTATTATGACGTCTACCTGATCTTTTGATTCAGTAGCTAATAATCACTTTCCAAATATATATTGAATAAGAACAAATATTAGTTAGAAGAAGGATAACTGAGTTATCAAAATTTTGTTTTCATTTTAAATCGATCCATTTATATATATATATATATATATATATATCCAACTTTTTTTTCTTCCAACTGCGCACAAATTCAAGTTGCATATAATATGAATTCCAAAACATAAAAAATGAAATAGTTTTTGAGTAAAAACTAGTATTTGGATTTCTTATATTTTTGTTAAGGAACAAAAACAGAACTACTTTTCTCAAAAGCTTAAAAAGTTCATTGATAACACTTTTTAATTTACACCGAAAAAATATTTTTACTTTTGTATCTTTGTAATTAGGTCCGTCAACGAGTCGGGTTTGGGTAAACCTTCTAAGATCCAAATCCAGACCCGTTAAATTTAAACGAGTTTAGACCCGGATCCAGACCTGCTAAGTCCTGTCTCAACTAGACCTAGACCCATCAGATCTGGATCTTCGATTCCAAAACCTAATCCGTTTGTAAAAAAAAAAAAAAAATTGAGAACTAAAATTTTCTATTTTAAGAGTAGTTCCAACTTGGCTTTATAAATAAAAGATTTTTTTGCCCCAATTATGTCATTATTGATTGAAACTATTTCATGTGATAGCCACTATTATTTGTATATTTCGTTCTTACAATCGAACACATGATGAATAGTAAAAAGATAATAATTGTCATCTAAAAATCTTTTAATTTTTATAAAAAATTTAGGCTTACAAAAGGTTTCCTTACTCTTAAATATAATATGAAATGGAATGAAAATAACATAGAATAAAATAAAGATAACTCATCCAAGACAAAAGAATAGTTATAATAATTTTTAATAGAATATTCATTCAATGGAATCGGATATTGATAACTAGATTCATAAAAATAATTTCATAAAGTGATTTTCAAAACACTTTCATAACATAAAATGGTGCTATAAGATTGAAGACGACAATTTCACTAAAACTTTCTCTCTCTAACTTTTATATATGTATGCATATATATATATATATATTAACTTTGTTAGAAGGTTAAATACTCTAACTTCAATATTATATTAGAAAAATGTGTTTGTATGCTTGTTAATGATTTACCAAATCGAATCTTATTAACGAATTCGAATCTTATGTAAACGAGTCCAAATCCGGATCGGCCCGACCGTTTACAGCCTATTTGTAATTGTTTTTTGTACGCCTATACTTACTCATATATCTATATACCATATTAATATAATATATAATATTTGCACGTATAAATATCTATAATATTATATACACTTATTTAAGCTTATATATATGTCTATCCACATGTCATAGTTTTGACAGAAAAAATTAGAGACTAAGAACTCATCTCATAATCTACATAAAACCGAAAGATTAACTTTGAATTTTACCAAACAATTTTTTATTGTAAAAATGATAATAAATAATTAAAATATGATTTAAAAAATTGGATCTAAAAATAAATAACATTACCCAAATGAACTCCAAATCAACTTCAATTAGGTCTGTTGATAAATCAAATTTTGATCCAAACCCTATTCTTTTAAGTTAATATTGATTATATTTTTATTTATCAATATCTGAATTGAGTAAGAATATTTTTCAAATGGACCAATGAGAATTACACTGATTTGATCCGATTCTAAATCAATACATACATATATATATAATTGATAATAGAATATGTAATATTTTATATTTATATATATATATATATAAAATAAATTTTTAAGGTTGGATAATCGAACCTTCTTTATTAAATTTTCTTTTTCGAGTTAGATTATATTATTGGATCGAATATTTGAATCAATCAATAAGTAATTCATCAGATAATTGAATTGAACATTTTTCTTGATGGTTCAAATTTGGATCGATCCATTTACCGACATACAATGTTGTTTGTAAGCACAAAAACAATAAGTAATCGAACCTTCTTTATTAAATTTTATTTTCGAGTTAGATTAGATTATTGGATTGAATATTTGAATCAATCAATAAGTAATTCATCAAATAATTGAATTGGGCATTTTTCTTGATGGTTCAAATTTGGATCATCCTAATTCGATCGTTTACCGACATACAATGTTGTTTGTAAGCACAAAAACGTCTGTAAAAAAATCATAGATATTATTATATTGGCGTCCATGGGCTATGATGGGTGCTGTATACCTCATTTTCAAACCAACATTAAATTCAATCCGCGGACTAATTCACAAATCTTAGATTCGTACAGACCAATGCAACAAACTCTCACCAAATCTAGAATTGATGCATTGAAAAATGTCATCATCATCAAGTTTGAGCATTGACTGTAAGGGCTAGAAAAAAAACAAAGGAAATTGAGCATCATCATATACGGAATCTAAATGTCAAATTAGACTACAAGTTTTGGCCATTAGATTTTTTACAGTGATTCAGATATAATTTTTTTAAATTTTTTTCTAAAAATTATGTAATTAATTTTTTAAAATCTGTAAAAATATATTTGAATATGATAATCAATGCCAAACGCGTATTCTGTATTTTGAAATTTAAAATCTGCGTTTTGAAAACCTAACCAAACAAACCCTTATAGTTTTGAACCAAATTTGGTTTGTTTAAATCATGGGTTAGATGATTAAGGGCCGGAGATGGTGCAGCATTATTTTTAGAAGTAACGGCCATTGCCGAGTCAACTCATTTTTTTGTTGGTGGCATGGCCTTTCTAAAATTTAATTTTGCTAAAAAAACAATTAAAAAATAGAAATTGGCCTCCTCCCAAAAAACTTAGCCACAAATTCTAGATCCGCCACTGCACTCTCTTTCAAACAGCAGAGATTGTACGGCGGACGAGAGATATGGGCCACCATCCCTGTATCAAAGACTTTCAAGACAAAAAACCAAAACAAAATGCCATGATCTTGTTTTGAGCCTATTAATCTTTCTCAATACCCTTCTAATTATTGTTTGACATGCCAAACTCCTCATCACAAAGCAGTAATTGACCAGCGCCAGCCCTAATGATCCTTAATATTTTTTCGCCAGCCTGTGGTATTATTTGTTACCTAGAAAACAAAGCTTAAAGACAAGTGCCAAAATTTTTACCAAAACTTGCTCAAAAGGGAAGTATTGGTGTCATTATCAAATATGGTTCTCACCTGGAAAGCAAACAATCTCCATAAACCATAACCTAATGATCCTTAATCCAGAGGACATTAACCAGAGATGAACATAGCCTTCAGGCATATTCTCAGTTACACAAAATCCTTGACTATTTTATTCAAACATTAACCAGTTAAAAATCAATATTTCACTGTCGACAATCTGTCAAGACTTCAATTAAGCTACCACATATTATCAACAATGCTCACCCGGAGGAGAGGACATAAACGGCATGATGAGCCACTAAGAAGAGAGCCAAAATGTGTTTACCTCAGCACTCAGAACCCTGGCCAACCATCTCCTTGGGGGTAGGGGTGCAAACGAACAGAGTCGTTCATGAAGAGCTCGAGTTCGGCTCGATTATGGCTCGTTCAAACTCGGTTCAATTAATACATGAGCCGAGCTCGAGCTCAAAATAAGACTCGTTTATTAAACGAGCCGAGCCGAGCCAAAAGAAGGCTCAACTCGTTAGGCTCGTGAACAGGCTCGTATAAGCTCGGCTCGTGACTCGTTTATTTTTTTAACTATAAATAGTTTAGCTAGCCTCGTGCTAGGGTTTAAAGTTACCTTGCCTGCGGCACGCGGCTCTGCCCCTTCTCCCTCTCTTAAACTCCAGATCGCAAGTTCCCTGCAGCATGTAGCAACAATGGCTCCTCTGCCCCTTCTCCCTCTCTCAAACTCCCGAGTCCCGATTCAGGTTTGAATTTTTTTTTTGCAACTTTCACATCTGGATCTGGGTTTCTATTTTTGTTTTCCTTTCATCTTCAATTTTTTTTTTCTATTTATGATCAACTTGCACATCTGGGTTTTGTGTCGGCAGACCCATACTTCCAGCAACGTTGGCCATGACCCATGTGATAATATGTTGTAATCTGACCTCTGAGGACAGATTTGAATGGTTTCTCTGACCTCTGATGTTTTTCTTGTACTGCCGACCACCTAGATTCAGTTTCTTTTTCAGTACTAGAATTGTACAAACTAGAAATCATGCTGTGCTTTTGCTTCATGGACAGTTGGGGTTCTCAGATTTTGCTCTTCCTCTCTCTTCTTCTTTCTCTCTCTCTCTAGATCTTGATCTATTCATCAAGGTATCTCAGATTTTAGATCAATAATTTGCTTGTCTTAGTCTTTTATATATATATATATATATAAATGTCTGTGTAGTAGATTATCCTGTGTTTGCCTGTTGTGTGTTTAGTCTTATCCTGTGTTTGATTTAAATCAGATTTGAAGTATTGGGTTATATCGTGATTGTTCATTAATTTTTGCCATTAATTGGTTTGATTTAAGAATGCCCAGAAATGAAATTGTGTAATTTTTTGTTTGATATTTAATGGGTTTCTGTTGATAAGTTGATCGATTTGTATCGTCGCTCCTAATACACATCTCTATTATGTGTATTTCAATAGTTTTTCGCTGTTTTATTGGCTCCTAAATGGTGCTTAGTTTTTGAGTTACAGAATATAAAATGAAGAGAGGTGAGAAAATTAGTTAATTATTATGGCAGTGGTTGAGTTAATTGCTATATGTTTGTGATGAGTTGAGTTGTTGCCTATATGCTTGTGATGATTGAGGTTGGATGCATTTTACCCCCAGGCCTTAGGTGATGTCTGAGCTTCCTTCTCCTGTCACTGCTGGGACAATTCTCATAGTTGAGGATCTTCAACAAGAACTGTCCTGCAAAATCAATATCATACATAGGTTTGTCTCATTTCTTAACTACCTGGATTTGGACTTTTCGAAGTTGTGTTTAGAGAGTATATTAACACATCTGAGATTTTGTACACCTGTGGTTGATGTGCTCAATGGAGAAGTTTCATATTCTGCAACCTTCTGTGTGTGGTGTAGTTGCCTTTTTCTATCTAGCATAAATCAACGTTTATATGGCATACACTCCTTATTGCATTTGAACTTCTACAACTCTCTCAACAGAGACTGTGTCAGAATATTTATGGAAGATATAGTTGTTAAGATTGTATTATGTACATAATTGATTTTGATTTCCCTTAGAGTTTTCTATGTTATGTGGCTTCATATTTGAACCGCTACTTGAAAAGTGTTATATTTTCATTTCATTTTTCACAGAGAGGAATTTGATGAGGAGAAAGGAACCTGATAGGATGAATCTCTCTGGATGGACACAAGCTCCTCCAAAAGAAAAGGAGAACACTAATATATCTTCTGACAATGGTGCAAGCACATCAAATACTTCTCAAACAGTCACTTTGGAGACCTATGAAGATGACGGCGTAGAAATACTTTCAAGAGGAAGATGGGTCAATTTGTTTACAGAATAATGATTCAATTTGTAATATTATATTTTCTCTATGATGAGTTATTTTAGTTTATTACTGTCTTGTTGATGCAAGGTATTCTATTTGTTTAAATTCTAAACCCTATAACTATATTGGTATATAATGGATTTTTTTTTTAAAAAAAATTATATTAAAATTTTAAAGTTGTGTTGATTTATTCTGTGAGTTATATTTTTTTTTTATTATGCAAAAATAACATAATTTTTATTCAGTTGACCACAAAAAAAAAAAAATTGAGTAACTCGAGCTCGAGTTCGAGCTTGAGCTCGAATGAGGCTTGTTTAATTTTTCAAGCCAAGTCGAGTTCGAGCTTGACAATCCACTCACGAGCTGAGTTCGATCAGGAATTTAAGCTCGAGTCGAGTTTCGAGCCAAGTCAAGCCAGGCTCGATTTTTTTGCGAGTCGAGTCCAAACATCAGATACTCGACTCGACTCGGCTCGTTTGCACCCCTACTTGGGGGCAATAAAATGTTATCCTATTTAACCACTTGTTTGTCTATTTATTGTAGAGATGTTTAAGGTGTAACATCCTATAAACTAGATATCCTTAGACTTTAACTAAACCGTTAAGTCATTGCCTGTTGGCCTTGTTGATGCTCTTACAAAAATAACTTAGATAATGAGATTTGCACAACACAAACTATAAGAAGGGGTTTTTAGTAAATAAGAAGATCAACTCCCCGCCAAACCAAGCACCTTTACCTTACAGAAGGCCAATATGGGACTCATTTTTGTGAAGAATTAATGGCCAAATTTGCTTCAAAGCTCATAAGAGTGCCCCAGCAGGGTCAACACACATCTAACTGATGTGAATCAAACTGAAGGCTGTTGACAACAAATATGAGTCCAACTGATATCTATGACTCAAAATCTAAATCAAACGGGAATACAGATGATCTACAACAGAAGGGCAGGATTATTTTAAAGAGAGTTCAGTTCCAATGACTCAGTTGTTGCTCAACATGATAAACAGAAACGAAAAAGGGAAGACAAAAAAATGTTGCATGCATTCATACACAAAATACTAGCAGGCACAACATCCTCCTGGCATTTGACAGTTTGGTGACAATTTGAAACACCATCCACTAAATTTATTGGTGGCCAAAGCAAGTCCTCGATGTGCAGTTCCCGAGCCTGGCAAGAATAAAATGGAATGAAATAGCAGTGATAACCAATATTGATTAATAGACTGGTTTTCATATTAATTTAAAAAATAAAAAGAATAAGGATTGTCTACCATGAAAGCAAGCAAACCATTCAGCAGATTTCACGGCAAAAGATAAGCAAGAATTAAACTTCACATAAAATGCTCTCCTCCACCAAAAAGCTAAACATCTATACTACTAAAATGGTGTTAATATCTCCTAAAAGCAACCTGGTTTCCTTCTTTAGTTATTTATATAAAGAGACTGTTTTTGCTGTAAACAAATGCTTACTTAAGAATAAACCAAAAGAAAATGTGCAAAGAAATGCGCAGACAAATTAATCAATTCTTGTAAAATACAGCAGTGATTAGTTGACATGGCAATTAACCACAAATAATTGCCTTAATGTTTTACGAGAGACCCAGTTTGTTAGGGAGGGCATCTCATGTTTGATTCTCATGGGTGTTAACACATTCAGGCTTAACCAATAATACATGGTATGCAAGAGATTGCATGCATGGGGTTTGCCTTGTAGCCACACGCCAAATGGCCCATGGCTGGAATGATTCTTCATCACCAAAAATAAATAAACAAGGCATCCTTAAAAGGAGATAAGAGAAAATAAAGCTAACTCAATATAAAAACACCACCAACAACCTCAGTTTATTGAGGTAGGCTGCAACTGAACCGAGCTACTCACGAGCAGCTCAGGTATGACTTGCTAAGAAGCTCATTCAAGCTTGTTAACCAATTAAATGAACCAAGCTTCAACTAGTATTTTTTTTTTTTGATCGGTAAAAGTGAAATAGATATATGGAACAGATGCCTGAGAAAGGCACCCCCCAAAAACAATAAAAGATATCAATTAAAGCCTAAGATCCCTCAAAAAATCCATAAGTTTATCTAAATACATAGGGTATTCTTCCTAAATCCAAAAGAAAAAGGTTTTCAAAAAAATGTTTTTAAACTGCCAAGGAGAAGCTTCTACTCCTTCAAAAATTCTTCTATTTCTTTCTTTCCATAAACACCACAAAAGGCACATGGGCGCCATTTTCCAGGCTACTCTCACCTCCTTTCTGAGCTTTTTGCACCTCCAATTCAAAAGAGCTCTTAGACCTTAGCCGGCATCATCCATGAGAACCCAAAGATACTAAAAAGAGCTCTTCAACTAGTATTCTAGAATCCATAACTTCATGAACCAAGACACCAAGCTTCACCCATAAAGGCCTGTCAACAACTAATGTAGGTGCCATGTAGTTATAGTAACTGTGTTTTTTCTTTTAAATTTCCTTCCATAATTAATCATATGAAAGTACTAAACTAATTTGTTTTTAGTATTACTTTACTATCACTATTTAGTACTTGCTACTTAGTAGTTAGTACTTGCATGAATTTGTAATTTTTTTCATAAATGCAAAATATTATCTATTCATTTTAGTTGAAATTTTATTCTCATAGATGAAAAATATTCAACAGTTAAAATGAGGTGTGACATAGGGGGAAGGTGATGCTAACCCCCCAGTAGTGATATTAAATGGCAATTCGCCATTCCAATTCCAGATAGTTGAAAAAATGCAAAATATTTAACAATTAAAATGGAGTGTGACATAGGGGGAAGGTGATGCAAACCCCCTAGTACTGATATTAAACGGAAATTTACCATTCCGATTCCAAATAGTACACACAAGTTGACATGCAAGTTGTCAAGGGAGTTATTATTGGGAGAATAGCTTGATTGAAGCAACATTCAATGCCTACAAGAGGGAAAATTGAACTATGTCCTAATGTTTCTTGAAAAATTAGAGAAAAATAATGAAAAATCCTCTAATTTACATGAAAAAAAAATTGAGAAAAGAAAACAAAGAGAAGTACAAGAAACAAATTAGACAATCTCAGCATGACGATGATTATAAGTCTAAAGGTGTAGTCTCTGGTGATGATAACTATGATCCAGAAAAACAGCAACTAGGAGGGAAAAGCTTCAGAGAACACTGTCATAGGAAATAAGGAAAGAAATTTAGAGCACGTGCTGGAGGTCATAACAATGTAGGACGTAATGGTGGTGGTGGGGCAGATGGTTGTGGTAGCCTATGGGACACAAATCTGCTAGTGTTCGTGAGGCTAGTGATAGTGAACACCAATAGATCGATCTACATACCCCAAATGCTAGGTTGCCTGAAATAGATCTCGCACTCCATCAAAATCGAAGTGTCAACTAACCTAACATATCTTCAGAAGTGATAAGACTTTGAGGATGAAGTCATGTACTGTAACTAACCAATTTGTGCTCTATACTCACTCATCCACAAATAAAGTTGCTTCTCCGTAGTTTAAACCAATGTTGAATGCGGTAATTGAGGTGGAAAATGGAGTTACACCTTTGACTCCTTATGAGATAACTGAAGTTAGTTTGAAGAGAAATTCGAAATATCAAAGGAAATTGAGTTTAGTCTTGTAATGTAAGCCTATTTGGGAGGAGAAAGGGGTTATCATCATGTGTGATGGATGAACAAGGTCTACAAGGAAACACATTATTAATTTTTTAGTATATAGTAATCGGGGCACAATTTTTTCATTAGTTTATAGATACTATAGATGTGAATCCATAAAATATAGATTACTATTTAACCTCATGGATAAGGTTGTTGAAGAAATTGGAGAGAAGAATGTTATCCAAGTTGTCACTAATAATGAACTTGCATTAAAGATTGCACTAGTCCTAATAAGAAGTTTTGGATTTTAGCATCAAATTTAGAGTTAAATAGCCTATTTAACAAACTACTAAGGCTTATGAATAAAACCCGTCTTTTGTAAAAAATAACTGAACCAAACTTAAACATGCTAATCAAGCTCAATTTAAAGTTCAACTCGCCTCGAATTCATCAACATTTTAACAACCAAGCTTAAACATCTAGTACTCGGCTCAACTCAGTTCATTTGCAGTCACTATGGAGGGTAAAGTGTTGAAGTATCTTAGCCCTTCATTTTGTTATCCATAATAGCCGATCAAGTGCCCCAACTAAATTCCACATCTAAGGATCTAGATACATTCAAAATCTCCCACTCCCGGATGAACCAAGGATGAAATACCACGTAAAGAAACTTTATTTTCTAAAAATTTCAACGATCCTAGGAAATCCGAATCCAAATCTAGTGCTTGCAACAAGCACCCAAATGTGAGAAAATGTATATTTTATTACATAAGCTTTACTAACTAAGCCTAGTGGTAATGCTTAGCTGGACTCTTAGCGCGTTCAAATTTATTCAAGTTTTGTTGTTTTCTCCATGCAACTTCCCTTCTTCTTTAACTCCATGTATATGATTAATCCATCACCCATGACCAACCACAACCAAAAGTAAAAAGTTCTCTCTAAGTTAAGGGTAAGTGGCCCTTTATATTTAGAAATGGAACTAAAAGTGAATATGTAAGTTCATTCATAAAATTTGGATGTATGCCCCCCCCCCCCCCCCCCCCCCCCCCACCCCCCAACAAAAAAAAAAAAAAAGGAGCTTTGTTTATGTGATTCAATCCATCATTCATTTCCACAAAGAAAAGCAGCACTCTAACATTGAGCTACATAGTCTAAATGTTATCAAGGAGGAATGAGGTATAATATGTAACATGTTCTTGATTTTTTTTTTCCATTAAATCAAACATAGGAGGCTATTAGGCTAGTCTTCTTGAGCAAATATTTCTACAATATGTGCAATATAATTGACATAATCTGGCCAATATCATGTATCCTTTCCTTTGGTTGCTGAGTTTGGAAAGTAGATCTTAACAGGATGATATTTCATATACGGGAACACAACAGAAACATTAATGAATATATTTACACGAACCTCGAAAATACTGGATGGTAACACCTCCCCCCAAAAAAAAAAATTAAAAACCAATAATCCAAAACCAATCATCTACCCATCTGCATCATAACCCCTCTGTGACCATCCCATGACTACAGACTACAAAATGGACAATATAATCAAACTCGCCTGAAGGCCCTGAACTCCAGATATCAAATCCCAACCAATAGTCCAAAATCAACCTTCTACTCATCTGCATCATAACCCCTCTGTTTCCATCGCATGCCTGAATTCCAAACACCGAGTCCCATAACTCTACATAATTTGTCAAATATTTTGGACAGTCAGTATCCACATCCATGAAGACCATAACTCCAAAAAACACACGCACAATCACCAGAAACCAATGATTCACAATTTGATATATTCATTACTCAATGTAAAAAAAAAAACACAACCCCAGTGTGTTTTTTCTCTTTCTTCGCAGACCCTGATATAGTTATTCACAAATCACACAAGAAATGGAAAACATAAATTCAAGAAAAGGAATAATATCTAATATATTTCTACTACCACCCTGGTCCCAAACTTTAATTCAGAACCCAATACATCATTATTCATTTCAATCCCCCAAAGAACCACCAAACCAAAGCCCCGATTTGCATATTTGGAAACCACAACCAATTCAAACCCTAATTACGATGACAATTCACAAGAGGCACAATGAAATTAAACCCAAGAATATTCACACACAAAAAAAAGTAGAAACAATATTCCAGAAAAAAGTGATATCAAATTGCTAACCTTATTGGTACCCTCCGCCTATGGCATTTTCGTCCTCTTGAACCTTCGCGGTCAAATAAACCCTCGGGAAATCATTAACGTCGAAAGTCTTCTCCTTCATCATCTTCTCGATGTCGGCCTTCTTCAAGATGGTGCGGCGGATAGGCGGGCGGTTACGGCGCTGATCGCGGGTGTAGTACTTGATATCGTAGACGGTTTCGGGATTGGAGGTGGGCACGATGGCCTTCCAGGGGACGGTGGCGGGGCAGAAGACACGGTACTCGGTTGCGCCCGGGACAGCGGACTTGTACTCGGGGCCAGCGCAGGGGCCCGTGATCTCCCATGGCTTCTTGATGTAGCGTTTGAGGGTCTGTACTAAGGATTTTGCTGCGGCCGCCATGGGTGATGTGGAGCTGTTTGAGATCTGTTTGGCTTGGGAGAAAACTAGAGAGAAAATATATATTTGAGATTCGAGAATTGCTGTAGAGAGTTGAGAGTTGGGAGTTGTGGTTCGTGAAGTTGGTCGGAGTCCGATTTGGATTCTGCTGTGTTGGGCTTATTGGGCTTGGCGTGACAGCTGCCCGACCCGATTGACGTCCATATTTAGGGCGTAATTGGTCCCAAAAAAAATATTTATAAAAAAATAGTTAAAATCTAAATTTTTTAAAATAAAATTAAAGAATATTTTTATCATTTTAAAAGAAATTTAAGTCGTTGGAAAGTATTTTTAATTAATCAATAAAAAAATATGATCATTTGAGAAAGATTTGAAAGGGGAACAGGTTCCTATCTTTATTTCTCTGGTCTAAGCTTCTGTGACGGCACCGATTCCCTCTTCACGGCGTCGCTCTGTCTCTCACTGTCACTGTGTGTGCAGAACATTCTCACAACAGGTACCTTTTCGAAATTTATTGTTCGCCAGGTCTTATAAATAAAGGGATTGCGAGTTATTAATGGTGAGTGTAAGTAGGCATGCGTTAATTAACGGACCATGTTTTTTTAATTCATTCAAAGTGGTCGTATTTGTGTTATTCTCTTTTTATCCTTTACTGTTAATTGTTTTATTTCATGGCATGATCCGTCATTGTAGCAATGATTATGTAGCAGTCCTAAATTTCTTTCTTTTTGTTTGTTTTTTGGATTTTTTTGTTTGTTTGAATGTCGTCAAATATGGATCCAGTGTTGCTTGAGATATCTAATGGTGGCTTTGTTGTGTTAGATATTGGGTAGTTTAGCTCATAAATTCACAAATTATTTCAATTCATTTTTAGTAATTAGTTTAAGGGAAACACGCTTTTAGGGTTTCTCTGAGAATGTGGGCACTTTGTGTCTAAAGTTATTTTCTTTTTCTTTTCTCCCCTTATTTTATTTTATTATTATTTTGTTATGCTGTTTGCAACTGTACACATAGGTTGGAGTATCATTACATATTGGGTTGATTCTCTGGCTCTTTTTTTTTTTTTTGGGTAATTGATTTTATTATACCAAAACCAGGGAAACACCCACAAAACAAGCCTAAAAAGGCAACACGAACAAAAGGAACCAACTATTTGCAGTAAAAGAGCATCCCTACCTACAGGGACTCAACTAGACAACATATTGAAACCAATTACAGCAGCCAAGAACAAAATGCAACCAAAATTAACTACATCCAGCTTATGATAGATGGATTCTGTCCGTTATTCCCAGGCTCTGTCGTAGTTCCCATGTTCTATAAGAATTTGGGATCTGTCTCCAGCTAGCAGCCGTGTAGCAGATTGAGTCAATGATCTTCCTTGTTACCAAAAAAACTGTCATGTTCTTTTTCTGAAATATCCTTTGATTTCTTTCTTCCCAGATATAGTACACTGTCGCAGCAAGGGCTATCTTCTTCACCATGGTATCAAAAGCTTTCCCCTTCAACTGTCTTAAACACCATTGAAGTTCTTGAAGCCATTGTTGAGGGTTCCTTGGGACTAGACAATCTTCAAGAACTGCTTTCCATATTCTGTTGGAAAAATTGCAGTCAAAAAACAGATGAGAGATGCTCTCCTTTTCATCATTATAGAGGACACATTTATCATCCAAAATCATTCCATGCCTAATTAATCTATCTTTAGTTGCTAGGCCTTGTTGGCAAACCATCCACAAAATAAAAGAGAATTTTGGGACAGATTTACTATCCTATATCAATCTATACCATTCGACTTTAGACCTTGAAGCTCTTATGTGCTGCAAAGCAGAGTAACATGAGTAATTCCCATATTTTGTTAGGCTCCAAAAGGCCATGTGACTTGCCTCTTGATTTGGAACATAGTCAGTAGGAGTATCATTTTGGATAGCCCTCATAGTACTGGAAGTAGTCCTGGGCCATATCCATGTATTAAATCTTATCCATTCAGAGACTTTTGCTTGCTTTGAGCCGCCACATTCTTCTATAACGGACTCCCCATATTTTCCAGTTAGAATCCCCGAAGGGTGCAAGTAATCCTGCCATAAGAAAGTGCTTCTGCCATTCCCTATCTTCTTCTTCATTATAGTTTTTGCATAACCTCTGAGCTGCAACAGGGATCTCCATGTCCAACTGCAATTTCTTGGATTGTGCAAGGACCACAAGCATCTTCCTTTCATAAAATATGTATGCACTATGCACCCATTTCACCCACACGGTATCTTTCTTAGAGAAGAGGTTCCACGGGTGTTTAAGTATCAAGGCCTTGTTCATGTCTGCAACAGATATGATTCCTAGACCCCCTTCCCTTTTAGGTTGACATACCTTATTCCAATTGACTTTAGCTCCAGTATTTTCAAGCAAGGCCCTTTCCATAGGAAAGCTCTGAGGATCTTTTCCACACCTTTTATCACAGATTTTGGCAGGATGAAAGCTTGACACCAATACACATGCATACTATTTAAAACTGAATTAACCAACTGCATTCTCCCAGCATAAGATAATACTCTAGCTGTCCAGTGTGTGGCTCTAGCAGTGATTCTATCAATCAGAATTTTACAGTCCTGTGCTCTAAGCTTCCCAGAAATTAATGGAACCCCAAGGTATCTAACTGGAAGCAAACCTTCTTTAATACCCAAGATCTCTGTAAATCTTTCCTTTTCTGTGTTGGTAACCCCAAGAGTAATAAACTTTACTTTTTTGAAGGTTTGGAACTAAACCAGCCATCCCTTCAAAATCATTAAGAACCCCCTTAATTGTCATAAGAGAATTCTCTTCTGCAGCAGCCATAATAAACAAGTCGTCGGCAAAAACTAAGTGACTTATTCTCTGACTAGCACATCTAGGATGAAATTGAATTTTCCTTTGCCTATGTGTTCGTTTAACAAATCTGTAAAAGCTTCCATCACGATAAGAAAGAGGTAGGGGAAAGGGGATCCCCCTGCATTAGGCCTTTAGCTGCAGCAAAATATCCCTTAAGAACCCCACTTATCTTCACCGAGTACATCACTTTGGTTACAGATTCTTTAATCCAACTTGAATTCTCTGGCTCTTATTTGCCGTACAATGACTTGTTTTTTTATGCTATATATTCCTGGATATCATTTGTTTTGGTTTTAGTGAATGTTGGTATTGTGAAAATCAAAGGCATTGTAATTTTGTATGTTACCTGTGACTGTGATTCTAAAATATCCTCTTAGCGATATTATGGTTGCCATGGGTCACATAGTGGTACTGAGGTCTCCCATTTGTTTATTCAGATATAAATTTCAGATTAGAACTTATTTATATTTCTCTATGATATGGGATTATAGTGATGTCTTTTATTGGCATTAATGTTTTCTTGTCTTGTTTATATTCAAAACTACTTCCAATTTTTGCATCTTTGTCTATATTTTTATGTATCTTTTTTTCTTAAACAAAGTATGAGGTATTTTTGTATTAATATATTTTTTGTTGGATAGTTCTTACTGATCCCAAACAGTAGGGATAAGGTTTTGTTTTATTGAGTTATTTTTGTTGGGGTTTCCAGTACAATGGCTATGCAAGCGACAAGTCCTCCTCCTGCTCCCAGTGCCCAAGTGGTTGGAAATGCTTTTGTTGAGCAGTATTACCATATTCTTCACCAATCCCCAGACTTGGTTTTCAGATTTTATCAGGATTCAAGTGTGCTAAGCCGGCCTGATCCCAATGGTGTAATGACGTCAGTTACTACCATGAAAGTAAGTTGGGCAAATAAGATTATATAGAAGAATAATTTTTTTTAAAGTGTCTGTTTTTTCCTTGGTGGTGATGATGCTTTATTGTCGTGAGAGCTATTCAAGCACTCCAAAAGTCTCGTCTCCTTTGCTTGCCGCATACTTTTTTGTGTATTTTTGTCATGAATTTGTGAAATCATTTGGCTACTTTGTATTGTTTACCACCCTATATTGGGTGCAATTTCCCTTGAGTTGCTCCAGATTTTGCATTTGATGTATCAGATCACTATTCCACCAATCTCAATGGCTAAAGGGTATTGTTAAAATGTGGGTGCAAATGGTGCATGTAAAAACTATATCACTGGTTTGGTTCTAGGTGATCACTCACTGAAGGTCTAAATAAGATGCACTAAGGTTTTGATTAATGTGTCGGCGAGGAGTTATCTACAAATAAATAAATAATGTGTCAGCGAGGGATTGAGTGGTGCAGTATTATTAATAACCAGTACTGAGAAATGAGCAAAGTTAGATATATGAATAAGTTAAGATGTCAATCAAACACCGGTTATGCCATTTGTGAGATTCTTTGTCTTGATTTGTTGAGGTTCATTACTTATTTCTACCCTTAAAATGCAACAATGAGATAGCAGACAGATGCTGCTGTCCCAAATAGCACAAACTGTTGAGGAAGATTCTGTTCAACATGTTGACAGCTTGACAGTTGATCCAGTGGTTTGCTCTTATTGGATTCCCTTGTTGGTTAATCTCCCTGAACTTGCAAATTCTCTGAATAAGGCATTTATTAAAGAGGTCTCTCTGTGCATTTGATTAAAAGCTAGCTTTTCAAGATTTTTTTTTTTGAGGAGTCTTGTCCAAATACTTCAAGTTCTGATTACTTCCAGCGGTTCCTTAAAATGTGTTGATGTTTAACTTGGAGCAGGATATCAATGACAAGATTTGTTCCTTGGATTACAAGAACTACAAAGCAGAGATAGAGACTGCAGATGCTCAGGACTCTTACAAGGATGGGGTGATTGTTTTGGTAACAGGGTGCTTAACTGGAAAGGACAATCTGAGAAGAAAATTTGCACAAACCTTTTTCCTCGCTCCACAAGACAAAGGGTACTTCGTTTTGAATGATGTTTTCAGGTATGTAGAAAAAACTGAGCCACTGGAAAGTAATAAAGTGACGGTTAATGGAATTGATGACACTCCATCAGTCTCCCTGACCCCAGATCCAGGTTGGGTTTTGTTCTTTTTTTCCTTGAGTATTTTTGACATTTCTTCAGAAAAGTTTTGACATCATTTTTATTATTGTTCCCAGAGCCCCCTTGCGTTCTCGATCCTCCAATGCCGGATCCATCAACTAGTCTTGTAGAGGAGGTTCAAAATGTTGATGAGAAAGTCCATGACCCCTTGGACAATGAGAAACAATTGATAATTAATGAAAAGGAGGTGGTCGTGGAATTGGAATCTCATTCAAATGAGAACCAAATTTCTGTGGTTACTGAATCAGCTTCTTCTACTGCCCAGGAAGATGCTCCAAAGAAATCTTATGCATCAATTGTGAGTTCACAAACAAAGAAGGGGAGTTCAGGGCCGACTAAGGTTTACGTACCTGCTAATACTTCAAGAGCGGCTCCTATAAAGAATGACAAACAGTCACTTAGTTCAGTAGCACATGTTCCAGGGCCTGAAGCATGGACCACCACTGCCCCTAGCAGCACAAATTCCCCTGAAAATGGGAATGTTCAGGAGGAAGGTATACATGCTTCTTGTTACTTTTTGTAAAACACATTGTGACCTTCCCTTCTCAAACACTTGTGTTCAACACACCTATATATGAAAACAAACTTCCATGGATCTTTGCTTTTGACAAAAATGAAAGTGTTTCAGAGGTGTGAGGGCAGTGTGTTGGAACCATTTTGGTCATTGTGGTTCACCCTAGATCCGTTGTTATCTCTCTCTCTCTGAATCTTATACTAAAATATTTTACCATTTTAATTATCATGTTTTACTCCTTATAGTTGAGGGCCACTCTATTTATGTCCGGAATTTGCCTCTAAATGTGACGGATGCTCAACTTGAGGTGGAGTTCAAGAAATTTGGACCTATTAAACAAGGAGGTGTCCAAGTCAGAAGTAATAAGGTTCGTTTCGTAGACATGATGTACATAGCATATTACGGCCTACTTGAATAATTTTTACATGATTTTCAATTTGGTTTGTTTCATTTTCCATCTGTCCAGCACCAGAGGTTCTGTTTTGGCTTTGTTGAATTTCAAGATTTTAACTCCGTGCACAATGCAATTCAGGTATGTGCTCTATAAATGATCAATTCTCAATTTTGAGTTAATTATGATTTGGTTTGTGGTTTGGAGATCACTGGGCATCCAGACCATATAAACCAAAAAAATTATTTATTTATTTTTTATAAGTAAGATGTATTGTATTAAAGAGCCCAAAAGAGGGGGGCTAACCCATATACAAAAAAAGCTCACATAATTAGAGCCTCATGTTGTCCAAGAAATTTACAAAAGTATGCACATATGGGTATGCCTCAACAATCCAAAAGTATAAAATTTTCGAAAAAACTCTCTTTAAATCTACACAAGGACCGTGAACTTCCTTCAAAGTATCTTCTTTTTCTTTCCCTCCATAGGCACCAAAACAAACTTGTAGGAACAATCCTCCACACATTCCTCTTTTCTCTTTTCTGGTATCCACCAACCCAACTCCTCAAAAGATCTTCTACCAAACGTGGCATTACCCAATGAATGCCAAATAAAGAGAATAGCAAGATCCACACATCCTTCACAAAAAACAATGAATAAATAAGTGGTCACTCAGACTTCTCATGCTCCAAACACATGCAACTTCTTCCAGCTAAATGGAAACCTCTTTTTTTGAGATTGTCTATGGTTAAAATCTCTTTCCATGTGATAGACCAAACAAATAAACCAAAAAATTAATATTCACTTCAGAAAGGACGCATAACATTTTACATGACTACTTAGAGTTAACCTTGCTCATGTCATCAGGTGCAAGTCATGTGACATGCTAATGTGGCAAACAAAAATAGGTTTTTATGGTTTGGAACCTTTCTCACTGGATTTGGAAGCTTTCTCACTGGATGGATACTCTAGCTTGTTGGCATAGTCATGTGTGCTTCAATGCTTTATTACAGCTCTTACAGAAGCATGAGTGTTTTATTCTTCTTCTTGTAAAAATCTATTCTGTCAATCATATGATGACTGTATTTTTAAATTTATAGGAATCTAAAATCCTATGCGTGAAGGAAGGTCAAACTATGGTTTAGAAAGCTATGTGATTTATTGACACTTTAACTTGGACAAAACCACTAATTTTACTGTCCACTAAAAATTCAGTATTTATTGCCTGGTGTCTTTATTTTACTGTGACAGTGGGTATTATTAGGTTCTTATTGGTTTGCTGGTGTTGCAAGAGTTTGAGGGCTGAATATGGTTAAAAGCAAGATCATTTCAATAAGGGGAGCTGCCTGAGATGCAGCGTTCAGCAGGTAATTTGGGGTGCAAGGTGGGAACTCTCCCTTGATCTTATTTGGGGTTACTGCTTGGCTTTCCGACAAGGTAGTTTCACTGTGGGACTTAGTAGTGGAAAGGTTTAAGAAAATGCTTTCTGGATGAAAGTTTCCGTATCTATTAAAAGGAGGGGGGATGACTTTTATTTAGAGCACTCTTTCGAGCTTGCCTTCATATTTTATGTTAATCTTGTGTTTGCCCCCCTAGGGCGTTTTTTTAATAAAATCTTTACTTATCAAAAAAATATTTTATGTTAATCTTGATTATTCCAGCCTTGGTAGTAGAGAGATTGGAGAAGTTGCGGATGAATTTCTTTGCCCCGGGGGGATGAGGGAGGAATTCAAATATCACTTGTTGGTGTTGGAGGTGTGCACTCCCATTTATCAAGGGCTTGGGATATGCTTCTGAAGGGGACACTATAGCGGAGGGTGGTGGAGGGTAAATATTGAGTAGGAAATAGGGGTTGGTCTTCAAGGTAGGTTATGAGTCCCATCTTGTTGAAAGGTATTAGGAGGGGTTAGAAGAAATTGTTCTATTTTATTAATTTTGTGGTGGGAGATGGTTGAAGAGTTACATTTTGGCACTATTTGTGGTGTGATGATGTTCCTTTCAAGACATTATTCTCAGACCTTTTCTACATAGATTCGGATAGGCTCTCATTTCTGATTATGTTAGATTCTTGGAGTCGGGTGTCATTAAGGAGTCCCATTTTCTTAGAGCTTTATAGGACCGGGAACTAGAGTCAGGTCAATGCATTTTTTGAGACCTTATACGTTTCTTCAGTTTTCAGAGATTAGGGAAGACTCCTTGCGATGGAAAGGATACAAACTCTTTACTGTCTTTTTTTTTTATAAGTAAGTAAGATGTATATTATAAATGTGCCCAAGAAAGGCAACAGGGACAGAAACCCCAAAAAGCTTTACAAATGTTTTAACGACTCCAAAAATTCAACTAAAGAAGAGACATTTACAGGGAAAGCCTCTTTGGCCCAAAAATATAATAAGCGCAAAAACACTTCTTTAAAGAAGGGAGTGGAGAGCTCCATATCTTCAAATATACGGTTGTTCCTTTCAATCCAGATGCACCACAATAGGGCAAGTAGGGGCCAGTCTCCATATTCTCTTAATCTCTTCTGAAAGGTTACACCCTGCCCAAGCCAACATAAGGTCTCTGACGGAGCCAGACATAACCCAGGAGACACCGAAAAGAGCAAATACCATGTTCCTACAGTTCCAAGAAATATGACAGTGGATGAGAACATGATCCACCCTTTCCTCATCTTTCTGACAAAAATAGCATCTACTAGCCAAGCTAAAGCCTCTCTTCTTCAAATTTTCTGTAGTTAAGATGGCCTTCCAAGAGGCTTCTCAGGCGAAAAAGGAGGCTATAAGGGGGGCTTTTGAGTGCCATATGAGCTTCCAAGGGATTGGAGGGCCTTCAAAATCAATTAAGCTCTTGTAGTAGGAGTTGACAGAAAAAGATCTCTTATTCGGTATCCACACCCTCTTATCTTCCCTCCCTTCCGTAGCACGAAAATTGCATATGTGTCCAAAGAAGGAGCCCACCTCTTCTAACTCCCAATCAAGAAAGTTTCTCCTAAAGCGAGGAAGTCCAGACAAGCTTATTCCCAACTCTTTCCAGGTACTCGCAAACCCAAGCCACCTTATTAGTTAGCTAAACTGTATAAAGTAGAAAATTTCACCCTCAGCGGCTCATCCCCATTCCAAACATCATCCCAAAATTTAACACGGCTACCATTCCCAATAACAAAACTATACTTTTTCTTGAAAGTCCTCCATTCACTTCTAATGGAACCCCAGGGACCACATCCCCTTGGCCCTTCCACACTGCCCGAACACCAACCTCCGTTGTCGCACCCATACTCAGTAACAATGATCTCTCTCCAAAGCTCCCCATTGCTCTCGCCAAACCTCCATAACCATTTTCCTAAAAGAGCTGTGTTGAAGATACACAAGTCTTTCACCCTAGCCCCCTGAGAGACACTGGCTTCTTAATTTTTATATTTGGTCCTTTGAGGGGTAGGTAGCTTCTCATTTCCGTGGAAGGACATTTAGATAGTGAAGGTTTCATCTAAGGTCTCTCTTGTTTTTTTTTCTTTTGGTGGGCAACAATTTTAGTGATGATCTTGATGATAGATAATCTGGGGCATAGAAGGAAATTACTTCCCAATTGGTTTTGTGTGTGCAAGAAGGCCAAGGAGAGTAAAAATCATCATCTTTTTCATTGTGAGGTGGCTAGGGATATATAAGCATTGATTTTCTCGATTTGAGGAGTTCATTGGGTTATGCCAAGGACGATTAGAGAGTTGCTTTTCTCTGTGTTGATAAACACTTCACATTTTTGTATTTCAAGAAATTTTCTGGAATCTCTGTTTGCTTTGTTGACTTTACAAGTGATTTGAAGTTTTGAACTATATATTGAGAGAGCTTAAAGGCTCCTGTGTACTTTTTGTGTACCTGAGTTGCACTACTCTAGTGCATGTTTATAATACAATTATTTATAAAAAAAATAACTGGGAAAGAACATTCATAGCTAGTAATGTACAATTACATGATAAATAAAGTGCTATCTGTTCCTTCAATCTAACATTGAAAATGAGTTATAAATAATATGTGTCTTTTCTTTTTTCTTTTTCTGAAAGTATAAATAATATGTGAATTTGAAAATGACATTTCATCTCATGTCCTTGATTGGTCAATTGTAGACAGAATTCTATAATACAAACATGGGTTATAACATTAAAAATGTTCAGTTATAGAAGAAAGCGTAGATACAATATATTAGTTGCATTGTTTAGATTCCAAGTGGCTTCCAACTTACAAATTCCAAGTTCTTATACTTCGGTTTCAATAGCAGTTCTGAATGTCTTCAATTTTTTTTTTTGGGGTGTTTGGGGGGATCTAGGCTCCCTCTAATGTAAAGGACAGAAGTAGTTTTAGTTTCTCAAATAAAGGAGGCAAAGGAAAGCAAAGGTTTCTAATAGACCATGCATCTTTCATATGTATTGTTTGTATCATATCGTGTATTGTATGCATACCATGAGGCTTAGTTGAACTGTAATGCCCATAGGCAATACTAATATTTCTTTTATAGAACATATCGTATTGGATGTATAGTGTGGTGTATCATAAGATGTTAACAACTATGGTTGTGATGCTATCCATTATGATTCTCATTAGGTTAGCACATTGGCCGGCCTTGCCATGTCAACGTTTTCCTAACCAGTGTCGAATATGTGGAATTTAGACATGCGGGCTTGCTTGAACCGAATCCAGAATGTCGGAATCATGACATCTAAAACCATATGTTCTGCCTGACAAAACATAAAAAAAGGGGGGGGGGGGGCATAGGTTCTGTGTTGTTTCTTCACTGGGATCAGAAACTCCATTCTTTCTTTTCTCCCAATAGGAGGGAATTGAAGACTTATTTGAATCATGCATATGGAGTGATTTTTACTACATGTTACATTTTTGTGTAAATAGGTTATGTCATTTTAGTCATAAAGAACTACTTTAACTTAATTTGTTCTCAAAATTACTTTGGTAGCTAACTGCATGATGCCACCTAACCTGCAGCACTAATGATATATAGTAAACACGAGCCGATGAACTTTTAATAGCAGTGAACATCAACATTAACTTCGCATTTTGACTGGGCAATCGTACAACCAAACCAAACCCAGTCCTACTCCTGCCTCAACTTCAGCTTAAAAAGTATTATGATAATAATGTCCAGGCTTTGCCCCATTGACTACAAGATTGAGTCAACATGTCAACACAATGTGCCCTAGTAAACCTCGTGGATGTTGAAATACTGGCAATCCAAACATACATTCAATTTCAGTGAAGTCTAGTTGCTCTTTTGGATCCAAAGTACCATCAGTTCTTCATTCTTGGTGTTGATTAGAAGCATCTTTGAAGAATTACTTAATGATATTCATTAGTCTACTGCAGATGCATATGAAGAATTGAATGTGTAAATCGTCCAATATGTAATGTGATCTAGTAATAATATAGGTTGAGGCTGATACATTGGCTGCACCACGCTAGGTGGTTTTATCGGGAGCATATTTTTCATGTCAGTCATATCAGTTGATAGAAAGCTAATACAGTCACATGACTCTATAGACGTGTGATTATTGTCTCTTTGGTCATCACAATTATTAGACTTTATGGTAATATCATTAGAATACTGTTCCCTACCCTTGGGGAGGGGGAGGTGGGCAGTTCACACTTTTGCCACTTTTATATTGCTTATTGTTTAGTGGCTTTTTTTCTTCTATTTTATTTTCTGTTTGGAAATTAGTTTCTTCAACTCTTTTTATTTGCCTTGTGATTTAGTGATAAAACGCCATTCACCATATTGGAAGCGTGCATGAACTAGTCCTCAATGTTCTGTAGACTCGAAAAAGCTGTAAGATTGCCTTGATTTTTATTCTCGATTTTTATTGGGGATAACTGGTATCATTATTTCATAATAAGCAATCAGAACTTGATATGTGATGTTATGGCCTTTTTGACATTGGTGTAAATGTAAGAATATTACATCATACAGTAGGTAATGAAGTTTTTGGTGACTAGGGGCGAAGTCATGAATTTTCCTTGGGGAGACCACAATAGACACCATAAAAAATGGGACAAATGAATTTTTGATCCATTCTATCAACCTCCTTAATAGTTAAGGGATCTTAGAAAGTAAAAAAGTGTAAACTTGATCTAGTAATCTATTGGGAAAGAAGAAATGAATAAATGATAAGAAGGTTTTCCAATGGGCTATCTATGTGTTCAGTCACTTCATATCTAAACCATATTTTTTATTGGAAAATGTATTTATGAACTTTTAGTTAATAGATGTATGTATTTTATGCCCTTTTTCTACTTAGGCCATTCAGTAATGTTATCTTTAAGCACGTATGTATAATATTCAAATGATTTTTCCATTAAAAAAACATAAATAAAGTCATGTATTTAAACTAATGAGAAAAACCCTATACAATTATTATTTTCCAACACATTCATCATCATAAGTTCGTCAGTTATAACAATAACAACACTCACGTCTAACCTATGACATCCACAACACTCACATGTCAATAGCGTGCGACATAACTGTATTTTAAATATTTGAAGGCTCGCGTTATAACACCTACAGGAAGAAGAATAGAAGGGAAGATGACAAGAACCTGCAAGGTTGGCGGTGGCATCATAGCAGGAAAGATGGTGTTGGTGGTGATTGTAGCAAGAGGAACCCCCCCCCCCCCCCCACCTTGAAACATTCTTGGATGAAGGTAGGATTAGAAAACATTTGTTCTTTCTTTTCTTTAAAAATTAGTAAGAATCCATAAACCTAATCCTATTAGCACAATAACGATTCTGTTTCCAAAATTCTTTCTGCCACATATATCCTGTGGGTTCTATGGGTATCGTGGATGGAGGTGTTACATGTAGAATGATAGGAGTCCAAGGAAAGTGAATAGGATGGAAGCAAGGTAGCCTTAGAAGTCAGAAGAGACACAGAGAATGGCAGATGGTGTGTGGAGAGAATCTGTAAGTTCTCATCCTCTCTCGATTATGAGCCAAGGAGTTAACCTTATTTACAAAGCTCCTAGAAAGTAGGAAGACAATTGTGGCAAGTGAGTGACTTAGTCAGCTGGAGGAGAATAGCTAGATGGCAGTGGTAGCAATGTGGATAAGAACAATCAGACAAGGCGGATTGTGTGCCAAGAGGCACGTCATGTCTCTCTAAGACCAGTCACACATCACAGGCGAGGTGTGTCTCAATGAACCCTCGACTTCAACACCAAACTGCATACTCACTGGAATCCCATAGAGACCACAGCAGGGACCGGGAGTCACACTGTTGTTGAGCATTGAGGTTAAGGAGCTCCTTAGGCACTTTTCCCCGACTTAGGCAGGCAATAGACGTACAGGGGTGCAAGTGCGCCCAGAGGTGGCTTAAGTGGGGGTCGAGGAGAAGCATAGGCAAGATGGGGCAGAGAGCACATGCCGAATAAGAGCATGACGGAGGTCGCATGCTGGAAACAGATGCAGCAGGGAATGTATGTTAGAGACGTTGTGGCCAAGGGGTGCATGCCAGAGATCATTGTGGCGGGGAGCACATGCTGGAGACCAATATGGCAGAGAATGCGTGCCTTGAGGCAAGTGCAAAGTAGGAGGATGCACTGGAGATCAGTGGAACTTGACTTAAATTATAGGAGAGACTTGTTGATCAAATCAGGGATCAGCATCATGACATGGCACGCAAAGGTGTGGTGTGTGAGAACCACACATTTTTGTGTGCACGAGAGGTCTGCTTGGAAATTACATAAATGGAAGACAGAAGCCATAAAATCATGTTATATATGGTTTTTAATATGATTAGGGTTCTTACAACTTTGGGACCTAAAAATTATTAAAATAAAATCTCCTTGGGATTATAATTGGTTAACTTTTTTTTTGTTGCGGTGGGAGAGAGAGGGGGGGGAGGGAACCTTCATATATTTGAAAGGTTTCTTACTTGATGCACCTGGACCACAAGGAATTTTTGGTCTCAGCCCCTCTTGTAATTGTCCCTGGCCATTACCTAGTATGTGGCATGTGGTCTGCCTAACAAAGTGGCCTGGGCTCTTACCATTGTACCAAGCAATAGTCTTTAGTGATACACGCATATATCTTTACACACACACTCAAACGAGATTTCTTGGCCTTCTCACCTCATATTTTTGATATGATGCTTGATGCACCTAATGAGTTTCATCTTTCTTAAAGATGGTTGATGTTGCCTCAGTACTAATTTCCAGAACTTGACATGAAGGAGAAGACACTTTATTTTGTTTCTTTAACCTTTAAAATGGTCATTTACATGTTATGTGGTTTGTTGGAGTTCCTTTTTGCAGTCAACTTGATACTGGGCTCAGATGGCTGACATAGTACTAGTGTGTGCTTGGCTAGGAAATTTTACCCCAAATTAAAAAGAAAGGGGGGTGTGGAATTTCTTTCATGTTTTCTCACTGTTTCAATCATTGCTGTTTATCTAATACCTTTTTTTTTGTTTCAAATTTTTTTGAGTATTTATTAGCACTTGTGGAACTTTATAGCATATTATTTACATTTAACTTTTGTGTTTCCTGTTTATGAAAATGTGCATTTTCAGGCTTCGCCTATTACAATCGGGGGTCGTCAAGCTGTTGTTGAGATAAAAAGAACAACCACTCAAGGCAAGTGAAAGTGTATCGGCCCTTGGGTGCCCCCTCTTCTGAACCTAATATAAAGAATTTAACATATTTAATGTTTAAAAAAATAATAAAGAAAATATTTGACTGTTGTTTAAAAACTTCGAATGAAGCTGGACAGATTTTTGGATAAAGAAAATATTCTTGATAATGGTTGACTGTTGGTTAGGAACTTAATCAAGCTGGATAGATTCTTGGATGACAATTTCAAATTATATGATATAGCTGGCCTTGCTGCTGGTTCTTGCAGTTAGTAGTGGAAGAGATAGGTTTCCCCCTGGAAGAGGAGGGTTTCGAAATGACAGCTTCAGGGATCGTGGGAACTTTGGTAGCGGTCGGAGCTATGGGAGAAATGACTTTGGAAACTGGGGCAACTTTGCAGGTTCAGGTAGAGCTTCAGGTGGACGTGGTGGAGGTTATCAGCAAGGAAGAGGGAGAGGTGGGCGTCGAGGTGGACCAAATCAGAATGCTGTTTCAGAATGAAACTGCACGTAAGATTATTCTGACAACAAATTTTTTAACAAAGTTGTTTCTCTTGCCAGCACTTAGCACTTGAAACAGCAGAAAACTAACTACTTCAATCGCATCTACTTCATTAGAGAGACATTTTTTGAGTTTGAGTTGGGTTTGTCTCAACATGGAAAGGCATTTAGTGTAGTTTTGGGTATTCTTTCTAAAGAATTTTATGGAGGGTGATTTTGTCTCACAGGTAGAATGTAACTTAACAGAAACTTCATGTCATTTTCCAGTTTATGAATATTAAGTCTATTTCCATGATTGAACAATTGTAGCATGTTGCAGCTGTAGATCCTAACTGGTCAGTAAATTATATTATGGGTTCATTTTTCAGTTTCCCTTGCTTTGCTATAATGACAACCCACACTATCAATTGTGAAGACAATCCAGCAAAATGACTCCTTTATTATTCGCATTGTGCGTGCCTTGAAATGTATGTGTTCGCGAGGCTAAAAAAATAGAAACTACTAAAATCTAAAATAGTAATTTCAAATTTTATTTGTAAGAAATAGAATTTCTTAATTTATTCCCTAGAAATCCGACACTCCCTCCTCAAGTTAGAGCGTAGATATCTATCATGTGCAACTTGTTTACAAGGAACTCAACATTAGGTCTGAAAAGTCATTTGGTGAAAATATCAGTTATTTGTTAAGTAGTAGGAACAAAAGTTGTACAATCAAATATTTTTAGTGGTAAAGAAGAAGAAAATCAATTTGTTAGATAAAACTTATAAAAAAACATCAAAAGGTGTTTCAAAGTTTAAAATCTTATTAAGTGTTCTATTTATGAGATATATGGCAGTAAGAACGGCTTTACCCCTAAAGATATTTAAGTACCTTAATTGGTAAAAAGTAATGCCTGAGCTACTTTCAATAAGTGTTTGTTTTTTCTTTAATCAAACCTATTTTATTACGAAGTGTCAACCTAAAAGCTTTGATGGACAATATTTTTTTCAAGAAAAAATTGGCCCAAAAAGCTTTTAAAATATTTTTGACCATTATCACTCCGCAATATTTGAATATTATTTTGAAATTGTGTTTGGACCATGGTGTAAAAATTTTTGAAAATGGTTTCTACTTCAGATTTTTCCTTCATCAAATAAACCTAACTTAATCTCATGTGATCATCAATAAAGGTCACAAACCATTTTTTGGGCATATGTGTGTAAACCCAAATCTAGTATATGTGTATATATATATATATATATATATATATATATATATTTCTTTTATTGTTTTAACATAAACTCTTATTATCAACTATCCTTTTAGTCCTTTACATTGAGTACATTCAATTCAAGTTTACAGCAGTAGTGTGAATATGCCCACCAAACCTATAGGAAAAGGTTTCTTGCATCATCTTTAATGAGCGTGTTATTCGAAGTCTTCAATGTCACGTAATGGCACAATCATCATATGCGTATTTCATTAACATGTTATGATGTTATATCCTTTCATATTTAGTGTAATATACAACATATGCTAAATTTTTTACTATAACAGTATAACAGTATGCTTTCTAGACATTATCATGTCATGTGAGTTATTATTTATGAAATATAATACATTAATTACTTGATTAATACACACTCAATATTATCTCTACCACGTCATTTGTGACGTGGATTGTGATAGAAACGTGGGAAGGATAGCATTTTTTATCGAATAATTATGCCCATCTTTATTAATCCAACTTTAGACAGATGTCACCTGACAGAAACGGTTGGTACACAGCAAGAATCTAACTCTATCTTTCACTCTCTGACAGGACGCGTGCGTACGACAGCCTTATGACGCCATCCCTGTCGTCATTTACCGGACACGTCGACTTCTGCAAGTTGAAGCTGCTTAGCTGTTGATCTGCAACCACGGTCAAGACACGTGTATTTCCATAACCACTATCTCCACGTGGCAGCCACCCAGGTAACTAATGACACTTTTCAAAAGTGCAAGTTGATCTCCATGGGGTCCACGCCTGATCTCTTCCACGATCTTTTTATTTTGTTAAATTCTTGCGTGCTGTTTGGGAGATTCCTTTTCGGCCTATCGACTCTAAATTATTGCTAAAGTTTGTATAATGTTGTTTTACAATACGTTAGCGGTTAGCCGCTAATTTAACGTGTTTTGGGATCAAAAGATAACTTGAAAAATCGAAAAAGGGGCTTTTTTTTTTTAATCCTTTTTTAATTTCTCTTTTGCCACCCCAAACAAACCTAATTATGATGTATACTCTTAGCACAAATTTGGAAGATTTTTTCAATACATTTATTATTGAATTTCATTCATTGAGATGTGAGAATTACATAAAATTTATATTAATATTGTATATATCATTTTTATATAATGTAATGATTATATTATTATTATTATTTTCTATAACAGGGTTTTTTTAAAAAAATTTCAAGAGTTGTGTTAATTTCTGAACATTATTATTATACTTTAATAAAATTATTTAAGATTATAAAATGAATCAAATTACTTAAATCTGATTTATAATCAACTCAATTAGTTATTCGTTTGAGATTAGTTCGTGAAATAAATAAATTGAAACTTATTAATATATTAACTTTAATTTGCATTTCTTTTAGATAAGTTATTTAGAATCTATTAATAATGACTAGTGTAAACGCATGAGATTTCTCATCATTATAAAATTTAAAAAGAATTAGATTAGATGTACTCGAGATCAATCGATAAGAGTTAATTCACATATAAAGTTTTTATCATTTTGATGTTTGAAAATAATTAAATATATATAATCTTATTTCTATTATCATAAATATTATTTTTATAATTTAAATTCAAAATTTTCATGTTATAATAAAATAATTTTATTATTTTGTAATCTTATTTTAACTACTTGATAGAGAAGAATGATTCTTCTGATTAAATTTATTTAAAATTATTTTAAAAGTATAAATAAATTAAATTTAAATATAATTTTGAAGATCCCATCCCATGTCACAACTTGGCCAATTGTGGCTTAAAAGGTTCTCTGGTGTGTGCTGTCCCCACAGCTCGTAGTTTTGGAAGACAGCTATTACATGTAATTATCTACTTTTAGAGTGAGAAAGAAAGTGAAGAGTGAGAGGAAATTGGAAAAGGCCGAGATTTTCTAGCCACGTGGTGCAGTATCCCATCCCAAGCTCACCGACCGACACGTATGTTTCCAAAACCCAATCCTATGACACCTTTCTAAGAGGCTAGCGACGCTTGTTTGGCATCGAATTAAATAAAAAAACCAGGTTGTCAAAACCCACGTGGCCCTGTAAGGCCTCTTCATGGCCACCACGTATCGAATAGTTGTCCCTTTCCTTTCAGTATCAAGGGTAATATCGTCATTTCATATTTATTGAAACTAAAATCCTCTTTTTTTCCTTCCTCTTTTTCCCTCGGTTTTTTCCTGGTTTTCCTCTCATGTCTCGCCGGCTCTTTTTTTCCCGAGAAACGGCGGGAAAAGCTGAAATTTCATCGTCTGAGCTTCATGGAAACCATATTCCCACTCAATGGAATCCTCGAAACTCGTGATATTGTATGTGCTTCTTTCAAATCTTTGAACTTTCCTAGATTTCCTTTCTCATTTTCCTGAGAAAATCTGCTGGAATCTTACTGTAACTAAAATTAGCCACCGGGGTATCTCTGAATTTAACCAGTAGCGGTTTATCTTCATTCAATACCTGTGTACGAAATGGCGGAATCTGAAGAAAGAAGAGAAACCAATCATGTTTCTCTGCAGATGAATAGTTTCTCGAGAGATCTATTACAAAGATTCATCTCTGGAGACCATTTTCCGAGAAATTTCGAGGAAATAAAACGCGAGGAGGAAGAAGATGTAGAACTCAGTCTTGGGCTATCATTGAACGGTCGATTTGGGCTCGACCCAAAGAACTCCACGAAGCTAATTCGCTCATCGTCAGTATCGAACTTCACGATGACGGACGATAACAACACGGCGTGTGTTGCCGCCGTTGCTTACACGCCGCTGGTAAGGACGTGTTCGCTTCCAGCGGAGACAGAAGAGGATTGGAGAAAGAGAAAGGAGTTGCAATCATTGAGACGTATGGAGGCGAAGAGGAAGAGGATAGAGAAGCTTAAGAATGTGAGGGTGCTACGAGATCAGGTGAATTTGGAAGAAAATGGCGAAGATAATGCTCGAGAACAGAATCGAGGCTCAGTGTCTCCTTCAGAGATGGCCACTTGGGTTTCTGGAGCGACGGGAGGGGCTTTAACTGCTCAAGGGATCGAATCGAAAGGTGAAAGGGGCGGCTGTTTGGAGGGGCGGCCGCCGCAACCATCATCACATGGGTCAATTGGATCACAAGGGAGTGTCTCTTCTGGGATTTCTGGATTTGAGAGTCAATCCATTGAAGGTACCATCACATTTACAGGTTTTCTTAACAGTTTATGGTACTCAATTTTATGATATGAAAATTGAACAACTTTGGTTTACTGGCATCTTGATCTCTGTCACTTTCTGTTGCTAGATTGTCTATCTTTTGTTGTTTGATTTTGTTACTGTAGTTTGACCCAACTCTGGATTGTTTCAACTATTTGTCTAGTCTTTTGTTGTTTGATTTCGAACTGTGTTCCTTTCATGATCATTCTTGATTGTTAATTTGCATTTTAACTTCATCAACACATACAATGCCGATTGTTATACAGCTCATGATCAACATTGTTGGGAATCAAATTTGCTTTATAGCTCATGATCAACAGATTCAACACTGTTGGGAGTCAAATTTGTACAGAACCGGATTAAAGCTAAAAACTTCCCATAAAGAGTTGGAGAAGACCCATAGAAAAATTTATAAAGGATTCAGTGCACATAGGAATTTTTTTTATTTTTTCAATTTTATTATCCATGATTAGATGGATCCATGCTCTGTGGTCATTTAGTACCGTCAAGGCAAGAAAATTGGATAGAAGAGATGGCCCCTCCAAAAAGTGATAGTGTTAGTAAATTGTAAGTGTTGGGGAAAAATTCTGGACGTGGATTTGGATTACCTTGCTTGAGTGTCAAAAGTAAGTTCATAACAGCATGCATGATTTAGACATTTTATACATGGAGAATCTGTGCCACTTTTAAACTTGAAGTGCAGTCTTCACTAGGAGGTCTTTGGGTGCATACATTTTGCCTTTGTAAAGTAATTTTGATGTGCTAATTTAAATATCTTCTCATCTGGATGTTGTTGCACTGAAGACAACATTATTCCACAATTGGCAGCTTTTCAATAATTGAGGGATTTTAATGGCAAGAGAATTGATGCTAGTGGTTTAGCTCAATATATAAAATGTGTTCTGATTACCATCCAAATAGTGCTCATGCACAGTGGGAATCTATGATATTTGGTTGTTAACTTTGACAGTCTGAGAAGGCATATAAAATACAACATAGGCACATAGATCCAAGCCCTTGAGACAGGCATCAAGGTAGGTCTTCATGTGAGTTAGAACCATGAAGGTTCTTCCTCTCTGGAAAATGTTCACACCTCAAACATGGTGTAGGAGAGCAAAAATCTTGAAGAGCTACACTTAAAAAAGCTGCAAGGAGCAGCTTATTCCTTTAAAAATGTGGCTTGAAATTAACAGATTAAAATGCAACAACAAATGCTTGAGGCAAGCAGATATCTATCTATATCGAGATAATGAGATGTTTGGACCATCAGAATTGGAGTGCAACTCGGTCTGGTTTGGTTTAGTTAATCCTCAACATTAAAACAAACCAACGAATGTTTGTTTCTTTTTCTTTTAAAGGAAATTTTTTCCCCTTTTTCAAAGCAACCCATGTAAAATTTGGTTTGGTTTTTATGAAAAACAAAAATTCCCCTTTATCATTGCAATAAACTGCAAAAAGTTCATAAAGTTTCAGTTAATAATTCTCTCTCTAATTTTTTAGTACCCATTTATTCAACCTTGTTTCTCAAACATGAGAAGTATAAGGCACCTGTTGAATAATAGTAAAAAAAATGCACCTTCTAAAGAAAAAAATATATATTTTTTGAATATTAGCAGAGAAACTATTGGTGAACGACATGCAAGAAACCCTAATCTTTCTTAACATCATGCTTGAAATAATTTTATTGAAGTGTTATGAACATAAATCTATTAAGTTACACCTTCATGTATGATCCAACTGTTAGTTGACATGCATGACATTGATCTTTATATATGTACCAAGTAACACTAACATATTATATATATGGTTGGTTTTTGAATTGGTTCAGTTTACCTAACACCTTAACCATAAGCCAAACCGAAATTAATTGGTTTCATTATTTCTTGAACCAATCTAATGAGGGCGGGCCGTGGCGCAACGGTAAGGTTGCTCATTATGACCTGAAGATCATGGACTTGAGTTGTGAAAACAGCCTTTTCACTTGTCGAGGGTAAGACTCTGTTTATCCAAGTCTTCCCCGTCCCTGCAGTGGTGGGTGCAGGTACCTCCTGCACTGGGCCAGCCCATTACGTTGGGAACCAAGTTGAGCCAACCGATACTCATCAGGTTGGTTCGGTTCTTGGGTTGCACCAAACCATCTTGCACTCTTATCCAGAACTATGATAATATATGAATTCAAAAGGAGTATATAATATGCATATTTCCATTGATGAACAGAAACAACAAAAACCAAGCCTTTGGTGATAATCTTGATCATGTTGATTAAAAGATGGTCAAGTTTTAATTAGTTGGCTCGAGGACCTGTCCGGACACTCGCTCTCGCTCTCTCTTTCCAACCCTAATACTTCTAGCTAAGGAGAGTTTTTCAGAAAAAGGTCGTGCACTAAGTTCTTCAATTAAGATGAATTCATTCAACAGGGGCACATGATTCTATTTAGTGAACCTTTCAATAATAAGTCCGGCACCACCATACAGAAAACACCTGCCAAATTTAGTGATTAAAGCTGCCATTCATATTTGATGCAAGATGCTACTTTTTCAGTAGTTTGTTTGGTTCACATGAAATAAAAGCGAAGAAGTGAAAGATAAGTTTTTGAAGCTAATATTAAAATGACAACTATGATACCTATGGTGTAGAAATGTGGCCTACCCTTAAGTTGAGGTTTGTGCCTCATGAGTGTTACCTCACACTAATGCTGAGAGTTTTGGTTCAAAGTATTTCCTTCTATGAAGCCTTCCCTTGAGATTAATCTCACTACGGCTTACGCTAGAGCCTTTTGAACAGTACCGTGGAACTGGCAAAACTGGCTTGAGTCTGCCAACCTACCCGAACCTATTAAAGTCAAAATGGTAGCTCCAAGCCTCTTCATCTAGAACTGAATCCAATTGTATCTATTAAATCATGTTTTAAGTATTTTTGGATATTCTTGATATTTTATATTTCAAATGCATTATTAACATTATTTCTGCCCAATTCACCCTGACCCCAAAAACTCAATGATGGCACTATCCCTCAGCGGTGACATGTAGAAGCGTTGCATTTTTTTCCTTGAGGTGTAGGATACAAGCTTTTCCTTACTTGAATAGCTTGTGACAACATAGTATTGTTACAAGTGGGTTTGTATAACTAGATATGCTTACTGAATATTACCATTGTTGACAAAATTTCTTTGGTGATATTATCTTCCTTCATCTATAGAATTATTCTATTACCTTGAGGAGGAGCCCAAATTATTCAAACCTGAATAGCATATAATAAAATCTTAGTATAAAACCATTTTTTTAAAGAAACTGTTACACTAAATTTCATCCTACGTTTTAAAAAGAAAGAAATTTTTAATACTAATCTTTGTTGTGGTGGGGAAATTTTCTTTTGGGAATCAGGACATTATCATTTATAATGATACATTTTATTCTCCATGATGGACAAATGTGATGGAAGCAAGCTCCACGCACACTTCAGAAGAAAACATTCCTCTAGATCAACACAAAATGTGGTTTGCCATTTTAGCTGCCGTTATATAACTTAATCAGCTCGTTTGATGAGGTAACCGCCGAAACCTTATTTGTTTCGAGGAGCTTTATTCCTGATAAAGCAGATGGAGTAAGTAAAAGAATTACATTGCATGGAGTAATTATATTATCATTATATCTTGATAACAATTTTGAGCAATTTAGTTATCCAAAAAAACTAGTTGCCGGTATGAACTGGTTGACCTAGTAATAGTGTACAGTGAAGTGGAACTCTCCTTTTGTAGCTAAACGAGAGTAGCGCTTTTGATTAGATGTTTCTTTTGAATAGATGACATTCCACATGTTATGTTGCAGTATTTATGAACTTTTACTTGCATGAGTGTTTTCTTCTATATATATATATATATATATATGGCCAGAAGAGGGTTTGGGGGGAGCAGTAAGTTTGATTGTGTTATATTGAGCATGCATTAGGGAAGTTCTTGTTGTAATGCTTACATAATCTATGTTTTTCTGTTGTCATATGGATCAATAACTCCTTTAGGTGTGGCAGGAGCTTGTTGCCTGCCTAATGTTCCCTTGTGAAATCCATTGATCTCTCTCTCTCTCTATGATAGTTTGTCTTGAAATAATTTCATTCCATGTCACTTCTCCAAAAGAAGAAAAAAAAAACCTTGTTCCATGTCAGACTGTTAAAAAAAAAATCTCATTCCATGTCAGTGGATTCACAGTGCCATTAGTGTTTTGCATATTCTGGAAAACTAGCTATTCTTTTGATCCTTCTATTCAACTGCTTGTGGTCTTGCATTTTGGTTGCATTGCAGGAATGAACAAATACAATGAAACAAGAAGCCCTGTTAGCGTCCAGTCTCTGGCCGAACAGAATGGGCAGAAACCAATACCCACCCCCGGAACAACTGAGAAATCATGTAAATTTTCCAGAGCTGCAGGTGAAGAATTCATCTATGGAAGACACAATTACTGACCAAGGAGCAAACGGAATGGCAAGGGATGTGATGTTAGACATGCCTTGCGTGTCTACAAGAGGAGATGGGCCGAATGGAAAAAGAATAGAAGGTTTTCTCTACAGGTATAGGAAAGGAGAGGAGGTGAAGATAGTGTGTGTTTGCCATGGCAGCTTTCTCTCTCCAGCTGAGTTTGTCAAGCATGCTGGTGGTGGTGATGTGGCTTACCCTCTAAGGCATATAGTTGTTAACCCTTCTTCCCTCTTGTGACATTAATGGGCAATGCCAAACTCTTTTGACAAATGGGGTGGGAAAAGAAGAATCAGTTGGCTTTAAATTTTTTCTAATGTTTTATTTTTAAATTTATTTATCTTTCAATAGACTGGGCACTTGTATTCAGTACATCAAGCCTCTTGTTGGAAAGGCAAAAATGGTTATAGAGCAGAGAAGGCACTATTATCGCAGTCACTATTATGGATCTTTTACTTTACCTTTCACTCATTCTTTAATTTTGCTGTTGAGCTTGAAGCAGGAGTACAATTTCCATTTATCTGTTGTATATCACACATGTGACTTGTCTAGCTACAGCCAGCCTAATATACTGAAAAAATTGTACCAAACAATGTATCTGCTGAGCTGTAGAAAAAATAGTGATTATGATTTCATAGTTGGTCCAAAGCCTGGATAGAAAAGGGTTGCGTTAGGTAGTCGGTGTAAAATATAGTCAAAATTCACACATAAACATAAATCTTAAGAATAATTGGCTTAAATAGAGAAAAAAAATTACCAAACCTAGGTGGTTTTAGTTTGATTTAATTATATTCATGTTTTTTTTTCAATTATTTTTCAAACTAATATAATTTTTAAAATTGTATTTTCAATATGTGATTTCAATGACAATTTTTTAACGAAATCACTGAATCTAAAAATTTGAAAACTTGTTCAAATCAACAAGGATTTGAGAATGAAGTCAAATCATTGTGAGTTTGAAATTGCATATTAAAAATACAATTTCAAATTTACATCTTCGAGATGTTATTTCAAAAATTATATAGGTTTAAACAATAATTGAAAAAGGACATGAATAAAGTTAAATCACCCTAAAGTAACGTGAGTTAAGTAAAAATTCAAAAAAAATGAGTAATATATGATTTAAATAGTCCAATTCTAAATAATTAGAATAAGATTTTGTTAAGTAAAATATATCTGAACCCTCAACAACGGACTTTGATTGCAGTAATCCAGTAATGCGAGAGGCTAATTTGAACCACCTTAGTGTTCTTCCAGTGGTTTCAATATCTGATCTTCACGCAGCAACTTCAGCATTTGTTTTTCCCAACAATATGCACCATTTCCATTTGCACAAGTTCCCCATAAACATTTCTGTTCTTTGCTATTATTAAAAACAACAAATAGAAATGAGATACACGTATACAACGCGGGAAACAAATACCTGCATTCTTCTGCAGATTCATCAGTAAGCCCCCTAATCAGGAAAATGGCATCAAAAAATGGGGCCAAGGCTAAATTACAATTTACATGTGGAGTAACTACAACTTGGAACTGAACCTAATGGCAGCCCAGGGAGATAACTAACAGCACTTCAGAAAGTGCAGAAGCACAAATTACAATTGGGCTTACCTTCTACACATCACTATGTTAATCAGCCAACGCTGTAGCTAACATGATGGAGGTTGAAGTTGCTTCAGTCGTCGTACAACTTGCTTCATTGTAGGCCTGGTTGAGAGAGAATCCACTGTGCACACGACTGCCAAGTGTAACACTTCTACCAAATCATCATGAGGACCTGCTTCCCATAATCCTGCAGTGAAGAATTCCTTGGCACGGCCCTGTCGCAGGAGCATGCATGCCCATGCGACAATATTGAAACCGTTCCCATAAGAAGAAAATGAGGGATCCAAGGCTTTTTTGTCCGAGATCAACTCAAGCAGCACCACTCCATAACTGTAGACATCAGCCTTGTCAGAAACACGGCAAGTCATGGCATATTCTGGAGCAACATACCCAAATGTTCCAGCCACACCTGTAGTGGCATGGGTTTCTGAAGTTCCCAGTAGCCTGGCCAATCCAAAGTCCGATAAATATGCATTGTAGTCATCATCCAACAAGATATTACTAGGCTTGACATCGCGATGCAGGACCCGTGGCACACACTGGTCGTGTAGGTAGGCAAGAGCACGCGCTATGTCCAAAGCAATCTTGTGAAGTATCTTCCAATCCACAGCCCTTGTAGACCTTTCCTGGATAAATTTTTCTAAATTACCACCCGACAAATAGTTATATATAAGAAACATCTCTGTTTCACTAGCATGATAACCTATCAAGGTCACAAGATTTGGATGACGGAGCCTCCCTAGGGTTCTGATTTCTGCATCAAACTGTTGAACCCCTTGGAACCGTCCAACTGCAAGCCGCTTTATTGCCACTAAGACTCCTGGAGAAATCTCGGCCTTATAAGTTGCCCCAAAACCTCCACTCCCAATGCAGTTGCTTGCGTTGAAATTCCCTGTGGCCCGCACAACATTCTCATATGTCAATGGAACCCCAATGTCAGTGAAGACTGTAACTTCCTTCCTAGCAGACCCACCAATTCTGGATCTCGGGTTCCATTTTCTGGTATAAAAGAAGAGGATAATGAGAGCTATAAGAACTGATACAATGGCTGATGCAGATGTTATGGAGGCAATCTCAATTGAACTGAAACCATTATTCCCACTTTTCTGGGTTGAACTTGTAGATGGAGCAGCAGTATAATTTTGTGAACCCCCAACCCTCCCTTGCGGATCTGAAGATGGCACTGTTAAAGAGAACCCACGGCAAGACTGTAGAAATGGATTTCCAAGGACACTACTGCAATTCATCAAATTACCACTCCATGGTAGTGGCCCAGACAAGTTATTGAAAGACATATTGAATGCTAAGAGTGTTGTCGCATTTGCCAAACCAGAGGGAATCTGACCGGAGAGTTTATTGTTGTTGAGCAAAAGAACAGGTCAAGTTCCTCAAATTCCCAAGATCTTTTGGAATCTCACCAGAGAGAGAGTTTGAAGAAAGTTCAAGCACTTCTAAAGAGTGCAACTGCCCCAAGCTCACAGGGATTGAGCCAGTAAGGTTATTACCAGCCAAAGAAAGCCACTTGAGACCACTTATCTGGCTGAAGCTGCTTGGTATTTGGCCTTGCAACAGGTTCCAACTCAAATTAAGAGCAACAAGAGACACCAAATCCCCAAGACTTGGAGGAATGGGCCCAGTAATCTGATTCCCAGAGGCATCCAAAATTTTAACAGATCTACACAATGCACCAATGTTTACTGGTATTTGACCGGATATTCTGTTGTTGCTGACATTAATAATCATTGCATGCAATTCATCACATTTCTCAAATAGATCTCCTGGAAATGGTCCAGTAAGCTCGTTATTACCAGCAAGAAATGCAGTAAACAGTCTGCTCTCCCAATTTGTCAGGTGCAAGTGGCATTGACTGAAAAGCACCAGTAAAGTTGTTGCCACCAAAATTATGAAATACTGCAAGACCATCACCATCTCGGAAAAATGGCAAAGGGGTTCCAACCTGAGTTCTATATGCAAAAAATGACAGATATGCAGCTGATAACTCGTGAAGTTCAGAAGGATATCCACTGAAGGAAGGAGCATAGGGGCAAGTGCTGTAATTAAATATGGGGATCGAACCTGAAAGGAGATTCCCACTGACATCAAACACATTCATACAAGGAACCGGAAGATTCTCAACAAGCTCCCCTGTCAGCCTGTTCAAGCTCAAATCAATAAAATGCAGTTTCTTGCAGTGACTCAACCCTCCAGAAATTTCACCATTGAAAAAATTCTGAGCAAAGTTCACCATCTCCAAGCAGTCACAAGCACCCCAATTGCCTGGCAACGTTCCCTCCAGAGTTGCCCTCGGTGCCCATATCATTCTGAGCTTCGGAAGAGTCGTAATTTCCTCTGGAATCCCACCTTCAAAGTAATTAACTTCATCATTCATAGAACTCAATTGCTCCCATGACGAATCCCCTGCTGAATTAGTAATATTGGGAAGAGGATTGAACAAATTTGAGAATACAATGATTGATAATTCAGAACAATTTCCCAGCTCAGGAGGTATGGAACCACTAAGGCTGTTCCTTGAAACATCCAACACTTCAAGCTTGTTTAGCCGGCCAAGTTCTACAGGAATGAACTCTTCCAGTATATTGGAGTACAATAGAAGCGACTGCAACCCACTACAATTCCCCAAACTACTTGGGATCCCGCCAACCAAGAAATTACCAGCAAGCTCTAAATGCTCAAGTTTCCCACAGTTGTCCCCAATTGAATACGGAACTGATCCACTAAGTCGATTAAAGGACAAGTAAAGCCCTCTCAAATCCTTAAACCCGCCAACAAACCCGGGGAGCGACCCATTCAGGTGATTGCCAGCTAAATTTAAGATTTGTAAACCCACACAATCCGATAGCGAATGTGGTATCTCCCCTACAATATCATTAAACCCCAAATTAAGAACCCTTAAATTTCGTAAACCCCCAAAACGAGACAGCAAAGACCCTGTAATCAAATTCCCTTCCAGATCAAGAACTTCCAATTTTTCCATGCCCCAAATTTCGGCAGGAATTTCACCACTAAAATCATTGAAAGGAAGTGACAAAACCCTAAGTTCTGTAAGCTTCGCAATCGCCAGTGAAAGCACACCCACTAATTTTACGTTGCTATCCAAACAAGTCCTCCTAATACCAAAACCATACAGTGGAAATTGAGCGAAGTTTAGCACAAGAGGAAGGACCCGAATTACCTTCGCCGCCTCTGCCGGTGATGTTGAGGGCCAAAACCCGATAGTTTGAATCGCAGATGACGCCAAACCACGAACAGTGATCAGAATTGCTCGAGTTCCAGCTCGTGAGCACTCCTGAAGGGTCAGAAACTGAGCTTTTGAACTGTAAGAGTACCGATTTGTCCGAATCGGCGCCAGACACCACGTCGCCGAGAGCTAAGGAGAAGACCCAGAAGAAAATGAAGAGTTTCAAGGGTTTGTGAAGAAAGGTCACAGAAGAACGACGACCCATTACTGAAACCCAAAAAGGGTCAAAGAATCCGCTAGAAAAATAAACACCCAATCTTTATCTCAATCTCAAGTTAGTTACAGAGAAAAAGCAGGTTCTGTCTACAAACCCTAACCCTAACCCTAACCCTAATTTGGGGCCTGACGAACATAGTAGAGAGAGAAAAGAGGAAAGAGATAGAAAGAGAAAAAGAGAGAGAGAGAGAGAGATTCAACAGTGTTGATCTTTGAGAAAACGCGTTGTTGTTTTTATTTCTTTATATTTCTTTTTTCTTTTCTGTGCTTTCATTATTATTACCGGTAAAATTGCAGATTAGAAGATTTTTTTTTATACCAATTACGGCGATGGGGAGTAGAATTGTTCTTGAGGTATGTTTCGATGAACAGTAATTCTTTTGTTTCTAAGTTTAAGTTAGATTTTTTAAAATATTTTAATATTTTCAAAACATTTATTTAAATATTTTTAAATTCAAACATTATTTCAAAAGAGTGTTTTATTTAAACTCGTATTTTAAAAAATCTATTTTTTATTTATATATAACATATTTCATTACTTTTAATAATTTATTTAAATATTACATCATTTAAATTTATTTTAAACATATTTATTTAAATATTTATAATTTAATTCAAATTATATATATTTTTAAAATCATATTTTTCTCATCACTCATTCAAATAAATTGATAATACGTGATCTAAAATTCAAATTTTAATTTATTATATGAAATTAAAAAAAAATTAAACACCTCATCTTTAAAAGAAATTATAAAATTATTTATTAAGAGATTTTAAGACAGTAATATTAAAAATAATAACAATTAAGAAAAGATTAATTATGGTACTGGGACTTTGTTGGATTCGAAATGATTTATCTTTTGTTTTGTCTTTTTCGTGGGAGGGTGCGCTGAACATACTTTTTGTGAAGGGTGGGTTCCACTGTGGGTCAATGAATGCATCAGGCCCGTCAATGTTCCCTCGTGAGCCCCAAAACTGCCCATGCCTTCCTTACCGGGTCTAGTTTAATTCCCTTTCTACTGGACTTGAACCCTCTTTTATTTGTTAATTTGTCATCTTAATTAATTTTTATTTTAAATTTGAAAATATCTTTTTCTTTTCTTCTTTCTATTCATTTTATAAATTACTATAGACATTTTTTATAATTAATAAAAATACTTTTTTATATGTCAAAAATCAAATTTAATGACACGTACAAAATAAGATTTTTGAATTAAGATCGAGCATAATCATAAACTTTTAAGAATAATTTCGGGTCATCTTTTACCTCTGTATTTATATTTGCATTTATAAAAGTTTTAAAATATAAGTTTGGCCATTTGGCAAAATTATAAAAATTGTTCTTGTATTAATTTTCTTTCCTAAAATGCACAAAAGTATATTTAAAAAAATAATCTAAATACCCACTTAAATTATAAAAGATTAAGGAAAAAAGTGAGTAAAACTAGAAGAGATGACGTAATTTTTTTTTCTTTTTCTTATAATAATCAAATTCGTGAAAAAATTATGCCATTATACATGTTGTGCACAAGTCAATAAGCAAATAACAAATCAAGTTCAAAAATAAGAAAACACAAACAGAGAAAAATACAAGATTTACGTGATTCGACAAGATAAATGCTTACATGCACCGACAACGATGATCAATCTATTATGTAATGAAAAGATTACAAGAGTAAAGAATACTGACAAATCTTAAATCCCCTTTACACCCAATAACGACTCCTAAAGTGACTCTCCTTTCATACGATAATTATAAATTCACACATCATTCTTGAAATCCTAATCTGCACAAGAAATCAAACATTTCCTATTCAGACAAAAACCTCTTCTCTGTTTGAACAGAAAGACATTTGCAAACCATTGTTAACAAAACTGGGTCAATTTTTTTTTTCCATTTTTCAGATCGTCTCAAACCACAAGCGAATCAATGTACAATTCAGATAAATTCATAATAATTACCTAACAATACACTCAAGGCCAGGCTAGAGTAGGGGATTTATATCCTTTATAATATTTTTTTAAATTTACTTTAAACCATTGTATTTTATTATCATTTATTTTTTGAAAAAACAAAGACTTATTACTTTTTATGTCCAATATATTTTAAACAAACTATTACCCTGACTGTAAGAAAACCATTACAGAGGGATATGACCTTCCAGAGTAAACAATGGTAGAATATTTGTGGAATTTTTAACTCTGCAACGTCCTTTTTATTTATATTTTTTGGACCCAAATTTTCAACTAATTTTTTAACTAACATTATTCACCACTTTTTTTTTTCTTTTGAGAAAAATATTTTCAGATAAACAAGCATTTTTTTTAATTAAAGCGATGATCTTACACACTTAGTACATGCTTCCAATATATGAGAATATCAAATAAATCAAATTTGTTCATTTATTAATTATTAGAATTATTAATTATTACTTTTTATATTTATATTAATAAAAAGTTATTTCATACATGTATATAAATTTTGACGTAAAAAGACCTTATATGTAACTTTTTAATAGCATTTCGATATTTTATAATAAAAAATACATATAATCTTCTACTTAAAACATACAAAAATTCATAATATTTTTTTAAACTAAATAAGTTAAGTTCCTTACCCTTTACAACACTCTTGACTTCAATTAAAATAAAATTTACAAACATAGTTATCGAGACATATCATAAATGGTCCCACATATATATATATATATATATAAAAGTACAATGTATAACTAATTTATGTATCTAATAATTAATATTATAAAAAAATTTAAATTAATTATTAATTATTAAGTAATAGAATTATTTATTATTTATTATAAAATGAAGTCGATTGTTTAAAAAATATTAATTATTAGAAGTTATGAAGTTATCGGAAGAGTTTGTAGTTTGTTGTATTCCCCTCTTACAAGAAACCTGCAATCAAATAACTGTGTGCTAAGATGGTGAAGTGATATTTTAAGAATCCATTTATGATTCTTGATTAGTAATAGATTTCTAAATCTGTGTGCATTTGGATTTAATAAGATAACCAAGGTGGGTTTAAGTGTTCAGTGCCCCTTGATTGAGAATGGGCACAGTGAAAATTTGAGATTTAATAAGATAATTAAGTTGGGTTTATCCATAATGTTTAGGCTATTTATGAATAATTTTAGAGATTGTAAATTATAGTAAGATATACACTAGTACATTAATTGAGTCCCTAGAGAGTTTGCAATTTATCACTTTGGTGCAACAATTTTTTGGGTGTTGGTGTGGGTGGTCTTCAAGATCAAGGGTCCTTTTTAATTCCACATTACCACATGCACCGATCTAGAATTACAAGGACAAATTCATGGCGTGTCACTTCATAGTTTAGAGATGATTAAATGTATGCCGATTTTATTCTTGCATATAGAAAAGTTATTTTTGTTGGGGATGTACAAAATAATCAAAAATTGGACACACGACCTAACCCGGCTTCAATGGGTTCGAGTTAGAGAACCGAAAAATTCGGTTAGATCGGATTGAAAGTTCAAGTTATTCGACTTAACCCGAAAATCGAACCCATACTTTTTTTTTATCAACTCTTTTTGTTCCAATTTTTTTGTAATTGTTAGAAATTTTAAGAGAGATCAATGTAATTTACTCTTTTTTTATAAAAACAAAAATTAGATCTATGGTTCTACTCAAACAAATAAACCTTATTCTCGTTGAAACATATTTTCTTTCTACTTTTTTTTTCCCATACTTCCAATACTTCATCCTACATGCATCATCAATGGAATTGGTTCCAACCCAAGACTTTCAAATCTAAAAGTGATGTCCTAACCATCTCATTTGTCCTAAGAGAAACTTTCTGCATCATCAAAAGAAAGAATAAAAGCTCTAGCACTGGAGCAGAGTTGCCTAGTTAACTACTTGGTTAATGTAATAAATGAATTAGAAGATATAGTTTGAAAGTTTTTTAAATGGATTAAATCAGAACCACTCTTATTAAGTTATCCGACTAAAATCAATTTTTCATAAATCCGACTTTATTCAAATTTAAAGTATTTTTTAAGAACAAGGCCTAAACCATCGCATTACTAAAATATACTTACCAAATAGTTAAAATTTTAAAATCAGATTATTTGTAATTTATAAAATTGGCTCTGGCTTTTTTCAAACAAGCTCATAAACTTTGAGCAATTCATGTTAATTTTTTGAGCTTAGACATTGTCACATTTGGTACAGACTTGTAGCTTCATCCCACATTATACTGCAGCTGATAAGGGACTAGTTAGCCTGCACAAAAGGTTACCTAGTTACAATGGGTTTGGGTTGTTTCCCAAACCAGTCCAATCTAATCTAATCTAGGCTAGGCAAGCTATACATGTTTGAAATACATTAAAAATAAACAGGGAGGCCCCAAATCATTTACAGGCTAGCTCCACTTCTGTTACATATTCTTATGATTAAATTATAAGATATTGTGATTAAAAATAAAATATAACATGATGAAGTGGCAATGTCTTAATCATCTCAGCTAAATAGTTTATTCTTTTTATATTGAGTATTTTATTCAATGATGAGTTGGATATGGATGGATTTCTTCAAGATTCCTTCCTTGATGCTTTTTTTCTTTTAACAAGCTAATGGGCTAATGCATTGTACCATATTTTTCCACGTAAAAAATGAATTTAAAATTGTATGTATACACAAAGAATACAAAAATTTACGTGATTTATTTCAGAAAAGAATTACGTTCACGGCTATTACGATTTTACTATAATCTAAAAACGTTACAAGTACAATGAGATGCGATTTTTTAACTATAAATACATAAAATTAAGACAACAGAATCCTCAAAAAAATATAATTGGATCCGCGAACAAGAGATTAGTGTTTAGTAGCTATCAAAATCCATACTACCCAACAAGTTAGATATACACAATCTTATTTTTGTGAGCGAATAGACTATTTCTGCTATTATAATTGAGCAAACTTAATGGTTATTACTAAATAAAAAGAAGAAGAAAATAGTGTTCTTACCTGTATAGGTATTAGGTAGTTAAATAATGATCATTATAATACTTCACAATCATTCGAGGAGTATATAATGATATTCTGTGCATCTTTAGCTGTTTGATGTGAAGAGGAATTGCCAGATCATCATAAAGAGTTTTTCAAATTAATTTCTGGTTTAGTCACATCATATCTAACAGAAGAAATGTTGCTGAAGCCTTAAAATAACATTATAATTGCTTATTGCCATTGTTCTGAAATTTTTTTATGGAAACAGGCTGGTTGATCCATGAATATAGGCAACTATTAATTTTAAATGGGTTGTCAATTACACACAGTTTTTGGGCAAAAAACCTTACTTATAATATAAATTAATGCAAATATATATTCATTTATTTGCTGGCACATTTTATTCTAATCATAGTGCAGGGTGTCTACTGAGGCCAATTCAGTAATTGGCAAAGTCCATCTCTGGGGATCCCAGTGATCTCCTTAGCAGCTTCATTGTTTCAGAAAAAAGTTAGTTATCATCATATATTCTGATTAGGGAAACAAAACAAGAGAGTATTACATAACAATGCATATTAATAAAAGAGAGAGAAAAAAATGTATCAATTGTCATTTGGCTACTGAGAGATCTTGGCTATTGAGAGATCTTGCAGTTACGCGGTATTCTTCAGTGAATCTAGACTACTATGTGAGATTTTTTTTCTATATACACTGTTAGATTTATTTTTTAACAGTTTAAATGTTTGAAACAACCGATAATTTAACATGATATCAGAGACTACTATCTTGCAGCTATTTGTTCGATACAAAGTTTACACTTATTAGGATTTGGTCTCGCTCTCATACTTTGCTACATCAGTATGTAATATACTATCTCTTCGCATACTCTTTACTTTGAACCTTGAGGAAGGACATTAACTTGATATACATTTTGTTAAAGCCCATTTTTCAATAATTTAAGCTTATGGAAGAACTATTGAAGTATTGTTTCTTGAAGTCAGCTATCTAATCCCTTTTCTTCATTAAGCCTCATCAAGAGCCAGAGTATGCTTACTGGTTGAATTTATTTCATGTGGATTTAATTCATACGCATCCAGGATATGAATATACACATCAAGGTTATCACAAGAAACTCTACTTTAAATCAAGTCAATTTGTCTTGCTCTTCATTTGATCTTGCTTAATTTTATTCAATTTATTTTCACGTAATGCTATTAAGAACTTGTATGTACGTTCAATTGAAACATTTATCAATTAGATCATTTAAAAATTGAGATGTATTCAAATATTAAAGTGATTGTATTAAATAAACTTTCATCCGTAGATGATCTAACGAATAAAAATCTCATTCGTATATGTAAACGAACTCTTAATCACATTACCTTTTTATTTTCGTGAGGAGGAGTTGAATCTAAGACCCCATGCCTCTTCCCAATTCATCCAAACTTTTTTTTTCCTGCTTTAGTTGATTGGCTTTCTCATTTGTTTTGTCAATTTAGTGTACAATAGTATATATATTATGTTGCAGATCAAATTCTTACCCCAAAGACTTGAACATGGAGAAAATTTCTTATTACAAAAAATAAATTCAAACTAAAGAGAGCTTACAAAATACTATCACACCCATTTCATTAATTTAACAGAAAGAACCAAGCTATGCATGTTCATGTACATCTCTTGAAATCTTCTTAAACTACCAACTAAAAATCTTATTTCTGAATAATTCATTGAACCAAGAATCTTAGGTTCAGCAAATCAACACTGCAAATGCTCTAATTTTGAATAAGACCCACCTCCTGAAAATTCAAGTCCTGAATCTGTAGGGTTGAGAAAATCAAAACATGAGTCTTGACTAACTTAAATTATCCAAGAAAAAAATTAGATATATATATATATATATACACACGCATACATACATACATATACATACTTCCAATTGTCAACTATACCTTGGGTTGATTTTTAGTGGGCGGTAAGAGCACGCTGGACTTTCTACTTCTAGCAAGAAGGCCTTTCGAGACAGGGGACATCATAAGATCAGTTGGGCTTGTATACCTGCCAGAAAAAAAGGAATATTCATTAACTGAAACATAAAATTAGGTCGAACTTTGGGGCCATTCACCCGAGAGAAACAAAAGTCTTCCGAAAGCAAGTGGCTCAGGTTCTATTCAGTAAAAAAAATATGAAATTATAACTCAATTACTGGCATGGAGATTAAATGTGAAAATTAAGTACCTTTCGGGGTATTTGAATGCCTTGGGGACCTTGAGGCGATCAGGAGTGCCAGTTTTGCGAGAATCATTGCCGGATGTTTCGGAATTCTGATCTGTTTGCTGATTTTCAAGTGGTGGTGGTGGTGTTTTGTAGTCCACAAGGGTGTTCTCTGATTGAATTGGAGTTTTAGGTGGCGTTTTGAGCACCTTCTCCATTGAATTGCAGGGAAAGGAATGAATCCGTCAAATAAGAGGAATCAATGCGAGAACTTCCTGAAGTATGAAGCAGAGACAGAGAGAGAAGTGAAGTCTGGAAAAGTTTTAAGAAGATTTAATGTATATATGGCAAAGTGACCGTTTGGGGATGAGGGATTGCAACGGTCGACTATGGGTGTATGTTCAAAATAAAGTTAAAAAGTGGTCCCAACCCAACGGGAAAAACCTACTTCCATTTTGTTTTTTGTATTCCTCTTCCTATGGAGTGTCACTACGATCAAATACTCTCAAATATGATATTTAGATACATTTTGAGATATAAATTAGAGGTTTCTAATATTAATTCATATAAAAATATAATTATTTTACAATGTATTTATGGAATCTCTATTCGAAGAATAATAATGGTAAAAACACCATCTTTCGTACCATATTAAATATCACTCTCTCACATGAGTGGACCTTACCACTGATGGAGCCCCTCCAACAAAACCAATTTATGTGAAAGAGCTGTATCCAAAATGATACAAATAGGTGAGTTTTCAACTAGAATAATGTTGTCAAAAACGTTTTGATGGTAAAAATTCAGTTGAAGCTAATTAGGATTATGGTTAATCATATATTAACTTTTATTGGCAATTTTGAAGCATACAAAACTTGTTTTTAATTAAAAAAAAAAAAAAAAACCCCAAATTTATGTATAAAAAATATTAAGGAAAATTAGACTTAAAATAAACTCCAAACCCATATTTATATTGGGAGACATTAGTTTGGGAAAAGTCCAAAAAGATATGCCCTAAAAACATAATTAGAAAGAGAGTAATAAATTTAAACTAAACTCAATTTGTAGTGAAATGACTAAAGAGCTCGTGCCACATGAAATCCATTAAAGCCCAAATGTTCGACATAATCAGAGATTTCTATTTTTACAATTTCTCGTTCAAAAGATGACAACAATTGTCCTTTTCAAATTTCAGACGAGCCCGCTTTTTCTTTCAATTTTAAAAGCTTAAATAAACACACCAATCAAATTTGTTTGTCTCAAATTTTCAATACATTTTAGCACATTGATATGTGACCATCAAAGCCTTTGGTCTAATTTTCTTGTTATAGTCCATAACTTGGTGCATAGTCTTTTATTTTTATTTTTAAAAAGAGCCAAAAAAAAATTTTGGAAAAAAAATACGGGGATGTCAATTTCAAAAAACAAAAAAAAAAGTGTTTTTTTTTTTTCAACAAAAGAAAGATTTTCCAAGAAAAAATATCTATCTTTTCTTTGCCCCCCCAAAAAAAAAAACTTGATTTTACTAGTGTTCCCCCAATATAAATGGGTTGGGGGTTTAATTGGATCAATTTTATTCAAAAATTGATTCTTTCAATTATAACCGTGGGTGTGTGTGTGTATATATATATATATATATATATATATATCAATGATTAATGCTTAAATAATTAGTTTTCAAATGGTACTCAACATTCATATAAAGTAAAATTTATTATTACATATCTCATTAACAAGTCCATATTATTATAAATCTCATTAACAGCATAACAGGTTCATTTTATGTGAGTATTTAGACATTATTTAAATACTAACATTTGAATATATATATATATATATATATCAATGATTAATACTTAAATAATTAATGTTCAAATGGTATCTAACATTCATATAAAGTAAGATTTATTATTATATATCTCATTAACAAGTCCATATTATTATAAATCTCATTAACAGCATAACAGGTTCATTTTATGTGAGTATTTAAACACTATTTAAATACTGACATTTGAATATTACTTTTATATATATATATATATATATATATCATTCGGATCCCAGCCAGTAGAATTTGCCTACAAAATCGGATTTTAAGTGCCCAGAAACGGATCATATGATTCGACCCGTTGTCATCGATACTTAAACCCTTTAAAAAGTCTGTAACCAAATAAGAGGGTTTTAGGCTCGCATAGAGAGAGAGAATAGAAGCGAGCGTCCGATAGTAAGGTATGCTTGATCTCTTTACAAACCATAACCCAGAACTCAGATTCTCTCATTTATAATCAGTTCATTATAAATTATTAGTTGATTATATCGGTCATATTGATGATGATGATGGTTTAGAGTTTCATTTCTATATTCTTTAACTTTTTATATTCTAATCACTCAGATATTTCCATTTTGCCATGTTTAGGGTTTTAAGACTAGCAGTTTCTGAGTTCAAATATGAGATTGATCTGCTATTTTAGCTTTTAGTAACTGTTTTTAATATTTTTGATGTTTCATCTACTTTGATTACATATTTGTGTGTTTGTGCGTGCTAGCACATATCTTTGTATGTTGGCCTTTTGTGGAAACGGAGCTCTGTTTGTATATAAACTATCGAGAGGCAATGTGAAAATAGTTGAACATAAATGGTCATCTCTATATTGTGGGCTACAGCTTACATGGTGTTTGAACTTGATCATTTATACAATATCTTATAACGTATTATGAGCCAGAAAAATGGGTGAGTTTCGAACTCTACTCTTATCCTTACCCACGAATTTGTGTAAAAAATATCTTTGATACTGTAAGAAATGATACCATAAATTTTTATGAATCACTTAAATTTGGAAATTGTCCGCATGACCATATATTCAAAAGGGACACACAATTAATAACATGACTTCTTCTTATTTAGCTCGGTAGGAGACTGCCAAAACCATTTGATATAGCTTGAGGTTGAGAGCTAGGATAGGCAGGATGCAGTGCATTAAACTGCTGGGAGGTTGGTTGGGGTAGACGTCTGGTATGGTGCAAGTGTATGGGTTAGTCTAGTTTTGGAGTTGCAAAAGGAAAAAAGAGTTTGGCCTTGTAGCAATGCTTCATCCCGTGCCCATTATGTGCTTAGTGTACCTGATTGGATTTTCTTACATGGTGTTGTTGCTTGAGTTTCTACATATACCTTTTGATGTCATTTTGATGTATTTTACATTTTTTTGGAGTCACCTGTTCAGTGGAGCATTGCTATAAAATTAGTGGTATTTGAACATACAACGGGTAATTAGACCAGCCTTGGATCCAGTCTTCCTGAGACATGTCAAACTTGGATTGGTCTACATCTAAGAAAGCCATATTATTTGTAATTTGAATTTTACAGTTTGAGGCTTTGAGCCAATTTGGTTTCTTACTTATGTTGGGTTAAGACAGATGCGACATTTTTTTAAATTCTTGTGCACTACTATATAATATAATATGTGACTCTGGCTGCATGTTTTTTCATCTCTATGAATTTCTTTGTACAAAGAATCACAGAATTAAACATGTGTATTTTCTTATTCTAGGTTCAGCAATGGCTTTTGTTAATAAAATAGGGAATATTCTTAAGCAAACAGTAAGCAAGCACATGAAGTTGGAATTATCTGCATATAATCCTTCAGTTTACCAGGCTATAAGGTGCATGTCATCTTCAAAGCTATTTGTTGGAGGTACATGAATTCTTTACTCACATGCAAACTGCTATCATTCCCATCTAGCATGTTGTATTTACTTTATATTTACTGTTGCAGGTCTTTCATATGCCACAGATGACCTGAGTTTGAGAGAAGTTTTTTCCCAGTACGGAGAAGTGTCTGATGGTAGCCCTCATTCTGTCTGCTTTATGCTTCTATCTACCATGCTTGATGTTATTTACAAGAAATGGTTGCGTCATAGAGGATTTACAAGCACTTATTCTGTGCCTGATAGTAATTTTTGCCTTTTTGCCATGTTGCATGCATTTCAGTGCATTTTGTCCATTTTTCTTATATTCCACCCATTTTGTCAATATTAGACATGTTCTCATTAATTGGTTTTGTGTAATTTCAATACTAAAGTTATTTTAATAAAATTGTCATCGTTTCAACAACCTAATCTTCCCTAACTGGATGAGCTTCTCTCTTTTTAGCCCCAAATTTCAAACCATAGATGCATGTCTACCACAGGCTACCAACTTTTGATTTCAGAGTGCTCTATTCTAGAAATCAAATTTGAGTAAGTCAAATTTGAGTTCCCTTCCTTCCTCTTTGCTAAATTTGAACTGATTTTTTTGTAAGGTCTTGGTTTGTTTTAAATTATTTATTTGATTAGGCTGCTTTTCTTTTGATTTGATATCCTTTTGTCTATTAAATTCAATTTAATGGATGATTCTCTATTATTAGATATGTATTTAATTGTTTAGCTTAAATTTGTAAATTTATTTTTTTAATTCTCTTCTTGTTTAGAAAATTTGTTTTGTAAGTTTTATGTGGGTTCTTGAAAATTCAAAGAAAAAGAAAATGCTTGAGTTTTTTTTTTTTTTTAAATCAAACACAAGCTATTTGGTCAAGTACTGTAGACTGGTTTGAGTTTACTACCATAATACATGTGTTTGTTTGTGTGTGTGTGTGATAGCGATAAATCTGAAATGGGACACCAGATTGATCTGATAACAGTTTGTTATGTCCCAATAATGCCACAAAAAATGGCAACTGGATTGGAACTGATTACTGTGGGTAGGACAGCAGCAACAATACCAGAGCAGCTACAGTAATGAAGAACTATGACTGCCTTTCTTTTGTTCAACATGAATCTTGTGATTTTTTTAGAAGGCTTTAGTTTGGTAAAAGTGATTTCATATCATGTGATTGATCTGATCTCTTGCAGCTAGGATTATCATTGATCGTGACACTGGTAAGTCCAGAGGCTTTCGCCTTTATTACTTATATGTCAAGTGATGAGGCTTCCAGTGCCATCCAGGCGATGGACGGAAAGGTAATATTGTATTTTAATCTATGAACATACATAATATAAAAAAGAATAGGGGAACCTATCGGCAGGTTGGCATTCCTCAGGAAGGGTTTTTATCCTCCCACACTCCAACCCACATGCTATGGGTTATAGTGCTGGAGGATAAAGGAGGTATCAATATTGTTTTCTGTTTATAGATTTTTTATCAACTGAAAATTCATGTGTTCAGTTGGTGAATATACATTTTATATGCATGTATGAAGAAGTGTGTGTGTGTGTGTGTGTGTGCGTGTGCGTGTGTGTGTGTGAGAGAGAGAGAGAGAGAGAGAGAGACCACTTCTGCTTTTGTATTTCTTCCATTCGAGTTGAAACCAGGCTTGCTAAGTGGGTTTTTAATAACAATATGATAGATAAAGTTGTGGTTTTAATAAAAACATGATAGATTACGTAAATTACACAGCCATGTGCCTGCTCAAAGATGTGTTTGTCGTTTATTTGGTGCTGCTAGAGTGAGCATTTTCCCTTAGTAATGAATTTATTTGAATGTAATTAATACAGCTATAAAAATATCGATGGCATGCTTTTGCCTGTGAAAGTTTGACAAAATATAAAAACCCTTGTCGTATAACTTAACATCAGTCAGGCAATCTGGAATGAATTGCACAGATGCTTTTGCCTGTCACTAATTTTTTTCTTGAATCATGTGAATGCTTTTGCCTAACTAACAAACTCTAGCTTGGCTGGTACCTCCACCTCCCCATAGTGGAAGATTGATGGTTCAACTCCCTTTGGGGACAAAGTGTGTGTGTATGTGATTTACTTATATAAAAAAAATGTGAATGCTTTTGCCTGCCTTAATCTTTTCAGAATCACCCAGAAAATGTGACAGAAAGAATATAGCCCTCCTCCCTGATGATCCTATTTATGAACAAGAAAAACATAATATATATCATATTATATTTTTTCCATTTTATAATTATATATAGACTAGAATAAGAAATTCTGATAGAACATGAGAATCCAGGGAGAAACCAAGGTAAGTTAATAATGTGATTTTCCTTGTAGTATTATATAATGTCCCAAACTGAATTTTCTGTGTTGTTTATTAGACACAATTACAACTAGTGGATTCTAGCTTAATTTGATTCTTCTGGTCTATATCTGGGGTTAATTCTGAGGAAATGGTTCGTTCAATACATTTATTGATAACATTATGTTAAGACTCTAACTTGCAATAGGGGTGATGATTATCTTTCTCAGGATCTTCATGGCAGAATAATAAAAGTGAATTATGCCACAGAGAGGTCTCGTGGGGGGGGATTTGGCCCTGGCTTTGGTGGTGACCGTGGCTATGGCTACGGTGGTGGTAATGGTAGTTATGGAGGCGGTGGGTATTATGGAAGCGCCAACTATGGAGGCGGAGGCGGCGGCGGCGGCAGCTATGGGGGTAGTGGAAACAGTTATACTGCTGGAGAGGGAAGCCACGGTGGAGGGGGTGTATATGGTGGTGGTTATTATGGAAGTGGTGGAAATAGTAGTGGGCAAGGTGGTGGCAGCAGCAGTGGAAATTATGGTTTTGCTAGTAGTGTAGGATGGTGGTTCTGGTGGTGACAGTGGCTTTGCTAACAGTGGATACAGTGGGACAAAAGGAACTGGTGGAGATGGCAGCTACAGTCGGTGGGGGTGGATATAGTGGTGGTAATTATGGAAGTGGTGGTGGCAGTTACGGCGGTGGATATGGTGATGGCAGCAGCAGTGGAAATTATGGTGTTGCTAGTGGTGTTGGTGGTGGCAATAACAATTTTGATGGTGGTTCTGGTGGCGGAAGTGGCTTTGCTAGCAGTGGATTTAGTGGAACACAAGGAATTGGTGAAGGCAGCTACAGTGGAGGGGGTGGATATAGTGGTGGTAATTATGGAAGTGGTAGTCCCAGTTATGGATGGTGGAAATAGTGCTGGGTATGGTGGTGGTGGCAATGGAAATTATGGTGTTTCTAGTGGTGCTGGTGGTAACAGTGGCTTTGGTAGCAGTGGATACAGTGGGACAGCAGGAACATCATACGGTGGTGATGGAGGGCAATTGGGTGGCAATCAAGACACAACAGTTGGCGGAAACCAAGGTTTTGGCAAGGATACGATGGAAGGCAATTTCAGGGATGATGATGAGCCTCGTGACCATGCCAACACCAGAGGCTGAAACATTTTCTATCCCGGGTCTTGCTTCTGGACATCTAGCGTGAGAGACATTCCTACCGGCTAACGTGATTGAATTAAAAATTACTGCTGTAGCGGCACCAATTTTGTTTTTGGGTCAGTTTCTTATTTCTTTATATTCCCAATCCCTGTCTCTCTGCTGCTTTGTTTCTTTGGAGGAAAATAAAAGTTTTGGTGCTTTTTTCAAGTATAAGAACGAAAATAGAATTGCATTTGATGTTGTAGAGACATTTGGGTGAATCACTATGAGAGTTGCCCGTAACTGAATTCTTGGCACCGCACCATTTGGCTAATGAGTTACTGCTTCTTTTAATGGTATTTTATTTGATCAATGAGTTACTGTTTCTTCTAATGGTGTTTTACACTTGAAATGACTTGGAAGAGCAGGAGCTTGGGTTGATGGCCTCTATAAAGTCATTTTTGTAGGAAAAATTGTGGGTCGGTAAGGCCTTTCTTGCATGGTATTCAATTTGATTCCCAAGTTCAAACCACTTGTACGAATCTAAATATATATATATATATATATTATTTGTACACTTATTTGAATTCTTAATTCAACGCAGTTTTGCTTTGACCTTAATCAAATAAAATTCTCAAGATTCTCAACTTTGCGCCAGACTAATCCACCTCTGACAAGGGCTGTACGCTGAAGTTGATCTAATAATTCAATTTGAATCTGATAAATTTTTTAATTAAATGAATCCGATTGGTTAATGATATAATTAAATATAATATATATTATAAATTAAATATATATTTTAATTTTATAATATGTTAAATATTAAATTAAATGAGACTTTTTTTAAGTTGAATTGAATAAAGTTTATATATTTTAAATTTTATTTATCATAACATAATATTTATATACTATATATTTAATATAAATTATAATATAAGATTTTTTATACATAATATATATTAGTATTATTATAGAATCAGATAAATAAATTTCAATCCCATAATTAACAAATCTGCATTTGAATTAATAATTTATAAATTTGTCAAAAAATTCAAGCTGATAATTTTCTTAGTAAATAAAATTTAAATCACCTTGATCCAATCCGAATACAAGCTTCTTGGTTTTTACTTTTTTCAATTTTTTTGGTCGGTAAAGAAATCCTGTTTTTGCTCCATCTCAAATTGTGCAGTGCCTCTTGTCTAAAATTCTCCAAAACAAGTGACCAATTCATAATCTTTTTTTTTTGAAAGTAAGAAGTGTCACAGCAACTTTATCACCAAACTAATCCCCCTAATGTGCACACTCCAATTCATAATCAATTAGTGCATTCAAATTTATCTTGCTTCATTCTGCGAATCTAAGCCCATATTTGGCCAATCCCCATGTTCTCGAAATTTAGAAGGTAACCTAACGTGCACACTCCATTACAAATTCACACAAAAGCTGTTTGCTGCCTCACACTACTTCCTCGGGGATGAATAAACTATGAATGTACAGCTACAATTGTAATAAATAATGACCCAAATACAACACAGGTCCTTCCCGAACATCCCTTGCAGCAACACCGGATGCTGAGAAACCAAAACAAACTGATTTGCAACCTTGGCAGGCGACACATGCATTATAATTTCCACCAATAATTTTGTCAGACCTGGCTTTGCCATGGGCTACGCACTCTTCGGGTACTTTCTGAGGTCCAATTGATCACCATGACATATTGCACCGAGTTCATTTGCGGTCAGTCGGCAGTTGATACAACCTAAGGTTCACACAGCCCAGAATGGTTTTGGAGTCGCCACAGCCTTTGAGTTGCTTTGGAAGGGTTCCTCAATGTCCTCAGGGTCATCATCTTCCTCCCCATACTCCATGAGTTTAATCAAGGTATCTGAAACAATAATAATCATCATATGATATAATAGAATAACAAATACAAAAGATGCTAACAAATATGACTAGAGAGGATCAAAAGCAGCTTCCCCTTGCCTCCAAAACACAAGGGGAAGGTGGCTTTTCCATGTTTATCATCAAGAACTTGTAGCATTCTCATGCTTCGTAATTAAATTTGACATCCAAAAGTGCAAAACAAAGTTTGTAGAACTACCAGGAACGGTTTTGGATGTTGATTTATTCAGAACATTGTTCTCCTGCACTTTAAGGGTTGATGAACTAAATTTTGGTGGAGGCGGTGGGGGCAAGGTCCTTGGAGGTGGTGGTGAGATACCATTGGATGATGGCTGCACTAACTTCTTTGGAGCCGGCATCATTGAAATATTTCTCACTCCCATATCTGATGTTGGCTTCAGAAATTCTGATCCCTGTAATGAGTTGTGAGGAAAAAAAAAAAAAACCACCCGATTCCTCAATAGTAGTATAATAAAGATAGCATAAAAATAATTAAACAAGACATCAATGACATGAATTGATATGGGAGAACAGGTTATTGTCACAGGAAATGAACAAGTGCGTATTTTAATAGGTGCTAACTAGAGTTGTCACAGGCTAATAGGAACTGTATAGGTTACACGTGTCTGAATAAAGTAAGCTGGGAAAAATAGGCCCAAACTGATACTTGAACATCAGGTTGTGGGATAAAGAGGGTGAGATACATAAATGGCTGGGTATGCTAACATGACATGACTTCATTTGTAGGATCTGCAGTATGAAAACTAAAAAGCAAAAAACTGGTGCATGTGTGTATTTTGTTCTATATGCGACATGAGCAGGTTAAAACCAAACAGCATAGAATCTGGAATCAGCCCCGGATCAAAGCATTGAAGCAGCATGCACCAATCCCATGCCACCTCCATAATGGAAAACCCTGTGAAACATAGAAACGGTCCAACAGAGAGGTCTAGTATCGGCCTGTTAGCTTCATACAAGGTCAGAGAAAATACCTGGAATATTAAGTAGTAAAAATCAGAATAAATAATATTGCATTTCAATTGGAAAAATTAAAATTTAAACAAAAAATGGAAGACATTTTTACTAAATGATTCATTGAACCTAGTTTATCATGCTCAATTTTTTTTAATGGGAAAAAATGAATATAATATATAATTTAGCTGAGTTTCATGCCATCCTGAAAGAAGCCCAAATGTATTCTTAATATTCAGTAACAACCAAGTTGCAGTCACAAAATAATTCACAATGATAATTCCAAGTTGCAGGCCCTCTTCTCAACCAAGCCTTGAACCTTTGACTTTAGGCTGTAATACACAATAAAACTCAATAAATCAACAAAGAGAACTGCATTGCAGCCTCTCCTGTCAATCCAACTTTTAAACCGACCACTAAATCCACCTCAGTTTTGTAATACCATTCATGGTTGCAGCTATTGTTACCCCAACTGAATCAATCCACTTGAAACCAACAAAGTCAAGTTCCAGCAGAATTGGCCAAGCTAGAGTGAGAATAACCCCAAAGTTAAAACAGCACTGCCAGAGCAACCCAATACTTAGCTCAAGTCGGCCTACTTGCACTCTAATGTAAATAACCGAACTGCTTATCATAGGACAATCAAATTTATTTAACAATATTGAAGTTTCAGAAATAGATACTAGTGTATAACACAGCAAATAAACCATAGATAATAGTGTATAATGCAGAAAATAAACCAACTTCAATTCCAATAGTAACGCTGATTTCAATTATATAAACGGAAAAAAATATTATTTTATTCAAATACAAAGATATAAAAGAGAGGGGAGGGGAGGAGGGTCATATGTCTTTCTTACATAAAACTGTAAGCTCACATCACAACATTTGCTTTTTGTCACACTCATCACAACATTTGCCTCTTGTCACAAAAGAAGGCACAAAATCCAAACCATTTATTTGATAAGGAAAATATCCCAAAAGACATACCACCAGCTGCTAGATTGAGTGGTATCTCCTGCCACCCCGAAAGGATAGGTACAAGGTTCAAGTCCCAGTTGGGACAATGGTGCATGTGTATTACTCGTCAAAAAATATATATACATTCATATCAACCTCACAATCTACCATGTAAAAGTTCTCACAGTACAAAATTCCGTCCTAAAGAATTAAATGTGATCCTATATCCTCTTTTGCCACATTGCGAAACTCATGCAGTTGAAACTTACAAGATGTATGGATTCTAGAAACACACATGATACCTATAAATCTTTTTCTTTTTCTGCGAAGTAAAAATTTCATTAAAAAGCGCCAAACTAGGGGCGCAACCATGTACACATGAAGTACACACTACACCCTCATTACATCAAGTTCATATCTTCCGTGATACCTTAAACTCATGCCATCCCAAACCTGAGTAAAAACTGCATGCAATGTGGATAGAAGTTTCAAACAATGTCACGCTATCAATCCCTTTGCCTTTGGAAACTAATCAAAAGGCTAATCAAAGTTTGCTCGCTTGTGCCCCTAGTGCATTAGGCAGTTAACAAAATCCTCTTCGCACTTCAGGTTTAATATTATTAAAATAATTATTCGTCAATGTTTTGAAACATGCATTTTTTCATTGTTATTTATTAAGTTATAACTTCTAAAAAATATTAATTGAAAGAGAGGACCTTCTCAATCTAACTTATCTTTCTTGTTCTCTTAGAAGCCTATAAAATGCAAAATACCCCACAGTTATATCCACATATATACATGCCGGGAGAGTAAGCCCCGATACCTGATGGGGCTTTGGAGACTCCTTTGAAGCAACTGGTAACTCCTGAAACTTCCGTCTCTGCGGAGGTCGTCTCTCAATCTCAGAAGAGCTCATATTTGACTTCGATGGGGTGGTTGCTCCAGTTGTTGCAGGAGCAACTGTAGAAGTGACAGGAGAAGGTGTCTGTCTAAGGGCTAAGGCAACTTGCTGCAAAGGTGTGGCTTGAGGATATATCCCACCATATCCACTATAGCTTGTTCCACTGGTTAATGAAGGCAGGGGATAGCAAACCGTGTTTGGTTCAGAACGCCCACACGTCAACAATCCACCAGACTGTGATACCGTTCCTGGAGAGAAGACAGTGGTGACACCAGGAAGTGTAACAGAGGGAACTGGTGGAACAGGTATAAAACCCACAACTGATGATGTCAAACTGGCAGCTGAACTATTATTTGCTTTAAGTTCATTCCCAGAACTCGGAACTCCAGCCAACAACTGCTGCGGTGGTGGAACAGCACCATAGACCTTACTAGATGAAACCCTGTGACAAAAAAAATAACCACAAGTTAATCTCTTTCGGATTGGGAGAGAAGTTGGAGCGTCATAAAATAATACACTTAAGACATACCAACTAGCCCATCTAAAATGCGTGTTCATGCAAAAAAACAAAATAATGAGATACTGAAGTCCAAAAAAGAATGTTGCACAGACAAAGGAGTATGGATGTTTTTAAAACAGACCAGACTGGGAGGTTAGACTGCCTGAACCAGTCAACTGGCTCAAATTCCGGCTTTCAAAAAACCTCCAGAACTGTTTTTTAAGAAAAATCTTACTTTTTGTTTTCAAGTTTGTTAGAACTGCCTGTTGACCTGCAACCTATTACCGTTTTGAAGCAACCAGGCGACGAATGTTAATTTACATCATCCAATAGTGGCTACCAAAAAGGAAAGCAGAGATTGCATTTCCCTTGCCCTATTTTGGAAGAAAGAGAATTGTGGCCAACCCATATAAAGGACAATTTTCCTATCGAGCATATTCACTCGTACTCTCAGATACTAATGGGCATAAATTAAATGTCATTACCTGGAGGCACCACACTCTACACTGATTGTATCCAAAAGATTTTCAGCCAAAAGCTTTGCATTTTCAAGACTTTTGGGATTGTTACTTGACAAGAATAAATGAAGTGGTTGTTGTCCCTCTGCAAGCAGAATGAAAGAGAATAAATAACAGTAAACAATATGCTGAATATTATGCACTGGAAAAAATTGCAAAAAGAATCACACTGGCATAAACAACGAACATACTACCTTCGTCGTGTTCAGTCTCAGAATTTCCTGAACCACGTCCTTTTAGTAAGACAGTTGCTCCTGTTTCATTCATAATGTGATTTACATACTGGTCCTGCATAACAAAACCCAACCACCACCAACACAAAAAATTCTCTCCCAATCGTATGGAGATGTCAGAGAAAGCTTCAAACATTAGAATCTCTCATCATCATGAGCAATACAAGCCTTGAAATAATTCATCAAACAGCGTAATGCAGACCAGAAAAACAAAAAAAACTAGGAAGTGGTTAGCAATGCCCGATGAATGCATGAAAGAATCCATAAGTAAATTGGACTGAAAGCATCTAAAGACATAAATGATATGTGCTAGAAAGTGACCCCTCCCCAAAAATAAAACAAAAAAAAAAGAAAGGAGAAATTGAAAATAAAAAATAAAACCCAACAGGAGCAACCTCAATTGAAATAGCGAGATACATAAAGGTTCAATGCGCAAAGTCTGTTAATGAAGTCCTCCACCACACCACACCACACCAAAAATAAAAAAAATGAACAATGACATATAACCCAGCCAAATCTTTTAAAGGACGTGTATGCCAATCAGGAGAGAGAGGGGAAAAAGGGCTCACACTTGGTCCACGAATACGAGCAGCAATGTTCAAGGATGGGTCTGCATCAAAGCCCAAAAACACACACGTGCTCAGTGGCTGAGTAACCTGATTCAAACAGTCATATTTTTTGTAATCAATCCTCTCAGGGTGCAGCAAATACAAGCGCAGAGTGTAATTCGTGTTACCTTTACTCCATTGTTTACGGAACTCTGCTTCAACATTTCTTCAACCATAGCAGCTGCATGATCAACTGCTTTAATACGTTCCACTGTATCCTTCAACTGCAGAGGGAATCCATTTTTTCAGTATAAATAAATTATATTCCTTAAGCAAGGGAGAGAAAAAAATCATTACTATAAAATAAAAAAATTAAAAATCTCAAAATGGTGATACGATCACTTGCAGCTGCAATACACACCATTTTGAGTGGCTGGTGACAATCGGATCATAAGATTCATAACCACTGGACATGGTCAATATCAAAATCAGAAGCATTTTTTACTACAACTAAGTGGTAAAAAAAACTTGATTTTTCAATAAAATTTTTAGAAGGACAACAAAAGCTAACATTGTGAGCCATCTTTAAAAGATCACTGAATATTTATACTAAATGGATGCGAAATCTGTTTCTTGTCATTTAAAGAAAAGGCCCTAACAACTACCTACAAGGCTACAACCCTAACAACTAACTACAACCATGCCTTCAAACAAAAGTTGTACCATTCCCATATTTAACTAATGAAGAATTACATCCCTATATCAACAGTCCCATAAGCAGTTAAACAAGTTTAGGGTCAAATGAACAAGTTTTGAATCAAAAATTAATAATCATTCCAACTTTATCAGATGTCCTCAGAGAAATGAACCAAAATGGATGATCAAGTTCAGAAAATCTCGGCACCAAAACATTAACAGTCTCCTAAGTTGTAAAAATATCTTTGGGCAAAATTGTCATCAGATTTTCTGAAGTTTTTGACAAAATTGATCATTAAGTAGCATTTTGTAATATTTTCCTTTTTGATAAGACATACTTTGTAATATTTTAATAGCTCAATCAATATATTTCAAAGATGTGTTATAATCTAGATATAACAAAAATAAATAGAAATACAGGGAAAAAAATTGTCTCATACAGGGAAAAAAATTATATATGTGTGTATAAGCAAAAACGTACATGAGCCCCAGCAGAAATGTGAAGATATAGTGGTTTTTCACCATCATGTGGTGTATTTGGAGGACGATACTTGCCCCTGCAAAGGCAAATCAGTATAATAAGAGACTGCAAAAAAATCCCTCAGTTACTGTCTTTAATGAACTACTTACCTAGTTATTACTACAGCACCAGTGCACTTCTGGATCTGCAAATTCAGTAAAATAATGATTCAAATATTCAATGCTAACCTCAAGACAATAAATCATATACTTCTTGGTCATCCTCTGGCCATGTAAACCAAATTAAATAGGATTCACCTCTTCCTGGGTTTGACGTTTGGTTAGCTTGTAGCGAATGGCAGACTCCGCATCATTTATGACAATTTCCCGTGCTATCAACTCATCTTGGATTTTTGGCTACAACAGTAAAAGTAAACATTCAAAAACCAAAGGAGATGTGAATCAAAACAATGGCGCAAACATGGTAAGAAAAAGGAAAGCAACATTTTAACAAGTTTGAGTTTCAATATTTGTAAATATGAAGATTAAGCCTTTAAGGAGATGCAATACAAGAATTGGTATGGCAATTTGCAAGTTGGCAAAAAGAAAAGGAAGAAGAAGAAATTATGGACAAGATTCACCATTAGATAGGCTCCGCATGTGGGATTAATCTTGGATTATTCTTTCCCAACCCAATCTCCTTTCCCACCTGTTGGGTCTACCATATGATCCAATACCTTTTTTTTTTATGAGTAAAGGTATATAAAAGCGCCCAAGGGGGGGCAAACCCATAAGAACACAGAAAGGCTTAAGAGTTTAAAACCTTAAGAACTCCAAAAAATCAACAACACTATGACTATCTATCAGGGAGTCTTTAGCAGCCAAGAAATAGAGACTATGCAAAAACTTAGATTTAATACAAAAAGTAGCTTCCTCAATGCCTTCAAAAAATTTGTTGTTCCGTTCCATTCCATATACACCAAAATAAGCAAAGGGGGACCATATTCCACACACTTCTTTGATGCTTTGGCATGCGGGAGATCTGCCAGCCTTGAAGGAGTTTTCTTATCTTTGTAGGGATGACCCACTAGATGCCAAAAAAAGAGAAGATAAGCTCCACAACTCGCAAGACATGGAGCAATGAAGAAGAAGATGCCCCACTGATTCCCCAGCTTTCTTGCATAAACCACACCAAGGCGCCAGCCTGAAATCCTCTTCTTTGTAGATTTTTCAACATAAGAATAGCTTCCCAAACAGCCTCCCAAGCAAAAAAGGCTACTCTTGAGGGAACTTTACAACTCCACACCTGCCTCCAAGGGGAAAAAACCTCTTCCCCTCTCACTATTTCATTGTAGCAAGAACAAACGAAAAACTTTTTAGAAGAGTCAAGGCTCCAAACCAAAGAATCTTCTCCTCCCACCACCACTATACACACGTTTAGGATTTCAAAAAAAACCAGAGCTCCCTCCAGCGCCCGATCAAAAAAATTCCTTTTGAACAAAGGATTCCACACTACCCTTCCACCCTCCAACAAATAGCAATCCGCCACTTTAGAACCCTTATGGATAGTTAAACTGTACAAAATGGGGAATTTCTCCTTCAAAGAAGTCTCCCTGCACCACCAATCCTTCCAAAAACTAACCCTCCCTCCCCCTCCCCCTCCCCCTCCCACTTCCATCCTAACATAACGCTCAAACACCTCCAAACCTTTCCAAATTGGCTTCCAAAGTCCACACCCACAACTGCCTCCCCCTTTGTTTAGATAGCCAACCATTCCCCTCCACTCCATATTTATACGAGACAATCTTTCTCCAAAGTATATCATTTTCAACTCCAAATCTCCAGTGCCACTGAACCAACACGGCCTTGTTAAAACTCAAGAGATCCTTCACCCCCAACCCACCCTTCCTGAGTGGTCTAGTGACTCTATCCCACCTTACCAGGTGTATCTTCCTCCCTGCCTCGTCACTACCCCAAAGAAAATCCCGTTGTAACTTTTCCAGCTTCCTAATCACTTTGGATGGAATGGGGAATCCAATACCCATTTTAATCATCACTTCTTCTTCATAGTATATTATCAACAAAGGTCACCAGATTGGGTGCAACCCATGTCAACCTCCTCATCTTCCATTTTTTATAGAGTTCAAATTTTAAAAACTGTAACATTGGCAACTTTTTTTTAGCTCATTTCAAATTTCATGGAATTTTTTAAAAAAATACAAAAAAAATAAATTTAAACCTAGCGTTGGACCCACACAATGCATGGGTTGTTCTGGATAAAGAAAAAATAAAAATTATTTCATGCATTTCAAAGGTTTTTTCCAGTAACTGCCTAACAGGAGGTCATTCATTATTTCATGCTCTGCATTAACCTAAATAAATTTATTTTTCTGAAAAAAATCAAGGAAGAATTATTTACACAAATTGAGTCCGTGTGAAGAGAAGAAAGTGTACAATTAGGCTGTAACTATTCAAAGTCAGTTACAACTGCTAAGCAGTACATTGTTACCATTGGTAAAAGAACTGAGATTTGAGATTGACACAAACGGCATCAGAGATAAGTCTATCACTAACTACTGGACAAGAAACACGTTTACTACAATTATTGAAATGGTTTTAAACATACAACGACAGTGCAGATTAGGTAGGCAGAAAGCACCACAAAGAATAACAAAAAAAGTCTTTCCTAGCGAGCAATCAAATTGACTTAGTAGTGTTGGAAATTCAAGATGCTATCCGAAGTGTATTCTTTTGTTTGGATTGCAGCTTTGGAGATGATTTTGAACACAAATAATATGGGTAGGAGGAGGAAAATGCTTCCCAAGTAGTGTTGCATTTGCAAGAAGGTGCAAGAAAGCAGTAATAATCTTCTCATTCATTGACAAATGGTTAGGGATACGTGATGCATGTTGTTTTCCCTTTTTCAAGTCTATTAGGTCATGAAGTTAGGTTAAGGAGTTGTTTCCCTGATGGCTTTGGGGCTGTGTTAAGAGGAGCGTGAAGCTTGGCAAGTTGCAACCTTTGTCTCATGTGGAGCAGTCACACCTTTGAATATGTGGAGCTACTTGCCTATAAGTTGATACAATTGATGTTTAATTCATTACAATCTTGAATCTCGAAAAACTTCCAAAGTCGTTCCACTCTTTTGTTGATTTTGTATGTAATTTGAGTTGTACATAAGTTGTTTTGGTTCTTGTATGCTCCACTATACATGGGTTGCACCTCCTTTGGCACCTATCTATAAAATTTCTATTTAGTTAGCCCAAACTAATATAAATATATATATATATATATATTATATACACACAAATTAAATTACTCAGCCACAAAGCTTTTTGTGTGAGCCATTCGTAAATAAATGTGGCACTGAACAAGGTGCAACAACCCTATGCCTGATTTGATTTTAAATAAAAATGACATAATTAATTGCCTTATGTCATTCACGCTACCAAAGTGTTCATAGCGCAGAAGGATCAATGCTCGATGCTTTGTTGATTACAGATTCCCATAATCAATCAAAATGACAGATAGTGGCTCTCATTCTAATTAGAACACTTTTCAAGAGATAGGGTGGTTGCCCACCTCTTTTTCATCTCTCTTTATCAAAATATTTCAATGACATACGAAGAAAATCAGCATATAATGGAAGCCCCCCTTTTTTTATCAGTTGAAGCCCTTATGCTAAACACTAGTAATGATATCCTCCAAGATTGTGTTTTCCATATATATATATATATATATATATATATATATATTTCAATGGGTATGCCTCATCAATGAATTCAACAATAGCTTCAAACATCATTCTCAACAAGGTATTGCCAGGTCTAATACAACGATAAATCATATAATAATTTGTGACATGATGAATACAAAAGTACAAAACTTAAACCATTTGATAGTACAAATATTGAAAAAGATTGCACAAAAATTATATCCTTTGTGGATTTGTACCATTAGATATACAACATACCAATAACATAATGATTTTAACTATAGTCAACCCTCTAATTATGAAAAATATTGGGAAACACAAAATAGTACTAACTATTAATTAAAAGAATTATTAATTACTAAGTTTTTTTCTAATTTTCATTAACAAAAAATCACAACTATATGATCTTCAATATAAAAATAAAACATCATTCATATTTCCAAGGGCGATGAACTTTTAAATTAAAAAAAAAATCAAAACTAACTTACAAGAAAGCTAACTCATTCTTCACAAATAAATAAATTAAAGTTACTAACAAGTGTTATATAATACTTACATATAGATTTTTCTATTCTAATAGGTAATATTATAAAAGGAATTTATCAAAAAGTAACTAATTATTAAGTAAAAGAATTATTAATGCGTCATAAAATATTACTTATCAAAGTGTGAACTTTTTTTCTTCTTTTTTTGGGGGTGTTAAAAAGGAAAGTTATCTTGTTTGGACACTAAGAACTAAAATATTTTCCTAGTTTACTTTCTAAAAAAAAGCCATAGCTGCATGTTGGCCCAAAAGAAATGTGCATCTCATTCAAAACTAAGCCAAAATTGCATGCAATGCACGAATATCAGTTAAATAGACCACTTTTTCCTTCTAGAGAAGCAAATGTCCAGATCTTTTATCTATGATGCCCATTGCCCACAGACACGCAGTTCCATGGGTGCAGCCCATGTATTTGTTGTCAAAAAAAGTAAATAATGTTAAGATCCACAATCAAGCTTTTATAAACGTACGAGCAAACCTTATTTACTTGTTTTAGTTTTAATATTCACTATGTCATAAACGGCATAGTGAAGTTACAAAAACAGAGATATAATGAATCCATAAGCAATGCAGCAAAACTTCTGCTAAGGTATCTCACTTGATTTGTTTTCTGGACCACTGCAGCAGTGTGTGGCAGTATCAGAGGTGCCTGAAACACTTGTTGTACCGTTGCAGAGCTCGCAATAAGAGGATTTCTCAAAAGAGTTCCAGAGACTGGAGCTACACCTGCATGTGCAATGCCAGCAAGAGAACCAATGTTGCCCAATGGAAGAATCCCAGGTATTGCTACTCCAGCTGAAACCAAGGATTCTGCAGGCTGATCCCACTTCCTCTTTCTTCTGCAACATGTCTTTAGAGTAAATATGCCAACCATTTCATTAAAATATTTGCAGTAGATATTAATTAACCTAAAAATAAGGAGAGGGAAGGTGACAAAGTTGGGATTTTGAGATGAATTAAATAATAAGTATCGCGGATCACGATCGTCTTGTCAGTTGCAAATACCAAAAATCCTGCCATTGTAAAGACTCACATTTTTTTCTTCTCAAAATCATGTGATATTAAGGGTAAATTCATGTGATCAATTACTCCTAAGATATCACAGCAAGTTACTTGAGTCCGATGTCTATGCCATTTCCACTTTAAGAACAATTTCTTAGATATAAACCACAGATATTTTGCCTTTTCTTCTCTTGCTCAGATTAAATCGGTGAATTTGGATAATGTTGACAAATTAATGTATGCCACATGGGGTCGAACAATTAGAAGATTGTTTTATCACTAAGAGCCTTTAAATAACCAAACCAAATCAGCATAGTTGTTAGTATCTTACGATACGTTTCGATATGGACATAAAACGATACGTATCTTAAACTTGTATCTTTTTGCACCGTATCTTACGATATGCAATATGTATCTTACGATACGTTTCAATACACACGATACACGAGATATAAAAATCAAGTTAAACGACATCACTTTGACCTCTTTTTTGTTGTTTTGTTATATACATAGGAAACGTTTTTTGTTTGTTTAGTTTTCTATTGTCTCATTGTAACGCCTTGAAATGTTTCCTCAAATAAAAAAAAAAAGTAAGTATCTTGAGAATATGTAGATAAGGAGTGAGCATATACAAGAAGTTAAAAGCAGAAAGAGAGTAAAAAATTGTTGGCATATGATGATGGCGATGATGATATCGATGCTATTGAAACTAGATATTAAGACGAAAATGTGATGAATTATAAAAATTAATAATTTTAGATTTTGTCTTAATGAAATATACTAAGTGAATTATTTAATTTTAGTTTGAAATTCGTAGTATTTATAAATATTGATTCTTGTATTACATGAAATTTAAGTTGTTCCTTAGAAGTGAGTTATAAAATAATTTTTATTATTTTATACACTGTATATATATAACAAGATACAATATATTTAAAAAACAAGACCAGTATGCCTGCTACCACACTACCACTTTGATTTTTAATTGTTAGATAAATAATAATAATTTATATATCTAATTTGCATGACAAATAAATTGAAATGTTATTTAAATCATTTCAAACATGATTTATATTCATGTATATATTATATATATATATATATTTACAAATGTATTTTTAAGAAAATTACACGTATCTATGATATACAATACGATACCCGATACGATAAATATTTTTTTTAAAACGATACGCCTTCTGATACACGTTTTGAGAACTATACAAATCAGTAATTTGCAACCTGCACTATTGCAATTCAGAACACTTGAATCCAATAATGACAGAAAAGTGATCAAAAATTTCATTTAAATTTTTTTTATCAGTAAGATTTGCAATTAAATAAACATCTTTAGAGAGAGTAATAAAATCAAAAATTGATCAAAAGGAAGAAAAAGGAACGTAAAACCCTAATAATCAACTCTCAACAAAGCGAAATTAAATGCGACTTATACATAATCAAAATCACAATATGCCTCAAGTACAATTAATATCTGAACAATAAAAAATGACAATGCACGGATCCAATGTCGAACAGGCTGAATCTGAAAACTACAGCAAAAGCGAGACCTTCAAATAAGACTTTTGATGGAAAAAAAAGAAAAGAAAAGAAAAAAAGGAGCGCGTAGTGATGAATAATAGGGTTGTTGAGAAATTCAGTACCTCTGCTTTGTTGTTGATGATTCGATAGGGGACATGGATTCAGCAGATGAAACCCTAGCGCAATTGTCCTCTGTCATGGCCTTCGTGTTGCTATTTGGACGATGAATTTATATATGTATTATATATATATATAATATTGGGTATGTATAGCTTCGTGTTGTGCTCTGTTGTTTTTCCCTTTGATTATAGAGCGAGGAGATGACCGGTGGGAGGAGGCTGCATCTTGGATTCTAGGTGCATTGGGTGAGAAACTGGACAACCCGTTAAGTTTTAAGAAAACCAATTGTATCGAGCCATGTCAGATATTTCACGTGACTGCGTATCCTTCATGACCGACCTTTTTTCTTCCGGTTCTGATCGGGTTCTACCTGTGTGTTTGGGTCGCCCGTTTGGGCTTTTGGAGCCCAAGTCACGCTTCTCTGATATACTGGAGGTTTGGGACAAGCTGTTCGACTGCGCTTTTGGAACGGACTGAAATTCAAAACGGGCCGTTGCAAACAGCCCACAAAGGAGGCCTTTCCAAAAACTCTGGGTTGGTTCTCAAAATTTGCTCAAGTCAAATATTATTTTAAATATAATTTTTGTTTTAGTAATTATCATTCATTTTAACGGTTTAGATTATTTTAAATGCACTATTCAATTTTGACTAAGTGTTTTTTTCTTATTTCAATATTCAAACTATAATGATAATTGAAAAGAATAATGATAATTCTGACAAAAAATAGCATTTCTTCAATAGAACATAAATAAATAAAATTAATATTGTGTTACTCTTAAAATTTTACTTTAACATAACTAAAATAAATTTTATTATTAAAATTTCTCTTAGTCGTTGTATTAAAGTCGAGATTTTGTATCATATTTAAGATTTAACATAGAGCTTTTAAAAATATAAAAACGAGAATAAGTCAAAAAATTAATTAATATGTAGTCTCAGTTTTAATATTCAATTTTCAAAATAGCAAAATTACCCTTAACCCTCTACCCCTCTTCATTTGCTTCAAATCTTAATAATCCAAACCTTAAAATCCCCACCACCACTATCATCTCTTCATTGTCCACCACCATATGCTCTCATTCCCCACCACCATATGCTCTCATTCCCCACCACAACTTTTCAATTCCTTCGCACCACCAACCGCCCATTATTACAACTTACAACCACAAATGTTGTAAGATCTGCATTTATTGTGTTTGACGACATGGTTATTTTATCTCTTTCTAATTTATTTTTTATTTTTTTTTATCATTTTTCCTTTTCTATACTCTTTTGCAATAATCCATATACCTTAACTCATGGACGGCGCTAATACTAGTGGTGACGGATTTGTGAGATTTTGCAAGAAATATATAGAACGGTGGTGGTAATGGCTGCAAGTGAGTAGCTTTGATAGAGGGTGATAGGTTGGGGTTGAAGGTGGCTTTTCAGCGAAGGGAGTGACGGTGGTGGCAACGGCGATAGTGTTGGAGTTAGGGTTTTTTTGGGGGTGTGGAGGTGGGGGAGAATATGAAGAAATGGAAGAGGGGAGAGTGGGGGATTAGGTTTTTTAAGGGTAAAGTGGGCCATCAATTGTAAATTTTGTTTATAAATTATATTGAGAATTGAGTTAGTTTTTGCAGCAATAAGTTTGATTTTTAGACAGCAAATTAAGAATACCCAGAAGCCTTCAAATTCACAAGATATCATATTGAATAGACAGAGGGAAATAAAATTCCAAGAATACCCAAGAACATATATATAAACATCTTCAACTAGAAACTTGACAAAAGTTGAATTAAAATGGATCACATATTTAATTGAATGTTCAAATTTCAGGATGACATTGTGTCCCAAGAAGTAGTAAATAGAATTCAAATCAGAAACAGAAAAACTACAAACAAAAAGCACATGCCAACATAAATGATGCAATGGCTCTTTTGGACCCTTCTTGACAAGATCAATGGAAACCCATTTGAGCCAAAACATTTTGTCACACATCAAAGGTTCCCCAAAGTGGTAAGCATTCTCCTGAGTTTGGTTTCAAAATTTAGAGGTATAATACGACAAGAATCCTGACATTTGTCAATAACAATAGTCATTTTTTAAAATTTATATTTGTGTAACTAACAGTTGCAGAAGTGCAAGTAGGATTGTAAAACAAGTCAAGCTATTCGAGATCAATTAGCAAGAGTAATAAATCAAACTTAAACATATTTTGATACTTGTAAATTTATTGAGTTTGGCTCGAACTTCACTCGTTAAACAAAAAATAGTCTAATATTGTATAAAAAATTAAACTACATATATATGGTGGGAGACTCGTGACATACTTCATAATCAAAATGTGTGAAAGAACATAAAAAGACCTGTTGAAAATATATACATACATATAGTGAGAGACTCGTGACATGTTTCTAAATCAAAATGTGTGGAAGTGCATTCTTTAAGCTAAATTTTTTTTCACGACTTAAATAGACTTTTAAGTCACAATAGAACAACCTTTCTATTGTGGCAAGAACCGTCCTCAATGACATAAAAGGACATTTTGAAAACATATACACACATTTATATAGCGAGAGACTTAATCCAAATGTATGGAACAACCTTAATGTTGTGACAAGAATTGCCCTCACAAACACAAAAATACATTTTGAACAATTGTGACAAGGACTATCCTTAAAAACATAAATATATATTAAGAGACTCAATAAAGATGTGTGGAAGGGCATAAAAAAATTCAGGAATACAAAATACATTTTGAACAATTGTGACAAGGATTGCCCTCAAGAAAATAAAAAAATATTGAGAGACTCAATAAAAATGTATGGAATGGCAAAAAAAACCATTTATAAATTTAGGGGCATTATAAGAATTGAACTAAATACATTTTGAACATTTGTGACAAGTACCGCCCTCAACAAAATAAAAAGATATTGAGAGACTCGATAAAAATGTATGAAATGACAATTTTTTTTTATAAATTTAGGGGCATTATGAGAATTGAACTAAATATATTTTGAACATTTGTGACAAGTACTGCCCTCAAGAAAATAAAAAGATATTGAGAGACTCGATAAAAATGTATGAAATGACAAAAAAAATTTATAAATTTAGGGGCATTATGAGAATTGAACTAAATACATTTTGAACATTTGTGACAAGTATTGCTCTCAAGAAAATTAAAAAAATATTGAGAGACTTGATAAAAATATATTAAGAAAATAAAAAAATATTGAGAGACTCCAAAAAAATATATAGAAGAACACACATTATATTTATGAATTTGGGGCATTCCGAGAATTGAACTCGGGACCTCTCGCACCCTAAGCGAGAATCATACCACTAGACCAAATGCCCTTTGCATTTGCATTTTGTCAAACAATTTTTATATTATAAAATCACAAACAACTCTCAACAGGAAACATCATTTTCGGACTGCTTACAAATATCATACGACCAGGCATTTAGTGAGTAATAAATTATATTATCAGTTTTTGTCTACTGTGAAGCATTTTATCAAACATCTTATATGGTTTCTGTCCTCTTCTATCAAATGGACAGGAGTGACTCTTGTTGAGACACGAAAACTTTACTGTGAATGACATTAAAATAATTCATAATTAAAATATTAAAAAACTATTATTAATAATTCAGAAAGAATTAAGTTCAAATAGGCTTACATTTAAAAAAAGAAAAATATTTGAGGTACGAAGTTTGATTTATCAAATAATGTGCTAATAATTTTTTTTTTTTTTTGTAATTAATGAATATATTTTGTTTTTTTATTTAAATTTAAAAAAATAATTATAATAAATGATGTCAATAGGTGAATCAAATCTATAAAACTAGTCCAACCCAAACCTTGTTAAGTTGAAAAGTAGGAAACAAATAATAATGACTTACGTGTGTGGCTATCTTTATCCTAATTTGAATAGATGTTCTAATTAGAATTAAATAAGATTTACTTGTTTAACTGGGTTTAGAATTGTTACCTAATATATATATATAGAGAGAGAGCTAGTTTATAGAAAAGATTGCCGCAAGCCAAAAAGTTGAAAGTGACCGTGAGAGGGTCTGCCGACACAAAAAACAAAAAAAAGACAAAGATTGAATGTGAGGGTTTGAGAGTTTTGCTTCAATTAGATTTTAATTACACAGTTTATGAGACGTGACTTAACTTGGAATTTCCTTTCTGTTTCTTTTGTCTTTCTTTTGTCAATAATTGATTTATCTTAATTTAAGTTAAATTTAATAATTGGTAGCAAAGTTTAGTTTTTTAGTTTGTAAATATGACTTCACTTATTTGTACGATTTATAAATTTAATAGAAAAACTCTTTTTCAATTTGAGAGAGTGTCATGATAATTTTTTTTAATTCAAGTAGTTTACCGACGAAATTTATTAAGAAAGAGTTTGTAATAGATGCAGATGAGCAAATAAGGCGAGTACATTTCAAAACTTTAAATTACATTCATCAAATATTAAATTTTTTTGTTTTTAGTAAAATTGTCCATGTACAGTTTGCAAAACAAATATGTGATACTCTTAAAAAAATATATATCTTAGTGTTAATAAGGTAAAAAATACCAGATTACAAAAATTATATAAAAATTGTGAGTTGTTGCAGATGAAAAAACATAAACTATTTTTGATTATTTTTCGCGGACCACGGCACTTGTTAATGAGATAAGGACTAATGGTGAACAAATAACAGACCGTCAAATAGTTGAAAAAATTCTTCGAAACTTGACACTGCAGTTTGAATATAAAGTGACTGCTATTGAAGAGTCTGCTAACTTGGAATTCATGATAGTTGATAAATTAAATGATTTGTTGACGATTCATGAACAACACTTGAATGAGAGATAAAAAAATTCAGTGAAGGAAACTTTGCAAGCTCAATTAAATTTTAAGAATGGAAAATACGAGTTTCAGAATAATGCATAATTTAATCAATATTTTCAAGGCTACCAAAACAGATGACATAATCACAACAATAGAGGAGGCAGAGGCAATAATGGGCAAAACAGATTTGGTGGAGGAAGAGACAAAACAACAATCAGTGGCAGAATAATAATTGACAGCACAGACCCGTCCAAGGAAGATAGGACGGTAACAATTCTAATCCACAATCTCATAAATCCAATATTCGATGTTTTAATTATGGCAAGTTTTGGCATAAAAAGTCTGATTGCAGATCTAGAAGACCGAATAATAAAAATCTTCAAGTTAATGTTGCTAAAAATAATCCAGGTAGTAATAATGCAGATTCGCAGATTGAAATATAGAGTGAGTCTCAGATTAGTGATCCTTCATCTTCAGATGTGTCATCACCTCATGTAGAGTCCTCTAGGCGTCCTCAACGCCAGCGCTACTTGCCTGCTCACTTATAGGATTAAGTTGTTGGTAATGATAATGAGTTAACTAATGAAGATTTTGTTAATTTTGCTTTATTTGCAGATTATGACTCAATGATCTTTGAAGAAGCCTCTCGTGATGATCGTTGGATTAAAACCAAGGATGATGAGATTCATGTAATTGAGAAGAAAAACACATGACAACTTACTACTCTTCCTAATGGTAAAAAATCAATTGGTGTGAAGTGGGTGTACAAGATAAAATACCTGTCCAATGGTGAGGTAGATCACTTTAAAGCGAGATTGGTGGCTAAGGGTTACAAACAAAAGTCAGGTATTGATTATTTCGAAATGTTTGCTCCTATTGCTAGATTTGATACAATTCGTATGTTTGTTTCTCTTACTACTCAAAATAATTGAAGAAATTTTCAAAATCTGTGTTCTTGAATGGTGTACTTGAAGAAGAGGTTTATGTTGAGCAACTTGGCGGCTCTGTGATAAAAGGGCATGAAAACAAAGTCTTTAAATTGAATAAGACCTTATATGAATTGAAGCAAGCACTTAGAGCATGGTATACACGTATTGACTCTCATTTTGTTGAGCATGGTTTTGAGATATATCGTTATAAGCATACTTTATATGTCAAGTCTAATTTACATAGTGATATTCTTATTGTGTACTTATCAATTGACGATTTGATATTTTTTGGCAATAATCCAAAGTTGATTTCAAAACTCAATGAGACTATGATAGCTCACTTTGAGATGACAGATATGAGATTAATATCTTATTTTCTTGTCATTGAAGTTGTTCAGACAGATGATGGAATTTTTATTTCACAGAAAAAGTATGCCAGTGATATTTTGAAAAGGTTCAGGATGGACAAGTTCAATCCAATTTTGACTCTAGTTGAGGAGAGGTTGAAATTGGTGAAAGATGGTACAAGTGATCTTATGAGACCAACTTATTTTAAAAGGTTGGTAGGAAACTTGAGATATTTGACTTCTAGTAGGCCATATATTGTGTTTAGTGGTGGGTTGATTAGCAGATTTATGGAAACTCCACATCAATCTCATTTGTAAGCTGCTAAAAGGATTTTGCGATACATTCGAGGTACGCAAAGTGATGGTAAGTTTTACTCATCTTCTAACAGTTTGGAACTTGTTGGACTTACAGATAGTGATTGGACAAATGATACTGAGATGTAAAATAGTATTTCAGGATATGCCTTTCATTTTAGTTCTGGTGTATTTTCTTGATATTTTAAAAACAGCATTTGGTAGCTTTTTCAATAGTAGAAGTAGAGTACATTGCAGCAGGGAATACAACTACTCAAACAGTTTGGTTACGATGGATGCTTAGTGTTCTACAACACAAGTAAGATGATCCTACAATTCAGTTATTGCATTAACGAAGAATCCAGTTTTTCATGGAAGAAGCAAGCACATTGATATCAAATTTCACTTTATTCGTGATTTGGTGAATGACAATGAGATCTAACTTGAATTTTATCGTTCTGAATAATAAGTTGCAGATATTTTTACAAAGCCGTTCAAAATAAATTCTTTTTTTAAGTTGCAGATATCTTTATCCTAATTTGAATAGATGTTCTAATTAGAATTAAATAAGATTTACTTGTTTAACTGGGTTTAGAATTGTTACCTAATATATATATATATATACAGAGAGAGAGAGAGAGAGAGAGAGAGAGAGCTAGTTTATAGAAAAGATTGCCGCAAGCCAAAAAGTTGAAAGTGACCGTGAGAGGGTCTGCCGACACAAAAAAAAAAGACAAAGATTGAATGTGAGGGTTTGAGAGTTTTGCTTCAATTAGATTTTAATTACACAGTTTATGAGACGTGACTTAACTTGGAATTTCCTTTCTGTTTCTTTTGTCTTTCTTTTGTCAATAATTGATTTATCTTAATTTAAGTTAAATTTAATAATTGGTATCAAAGTTTAGTTTTTAGTTTGTAAATATGACTTCACTTATTTGTACGATTTACAAATTTAATAGAAAAACTCTTTTTCAATTTGAGAGAGTGTCATGATAATTTTTTTTAATTCAAGTAGTTTACCGACAAAATTTATTAAGAAAGAGTTTGTAATAGATGCAGATTAGCAAATAAAGCGAGTACACTTCAAAACTTTAAATTACATTCATCAAATGTTAAATTTTTTTGTTCTTAATAAAATTGTCCATGTACAGTTTACAAAACAAGTGTGTGATACTCTTAAAAAAATATATATGTTAGTGTTAATAAGGTAAAAAATACCAAATTACAAAAATTATATAAAAATTTTGAGTTGTTGCAAATGAAAAAACATAAACTATTTTTTATTATTTTTCACGGACCACGTCACTTGTTAGTGAGATAAGGATTAATGGTGAACAAATAACAGACCGTCAAATAGTTGAAAAATTCTTCGAAACTTGACACTGCAGTTTGAATATAAAGTGACTGCTATTGAAGAGTCTGCTAACTTGGAATCCATGACAGTTGATAAATTAAATAATTTGTTGACGATTCATGAACAACGCTTGAATGAAAGATAAAAAAATTCAGTGGAGGAAACTTTGCAAGCTCAATTAAATATTAAGAATGAAAAATACGAGTTTCAGAAAAATGCATAATTTAATCAATATTTTCAAGGCTACCAGAATAGATGACATAATCACAACAATAGAGGAGACAAAGACAATAATGGGCAAAATAGATCTGGTGGAGGAAGAGACAAAACAACAATCAGTGGCAGAATAATAATTGACAGCACAGACCAGTCCAAGGAAGATAGGACGGTAACAATTCTAATCCACAATCTCATAAATCCAATATTCGATGTTTTAATTATGGCAAGTTTGGGCATAAAAAGTCTGATTGCAGATCTAGAAGACCGAATAATAAAAATCGTCAAGCTAATGTTGCTAAAAATAATCCAGGTAGTAATAATGCAGATTCGCAGATTAAAGTATAGAGTGAGCCTCAGATTAGTGATCCTCCGTCTTCAGATGTGTCATCACCTCATGTAAAGTCCTCTAGGCGTCCTTAATGTCAGCGCCACTTGCCTGCTCACTTATAGAATCATGTTGTTGTTAGTGATAATGAGCTAACTAATGAAGATTTAGTTAATTTTGCTTTATTTGCATATTATGACCCAATGACCTTTGAAGAAGCCTCTCGTGATGATCGTTGGATTAAAACCAAGGATGATGAGATTCATGTAATTGAGAAGAACAACACATAGCAACTTACTACTCTTCCTAATGGTAAAAAATCAATTGGTATGAAGTGGGTATACAAGATAAAGTACATGCCCAATGGTGAGGTAAATCACTTTAAAGCGAGATTGTTGGCTAAGAGTTACAAACAAAAGCCAAGTATTGATTTTTTTCAAAGTGTTTGCTTCTATTGCTAGATTTGATACAATTCGTATGTTTGTTTCTCTTGCTACTCAAAATAATTGAAGAAATTTTCAAAATCTGTGTTCTTGAATGGTGTACTTGAAGAAGAGGTTTATGTTGAGCAACCTGGCGGTTCTATGATAAAAAGGCATGAAAACAAAGTCTTTAGATTGAATAAGACATTATATGAATTGAAGCAAGCACCTAGAGTGTGGTATACACGTATTGACTCTTATTTTGTTGAGCATGGTTTTGAGATATATCCTTATAAGCATACTTTATATGTCAAGTCAAATTTACATAGTGATATTCTTATTGTGTACTTATCTATTGACGATTTGATATTTTCTGGCAATAATCCAAAGTTGATTTCAAAATTCAATGAGACTATGATAGCTCACTTTGAGATGACAGATATGAGATTAATATCTTATTTTCTTGTCATTGAAGTTGTTTAGACAGATGGTGGAATTTTTATTTCACAGAAAAAGTATGCCAGTGATATTTTGAAAAGGTTCAGGATGGACAAGTTCAATCCAATTTTGACTCTGGTTGAGGAGAGATTGAAATTGGTGAAAGATGGTACAAGTGATCTTGTGAGTCCAACTTACTTTAAAAGGTTGGTAGGAAGCTTGAGATATTTGACTTCTAATAGGCCATATATTGTGTTTAGTGTTGGGTTGATTAGCAGATTTATGGAAACTTCACATCAATCTCATTTGCAAGCTGCTAAAAGGATTTTGCAATACATTCGAGGTACGCAAAGTGATGATAAATTTTACTCATCTTCTAACCGTTTGAAACTTGTTGGATTTACAAATAGTGATTGGACAAATGATACTGAGATGTAAAATAGTATTTCAGGATATGCCTTTCATCTTAGTTCTGGTGTATTTTCTTGATATTTTAAAAAACAGCATTTGGTAGCTCTTTCAATAGTAGAAGTAGAGTACATTGCAGCAGGGAATACAACTACTCAAACAGTTTGGTTACGACGGATGCTTGGTGTTCTACAACACAAGTAGGATGATCCTACAATAATATTTTGTAATAACAATTCAGTTATTGCATTAACGAAGAATCCAGGCTGCGTTTGGATAGTGATTCAGATATAATTTTTTGAAAATTTTTTCTGAAATGTGTTTCAGAATTTTGTAATTGATTTTTGAAAACTGCAAAAATGCGTTTGGTTATGTTAATCAGAATTTAAATTCTGAGTTAAAAATTATGAAAATGCGTTTGGATATAAAATTTTCTGAATACCAAAAATAAGATGTATTAATTACCTCTGTCCAATGACAACTTATAATTTATTAAGTCCAAACATATTGTAAATTTTATTAATTTAATTTAATAAATAAATAAATATTTTTATATTATATAAAATATTAAATTACTCAAGCTTAACTCTTAATCCGTTTATTCAAAATTAATTTATGAACTAAATAAATCCAACATATTTTTAGGTTTATTTTTTCTTCAACGTATGATATATTAATTTATACGATTCAATATTAAATGCATCCAACATATTTTATGTTAGTTTAAAATAAACTAACATGAAAAGGCAAAATTGACTATATGTTAACCAAATTATAAAAACAGTTAATATAAATATAGATACTGCTCCTTAATTATTGCTTACATAATTCAACCACATTTGCATGGCTATGTCATCGCGTAAGCGCGTCATAGCATTCATTTGTTCTTGTGACATGTCAACATCAGGATAAGGAGGATGATTAGTCATCTCTAACTCTATGTCATTTGCTTGAAATTCAACAAATAGTCCGTCCGCACTTGCATTTAACCGAATAAAGTTATGAATTGTGCAACAAGCTACCACTAATGCTCCTTGCCGAACGAGCTTGTAATTTGGCATACTCTTAAGTAGCGGAAAACGGGCCTTCAATACGCCAAAACTTCTCTCAATTACATTACGCAAAGAGGAATGTCTATAATTAAATAACTCCCGATGCCCACTAAATGCACGAGTCCTGCCTCGAAATTCTTGCATGTGGTATCTCTCACCAAGATATGGGGATAAAAATCTACCCACATTAGTGAATCCAGCATCAACTACGTAATATTTACCTAATAAACAAAAAAAATATTTAATCATTTATAGGTTAGAAAAAAAATTGTATATAGATTGTTTTAGATCTTTAATATTAATTGAGCGTAGTGGTACATATTTTCTTACCAGCAGGTGGCATAGGAAATTTGACTTCAGGCGATGTTATAGCATTTAAGAATACACGAGAATCATGTACACTACCCTCCCAACCTGTGTATACAAAAGTGAATAGCATATCAAAAGAACAGGCAGCCAACATATTTTGTGTGACTGTTGATTTGCGCCCTCGAAATGCTGTCTGTTTAGAAGCAGGTGCCCATGCAGATATATGCGTTCCGTCAATTGCACCCAGGCAATCCTATCAATATACGAGAAGTATGAAAAAAATAATCACAGCTGAATGAAATGTTAATCGTTGTGCAATTAAATCATGGTACATACCAGAAAATATGGGTTAAACTTCGGATTTCCCATAATTTCTGGGGCTGTTTCGTGAGGGTCCTTCGGTCGAATTATTAACACTCCTAATTTAGCCAAAGCCCTCATAACCTATTTGATATGACGATTTATTGTTTCATTTGAATGTTGAAATCTTTCAGCCACAACTCTTTGCCTAGTACTATGACCTACAGTTAGCAAGAATATTGCTAACGATTCTTCAATTCGCACATGACGATGAGGACCTTCATCAAGGAACCCGTTCCTTAATGTGTTACATAGTGATATGAAAGTAGGTGCATCCATTCGCAGCATGTCATATATTCGCGTTGGGTGACCAGATAATAACTCATGTACATACTCAACCCCTGTTAAGGCCGATGTCCTACATGGTTGCTTTGGAAGACTATTTGTCAGTTGATTATGCATTTGATTTAACATAAGAAATCCCATCATCATATCTACATCCTCTGTATCAGATTCAGTTGAAGGGTCTGAAGACATTTTACTGCATTAAATATATAGTTAGACAAAAACAAATGTTCACACCCTGATGACTCAAGAATTTCATAAATCTGTTACATTATTCATTTTATATAAGTAATTATAACATTTTTAATAATATAATATATAAAAGACAGTAAAAAAGTTAATTATTATTCTTTTATTATTTATGAAATGTACATGAAAATAATTTATGAAATAGTTCACATATGTAAGTTTTTATTTTTTAATTATGATTCTTTTATTATTTATCGTGTTTATTTTTTTATCGTGTTTAATTTATAATTTTATCTAATTTTCATTTTTGTTCTTTATTTATTAATTTATTATCATATATCTTTTCTATTTATAAGTAATTTATGATTTTTTTCATTAATTATAAAGTCAGTTATTATTTGATTTGAGAGATTATATTGTTCTTATTGTTATACACAGTGTTTTGTCAGCTGGTAGTATAGTTATTATTTGATTTCAGAGATTATATTGTTCTTATTGTTATACACAGTGTTTTGTCAGCTGGTAGTATCAAGCTACCAATAAAGAAGACTGATTAATTAGATGTTTGGGCCTTCTAGCAAATAATTATAACTTCAATAATCACACTAATGACTCTCATATATATGGACCTATCATTCCATGAAGAATATTTATTACAAAGCAGTAATTTATTAACCTATTCCATATATACAGTGACATATCTAGAAATTAGTTCAGTAGTCTGGGTTAAGGTTTTAGTGCAGATGTTAGAATTATACCGATTTCAAACAAGATTTAATCTGCTGTCATCCATTGCTTAATGTTTTAGGGTGTATATTTGGTAGAAACGAGTTGAGATTTGCCTATAATTTTATATTGTGCATTTCACACCAGCATTTGTGATCTTTTAAATGATTGATTTGGATGGATAAACCATTTGGTTCACTTGGTCTTTATTGAACTCAAGGGTTCATGTCCGTGATCCTAATTAATTTAGATAAATAAATATATATATATATATATATATATTCTTAAATTTTTGTTTGACTGTACTCGAGTGATTATTTCATGATAAAAAAAGAAATTGCAATGTGAAAAGGCAGCAAGTATAAACAAAATATGAGAAAGAGCATGAGAGAAGTTGGTTATTTTACATCAATTTCTCAGTTCTTTTTCTTTTTTAATCCTAAATACTAGACAACTTAATAAGTCCTAGTCTGCTCAATAAGTGGTTAATTAAGAGCACATCCAATTGCGTGCACAGAGAAATCTCTCAGTTCTATTGCAAATGTTGAAAATTAAAAATATATATATATATATTTATTTTTTGACAAAAAGTAAAAATCACATTCAACTATTAAAGAAAAAGAAAATTTTTACTCCATGATATTTAAAGAAATTTATTTAAAAACATACAGATTTTGTTCTGTTCACTCTCTTCAGCTACAAAAGTTAATTCAATTCAAGATTATTGTTTTTCCTTTTACAAAAATATAAGGACTTGAACAATTTTGTAAAAATTTTAAAAAAACAAAAATATATGTCATGTGATTGCATATTAAGTCAGTTGATGATTGAGTTAAAGTATCTGGAATTATATTCACAACTGCAACATAACTCACATTGGTTTGCTCCAATAAAGAAGCTCACAGTCTGGAGTTTGTTTTGTTTGATGAAATCAACAAATTGACTTACTTCAATCGGATTTGCTTTTATCCCTTCATGCTCTGCACTGCAAGCACCAAAATCAAGCTCATAAAGGCAAGCTTTAACCAGAACCCAGTGATGAAGAGAAACTTGATAGCCAGAAAACAATATGAAATTAAAAAAAAAAAAAAAAACATAATTGATTATGCTATGTCGTACTGAAGTGCAGAAACAAGATGTAAGCAAGTGTTTTGATAGCCAGTCACTTCCATATCTGCATTCAACATGGGTACAAATGGTAGAATCTCCAAATCTATATCCATAATTTTGAACATAATTCTAATTAAAGTGGGAAGTACATAGATCTCCAGAGATAAATAACCTCTAGTGTCATTTGAAATAGGTGACACTTGCATAGATATGAAATTCTATTGCACAAGAAATATAATAGCATCATGATTTCAGTTTTCTATTTCCTGATACAATATCTGAATGCTTTCTTTATTGATTATAAATATTATTATGCAGATGCAGCTAGTTTTCTTTGGTAAAATTAGAATTTTTCATGCTTGCATAAATTCTCATATCCACAGAGAAAACAATCCAACAAATTTGTAAATAGGAACCGTACTTTCACCCTCTATATATTTGCTTCACTAACAAAGGAACCAAAAACAGAAATCCACAGTTAAACTGCATGATTTTAAGCTGCCTTAAACTACAGGATTTGAAAAAATAAACAGTACAAACTTATACAATTAACAAAATAAGTTATTGTGTCCAGTACTCTCCCTACAAGCTCTGAACCCATTTCAGCTTCATGGATGCTCGCATTTCTATAAACATGACCCGCCAGTTGTCATCGGAGAAAGACTTTGTTGCCTTTATATACTGATCATAGTCCACATCTTCAAAACTATTCAATGCATCCATACAAGCTTGAATTGAGTACCGATCTTTTAAGTTGGAGTAAGCTTCAACAGCAGTGGTATTGCCTTCTATTTGCTTCTTGCACGCATTAGCAAAATCTGTAAATGCTTCTAATGCGATGTCCATACTAGACATCTTACTACATTTACTAGCTTTACCACTTGATTTCCCACTAGCAGCACATTTACCACTGCTGGAAACACGTTTTCCAGCCAACGGAGAAGCATCTGGCATACCGGTATTATGAATGTCGTGAGCCGCACCCCCCATAAATTCCTCCTCTAAATCCCTCTCCTCATCTGAATTTGGTGGCAACTGGGATGATGACCTGGCTAAAGACCCACTTGCGTTGGTATTGTTGAAAATTATACACAGTAAATTGTAATGGTCACATCCTTTGCGTCGAAATTGGCGTGCTTTAGGATAAGTCTACATACGTGAAATGGCAACATGTTAACCAACATATCTACAAACTTTGGACGGTGCAAAAATTGACTTATATGGGGATACAAATTAGATTGCAGTAGATACCTGAAGATGTCTCTGCCATACGTCTTCAGTGGCAGTGACAGTGTTTGTTTCAGGATCCCAACCGAATCCAGAAACGTTTGGCCCCAACAGTGTTGTGAACTCCCGATATTTCATTTTAAGCCGACTGTACTTTGTTTTCAATTTTTGCACCGTGTACCGCTTCCCAAACAAATTAAAAAGTTGTTCGTCTAGCTTCTGCCACACACGGTTATTAAAACTACTGTTCTGTACAGGGTTCTTTTGAACCTCATCCACCATCATTCTTATAAATGCTTCCTCCACCCTTGGAGGCCAGTTCACAGAATCTTCAAATTCATCGAATTGTTTTGACATCTAAAGCAATTGTGGTAATTGGTGAAGATAATTTGTGTATACAAAGCAGTAATTACACATTATAGTTCACCCAAACACAATCAATTATTGCAATCCCCAAAGTAATAAAAAAAAAAAAAATTCTTTGGATTCTACAAACTTGTTTCACCCAATATGTCAATCACTGAAGTTTTCTACTTGAAATCCTCTCATGTACAATCTTAGCCTAAGACCTCATGCAAGTGTGGTCATATATTGTTGATAAAAAATTCATGGAATGACAGAATATATCAACCAAAAAAAAAAACAAAAACATATAATAATGTAGTGATAATCTACAAAGAAAAAAAAAATTAATCTCACAATTGAATTTTGTAAAAATTCAATTCATGAAGCCCATATGTCCAGGAAAACAAGAAAAATCATGGAATCATGTTATGGTAAAAACAAGAAGAAAAAAAAAGAGTGATTCAGATTTCAGCCTTTCCCAATGTTGAAAAATGTTCAGTTAATATGTTGTTGTCAAGTAATTAAGATTTAAGAATGCCAACAGTGCCCAACTCTACGTTTTAATGTATGGAAATATTTTATATATTTATGGAATTAAATTTGTGGAATCTTGTTAAACAGCATTGTTAAAAATATTCAAACTTTTTATGCCTTGTTAAACAGCCTTGTTAAATAGCCTTGATAATTAAATTTGTGCCCAACTCTACGTTTTAATGTATGGAAATATTTTATATATTTATGGAATTAAATTTGTGGAATCTTGTTAAACAGCCTTGTTAAATATATTCAAACTTTTTATGCCTTGTTAAACAGCCTTGATAATTAAATTTGTGCCCAACTCTACGTTTTAATGTATGGAAATATTTTATATATTTATGGAATTAAATTTGTGGAATCTTGTTAAACAGCATTGTTATATATATATTCAAACTTTTTATGCCTTGTTAAACAGCCTTGTTAAACAGCCTTGATAATTAAATTTGTGCCTAACTCTACGTTTTAATGTATGGAAATGTTTTATATATTTATGGAATTAAATTTGTGGAATCTTGTTAAAGAGCCTTGTTAAATATATTCAAACTTTTTATGCCTTGTTAAATAGCCTTGATAATTAAATTTGTGCCAAGTAATTTATGGAATCTTGTTAAACAGCCTTTCCCAAAGCATGTAATACGATTTATATATATTTATATATATTCCGTATTGAATGATATATGAATGACAGGGGTTGCGACAGTTCATGCTGGAAAAAAAAAAAATTGATCCGGGGTTTTCATACCTTCTTGAACGGTGATGGTAGTACTGGGACTTGGTTCTCGTCGGTGTAGCTATGCTCGGTATCGTCTATAGCTTCTGCTTGCTTTCTCTTTTGCCCTCTTGTTAGCATCAGAGATGTGAAGATCACTGGTGGCTTCGTCGGTGGGTGAGAGAGAAAAGGGTGGAAAGAGATCTAGAGCTCGGATAAATTTTTTCTGCGGAAGACGTTTATTCAGATCTTGGAACGCGATCTGAAAAATCTATACACCAAAACCAGTTTTTCTCAAGTTGAACGAGATTTTTAAAACGGGCCAAGAAATTTGTGACTGTTGATTATCGCTAGATGCAAGAGAGAGAGAGAGATCAAGTAGAACTTTTGAGTTGGATGCAAGACAGAGAGAGAGACAGTGAATAGGGTCGGTGGGTGTTCAACGGAAATAAATTCAAATCAAAAAAGACTGTGAACAGCTTTTAATTTTCTCTGAGTATACAGAGCTTTGATGGAGACAAGGTAGAGATATTCTCAGATATGGCATACAGGATAAGGAGTTGAAAAAGCTTTGATGGAACACGGTAGAGATATTCTCAGAAATGGATACTGTTCAAGAGTTGAAAAAGTGGTTACAAAAAGTGTTTTGAATATAATTTGGATACAATGTATCCAAACACTGTTTTGGAAAAAGGTGATTTTTGAAACTCAATTTGAGTTGCTATCCAACCATGACCCCAGTTTTTCATGGAAGAAGCAAGCACATTGATATCAAATTTCACTTTATTCGTGATTTGGTGAATGACAATGAGATCTAACTTGAATTTTATCGTTTTGAATAATAAGTTGCATATATTTTTACAAAGCCGTTCAAAATAGATTCTTTTTTTAAGTTGAAGAGATTGCTTGACATAGTGAAACTTGAAGTGATTGGTTTAAAAAAGACAATGTGAATCAATTAAACTAAGTTAGTAGAGTTTTAATAGAATTTTTAATTTTGAATTCTAATAATATTTAACTAATAAGAGTAAAGTCTTTATCTTAATTAAAATAAGTATTTTAGTCAGAATTAAATAAAATTTACTTGTTTGAGTGAGATTAGAATGGTTACACAAATATATATATATATATATATATATATATATATATATATATAACTAGTGCATGAAAAATATTGCCGCAAGTCAAAAAGTTAATACTGAGACGTGAGAAGGTCTGCCGACAAAAACAAAAAAAAGGACAAAGATTGAATTTGCTTCAAGTAGATTTTAATTACACAGTTTACCAGACATGACTTATCTCCTTTCCGTCTCTTTTGTCTTTCTTTTGTCAATATATATAATTTATTGATTTACTAACTTTTATTATTTTATCATATACATACGCTCTTCTGGCAATTTTTTTTTTAAATCACAAAATAAACATTTTTAATAACAAAAATCAACGTTTTAAATTTTGACCAATTCTTTTTATTTTTCAAATAAGTATGGACAAAAAAGCCTTAAATTTATTATTTGCCTTATTTTTTTTAAAAAAAATAATAAAAATAATTTTAATAAAAGTGAAAAAAAATTGGTCAAAATTATAAAAAAAAATTATAAAAAAAATAAATAAAATGAACACTTTTATTATTTAAAAAAAAATAATTAAAAGAAAAAATTTATATATTATAAAATACGATAAGAAAAATTAGTATAATTCAAAAAAATTCAATAACGTATTTTTTTGTAATAATTTAATTCAGTATAATTTAAATACATCAATACCGGAATCTTGCGTCCCTTATAGGAGGAGACAACTAATACCGGAATCAAGTGAAGGTCAACCTTAAAAAATTTCTGTTTGGATACAAGCAGCAAAGAAACTCTTCATCGTTGACTTGTCCTTTCAGTAATCAAGTTATGTAATAAAAATAGAAAAACAGTAAAAAGAAAAAAAAGGCCATGATCCAATTGGCTTGTCAAGATCAACAATCAAGTTAAATTCACTTGATGCCATCGTTATAGATAATTTCCAAAACAAGCAAAAAGATGGTGAAAAAGAGATGTATGATGTATCCCAGAGCATGACAAAGAAGGTACGTGGGGATACTCATGAGGCCGACTCGCAGCAAGGCAAAAAGATGGTGGATCTGCTGGAGGACCTATGCCTATTGAAGAATGGTACAGTAAGTCAGCAAGTTTGAAAATTTGTGATTTAATTAGTACATGTATTTTACACATGTATGATAAATTGTATATATTAATTAGATTAATAATTTTTTATTTTTATGACTGATCGTAACACTTCTCGTGTCTTTTTAGGGTGGCAATAAACGAGAGTAGAATTATTTAGGAGTAAAATTGTTATTAAAAATTAAAAATATTAATTATACTGACACTTTTTGAGGTTTGATAATTACATTAATTTTTTGACAATTATATTCACCTCTCTTTAAATTATATTGACATTTTCTACTTTACTTGACAAAGTAAAAATACACTCTCCAGTTTTTTTTTTTTTTTTTTTCAAAATGACAAAATTACACATTTTTTGTTTTTTATACATTTTTTTAAAAAAATTTTTAATTTAAAATAAATATTGATTAAAATCTTAAATTTACTTTTATATAAAATAAAAATAAGTTATTTATCTTATTTTTTTATATATAGAATAAAGTATTTTTTTTTCAAAAGCTATTTCTCAAATAACATGACAACATTTTACTAAATGTATATTATATCAAGATTTATTGTACAACTAAATTACTAATATGAGAAGTTTTTTCAATAACATTGGACCATCACATACTTCAATTACCTTTTTAAATTGCTTATAACACAGATGATATGATACTATTGAAAAAAATACATAACTATGTTAATAGATGAGTCTCATTTAGTGTTTGTTTTAATGAGTTAGAGAAAAAATGTGGTTTGAATTAAGTAGCGGTTTGAATAAATAATTATAAAAAAATATTATTTGAATTAAGTTATTGAGTGTTTGAATAAATGTATTTAATAAATGCTTAAATAATATTATCGTATTTGAATGAGTTGTTAATAAATGTCATTCAACTACTTTTTGAAAAAGTTTTACTAAAATACTTTTAAAAAAAGGTCTAATTTAATTAAGTGTGAATTCATTAATTGTGCGATTCATTTACTGAATCAAACACTTAATATATAAAAAAGGGTTTGTTTTGAACTTGGAAAAGATATTTACTGCAGTCGATAAGCCGAATCAAATATTGTCTTAAAATTTTTTCAACCAATACAACAATATTACGTCAATTGGATAAAAAAGATATGGATAAATTACATCAATCTTCTTTAAGGTTTTGATAATTATATTAATCTTTTAGGAGATTTCTGAAATTATACCGACCTTTCATATTTTACCTGATAATATATAAATATCTTTTTTATCAATTTTTTTTTATTGAAAATGACAAAAATATCATTTTCTTGTTTTTTTTTTGACTATTTTTTTTAAATTTTCAAATAAATATTAATTAAAAATTTAAGTTTATTTTTATATAAAATAAAAGAAAATTAATTTTTTTTAAAAAAATTTAGTCAAAATTATAAAATATAAATAAAATTAAATTAAAGGGATATTTTTATTATTTTGATTAAAAAATTTAATTAGAAAAATATTTATAATTTATGAATAAAAAAAAAATGAGAGTAAATTCATAAATCTCCGTGATCTTAATATACCTAAAAGATATTTTGGCAAGGAGTAATGATATGCTGATCTAATAATTTTACTAAAAATATTTATACAATTAATGTGATAATATTGTATTAATTTTACATCACATTATAATTATAAAATTAATATAATACTGTATCAAGTGTGTAAAAATTTTGGTAAAAATTTTAATTACTGATTGGCAAGAATGTATTAATGATTTTGGTTAGCAGGGCGGCTCCAGACTCCTGTCTTCTTCAGAGTTTGACACATTCCCTGTGCATGTACAATAATGCGTGAGAATATTTTTCAACGTTTTAAAGTTCGTTTCCAGTGTACTTGGGCTTCCAAGATTTTGCAGTGTCGCAAGCTTCTTCTGTTTTTGAGCTTTGCATATTGATATGGTGCCTTTGACGTTGGGATGCCCATCCATCGGAGTGAAGAGGATGAAATGCAGTACAAGGAACTTGATGGGCTCAAGGGTCTCTGCATGTGGTAGTTTTGGTGGTGGGTTTCCATCGTTTCTTCCCATGGAAGTCCACAAAATCAAAGATCCATTTGCTCGAACCTTGGCTCAGAGGATCCAGAGGCTCCCTGTACAGGTCTTTCTCTCTCTACCCTCTCTTTCCACATTGACATTGTGCTAACATGATGGGGGTTTTGGAATAGAGTAATGGCTTTTGCTTCCATTTTCTTTGTGTTTTTTCTCTGGGAAATTGCAATACTTTAAGTACTGTACACCTTTTTCCTTTTCTTTTTTTCTTTTTCGTGGCCTTTGGCACATTGTTCTGTTTTCTTTAAATGGGCAAAGTGGTTTTTTCTATTTTGAGCATACTTGGCTGTTGCAGAGTTAGGGCATCTCCAATTCTTAACTCAAACTCATACCAAATCCATTTTTACTCAAACTTAAACTCAAATCTGTGAAATACTATTCACAATCACTCTTCAAAGTAAATTTTAAAACCTTTGGGACATGACTAAGTTATCATCAGAGAACTTCAAATTCAAATGAAGCTTTTACTCAAATTTGTGTAAAAAATTGAGTAAGCATTGGAGATGGTCTTATAATATACTTGGTTGAATTAAAAATCGAAAATTAAAATGATCAATTTTTGGGTTTCTAGCGTAAACTAGTTTTCTTTAGTCCTGTTTAAGTTGTTGTGTTATCAATATACACATTTGTTTTAATCAAATTGTGGTCTTAATTATTGGTTCATTTGCTCTCCATTTATGTCAACTTTCACCCGCGCTTTTCTCAGCAACGTTTAGGAAATAAAACTCATCATTTGCTAGGTTTCATTTGGTAACTCTTTATTAAAGGTAGTTTGATCATTTATTTGCATTTTTTCTTAATAAGGTTTTACATTTTCATTGAAGTCACAGAATCAATATAATTTTGGGTATATGTGATCAACCCAGTCCAACCTATAATATGAAGGAAGCTGCTGATTTTTAATTTTTTGGGGGCCCAAATGCAGTAAGGACAAACATAATTAGAGGATCCAAATCTGTTAATCCCTCTTTATTGGCTGCTTATCTTCTTCTTTTTCGATAGCTACCTATGGTTGCAGATCTCAGTTTATACATTTGTTTATATTAAATTAGAGGATTAAGATTCATTGCTTTAATTGTGTCTAGTTGGACTAAACTTGATTGGTGATGAGCGTGCAACCTAAACTGAAGGTAAATTATATTTATGGCTATTAATCTATGAATGTCCTGGTATCTTTCTAGATAGAAGTCTACTGCCGAGGTAGTATCATACATCTGCCACAGTATTATTGTGGCAAGTTGGCAACCACTTATGCCACATTGTTTAGTGTGGATTCATGGTAAAATCTTGTCCAAATTGCTATATTTTTGGTCAATCTTTTATCTATAGTTTCTCAAATTCTAAATCCAATTTCCCCATATTTCACCAAAATCTGTCAGCCATAACAATTGCATTTTCCATTTGTTCCCTGCTTTTAAAATCGCCAATATTTTCATTTGAATTATTGTCAATTCAGTTAGGTGATCTATTCACACCAAATTCAGCCAATTTTACACAAATTTAGATAATTCTAAAATCATGACGTACATTTTGACAAGCATCTTTTAATGGAAAAAAGATGCCTGCTACCAACCAACAAGGCTATTGATCATACTCTTTTAACTCAAAACTCAGCTGCAAAATATTGTGCAGAAAAAATTTGGAAACCAGGAGCAATTGAAGGGCTGAGTTGACTTTGGCTAACATTGAGAGCATACTTTGACACAGTTGTGAAGTGATTTGAAAATTGTAGACCTAGAGGCCTTCTTACACCGAAGAACTAATGTGGCATGCTTGTGATGTTGCAGACTGAATTTTCTGAAAGCTGTATAATGAGTAGTTGTGTGAAGCCACTACTACAAAGTGAGACCAACCCACTGGTTCTTCTCCATTGTTTTGACAGGTTTGTAGACTTGTAGCTGTGTGCAGGTAACACTTTAAATTTAAATATATGGTTCTCAGATGAATCTAATTTATTCTGTCATATTGACTAGTTCATGTCTAGAATGGAGATGCACATATCCATTGCTTGAGGAGGCAGGTTTGGAGGTTTGGGCCGTTGATGTTCTTGGGTGGGGCTTCTCTGATTTAGGTTCGTTCCCCTATATTCTCTTAATTCTGCTTTTAGTTGAAATAGTTATTGCTGCCTTATTCTTTGATCTCGTGCTTTCTTAATATTCTTGATTTCTGTCATTTATCTTTCTCTATATTCTCACTTGTACTAGAAAAGCTTCCACCGTGTAATGTGGTGTCAAAACGACAGCACCTCTATCAGGTATCTATGTAAATCTCTGTTGTCCCCATGTGTCTCGGTTTTGTTTTGATTGATTGGCCCTGTTATATTCTACAATGGCGAGACTGATAAGAAAAAAAAACTACGATGGTGAGGCTTTAGTTTCACTCTACATATCCTTTTAAATATATATTCTTGATTTTTAAAGCTTTTTGTTGGTTGTTTGGCATTCTAGCCTGAAAATGGGGTAAATGAACTAGATAGTTGGCTACATAACATCAACTAGTTATGATAATCAACCATCCCTGGTGATATTTTACATTTCATTCCCGAGCTTCTAAACTTGTTCTCTCTCATTTATACCACAGCTTTGGAAATCCCACATTAAAAGGCCAATGATATTAGTTGGGCCAAGCCTTGGTGGTGCTGTTGCAATTGACTTTGCAGTCAATTATCCAGAAGCTGTGAGTATTTTCCTTCAATTGAGTTCATAATCATTCTGCATGCACTTTGGATGTATTGTCTGATTATTTATAATTAGTACTTAGTACTTAGTACTCAGTCCTTTCAAGTTGAAGCCTCTGAATTGTCGAGTTGTTTCTTCTTTCCCTTTTTTTTTTCCTGTTTTCTTGGGTAAGAAACAAAGACTATCAATTCATTTGAAAAAGGAGAATTGAAGAATAAAGAAGAATAATGCATCCTTCACTAAAAGAAAAAAGGGACAATAACAACTAAGAACAACAAACTGCAGACTAAGGATAAATTGAAGAATAAAGAAGAATGAGGCATCTTTCACTAAAAGGAAGAAGGGGAAAACAATAACAACTAAGAACAACAAAACCCAGACTAAATATACCCATTGACATGTCTCTCAAAGCTCGCGGAGATAAAATTTCCTCTAAAAGGCTGCCTAGGAAAAGCTTCCCTCCTGGCTAGATCATCTACCACTCATTGATTGATCTCAAAATCCGGACTTTCTAAATTCATGCATTAGGTGACCCTGCTGCCAAGAACCAAAGATCCCCAAACTAATCCAGTTGATGACAACAGAAGCGCCCCCTCAATCAAGATATTATACATAACTCAACCCAACTGCCTCTCTCTGCCAACTTCTGCAGACTGTTCAGTAACAATGAATCTCTCTACGGTTAAGAATTGAGACAAAATCAAAGTCGGGAAAAATAATAAATCAAAGAAATACTTTCATGCTAAGTTATTTGGCACTTCTAGGTTGAGTTGGTGTAAAGAAGTTTTGAGGTCTCATCTTTGTTATGATCTGATTGATTTAATTTTTATACTGATTCTCTGATGTTTGTATCAAATAAAAGTCTTTTATTCTCTATGCAAATAACTGCAAACTAAAATGGCAATTAAGCTTGTTGGGTTTAGGGGTTGGGGATCCCTTTCTAATCCATGCATTGACCTGACTGGAGATTGAGAGCGGATCGGTCTCCAATCCATGGAAATTTACGGAGCTGTTGAATTGGAGGCTCTCACAGTCATTAAACTAAATTTAGTTCAAAAATCATTACAAAGGATGATGAGTGGAACCCAAGTCACAGGATTAACCAGATTATAACAAGCTTTTTACCAAAAATGTTGGTGACAACCATGTTATAATACATTAGAATAGGCTATTGAAGTTATAAATCTTCATATGTTGAGTTGTCATTCCTAAATGGCGTTGCTTGATTAGAGTACCAAATTTTCATAACAAGCTTGTTGCCTTTTTACTGCTCTATCTTGTTAACTTAAAGCTTTCCTTTGTGTGATTGGTTTTTAAGTTCAATATGCACATGTCCACTTGCATATGCACACATATGAGATGGGACAATATGCACATATAAAATTAGAACTTATACACAGATGTAGGTCTTTGGATGTGCTCTGGATCAAATGTTGATTGGCAAATAGCTGCTTTCGAACCCTTGCTTCTGCTCTCAATTTACTATCCTAATTTTCAGTTATTGATGCCACTTCTTATGTGGGTTTTCTATACTTTACAGGTCCAAAAGCTGGTTTTGATTAATGCTGGCGTGTATATCGAAGGCACGGGACTCCTCACTAAGTTACCTAGAATTATAGCCTATGCAGTGGTGAGCCCAAGTATTCTGTTATTTAGGATTTGCATGTTTTGCTCATTAATGTTTTTTGTTTATCCACAATCACATTTTGTTTATGCCCAGAAAATATATGTTTGTTTTTGTGCCAGTGTATGCACATAGGTCCACACATGCCTTGATTGTTAGTTTTAACTTTTAGCTAACAAAATTAGAGTATGAAAGTACTCTAATTTGGAATATGAAGAGATATTGAGAATCTTAAGGTTTTAGGATCAACATGATTAAAATAGTAAAATAAAATGTACTCTAGTAAAATTGGAAATAGAAATTAGAAAGTAGAGATAATCATTAGGTACTAGATACTTGGTTTTGTCTCTCTTAAACCTCAGTTATTCTTAATTTTTACATATAAAGTAAGAAAAAATTTGAAGTTACTGTAGCTGGAATTGTTTAAACAACTATTAACGTGTTATTATTTACGGTACTGAAAGACAGAATTACTTATGGTTGCATTTTTCGGTATTCATTTGACCTTTTTTTTGTTATTGATAGATGCAATTGGTGTGGCTTGGATATTTTGTTGTCAGGTTTCAATACTAAAAAATGGGTTGTAATACTCTTTGGGCTGAATTAAATTTGAGAGTTCTTGCTGCCATGTATTTCTTGCACCAACAAGGCATAAATTAATTGGCAAGAGAAGTGCTTGAACACTGAATCAGATGAAATTTATGGCCTTCTCATTGCTGCAACTCCGCTCTGAGTCCATCATTCAGTAAATATAATTTTGTTATTGCTGAGCTTAACCTTACCAAGCCATTTTGAATCATTTTATTGGACCAGGTCTCTTTGTTGAAGAGCATCCCACTACGGCTGTATGTGAAGCTATTGGCTTTTGATAGTATCTCATTAACAACGAGCTTAGATTGGACCCGTGTGAGCAATTACATATTTATTTTTTAATGGTTAATACTTATGAAAATTGGCAATTAATGCATGGTTAAACTATACTGTGGTTAATTCTGAAGTCTTGGCCCAAGATGTTGTTGGTGTTAGGTGGCATCTAATGGTGTTGTTATTCTCCTATTGACATTTAGGTGGGCCGCTTACACTGTCTCTTACCTTGGTGGGAAGATGCTACTGTTAATTATATGCTTAGTGGGGGCTATAATGTTGCTGCCCAAATAAGACAGGTATTGGAGAAACTCCAAGTGGCTTCTGTTACTATTCTACATACATTACTACTAAACAGTGGTCCATCCCTGAAGGATAAGGACCAAATTCTGTTCCTGTCAATATGAGGCATGCATTCAGGTGTGATGGGTGTGACCTAACAAAAAAAAATGCTTCTTCACGGGGCTGGACCAGCAATTCTATGAATAATGTATTCATTCATGTGCAACAGATATTTGATGTCTCGTTGTCATCCTTTTGTCTAACTAGTGGGAAGTGAAGTTAGAGTTAATTTATGTGAGAAGATAAAATATAATTAAAACAACAAACTGAGTTCATCTAAACAGTTGTTAAACAATATTGCATGCATGATAATTTTTTGATATTGAATGATTGGACATTAAGAGTTGATTTTACCATGACAACTATTGTAATGTCCCAATCTTGCCGACCCAATAACCTGAAGAACAAGCCCAACCACATGGCTTATAATGCTTAAGCCCAAGTTATTCGTAATAACTAGTAAGGTACCAACCAAACTCTTCTTACCCAACTGATGAGGGATGCCATATTCGCCCCTCTGCCCTCCCACAGGACCATATGTTCTCGTGGGGTCAATCCAAATCTCTTAGTTGTTCATTAGGCAGATACACTAGGGGCCTTTACCCTTTGATAGGTGGCTTTGGTACCATTTGTAATGTCTCAAGCTTACTGATCCAATAACCTAAAGAAAGAGTTCAACCACATTGCTAAAAATGCTTAAACCCAAGTTGTTACTAGTAAGGCTTGTGGTGTCTTGGGTGAGAAGTGGTTGGTTGTTATATAAGATACTGCAAGTCTTGTTACTGACAACTTGGGCTCAAGCATTTTAAGTCATGTGGTTGGACTCTTTCTTCAAGTTATTAGGTCAGCGGGCTTGGGACGTTACAAATTGTGTTAGAGCTGGCTCTTAGAGGGTAAAGGCTGCTAAAGTGTCCACCTAATGGGCAGTTAAAAGATTTGCATTGACCTCACGAGGACATGTGGTCCTGTGAGAGGAGCGAATGTGGTATCCCACATCGGTTGAGTGATAAGAGTTTGGTTGGTATATAAGACGTCACGAGTCTTGCTAAGAATTTTGAGCCAGTTTCTTTTTCTTTTTTTCAAGTTATTGGGCCACCAGCCACATTGGGTTCACATTTTCACCCTGATCGCCTCCGCTGAAACTTAAAGTGATGGATTACTTAATTTTCAACTAAAATTTTTCTTATCTTCTTTTTTTTTATTGCATCATATTAATTCTCTGCATTCTTCTCTTTTCACTCAAAACATTTTTCGACTTGTCCCAACTTCTGAAAGAAGTGTGCCGCATCTGTGGCAAAGTAATGGGAGTTGGTTTTGTGCACAGATTTTCCTAGGAGGATCAACTTCAATTCTACTTTCCTTCTTCCTCCATTTGGATTTTTAAAAGAATGAGGAAAGGAAAGGGGAGTGCTTAAAAATCGCTTATGGAAGGAATCAAATTTTAAGCATTTTCCACTCCCTTTCACTTTTCTGAACTATAAACAGAGCCTGAATCTTCTAGAAAAGATACTAGTTTACATATTGTTGGAGATACAGCTCAGGAGTTGATAGAGATTCATCCCTAGTAAATATTCAAGAGCATTGATGATTGTTTTGGCACTACTTGTAAAAAAGAAATGATGATTGGTGCGATACTGCTGATAATTTTTTTGCTCTACAGGTGAAGCAGAAAGCACTTATCATCTGGGGTGAGTGCGACCATATTGTCAGCAATAAGCATGCAGGGGTAAGTTTTGAACTTTTAGCCTTTTACTCCTGGGAATGTGTATTATATAACTTGACATAGTACATGTTACTTTTAGGATTAGGCACAATACACACACACACACTTAGGAAACTTGTGTTGAGAGCTTGATATATATTGCTGGCCCATTCTCTAATAGCTTGAGCTTTTAGATGAGTTGGTGGTCTAACATCGTATTAGAGTCTTGGTTATGACTTATGAGAGTTCTCGGGTTCATGTCTCTCCATTTGCATTTGTTTTCCATTTAGTTTGTTTGTGTAAAGTTTCACTCTATTTTACTCCATGCTTGTTTGAACTTTCTTTGCCTCTCCATATGCGAGTCTGGGGTCGCACATGAGGGGAAGTGTTGAGAGCTTGATATACATTGTTGGCCCATTCTCTAATAACTTGAGCTTTCAAATGAGTTGGTGGTCTAACAACTAAATCCTATTCTTAGCTTAAAACTTTATTTTACAAATTTTTACCATCTTCAAAATTCAAAGAATGCACACCCACCAATTCAGTTAAAATAATGTTTTGGATCAACAATCTCCAATGCGTTAATTAATTTTAGAATTAAGTCAAATTTAATTCAAGGAATAGTGATTGAACATTATTATTTAATTGTGATATGAATGGAAACAAAAAAATTAATGTAAAAATATAAGTATGCTGTGAGTTGTAACAATCACACATGATAATAATGACCAGTCACATGTCACACGTATGGAAGGACAGAGATTTATAGTGAAAAAATCCTTCAAAACGGAAGGTAAAAAGCCCACTGTGTTGTCAAATTCACTCGCAAGCAAATCACGTTATTAGTTTACAAAGATCTTGATCAAGGAAATTTAACCAAGTCACATGAATAGTACTATTAGTCTTCGTAGCAGTCTGTACGATCTTCACTTAAATTTTTTTAATATGCTTCTACTAGCAATAATCACAAACCATGTAGCACAACCACGAATGTAGATCCACAGTGAACAAATCAAACCATGTGCAAATCCCATCCAATGATCGAGTATGTGCTATTTGCCTATTCGCATATCATCCAAGAGTTTACCCAAGAGACTTCGCCAATTGCTCACTCTAAGCAAGTATAGATTTACACACAAAATTCACAGAGAATTCTGCAGAGAATAATGACTTTATGATTTTCCCTAAATTCTCCAAATAGTCAAAACTATGGTAATATTAATTAGCCAATTTAGCCGATAGTTAAAACTAAATTACCTAAGGTCATGAACTCAATAAAAACACAACCTACTAGACTAAGAAAGATAAATACCAATGTAGTTTGTGAATCCAATGCATTTGCATTTACCTTCCTTTGTGTACAAGTCTGAATCTCTGTGGATTTGCATGGATATCATTTTCAGAATTGACACTGTATCAGTCAAGCTTCTTGAATCTTCACTGCAATGATCAGCATGCTCATGTGACTTAACCTAAGCCTAACAAATAAAAATTCATATTTTGAAATGAATTGCCAACACAAAAATGACTTGACATTTTTTCTCACATACAACTTGACTTGTATTCATATCAGCCAGTTGAGGATCATCACGCATGTCTTGACCAAATGCCTTTCATTGGACACCCTCACTGCACCCCCTTTAGTTGTAGGGATGTACCACCATTCTTCAGCATGAGACAAGATGGATTAAGTCCAAGTAGTGCTAGAAAGTCTCCACCAGAATTGACTTTGTCAACTTGTCAATGGCATTCTCCAAAATATGAATCTTTGGGAGTATTATTTCACCATATGATATCAGTTCTTGAACCCATTCTCAAATCCTGTGACACTGCACATCAATATGTTTGTTTTAGCACGATAAAAATTGCACTCTGGCTATCAAAGCGTAACTAAACACAACATTGCTTGAAACCAGGCTCTTCTGTCAGACCCTTCAACCACAAAGCTTCTTTAGCTACTTCGGTCACTGTCATGTACTTAGCTTCTGTTATAGATAATGCAGATATAGAACGCAAACGTAATCTCCAACAAACTGATCCACCATAAAACATGAACACATAACTACTCATGGATCCTCTAGTCTCAAGGTGCCTCACATAGTATGCATCTAAACAACTCATAATTTTTTTCAGAAGTTCCATTCTAATCAAACAAAATATCATAATTAATTGTTCCCGTGAGGTATCTATGAACCCACTCTACAGCATTCCAATCCTCCTGTCCAGGTTTTCCCATATCCTTGCTAACAACACTAACCACGTGTGGGATGTCTGGTTGTGTGCAAACTGTTGCTTGCATCAAACATCACATAACATTTTCATGTTGCCCTCGAAACATATACTTCACCTCGTCCTATGTCTTGTGTAGAGATCTTCAAAATAACTGTTGAAGCTACTATCAAATATCTCATGGCATCTGTGTTCTGGCTCATTGGAGTATCTTTTTATGTGTCAGATTGATTGTTATCGAAAAATTTCATTCACCTATGATCAATTGATACTTATTATTTATGCATTCACAAAATTCTCGTTTACAGATAATAAAAAAAATGACAGTTGAAGCTAACAAGTATTTTCATGGGCTCAATGATTTGTTTATTTTGTCTTATTGGAATATGTTTCAATGTGTCTAAATGATGGATTTATACTTTAGACATTCAGCAGAAATGAATCACACCTATGACCATATTTGAATGACAGATATGGCCTTTGCGAGGGACAGCATGTCTTAATGCAATATGCAAGAAGAATGATATCTACCGGCTGCTAGAATTATTGCCATTGTTCTGTTTAAATGTATTGATTAAAGTGGATACTTCACCTTTAAATGGGGCCAAGTTATCGTAAAAAGATTGGGGCAACTTCTTCATTCAAAACTTCCATACAAGACTGAAGTTGTTTAAAATTACTGAATCAGAACACAAACTAAAAACTAACATGAATTGTGTCTTTAAAGGAATGACTAGAGCTTGCTTGTCTTCTTTGGTGTTAGCCTTGTTCCATTAAGGTTAGTGTAATTGGTCGGTCAACCACATTTTATAGGGGGTATATTTCACGGTTTTTTTTCTTTAAGTGATGGTTTTCTAATGTATTTTTTTGAACATTATGCAGAGACTGCAGGGTGAACTACCTAATGCAATTTTGCATAAAATACCAGACTGTGGTCATCTCCCTCATGTTGAGAAGCCCAACGCTGTCGCGCAGTTGATTGCCGATTTTGCTCGAAGTGATTGCAGTTAAAAGGCCCTTTTTGCTGGTTGATCGAGTTGGGAGACTTGCTTTTTCATCATTTTGTGACACTCTCCTAGCATGTTGGCGGAAGCGTCTGGACTATAGGTTTGGTCTGGAGTTCACTTGAAACCCACCCAAAAAAAGCCATTTGTATAACCTGAGGTAGTTTGTTATGCATATGGGACTTGGTATGGAAAAAAGTCCGGTGGAAATGTCTCACTGGTGGTACCATGTTCAGATTTGAGTATTTTGCGAGACCCACACCCACATGGGTCTTACAAGAATACTCAAATCTGAACAGAAGTCTCACGGTGAGAAATTCCAATGAATTTTTTCTTTTAGCATGGTCAGGTTAATACGTAAGATTATGTACATAAAAACTAAAATCTAGCATGGTTATATTAGTTGATGGTGTCACTGTTGGCATGGCCTTAATGTATGGTTGATCCAATTTGAACTTTTGATTGACCAATTGGGACATCTTTTGTGCTCTGTTTTTGGCACTTGTGATTGCAAAAATGCTCATAAAAAATGTACTTGCTCATTTGTCTGAGCTTTTAAAACAATTTTTGTATTGGGTTTATTTTTTCAAATTTTCAAAATTATATTTGGAAAAAAAATATTCTGAATTGTATTTTTTGTAGTGCACTTTCGTGTATATATAGAAATAATTCAAGAATATAATAATGTAGCAATGTGTACTTTTAATAATATTATGTCGTGTAATATAGTTGATCTTTTTTAGTATAATATAATACATATGACAAAGTATTATTAAAATGACACAAAGTAATAATATTAAAAGAACTAATTTTTCAATGGCACTCCTAAGACTTGGTCTGAGTAAAGATGGTTTAAATTTTTTGGTAGTCTTTTAGAACTCTAGTCTCATGGGTCACATGAATAATGTATTATTGATGCAGATGTGACATTGTGTAACTATCAAGATCAAGAGTTCCCGGATTTTTTAGGTCACTTGTGAGAATTGGGGACAAGCTAATGGAGGCCTATGGGCTATAAAAGATCATCACAAATTAATACGAGTAGATTAATTATTGAACGGTCATGATGATAGGGATCAGGTGGGTTATACATTGGCCACAAAATTTTGGCCGCACATTACATTTTTCGTACCTTTCCAGATCACCTTTCATATCTCCTTTTTCCTTTTTTCTCTCTCTGGCCAGAAATGACTGATCAATGGATAAACTATAAAGTGCTCTCGCTTTTACCGGTATACATGTGCCTTGACCCGTGGGGGTAACCGAATCTCCATAAATTGTAATCACTATGTAATGACAAAAATAACCTTCAAGTGAAAATGTCCTTTTGAAGGGCTAAGACTAAGAAAAAAAGTCTAATGTTTAATACGAAAAAATTTGGTAATAGTATAAATTAATTTTAAATATGTGACGAAAATGATGTCATGATAAAAAAAAAATTATTTCAACAACTTAATCTTACTTAGAATTTGGATAGCAAAATTACGATACTTGGAAATGATTATAAGCAATCTTATTATTGAGAACAGAGTGATTATTTCTATAACTCAAATCCATGTTAGATTATAGTAGAATAATCTGGATTAGATATACACGATCTTATTATCGAGAACGGAGAGATTATTTCCATAATTCAAATTCGTGTTGGATTATAATAGAATAATCTTATCGTTACGTCAAAACTTGTCTTTTATAATTCAAATATTATTCTTATATGATAAAGAATTTGTAGATATTACTATTATTAACCTTAAAAAACTTTAGTCTAACTAAAACATCTCGATCAAATTAATTATGCATGTGATATTGTGAAATTAGTTTGAATTGAGGACAAATAAATTAAAAATCTTCCTTCCAAAAAAGAAAAAGCAAACTTAAAATTTGAATTAATTTGTCTCAAATTTTAACAAATTTCAATTATATACTCACAATTCCATGTTACCAAATATTGATTTTAAAATATAAGCCTACCCATGTCCTAAATTTCACTCCTTCCATGGAAATTTGGGGGACAAATATGAAGCCATACACCAATAAGTAAATATCTAATCACATAACCTTTAACCAAAAAAAAATTATTCATAAATAAATGAATGGGAATTGGGCTAAAATTATTAAAATGAAATTAGGCTAATGGATCACTGTTTAATCCTTAAACAAATTTTTTAAATATTTGATATATCGATTTTATTTACCGAATGAAGTATTAATAATATTTTTATAATTAATAAATATATTTCATATTTTTATTTAAATTTTAAAATAAAATTATAATAAATGATATCATAATAAAGTATTTCCGTATTACTCTTTTGAAAAATATTATTTTCATGGTAGTCCAATCAAACAAAATTAGGGGTAATCATGTCATTCACTGCATAGTGTACAGTCAATTTATTGAATTTTGTAAATCCCAGGCTTTGTTGAAACTGTTGAAGCCTTTCTCTGTGTCTGTGACGATAGACGCATTTCTCTCCGCGCCATTACAGCTCCCATTTGTCTGCTCTGTACGATATATATATATATATATATATGACACTGAAACAGCAACTCCTGTTTCAGAATTTTCACAAACGAATCCAACGATGTCCGTAAACTAGCACTTGATATCTTCGGTGCGCCATCTAAATCAGGTCAGAAAATAATTTCCCATAATTTCCATTTGAATGTCATTTAATCCGTGTTTTCTCGCCTTGTTTTTTGAACCCGATCATTGCCATTGTTCCAGTTACTTCCTTTTATAGTGTTTGATTTATATACGTGTGTCAGTGTGTGGATGTTATACATACATACATATATATATATATGTATTGTTTACCCATTGGATGTTTTATTTTTGCCCCGTGTGTGTCTCAATATTCTGAAATCTTTCCAGCGGTTTAGGACCGTGACTTCATATAAGCTTTTGAATACTGTAATGTGCATCCTTTTTCAATTATCACGATGTTCAATTCGTTTGATACTTGTCGTGCATTTGTTTATTTGATAATTGATTTATGTTGTTTTGTATTTATGTATACGCATATTTTGTTAATGTTACTCCTACGTTTAGCCGTGCGAGAATTTTCTGAAAAATTCAGGGATAGAAACTGAAGTATGAGATGGAGCCAATGCCCCTTGTTGTTGTTATTGGAGCAACTCTTGGAAACTTCTCTGTTCTTTAGTTCGTAATTTGATCTTTGACAATTTAAATTTTGATTGGGATGAATAAAAATCTTGATTTGATGACAGGAAGAAATGGGGGCGGTTCTGTTGCTGGATGGAGGATTCAGTAGTCTTCCATGTCACCATATTGTATCTTTAGGTGCACATCGTGGCCGTAGTTCATATTCTGGCCATTGGTGGCATCCTCCAAACTCTAGAAGAGACTCCAATAGAAAAAGGCGGTTAAGCATATCCCATATAATGCCCCTTACCTGACGTTTGAGAATTTATCATGATCTAATATACAAGATTCTTGCAGGAAATTTTCGTACACAGGCGATTGGCTCAGTAAATCAAGAACTATCGTTTTCTCAAGCATGGTACGCATATATTTAATTATTTTTCATCTGAAAGGGTGCATGCACGCTCAAACTCAAAGCCTAACAGTTGATTTTGCAAACAATTTTAGAATGTGGAGAGAGGTTGAGTTAATAATGGAATTGCTTTGTGAAGGAACTAGAAGATTTTATGGATTATATTTGATGAAGTTGTTATGGTTGAAGGCCACCTCCTTGATATGGTGGTGGCTTCTCTTCATTCAAGAGTAGATATTTCATTTTAATGTGAAAGCCAAAGCGAGTGAGTAGTGGTGACTGTGACTAATAAATGTTATTTATTTGACAGGGTGATTCTGGTGATGTTTTCTCAGATGTAATCAATGATGGGGATGGTAATCCATCAGGGAGGAGTGATGTATTAGAAATTGATGAAGATGAACTTATGGCAGCTAGAAAAGCTCTTTCGGAGGCACGAGCCAGACAAGAAACCATTGAAAAAGAGAGAGATCAGTTACTTGAAGAGTTGGCTTCGTCTGAGGCCAAACAAAAGGAATACGTGGCTACCATAATGCATGACAAGGAACTGGCCATTGCAGAACTTGAGGCAGCCAAATCTGTGTTCAGTCAGAAGCTGCAGGAGTCTATAGAAGAGAAATTTAACTTGGAATCTAAGTTGGTCCTTGCAAAAGAAGATGCTATTGAACTTGCAGTGCAAGTTGAAAAGATAGCAGAGATTGCTTTTCAGCAGGCGACAGCTCACATATTAGAAGACGCACAACTGAGGGTTTCAGCAGCTGAAACTTCTGCTGCTGAAGCTGCTTATCAGATTGAAGAACAGATACGAAATGCCACTGAAGCTACCATAGTGTCTGTTGTGGAACAGTCAAAAGATGCTATAGAGAAGGCCTTGGCTGTTGCTGAAGCAGCTGGTGACCATACAAGTAAGGCTATGGCAGCATTTACAGATGGTATAAATCCTCTTGATGAAATTGCTTCCATCCAATCACAAAATGTTAGGTTACAAAATGCCTTTAATGATTTAGAATCTCAATTATTTCTTACAAGAAATGAGGTTGGTAGGTTGAAGTTGGAGTTGGAACAAGCCCGGGAAAAAGCAAATGAATTTGAACTCCGTGCAAATGAGGCCGAGAAAATGCTGCTTGAATTTCAGGAGTCAAGCAAGAAGAAAGCTCTACAGCAGGAGGAGGATATTAAAATATTGCTGGAAAAAATGAAGAAGGATGCAGGAGAAAGAAGGAAGAGTGCTTCTAAGGCTTTTAAGGCTGAGTTGGAGGCCATCAAGGCTGCTGTTGCAGCTGCTAAAGAAACAGCACGTTCCAAAGATGAGGCCTACATGAGAAGATGTGAAGCACTGCAGAGATCATTAAGAGCATCCGAAGCTGCTTCAAAGATGTGGAGACAGAGAGCAGAAATGACAGAGTCGCTGTTGTTAAAAGAAAGATCACTTGGTGAAGCGGATGAAGATTTAATATATGTTGTTAACGGTGGACGGATAGACCTTCTGACTGATGACGATTCACAGAAATGGAAACTACTGAGTGATGGTCCCCGTAGAGAGATCCCTGTCTGGATGGCACGAAGGATCCACTCCATCTGTCCCAAGTTTCCACCTAGAAAGACTGATGTGTCTGAAGCCTTGACATCGAAATTTAGAACTTTGGACCTGCCCAAGCCTAATGAAGTATGGTCCATTGCTCAACAAAAGCCAAAGGAAGGGGACACACTCATTGAGCATGTGATCGAGAAAGAAAGTATCGAGAAGAAGCGAAAGGCTTTTGAACGTGCTCTGCAAAGGAAGACCATTCAATTGCAGAGGACTCCAGAACAAACAAAATTAGGTGTGTTTTCTTGGATCAGATGTTGCTTTAGTTCATTCCTATATGTTTCTTGAGTGGGTCCATAGTTGTCATGTTTAATTTGCCTTGGTCTTCAATGCAGAGCCAGGAACTGGCACTGGACGTGAGATTGTGGTTAGTATATCTCATCACCAATTACAATTGAAATTTGGCGTTAATTTTTAGTCCTTGACCCTTTCTTTAATGCATCATGAGCTTTACATATGAGTTTGGCTGTAGTATTTTAAAATTTAAGCTGGAAAAAGAGATTTCTGTATAAATGCATATTAATAAGGGGGTTGTTTGGACGTCTCATGGAATTAGATTCGTCCCATTTTGTCTAAAAAGAATCTGTATTGAAATCTGATTTGAGTTCATGTTATTTCTCATAACATTTAAGGCGAAGGTGTCTCCACTTTATAGTATATTCTGGTTTCATAAAAAATCTATTGTCTTCCATCCCAACTATTCTACATTGAAGATGGCTCCAATTTCTATTATGACTCCATTCTAGAGTATGGATTTGTGCCATCAGATGCCATAGGAAACAAAATGCAATATTTGATCTCTATGGAATGTTAAATACTCTTTATCAGAGTAAAGTTTTGCTCCTATTCGTAACAAACTTTCCACCTACTAATTTTTTGGATTTGCGTGTCATGCCATAAATCTTGAATATGATTTGTATATCATGGAAATCTGAATGGGTGGTCTTTGATGCCCTAATGCTTCAAAATGAAAGGTACCCATGACAGATAAGAGATGGAATGGTGCAGCTATAAGATTGGTGTTGCACACGCCTGTCATTGGTCATGAATTCAGTAGGTGTGCTTGAGAAATAAGAGAGATGAAAACATTTTCTCATACTCCAGAAACTCCCTAGAGTACTTAATCCTTCCTTTGTTAGATGAATATCTCAAATTGGGTGAATTTTCCATATAGGACATGTTACATCACATGCACACTTCATTTCATCACATTATATAGAAGGAAATCTATTGGAACTTACAACAATGTAGCTGTCCCTCATGTTGTAATATATGAAGGTTAGAAGTATTTGACAACCATATAAGTCCCATATCCACAAGTGAACCCATGTACGTGTAACACAGCTAGTGCCTTCAACATGCTAAGGATTATTATTATTAGTATTTTTGGAGGTGTGCTGCCTTTATTGGTAATGTTGTGTGCTTAATATATGTAAAATACATGAAGGCATGTTGTCAAAGGTTGGTTTGAGTGTTTTTCCCAGCAGTGAAAATGCGATTGACTATAAAAATATTACAGAGATTTAGGCAATAGATTTCCTAATGCACAGTCATTTGTTACGAACATTGCAAAACAATAGGTAGATCCCTGGAATTGCAGAAGGTGTGAACAAGTAGACCATTATAAGATCCTTGACTCATCCTTGCTATCTTTATAATAAGATTGTACTTTCATAATCAATGTCTGGAAATGCGTGGCACTGAAAGTTATGTGCGTCTCAATATTCGGTAAGAATTGGTAACTTCACCACAAAATTTCTTCTAATTGTTGAACTTGGGTTCCTTAGCATGAATTAGTATTTTAGCAAGACAGGCACTCCTAATTTGTTCACTTGGCTCAAACTTTCCATAGTTTATAAAAGTTACTAATGAGAGTATCAATTCCACTGCAGACTTCTGGTGTCATCCTTACTCCAGAATATTGCTCTTGCTATGCTATATGGACCTGTTCCATATCCAACCATGCATGTACAAAGAGAAGCATCCAATGCTATTTGAATGAAATATCAATTCCATTATACTATCAAATCACATTGACTTCTGCATTTTTGTATGATTTTTATGTTTCAACTCATGGGGATTATCTTGTATTTATCAAATGTATGTTTCATTTTACATTAACTACTTGTTAAGGAAAAAAAATATCAGTAGAAACAGATGTTCATGATGTGTTATTTTTTATCTCAGATGTAGTTAATTAAATTATCTTTAATGAAGTTTCAAGGTTTTAATTGGGAAAGCTGGAGGAGGAGGTGGTACCTGGAGCTAGCTCCTAAAGCTGCTGATTTGTCCCATTGTGGGATCACAGCAGTGTGGCTTCCACCACCAACGGAATCTGTTGCTCCACAAGGTTTTTTTTACAACTTTTACTGGTTCATCGTATCCATGTTCTTCTGGTATTCTCATCATTTTTTCAGCTGTGTGAGACAAAAGGATGCTGCTTTTAGAAACACGGGTAATTATGTTATTTTCCGAAGTCCATTCCCGGGAAGTGATAGCTCTGATGCCACTTGTGTTGAGTAAAATTAAATTCTAAATGGTAACTTTGATACCAATTGTATAGAATTTTATTCCTCGAATTTATTAATAAAAACTCTACCGGATTCTAGGTTTAATTAATAGGGATCGGTGATAAGAAACTACTCTAATTAATATCCTAGGATTAATTATGATTTAAGATACCTTCTTGTCGAGTAAGTAAGATAATGAGTCCATGTCTATCAATGCACTACAATAATAAAATAAAGTAAAGCAAAATAAAGATGCAAGAACATAGAAATTTATAGTGGGAAAACTCTCATGTGAGGGAACAAAAACTCATTATTGCAAAAGAATCCAATAATCAAACCAAATTATACCGCAAATTTACAAAGACTGAAACCTAAGAAACTAACCTACCAAGATCCTATGGATTACCGTTAACCTTCATGCAGGTCTATTTTCTTGTTGTATGTCATTTTGTGTCTTCATTAGGCTTTCACAGCCTTTATATGCCTTCATGATCTGCAGATCCACCACTATAGCAGTGTGCAAATCCCTATACAGTGAATGTGCCTATCCTTGCTATATGCCTATCCCATTTTTACTCCCAACACCTAGGTATATAGATTTTAACACAAAGTTCTTTGAACTTTGCCAAGAAGAATGACTATATTAATGAAGCAAAAACCTCTCTCTAACATTATGTGGTTTCAGGAGGCTTGGATATCTATGTCAAACACACAAGGTTCCTTTAAATAGCGGCAAAACTAAAACCCTAACTTAGTAAGGACAATAAGTCTTGTGCATAACAAAACACCTGCGTCAGAACTAGTCACGTTTGAACATGGACATTAATGTGGAATATTTTGCGTCAAATTCAACACCGTTGTGTTAGAATGTACTTGGTGTGCATTCAGATGAACCATGTACTGCATTTGAACGGTGTGACACTCACATTCGACCGGTGAAGCTACTATTTCACCAATTCATGTAGCACACTTATATAATCAAGTCCATACTTCCTAAGATCAACCACCTTAGGTCATTGTGGTCATCATTGAACCAATTCTGAACCTTATAATCCTAAAGTCAAGTGTCCAAGTATAGTGAATGCAATGCAATTCATGACATATTTACCTTTCAAGTTGCACACTTCTCTTGACTTCTGTACTTGTAAGAGGTTCTGTTCTTTTGAGTCTTAAATCAAAACTAACAATAATTGCAATCCAGTTAACTAGACCTTACAATTCTAGTCCTAAAAACATTTTGGAAAAGAATTGCTAATACAAAAATGACTAATGACATTTTTCCTTATACATGAAACTATAAGAAAGATAATTAATATAATGTCATTTTGCATCTGCACTTGCATATGGTCATTATAGGCACATAGAATGATGGTCTAACGTGCTATATGATAGTGTTGCTCTTTTGGGTGATCATGTGCAATGTATTTATTTTCTTGTGTTTTAGTTCTTCGTGTCATGAAGGTTCAACTAGTCATGGGGCCAATTCTCATTAATATTTCATACAGGGTATTGATGAAAATAGAAAATAAACTGCAGGTTATATGCCTTCGGACCTCTACAACTTGAATTCAGCTTATGGTTCTGAGGAAGAGCTCAAGCATTGTATAGAGGAAATGCATAATCAGGATCTTCTGGTATGTTTTTTTGTTGTGAATTTGCAGGTTAAATTTAAACAGGGTATTGAAGGCCAAGTCTTGAAAAACAATTAAGTATTTCCCTCTGGCATGTATTTATTTTCTATTCTAGGGTAAAAGTCACCGTTTCCTTTTATGAATGTGTAAGAGTAGTTTCTTTAAAACTTTATTGAGTTGTTACACAAATAGATCAGTCTTCTTTTATGGGATTAGTGATTCAGTTTCTTTGTGAAAGCAAAATCACCTAATAGCCAATAGCTATTTAATTTTATTTGTTGTAGGGTCTTTGGAATTAGGAAGCATTACATATGAGTGAAATGCAGCTTGAGTGATTCAAAGAGGTGTCAATGGAGATTCTATTAAGTTGGAATTTATTGTATGATTTGGTTTTAATTATTCAATCTGTGACAACATTATGACTGGGTTCCAAAGTAGGAACAAAACACTTCTTGCAAGTTATCAGAAAAAAAGGGAAAATAAAAAACTGAAGGCATTCCCATCTTTGAGGTATCTCAAATGTGCCCAATAATTTAAATGACTTTGTTTTCTTCTCCTTATCACTAGGTTTTTTTCAGGCCAATAAGGTTGGGTTCCCTTAAAGAAGTTAAGCTGCCTTTGTTCGTTCAACATGAGGCTGCTCCTTTTTATTGCATTCTACTATTTTGACATTTCCAAAACTGTATACTTTCTCCATCTCCGCCTTTGGCACAAAGCATTTGGCCCTTCTAGTGCAATACATTTACATGGTTAATAATTCCAGTTGCTTAGGTCCTGCTTGATAACATTGTTGTTTTCAGTTTTTTGTTTTCGTTTTTATTTTTTGAAAACAAGACTTAAAAACGTGTTTGATTTATCATTTTCGTTTTCATTTTTTTGAAAACGTTTACAAATTTTGGCTAAAAACTGGAAACAAATAAAAGTTGTTTCCGAAAATTTAAAAAACAGAAACTAGAAACGCATGGCTATAAGAGTTTAATGAGGTCAAGACTTCAAATGTCATTGGCTACAACATTACCAATTTTTGTAACAATTTTACAAAATTGCCAATTTTTCTTTACGCGTCCGTCCTACCATTTCTTCTCTTATTCTTCTTCATGAGGTGGATGATTTATGCTATGATGCTCAGATTAGTAACCGCTACACAGCCAAAAACTCCATGGGTAACAATAAAAGAAACAGTCCTCAAATGGTTATCCATTCAGACCATTCCTCATGTGGACCTTGGATTGAGGTCTAAAGAAATCAATGGAAAAACTCACTTGATGAAGCGTTTCAGGATTTGCAAAAGCAAACAAATCTGATCTACCTTTTTATACTCGCAATCGTGTTCACACCATTTAAAAAACCAATCACCATGATACTCCGTACCAATGTTACCTGGAATGTGGATCGTTATGGTACGGGGAATGGGAACGGGAACGTAGATCGTTACTTGTTATAGAACATGGTACGTAAGGGGTAGGCTTCTTTGGATCGCTTTGTTGGAACGAAATACATTTATTTAGAAAGTGACATGTTTTTTGATTGTATTTGTAATAATATTGGTATGTATATATATATATATATATATATATATATACTAAAAAGATTTCAACGTATCCAAGTCATTATAAAATAAAATTTCAATGATGTGTGCGAATTTTGTATAATTTTTTTGGGATTTTTGAAATTTTAGATTGGAACGCTAAATCTTGGGCTCCACATCGCTAATGAACCATGTTTTGGATCGTGCAATCTCAATTCGTAATTCGCTAGGAGTGGAGCGAATTGTGGTAACCATGCTCCGTACCAATGCTAACACATTCTTGTATTCCTTTTTTATAAGTCAAATATAGCTACAGGTTCATATGTATCTATGTTTTGCAGATGTAATAAATATGTGTGTATATATATATATATGTGTGTGTGTGTGTGTGTGTGAGATAAGTAAAGGAAAGGTATATTTCTTCGTAAATATATATTTTTGTTAGCCCTAAAGGTTTTCAACCAAGGACATCTCAGTAATTTTGATGATCACAAAACATTATTCAATGGACTAATGTTTTATCTAAGTGACAATGCAAATAGGTTATCTAGGTCAAAGAAGTTTGTTGACTAAGCAAATGACAAAAATCCATCAAGCTAAAAAATTATATGCTCCAAAGCAACGATCAAAACAAGTGTAATGCTCTTATGATGATTTAAGCAATTGGACACATTCAAGCCCAAGGATTCAAGACAAGTCAAGTGAAGACTCTCATTTTCCTTATTTTGGATTTTGAGTGATATAGGATTAGATTGATCATTTGTCGTAAGCTCTTACTATTTAAAATGATCATCTAAGAACTAACCTCAAATGATTTTTCAAAACAAAACATTGCTATACCTTAAGTTTTGAAAGATCAAAAGGTTTTGATAAAAGTACACTAAGAAAAATAAGCTAGAAGACACTCACTGTCTAAACAGTCGACCAGTTCATGAAACCAGTTGACCGATTCTTAATGGCTTATTTTTACACTGATCAAACCAGTCGACTGATCCATGGATCCAGTCGACTGAGTGATGTTTTACAAAATAACCTAAAGACTCACTACTTAAATCAGTAGACCTCCAAGTAGAATCAATCGACTGTCTTTTAAAGGTAAAATTAGTGTACAAACAAAATCAGTCAATTGATCCAAGGAGCCAGTCGACTAAGTAACCATTCTATTGTATTGCCCGAGCATATTGTCTAAATCAGTTGACTTAAAGGGGATTTTAGTCGACCATTTCTCAAAGGCAAAATAGTGTACACATAGAACCAGTTGACCGATCCAAAGAACCGGTTGATTGATTGTTCTTCACCAAATGAACCTCAAACCCTCTGGACAAATCAATTGACCTAATCAGTCGACCAGTCCTCATTGTAGTTGACTGGTTGATGATTCAGTCAACTAATTCAGTTGATCTGGCAATCTCAAATTTAAATTTTGAAGAAACAAAAAGGAGGGAAAACGCCTCTTTTTGAAAAGTAACGGGCATATTCTTTAAAGGGTTTTAAATAGAGGTTTTCTAGGGCTTTCTAAGCCATCTCTTATAAGCTTACACTTTCACATCTTTATTATTGACTTTAGATTTAACATCTTCCAAATCTAGATACGAAAGTTATACTCATCTTAAATATTCTGAGCTTACACCTGATCTATCTACAAAGAGTGAGCATCTTCTTGCACCAAAATTATTCTAGAAAAGAGTGCTATTTGGTAAACATTTTTGTATCATCTCATTGCAGTGAGAATTGTGGGTAGGTGCTACCCAGTGAGTTAAAATGGTATATTTTGCTAGGATAAGAAGGTTGCGGTCGTTGCTTTGTAAATGTTTGGTCTCCACCTGCAAGGAGGTCAGAATAGTGAAAAAACTTACGTGGGGATACTTGAGTCGAGGATGTAGGAAGTTTTTTTAACCTCGTAAAACTACTGTGTTTGATCTCTCTCTCTCTCTCTCTTGTTTATTTATTGTGCATTTACAGCTTTCATTTTTAAAATTCTAAAAAGAAATCAATATTTGCAATATATCCTATTCACCCCCCCCCGGGCGGAGATAAATATCTAGGTAACAATTTTGTTCAATTGTATCATTTAGCATAGACACAAAGTTTACATTCTTCCATGCCTCAATAACTTGGCAAAATTGAAATAGTAGTTTGATTGAGCAAAAGAAAGGGTTTTGTGCTTGGGATAAATTCTGAAAATATATATTATGAGATTTAGGTTTGACACGATTTCAGTTATCAAGCGCGTTTTTTTGTTTTTTGTTTTTCTAAAAAACAATGTTGTGGTACCAAACACACATTTCATTCTCGTTTTTATTTGAAAAAAAAAAAGAAACTAGTTTTAGTTTTTAAAAAAATGAAAACTAAAAACAGAAAACGTTATCAAACAGGACCAGTCTGTTTCCAATTTTCATGATAGTGGATTTCTTTTTTGTTCTGTTTCTTGATGCTGCCTTCTTGTATTCTGTTGCCACAAGTCTCATGTTTTTGTATGATTAGTTAAACTTGTGTATCACAGATGCCATGTGGGCTAATTTTCATTTTTATTCGGAAGTTAAAAGTTACGTCTTACTAATTGGTACCGCTGTTATGTTTTTGTATGATTAGTTAAAATTTTGTATCTCAGATGCCATGTAGGCTAATTTTCATGTTTATTCTGAAGTTAAAAGACACTTCTTACCAATTGGTATTTATGCTTACTAATGGTATATATTGGGTATATAAATGTGTTACATGTGTCAACAGGCCCTGGGAGATGTTGTACTAAATCATCGATGTGCACATAAACAGGTGAGCAATTTTTTACTTGACTTCATTATTGGTCTTTTGGACTTCATAGCCTATTCTGCATGTGGTACAAATTGGGGTTAGGCGTGGTCACTTATGCAGCTTAAGTAGGTTTTACTTTTAATTTGTTCAATGGAAATTACTCTTAGATTGGTTTTAGTATTAGGATTTAGTAGCCAACTCCTGAGAATCGAGATAAGGTTATCCTTATTTTTTAAGCTGGGACTTTGATAGATGCTCTATTTAATTGCTAAGAAGACCAAGGAGAGAATTGGAAGTATTCAAAAATGAGTTAAGTGCTGTTTGGGCGCCAAAACGCTCAGCTGCACTTTCAAAATGCCAAGCCAAACTGAGCCTATATCTAAATAGGAGTGGGGTGAGGTAAGATATCAAATTCTCTATTCTTCTCCAGTGAATTCTTGGCAATCAAAGGAGCATTGGGAAACCAAAAACTAGAGTCAGGAATTTCACAATAACTTTAGGTTTGCAGCAAAAATAAGATTGTTTGTCAACAAATTATATATCATCCACAATGAAGCAAGGCAACTTTTTGAATCTTTATTTTCTTTTTAATTATTTTGGGGCCACTATCTGGCAGGACTGGTCTGTCATGTGCAGTTTGTAGTAAATAATGCAAAATTTTCAATTCCATGGCATATCGAGGCCAATCATGATGGCACATGGCTTTAACAGTATTGATACCCCCTTTTTTATAAAATACATTTTTTCAATGAACAAGCAAAAATAAAAGAATATAGGGCCTTGGTTTTTAGTATCCACTTGTCCTTTTGCATGAAAGTGTAAAACTGCTATTTGTCTTATGATTTATTCTTCAAGTTGGTGCACAAACCTATCACTCTCTGTTCATGTCATTTACTTATATAAATTCATGATAGAAAAATGCCCGTGGGAGGTGCACTTCATGCTGAGTGTTATAAGTCTGACATCCTCACTGATTCCAGAGTCCAAACGGTGTCTGGAACATCTTTGGTGGCAAGCTTGCATGGGGGCCTGAAGCTATTGTTTGTGATGATCCAAACTTTCAGGGCCGTGGAAATCCTTCTAGTGGTATGGCAGTTCTGCCTGTGATTACATGCAAATATGATTGATTGCTATTTCACAATTGCATTATCATAGAAATCTATACTTATGTAGACAAAGTAATTTCCAACTCTATTAGTTTATTCCGGGCTTCCCCGCTAAGGGAGAAGGTGGTGAAAAATCTGAAATTTTAATTGAACCTGGATATGCATCGTGTTATTGCATTTCTATGACATTGTATTAGGTTCATACATTCCTGTCATGTAGGACATGCAAGCTTTTATTCTTAACTCTACAACTTCACTGAGGACTTGATGGTGCATCCTTTATGGATGGAAACAAAATTCCTTTTTCCTATCCACATGCCACTCATATGGCCAGATGTACAATTGATCTTTTTTACATCTGATAGATGGAATTGTGCCCATTATCGTTTATCCTTGTAGTTCTGGAAATCTTATAGAAGAAATGAAATATTTTCTTATCCTCCAAGCGTGACAATGGAAGAATCTGATTCTGTTGAAGCTCGGACTACTTTGTCGAGGATTTCAAAAATTGGAGATTATTCTTATATATTATGGAAATCTTATAGAAGAAATAACATATTTTCTTGTCCACCACCATGCGTGACAATGGAAGAATCTGATTCTGTTGAAGCTCGGGCTACTTTATCGAGGATTTCAAAAACTGGAGATATCTATTGAGCCTTTAATCCTTCAATCTTCCCCCTTCATTTTTTTTTTTGGCGGGGGGTGGGGGTGTTAGTACCTACCTCATACCAGTTTCCAGGATTAGTTTGACATGAAGGAATTTTTTTGACCATTTTTGTTATATTTCGATGAAATAGAAACATGCGAATTTTGATTTTTTTTTTTACCCATGTTTCATTTTGATTCATTAGGAAACGGAATATTTGATCCTTGGGTACAAGCACTTAACAACCAGAATGGGAAAGAGAACTTTGAACCCAAAACAAGAGTTTGATACCATGTTCTGTAGAGAACAGGGAAAGTCACACGTTGGGTCCTCTCTCTCTTATTAAGAGAATAAGAATGGAATTACATATTTTGCCTTTACTACATAATAACCCTCTCAAGTGTCAACAGCACACTAATCTTTGAATTTAAACTGGTTTGTTTCATCTTGATTTAAGTTTTTAATTTTTTTTTGGGTGAAGAATACTCTAATTGCCTGAAGCCATTTAAAATTGTTTACCTCGAATCTGATGACAAATTATCACATCAGTTCCATGGAATTTAATGGCATGATAGCTTGCAGGCTACCAAATAGGTGGAAAGGCATTCACTGTCCTCTAGCTTATCCGCTTCATTTCTGGTGTGCAGGTGATATCTTCCATGCAGCACCAAATATTGATCATTCACAGGACTTTGTACGAAAAGATATAAAAGAGTGGTTAAACTGGCTCCGTAATGATATTGGTTTTGATGGGTGGCGCCTTGACTTTGTGAGGTGAAATTGTTTTCATTTCGATTATGTTATGGACTATAGGATTCTTTTGTTTTCCATTACAAGCCAACTTAAATTTCGGTTCTTTCATGTTTACTATGTTTTTACTGCTAAAGATTGAACTAAGAAGATATGATCAAAGGAACAGGAATCTATTCTTTCCAGGGTTGGAGCAACCTCTTCCAACACTCTGACGCAGTTAGAAGGCAATGGCTGGTTGATGTGATATTCATGTCTTTCATGAATATTTAAGGGTGTTGCAATGATTATTACATATACATATTTGAGGAGGGGGCATTCAGCATTCTAAAAATAAACATGACTCTTCAACTTTTCTATTTTGTATAGTTTTTTTTTTATAAGTGTGAAGTTTTTGAATAGTTTGACAATATTTAACACAGGGGACAATGGTTTTATCTGCGTTTTACTGTGCTTGACATGTGGATGGCTATGAAAATTGTAGATGCAGAATTTTTTTAAAACCACTTCTCCTAGTTCTTGAACTCTATTATGAGGCCGACTAAATCGCTTAAGCTAAGAATATTTATCAAAAAGAGACCTGACAAAAGCTTATGGCAAGTTCCGACTGCTGAACTTTGACATCATTTTCAGCTTACTAGAACCTTTTTTGTGCATCTTCCAAGAATATTTCGTTCTTATGCTATTCATAAAACCAAAACCAGGGCCAATTGACCAAGAATTCAAAAGCACTCTCCCCAATACTAAGCATTAGCCTTCCTATGGTTTCCTATGTTAGAGCAACAGTGAATCATTTCTTTTTATCCATCGAGGGATATTTTTTGTACTTCTAGATGTACAGAAGGGGAAAGGAAATGGCAAAACATGTCAGACCAGTCATGGAATTACATCAGATATTTATATAGAAACTCCTTGTCAGCCTCATTATTAGAGAGCTAATAGGTCATACGATTGGTGTTAGAAAACACGAGGATAGTTATTGAAAACAAAACCTAATTCAAGAGCATTGCAGTCACCACCCATTACTAAGGGTAACTTTCGTTCTAGATGAGATATTGGGTTATTTTCAGAAAGCATCTATACTCTTTCATGTTCAAGATCCCTATTTCTCCTTCATTCATGTCAGGAGATTGCTTACTCTTTTCATGTTGTCCGCAGAGGTTTCTCAGGTGGATACGTGAAAGAATATATAGAATCTTCAAATCCTGCATTTGCTATTGGAGAATATTGGGATAGTTTGGCTTATGAAGGTGGTAATTTGTGTTACAACCAAGGTAACCATTTATTGCGTGTTGATTTAAATTCTAGATGAGTTCTGGCTTGATCAAACATCAAGGAAGAAAGATAAAGGAAAAGGCTAAGTCTAATTCTATCTCCGAATAGAGTAGTCGTTAACCTTCCTCATTTGCCCTTTTATATTCTACTTATTAGTTTAGCTTTGGATAATATGATCCAGAGTTTTAGTATGGGCAAAAGAAATGCTAAGCTTTACCAAATGTGACTTCTATCTGATGTATATGTTTGAAAAGGTCTCATCAAACATTCTTTGAAGATGTATGTGTTGAAGAAAAGTATCATCCAACATCATTTATTAATTTTGGCACGGCATAGGGGATTTGGAAAGATGTTGGTGATGATTAATTTGCAAGTTTTAAAACATTTTTCACAATCCAATAGAAGATGGATAATCTTTGTTTTGTCCTAGCAAACAATATCTAGGGGCTTCTTAATTCATCCAGAAGTAGAGGAAGCAAATGTTGTCTGAATAAGTTAGCTTAGATTGTGTTGCACTAACTCAGACTAGATCAACCTCCACATGGGATGTTGCTGCTAATGAGTCATGGCTGTGTCTGGGTTTTGTATTGTCGGTAGTGCTCCGTGGGCCAGTTAGTACACACATTACATACCACATTAATCTAGAAAAGAAACCCCCATTGTTCTATTTTTCCAAGTCTCTTTAAGGTAAAAGATATAAAATATTCTTCAGATATTTGTCCTTCAAAAAATCCACAAATTATTAGATGTAACAGTTTAGACCAAGTAGTGACAAAAACATATTAAAACCCCATCTGTTATACTTCCAGTCAATTCTGTCCTGAATTTGTAATGAATGACTGGCTGTATCACTATATTTTAATCAGATGACTAAAAGGAACCAACCCTAAATTTTATTTCTACCCTTAAAGAGAAAATTCTCAGGAATTGAAAACGTCTTAAACTGTTGGAAGCATTAAACCTTTTAAATTGGGGAAAAAGTATTTTTTTCAATTATTTGGTAGTAGAGCAAAATCATCATGGTATGGGAATTTTGTGAAGTTCGAAATTTAGTTGGAAGAAAATTTCTGATTATTTAAAATTTCATTTTTTATATATTTGCTTCTAACCAATACTTCAATTAGTTCATGGGTTTTGTGGACAGGAAAAATGTTTTTGAAATGGTACTTTGACCATTTTCCCAGAAGTGAATATGAAATGTTATTTATTTTTGACTTGGAAGTATCATTTTATTGAGCATAGATTTATCCTTCTTGATGATCTGGATTTTATCACATACCCAGATGCTCATCGACAACGGATAGTTAATTGGATCAATGCCACAGGCGGTACATCATCAGCATTTGACGTCACAACAAAGGTACACTCTGGACTGCATTTTGTTATTCTTCTCTTAACCAGGTATTTCACTTCTGTTAACAGGTAATATAGAAGTTTTAATTCAGAAGGATTTTCTTTCTTGTTGCCTGTGTGTGCAACTGTGTTGGCTAGTTAAAACAAGCTACTTTGTGAGCCTGAAATCTGAGTGGTGCAAAGGGTCACAATTCCTGTATACGGATTGTAGGATAGAAATAAATGTTATCTAAAAGTTTATGTAAAATAATGACATATGAAGATTAATTTATTATCGCTAATATTAATAAAACACCACTCTGGTGGTGAATGATTGGGTTAATCAAGTTTCACACTAAATTCTGGTTGAAATCAACACTTCATAGACACAGTTAGGTCAAGCCCAAGTTTCTGAAACAGACAGTCTGTGCAATTGTGGTCATCAGCAACTCATCTTTAGACATTTTATTCAATAAGGATAGCTGAAATGAAGATGCTAAAATATTGAATGGAACAACAAGAGCAAAATCAGCACTAATTTTTTAGGAGGTATGGGTAACCCCAATTAGGGAGAAGAAAGTGAATTGAGATGGTTTGAACAGTGGACAAATGGGAATGAGACTGAATGATTACAGATCTAAAAAAAATATTATTCAATAAGGATAGCTGAAATGAAAATGCTAAGATATTGAAGGGCAAGAGAAGAGTAAAATCAGCTATAGACAAATTTATAAGGAAGTATGGGTAGCCCCATGTATGGAGAAGAAAGTGAATTGAGATGATTTGGACAGTGGAACAAATGTGAATGACTAAATTTGCATATTGATTGAACAAAAAAACCGTTCAGGTGCACTACTGCAAGAATGAGGAACAGACCAGAAAGGATATGGGTTATTTTGTGGGAAAAAAGACATGTTTGCCTATGGTTTGGCATAAAATATGGCCTGTGTAGGGCAAAATTGAGAACAAAATATGTGCAGTGGCCTCAGTGTGTTGGGATACGACTTTATTGAGCAGTTGAATTTAAATCTCAAAGAGCTTGTTGAGCTGTTGCTAAAATGAATATTGGTCAATAACTAGAGACAGGGAAATAGGGTGCCTTTGAAATTATTGTCATGATTTAGTTCAGTATAAGTATGATTTAATTCAGTTTAAAAAACAGTCATTGCACTGCCTTTTTTCTGAAAAAAAAATTTATGAGATGACCTTTAGATTGGCAGAAAAACATGCATAAATATATTGGATTTGTGAAACTTTCAAGAAGTTGAACTTGCACCAACAAGCTCTAGCTTGGTTGGTATTTCCTCCACCTCTTTGTATAGGAGGTTGAGGGTTTAAGTGTGTTTGGGTGATTTACCTATAAAAAAGAAGAAGAAAAAGAAGTTGAGCTTGCATACAATGCACATCTCCTTTAAAGTTGGCCTTTGGATTCTCTCAAGCTTGGCAAGCATAGATGTGGATTTTCAATGCTGCTTCACCAATTGCTCTGTCCTAATTTGTTGTGCAAATTTAGTTGGTCAAATTCAAGGTTGCCAATTCCCGAATGATTTAAATATAATTTCTCAATCTAAACATTTGAATCAGTGTTTTGAAGAAGTTACATCTGAGTCAAGGTGGTAGTAGCTCCAGATGGTCAAATCATTTTCCTTGTAAAATCACTTTAAAACGATAGTTTACATATAGATTCTTGAAAGAAAGGTTTTTGTACATATGTTTAAAGTTTACATATATAAACAAACCGATTTTAGATTCAAACTAGATATTGAAAAAGAATATAAGCAACAAGAAGTTGAAATAAATATTACCTGACTTTCGCCTTGTTGGAAATGATTTTTCTTCAATCATCATCGGTAGAAGTTCTTTATTTTTTTTTTGATAAGTAAAATATTATATCATTGAAAGCTCCCAAAGAGGAGATTGAGGGTTCAAGTCCCAAATGGGACAAAGTAGGGTACGTGTCTTACTTATCAAAAAGAAAGAAAAAAAATCAAGAGCTCCCAAGGGGAGAGCAAACCCGTCAATGAGAAGTATACACAAAAAATTATGCAAGCCTATAGAAGAGTTCCTTGTGATCCGAAAAAGAGGGAATTTAAAAAATTATATACTCCAGACTAAGGTAGGTTTCTCTACATCTTCTGCACATTATGTTTTTTTTTTTTTTTTTAGTGTAAAATCTTGTATTTAATTGATGGTACAATGCATGTCAATTAGTTACTCAGTTTCTTAAAATGCTCACTTAGCTTGTTTAAGTTATTACACTTTTGCAGGGAATACTCCATTCTGCTCTGCATAATCAATATTGGAGGTTGATAGATCCACAGAGAAAACCTACAGGAGTAATGGGATGGTGGCCCTCACGTGCTGTTACATTTTTAGAGAACCATGATACTGGATCAACACAGGTAATGATCAGGATGGTTTCCAAAATATGAGTTTTATGTAGATTTATATGAAGTATTACATAGGAATATAAGTAGGTTTATATGGAAAGTTGTGGGGTTTACGTTTAGCCTCTCTTGTGTGAACCAAACACTTTTTCCCCTCCCTAATCACTTGCATTCCTACAGGTGTTAAAGAATTTCATATGCATATTACCATGATAGAGTTTTCTTCTTTCTTTTCTCAACCTTTTGTTTAATTCTACATGACTTATCTGCAGCAATACATGATTTTGGTAACGATGGAACTAGTTAATTTAAGAATAGAATATTGGATAACTATCTACAAAAGAATAAAAATATTGAATTACCAAACTGAAATCAAGATCCCAGGTGAGGGTTACCATGAATTTAGGAAAATACCTTGAAGGTCTTGATCTGATATCAAGCTGATGATGATGATGATGTCATGAGCCATGCAGGAGACAACAACAATAAAGAAAAAAAAAAAGAGGAGCAAAGAATCCAGATGCATATGAGGCAGTAAAGAGATGGTCATAGGTAGCAGTGGTAGACTGATTTAGTATACAGAAAGATTCAAATCTTGAACTGACGTAGTCTCTCTGTTCATCAAAATCATTCCAAGTTTTTTGAGACTCTCCATGGGTGCATCTCCAATTTATAGATGATCCTGGAGGGAAACAACCACTTGCACATTATATGTGAAGTTCTTGTAATAAATTTATTGGTCTCGTACCGTGTCAGCTTTCTGTTCTAAATTCTAACACCTATGCTCTCCATCCGAACCCATTTATGTTGGTTTTCCTATGTTCTTGTTTTGGAGTGATTGCTAAATGCCCTCATTAAGATTTTCTATTTTTTTAATAGGCTCATTAAGCTTTTCTATATCAACTCCAGAAGTGCCCGAGTTGAGTGAGGATACCATAATGATAAAAATCTTCCTCACCATCAGCATCTTACCTTCCATTCATGTCCCTTTAGCAAGTCACCTCAGATTGGTACTAATTGGCGAGTCTGGGTAGAGTAACAAGTTTGATGTGTTACCACTGCGTTGTGTATTCTTTCTGACTTTGGATTACCCTCTCTTGGCGTGATTGATTTACTTGAGAGTAATTTATACTTGATAGCTTGGGATTTTTTTTTTTTGCTGGACGATACTCAGGATCAGTTGATCATATAGTCATGTGATTATGTCACCTTATGCATGATTAGCTATTTACATCTTTCTTATCAAAATTTTTTGAGGTTCTTGCAAGATGTTTGTGGATGGTGTAAGATGTGAGAAATAGTTAAATCTACTATATTCCTTGCACGATATCTGTGGATAGAGTAAGATGTGAGAAATAGTTAAATATATTCCTTTTCCATGGCCCTATAGTGTCTTCATAAAGATCTAGTCTTTTTTGCATGATATTTATCTTAACAGTGTCCTAAACTCAGATTGAGATAGTAACCAAATTAATTGAACTTGTTCAAGTTCTGGCTTGACTTAACATGAACTGAACTCAGCCCCTTTTGGTCCAAGTAATGAAATTTAGATATAAATTAGTTAACTGTAGTAATTAGTTATATTATTTCATTTGTGTAGTTACCAAATAAATTATTTGTCTTATTCCATTTGTGTGTGTATGTTTTGAGTTATTGCTTCTGGTTTGACACATTTGAGTTGATTCTATGTTGCTATCTTTTGCTTCAAGTTCCTTTTTTTTTGTTTTCTTCTCCCCAAATCAGATCATTTAAACTTGAAAGTTAGAGATGATCCACAAAGCTGTAAAGGTCAACTATCATCAGGAAGTTCATGCACTTGCAGTAACTTTTCAAAATGGTCTGTTGTATGTTAGGCATCAACAGGGTACTGCTGATAAGTTTTACAGTTGATGAATAGTTGCACATGCATAGAGGGCCCTCCCTTTCCGTTTTTGTATATATGCATGGGACAAGATTTACCGACTTCCTGAATCAAAATCCATTTCCCTCTTTGGTAATCTCTTAACTCGTTGGATACAGCAAGCTGGATGATTTATTTGAAGGCCCATTTGGTTGAACATACCCACTGCTAGATTTCATACGCACACCTGTTTTACTTGGACATGTTTAAATGAAGGGTGCTACTGAAGTTCACAGAAAAGATTCAATAAACTTCAAGTTTCTTTTGTTTTATTTCAGGGTCATTGGCCATTTCCAAGAGATAAGCTTACACAGGGATATGCATACATTTTAACCCATCCTGGGACGGTAACTTCTTGAATCTTAAGAACAATGGTACTGTAAATTGGAACTGTTGAGACAAGTAACATAACTTTCAAAATGAAAGAAATTTTTTCCTGTTATCTTTATTTAATTTCTTTTCTTCATAATAATGACTAGGTTATTCACCCTCGAGTGACCATTTAACTCAGAATATGCAATTGCTCTATAAGGCCAGGGTACCATGTATTATAATTGTCGTATACGCCTAATCTAATATCACAGATTCATTTCTTTCCTACTACCTTCTTACCTAGAAGTAAATCAAAGCCTTATTGAACCATTCTTTCCTGGAAGAAAATCAAGCCTTGTAAAATGTCTCCAGGTTTTCTCTCTTATTGCTATTTATTGAATATTGAGGACCATTGATAACTAGTTTAGCCTTGTACTCTACAAATTATACTCCTAACCACCCGCCCCGCCCCCCCCAAAACAAAAAAAATCATGAATAATTCTTTTTAGATCCTTGAAACACCTTTAGACGTGTGCTTCAGATTAACCCTCTCCAAACTAGCTATTTAAATTGTCCATATGCCCCAAGATTTCAATTTTTTTTTTCCTCTGTTGGAAAGCTGGAAGTGGCTATCAAATCTGATCATAAGCCTCGCTGAGAGGCTATGCTTACACCCCACTCCTTCTAAGCTGCTAGATTAAACTCCTTGTATGGGGAGGTGGCCTTCATATCACCAGGCCACTAGGTCTGACTGTAAGATTTCTGATTGTAGTTTTTTAATTTATTCTATTTTTTCTCCCCTTCACCCTGATTATTAAGTCATTATGATTGAAACATACTGGATGGTCTTTGTATCTCAGCTCTAGATCGAGTTATTCTGTGGGAAATTTCCTATTTAATTATCGTGACACTAACCTAATTTCCTTATTTCTTTGCAGCCTGTAATTTTTTATGACCATTTCTATGATTTTGGCCTCCGTGACATCATAATTGAGTTAATTGAGGCGCGGAGACGAGCTGGTATCCATTGCCGAAGCCCTGTCAAGATACACCATGCAAACAATGATGGTTATGTTGCACAGGTTGGAGAAACACTTGTATTGAAGCTTGGACCTTTTGATTGGAATCCATCCAAGGAAATTCTTTTGGATGGGAGCTGGCAAAAGTTTATTGATAAAGGATCAGATTATCAGTTGTGGTTGAGACAATGATATAATATCAATTTAGGAAAAGTTTCACTTTTCCATGCTCATATTTATACCAATGTTAGGGATGCTTGATTATTACTCTACTGCAAGAAGAATGCAGAGAGAGAGAGAGAGAGAGAGAGAGAGAGAGAGAGAGAGAGAGATGGAAGGATAATACTTGCTCCTCCAATCATTGTATTTAACAAATCGGATTCTGACTAAATCTAAAAATTCCTAAGTGGTGTCTCATGTGATTTGATGTGCGGATATTGATGATATATTTGAAAAATAACATGATTTTGAGATCATCAAGGGTCTATTTGGCCCTTGTGATCCTGTCTTTTAGTCTTCTTCTATGGTTCTGTTTTATGTAAAAAAATATTTTTTGGTTACTCCTTGACCATATATTGTATCATCACGCATATAAAAATTACTATGTGTTTTGTTCAGGGCTTTGACTGGGATGAGCTAGACTTGGATTTGAGCCCTCCAAATCCAACTCCATTATTTGGTAAAAGATTGATTAGTGGATTATATTGACGCAAATTACAATGATGGATATTATATTTCAAATCTGTAGGTTTAAACCAAGCAGCTTAGGTCTTATCCGAACTATCCCTTAAAAAATATTAGTCTTGAATCATAAAACTTCATGCTTTGTTCTAACCCTGATTGGTTATATCCCTATGAGAATTGTCAGGGTTAGTCCCGGAGTTCGAAACTTCACAACATGATCGGTATGTACATTATGACAGTGTGTAACATGGCATACACGCATCAATCATACGTGAAGTTTCGAATTTCGTAACTGACGATAGCTTTTCTTATGTTTTTATAAATAAATCAACATTTTTATAGTGCGCATTACGCAAATGCGTAACATACACTTACTAATCACATTACGAAGCACGACTGATGATAGCACTTCTTATGTTTTTATAAATAAATTAATGTTTTTATAGTGCACATCGCACCAATTACGTCGCAAAATTTTGAACTTCGTAACTAACGATATCCCTTCTCAAATTTTTATAAATGAATCAATGTTTTTATGGTGACCCCATACCAAAAAAAAAATTCCGCATTATCATTAAACTTGGACTGGATATAATTTATTTCAAACTCCCAAGTTATTTTTTCTGTCGAGTTTTTTCCGAGAGAATGGTCATGCTTCCATTCCAGGAAACAATGCAAGAAAAATGAAAATGGAGATGCAGGGGATCGAACCCTGTACCTCTCGCATGCAAAGCGAGCGCTCTACCATTTGAGCTACATCCCCTCTTTGACAACTAAGCATAATGATGAATAAATTAACAAATTGTAGTCTCCTGAAAAACAATCTGAGACGGCACCCTCATTCACTCAACTATAATTGGAAGGCAGCCATATGACTACTGGCGTACAGTATTATAATAACTATAAATAAAATGATATATCTAAATGCATATATATACACACACACACATACATGTACACACTTTTTCAACCCACCCTAAAGTCACATGTACACTCTTGTTCTTGGTCTCATTCTGCACTTTATTTTAGAAGTGTTTGAACAAAAAGTGTGATTTAAACAAAGTTGGTAATTTGAACACCCATATAATATTTGATTTTTGATAGAGATTAGAGACAACTCCCCTTTCCTCCAAGAATCAGATTCTAATTCCAAAAACAAAAGGGAATCAAAAGTTGCTCTTTCTTTGTAAAGTGTTATGGTCCATAATAGAAGTCTTTTGCAAAAACTATCTTTTCCCACTATTTTTTATATTATTTTTTTAAAAAATTATATATAATTGACTTTATTCAATTCAACACAAAGAATCATGTGCTGAATAGAATTGAGTCAAAAGGGTTAACTTCAAAAATGACTTCAATATTAGCTTTAAGTTGAGAGAGAGAGAGAGAGAGAGAGAGAGAGAGTGTGTGGAACATGTTTGGATATTTGAAGAGGCATTGCCAAAAGTTAATATGATATTTGAATGATGTGATCTGGTCAACTTATATATTCAATACTACTTATCACTATATACTTTAAAGGGGTAGCTCTAATTACACATTATATCCACAATGTCAATTAGTGGGGTCTGGTTCCAAAGTTGTGGGAATATTCAACAATTTAGACAGACAATGGCCCATTTAATTGAGCAAGTAAATGACAATGATTGTTGGCCATAGGTTCACATTAGTTGAGTGTGAAGTAACTACTCCCAAGTTTGATTAAGTTATGATTGATTTTTAATGGTAAAATAAAAGATTAGGTTTCTTGTGGATATCATTATGAGTGAAAACCATTCTATAAAGTGGTATTTATGAGTATATTTTTTATAATTACACTATATATTAACCTGTTGAGAATACCTATTCATAATTTTTTTTTTTATACAAGTGATGGAAGGAGTGAAATTCTAAATAGTAAATACTATGTGTATATGCAGTAACTCGAATAAAAACAGTGTTTATAAAAAAATATGATTTTTCTATTTTGGATAAACGAGTTTGTCTAATACTCATTCATAGTTCGCCGACTCTTCTATTAGTCAATCGATTGAATGCTTTTAAATAAGTTTTATAAGAAAATTTCTATAAATATGAATTTTGATAAGTTTATAACAATAAAAGAGTTACAAATTAGTGACTTTGTATAAAATTATTCTAATTAATTTGTATTCATTTGGCATAATTGTGCACTAATTGGGACCAACTTACTTGAGTTTATGTTGCGGCTGTTGCCCGAGAATTAAAAAAAAAGGGATGAACTTGTCAATTTTATTTCTCAAATTATTAAAGAGCTTCTTTTATTTTTTCTCTGTGTTTACACGAGTAGTAGCCAAGTTCTGAACTCTCAACTTATACTTTAAAATTAAAAACTTCTTATGCAATTAGCGTAAGTTCGATTTTCATTTTCTATCGTAAAAACAATTGTAAATTTCTTTAAATATACTCAATTTTCTAATAAATTTTTAATTTAATTTTTAAATTTAAAAAAATAATAAAAGGTTTTAGGGTTGAGTGATTAGAGTACCAAAAGTCAAGAGTTAGGGTGAGTGCATTCCCCTGTTCTGATCAAAATCATTTGAAATTATTCTTTTATTAATTTAAAATTGAAACAAATTTGACACAATTTTATCATCATGTTTATTCACATTCCCCATCGTCATGCCTAAAGAGATTAGGGAAAAGCTAGATGATTCTAGGGCTCCAATAAAACCAAACTCAATTATATTATTATTTTCTAATAATATTTAAGATATAAATAATTTATTTTAACTACGTACATAATTTCTAATTAAAAGACTGAAGCAGAGAGTAACTTAATAACATTACTCGTTCGTTTTTAAAAATAAAAAACATAGTTCAAATCTCTACAAAAATAAGAGAATGAAGTTGATAAGAATTTAAATCATCGCCTCTAGTAATTGATTAAGCTTTAAAATATAACTTGTATACTTTAAGATTTAGAGTACGTTTAGGGGGATTTAAAATGTTAGAAAATAAATCTTAAAAAAATTAATTATTGTGAAATAAATTTTGAAAAATATAATTATGTAAAAATGATTCTAATTATTAATTATCAAATTATTATTTGAGTATTTAATAAAAATTATATAAAAGTAATTTCAACTATTAATTTTTCATTTAACCTTTATATTGTATATATTCAATAATACATAAGTGGTGGTTTAAAAAATAAAAATTATAATAAATGAAAATTTTGAAGCCTTTTTTCTTTTTTAACCTTTTCAAATCATTGTTTTAAAAAATACAACTAAACATTTAAAAAATTGATTTCTTATTTTTTTCAATGAAATTAATTCTTATATTATTTAATAATTAAAATATTCTATTCCATATAAACTCAAATTTAGATTAGCTCTTGAAAGAAAAGAAGAAAAGAAAAGAAAAAGACAATAACGATAACGATAAACCGCCGTTAACTCCTCCGTTATATCAACTAGATTCGCTAAACATGGCGGCGGGAAAAAGCACATTAAAAGCCTAAAATAAATTAAAAACAAAAAATTTAATGCAGGAAAAGTGTTGGAAAATACACAAAAAGTGAACTTAAAGCCATCCCCACGCGTGTGCAAAATCGCGTGGGTATCCGCAGATCCCACACCTACTTTTCCTCTTCTAGTGTATACACATACCAGAGAGTACGTTCACCTTAGATCCACGCCGTCAAGCTTCCTTCAAATCTACATCAAGCCGTCAGAGATATACACGTAACGCACGCTTCGAAACACGCCGACATTTCCGTTTACTCTTGCAGCTTCGGAGTTCTGAGCCTCAAGTGTCACCACAGGTTCGGCCCGCACCTGGAGGTTCGTTACAAAGCCAGACTGCTGCTTCTAAGTTCGTGGAAATGTTTCCAGTGTTTCGATCGCTTTATCTTCGGCCTGGTCTGAAAACAATCCTTCTCGTTCTTCATTTTAGAGAAAGAGGGAGAGAGAGTTATATAGGGAGAGAAAGCGAGAGTTACATAGAGTGAGTAAGAGAGCCATTTGGTGTAACAACAGCTGAGACAATTACAGTCTGATCGCCATTTAAAGGACCTTTTCAAAGTAAGTTCACACTCTCGACATCCCCAATTCTCTTACGGATCACACTCTAACCCTGACCACTCCTACTGTTACTACTTTCTCTGCTTCCTTTTTATGTATGTAATCTCAGTTTCAGCTCCTTTTTCTTGCTTCAGCTTAGTTGTAATGTCCAGTCACTAATTTTACTAGTAATTGTGTGTTTTTTTTGCTGTTAATTTTCTCGAAATTGGTCTTCAATTGTTGTTTTCTGGGATTTGCTTGGTTTTTCTGTCCAGTAATAGTTTCAGACTCAGTGGTTGTTTGGTGCTATGCTGCTTTTCTAGGGTTTTTGGTTAGATGGTTTTGGATTATGCCCTAAATTTTTTCAAGTGTATGGGTTTTTAATAATCACGGACACCTTGTTGAGGCTTTGGAGCTTACATTGCTTGAAAATTTTCAGTGTCAGCGTTTATGTTTGATAATCATGGTATGAATTTAACTGATTTTGGAAATATAGGGTCATCTGAATTTTTTTTTTTTTATATTTGGATTATTCTGTTTTTAGTAAGTTTTCGGGCTTTCATTATGATAAATTGTTACCGAATTTTACCATTCTCTGGCAAGAATTGTTGTTGAGACTTGAGACAATTAACATTTTCCCCTATAAGTAAATTGGAAAAAACATAAAACAAATTTTAGGTTGCTGAGAGATTGTATAATAGATTTGAAATTTACATTACGGTGGTGTCTCTCCTAATGCCACTGAATTCTAAGTTTTGAAGCTCAAATTGAGTATGTCCTAAATTTTAAACATGTGATATTTAACTTTGATCTGTTTGTGTTCTGTTCAGTGTGTTATTTTTTCATAGAGCCAATGTGAACCTCAGAGAAAACTTGAGGGTCACTGTAAATAGATGGTTAGTGTTAATGCTTTAGTCACACCACATGCACTTGAATCCAAAAAGGAATAATGTGGTTGACCCCAAGTAATTGGGATTTAAGGCTTTGTTGAGTTGACAAGTGGATTTAAATTTTAACTTTGACAATATAGACTGTGGTTAGCCACTTATCAATATAGACCGTGGTTTGCCAACCTTTACATTAACTTGCCTAAGTTCGTTTTTGTTATGTGAAGTAGTCTGAATAGAAAAAAAGGGGGGGAGGGGGGAGGGGGGAAGGGGGGGGGGGTGTTGTTGAACACATTAGAGCTTGAATTTTTTTTTTTACCATATGTAGTATTCTTTATCACGCTGAAAAATAAATCTAATGGAGTACTTGCTTTACTCAACCATCTGCTTTTCCTTGCTGGAGCCTTTTATTTCTAGTTTTGTATATTTCCACTGACAATAATTCACCGTCAAGTTAAATATTGTTGCATGTAGAAGAGTTGTTGGGAATATGCTTCCATTGCGCCAAGTGTATTTCATCTTTTACATTTAATTGGGCCATGAGAGAGTGAAAAGGGTTTTCAATTGCTCTAATTTACATTTGCTTGGTGTTTGTATGTTTGGACATGGTTTATTCCATTCCTTGATGAGCAAAGTTTCAATTCTTTCAGGGTTGTGTGGAAATTGAGTTGCAGACAGGCTCAACTATTTCTTTGAACAAGACAACTCTTTCTAGGGCAAGGCAACAATCCAAGTTGTAAATGGGAACCGGCCAGTGCTTTATGACAATCAGTGATCCTGGAACCAGTGACAGATTGGGACACCTCTGACTTCCAATCTGAAGAATTATGCAGTGCAGTAATTAGGTATCAGTAATTCTGTCTAAGGATTCTCTTTCATCTTTCTAGATCCAGTATTGATGTTAGAAAGCAGTGGGAGTCTGAGAAAAGGGAGCTTGTTGTTTTTGAGCAGTTTAATCAAATCATTTTTAAACATCTCTTTCTTGCTTATCAGAAAACATATATATTTTGGTGTTTGCAGATCCTGTGAGAAGAATTGGCTACAAGTTAATAAAAATTTTGCTCAGTCAGCTTGGAATCCTGAGTTTGCAAAAAGTCACATGAGGAATCAACAGCTATATTCTAATGGCTTTATGCATGGATTACATAATTTTTTGGACTTGACAGAATCGAGCAGAATTTATGGAGAAAATACATGATTTGGCTGGCATAATTTAGTGTTGAAGGGATTTCTTTTATTGGATCACGGTGAGGAAGAATTCTGCACACAGTTATGACATTACAACTATTTTGGAAATAATTGTGTATGCTTCTATTGATTTTTAACATTCTTGGTAGGCAGCAGTACCTTTTCTGGAGCCATTAACCTGTTATGCCACAACCTCAGCCAAGGCAACAGTCTGGGTTTAATGACATGCAGATGTTGCAGCGGCACATTATGTTCAAGCAGCTGCAAGAACTTCAGAGGCAACAGCAACTTCAGGAGTTAGGTGATGCAAAGCAGCAGAGTTACATAAACCAGCTACCTGCAATAAATAGTCAGGCTACTGGGGGTCAATTTCCTCCCCTGATTAATGGAACACCTGTTCATGATGCATCACAGATGTTTAGGGCTGGTAACATGAACTTGGTGCAACGTGGAGCATCACCACTTGTCCAACAATTTCCAAATGGAGTGGTATATTCACAAGCTCAAAGTCAGGCTCTGCGTTCAGTGGGTCTGGTGCCTCAACAGCTTGATTTGTCTCTATATGGAACTCCCATTGGTAGTGCAAGAAATAATTTGAGTGAGTTCTCTCATCTCCAAGGGATATCTCAAGATTCTTCCAATGTGTTAACCAAAGGTAGTTATAACCACGTGGAAAAACCTGTAACTCAGTCATCGGCCTTAGTAACTCTTTTCTGGGTGATAACTGCAATGTCTCTTCGGACCAGCTTTGCATACAAGATGGAGCTTTCATATCCAAAGAGTTACTTCAGGGGAAAAACCTGTTTGGGAAAGTTCCTGTTCAAGGTTTGAACAGTGGATTTCTGCCAGAAAACTACCAGCAGGTGAATACCTTCCAAAGGAATGCATCAGTGCAGGAATTTAGTGGGAGGCAAGAGCGAGCTGGTTGGCCTGGACCCTTTCCAGGAAAAACAACACAGATTGGTGCTTCTCAGGGGTTGGCTACCCTAGATCCATTAGAACAGAAGATCTTGTTCAATATGGATGACAACAGTTGGGATGCTTCTTTTGGCAGGCAGGCTGATATGGGCACAGGGGGCTTTGGGAATACATTGGAAAGTACAGATTATTTAAACTCACTTCCTTCTATTCAAAGTGGGAGCTGGAGCGCTCTTATGCAGTCTGCTGTCGCGGAAGCTTCTAGTAGTGATACTGGCTTACAGGAAGAGTGGAGTGGTTTGAGTTTTCAGAACACAGAACTATCAACTGAAAATCAGCCCTCAAACTTTGTGGACAGTGGAAAGAAACAAGCCAGTTGGGTTGATAACAATCTACAACGTGCCTCCTCTATAAGTTCAAAACCTCAAATTTTGTTTCATGATTCTAATATGAGCTCTCTCTTTCCTAGTTTTCAGCAACCAGGCATCCAGTTTTCAAACAAACAGAGAGAAGGAATGCATTCCAATTCCTCTCATGAATCCATTCAGCAGTCCACCAGAAATGCTAGCAAGTGGGTAGATTGTAACCCTCAACAGAAGCAACAGATAGAGGGAAGTCAACCAGTTCAAAAAATTTCATCTTTGGAAAATGCATGGCATGGTCGAAATTACATGCACCCAGAAAGTGATGCACATCAGCCGAGCATATCATCCTATAACAATGGTGGTGAACCCTGCAATAGACTGATAGGCAGGAGCACGGAGTCTCCATCACCCGGTGGAAATGCTATACGGAATGTTTGTGACAATGAGAATGCTGTGAACAAATTTTGTGCCTGGTGATATTAATGGAATAATGTACAAGAAAAAGGATTCTGATAGTTGTCTGTGGAAGACTGAAAATAATATTGTGGCGAGTTCCTTTTCTAATTCAGTGGATAGATTGGATTGGCTAAAAGCTGGGCCTGGCACCGATGATAAAATAGTTGAGAGAGAAGATTCGCAATTGAATAACTTTGCTGCTGTAAGCATGACTAAAATTGACCAGGAAACCAGCAGACATGTCTCAGGAGAGCCATCAGCTTGATTACATGCAACATGGCGTTTTTGTGAAAAACAAGGGAAATGAGAGCACGGGGGCTGACCAGCAGCATCGGCTACATAATAGTCGTCAGGTTCTGGTTAATTCATACAAGGGAGCAGGTGAAACATATGACAAGCAGTGGAACTGCTATCAAAGAGAGAACTCTAGTGACAGCTATCATTCTAATGCATCCCAGCATGCCATCACGGGACATGAATTGAGAGAGAATGTGTTACTACATGAAAGTGATTCTCAACCTGTGGCAGGGAGTAACCAAAAGTCACCTGGTCAGGTTTGTCAATAGGCCTCTACTTCTCGCAGATTTCTGTATCATCCAATGGGAAATTTAGGGGTGAATATGGAACATGCTGACACTGTAGAATATGTTACAAATTCACAGGTCCTATGCCAACAGGCCTCTCAAGGATCAAGCAGTCAAGAACAAGGATTTTTTGGGCAGTTCAAGTCTAGTGGTAATGTTTCTAATGGTGCCATTGGCTTTGAAAAGGTGAATGGTGGATTTTATTTTCAGTGAGGAAACTTATGGTGATTCTATTGGATTTCCTTAATCAGTTATGTTATTGGTCTTCTTTACAGGGGCACTCACATGACATTCCAAAAAATCCAAAAGAGGACGTACCTCCTAGAGGCAATGTTGGAGCTAATCTATCAACATCCTTTGACAGATCAGTCAGCTTTTATGGCCCAAATGTAACTGTTCAGACAAGGTAGTTATATGTGACATGTTAAGTTGAAAGCTTGCACCCTAATTTTTTTTCATTTATATGCATACTTCTTAAGATCTCGTTGCATTCCAGAATACAGTTTTAAGTTCTTGCTCCTTTTTAGCTAATAACAGGCTTTCTCTATTATTTACATGCTCTGCATTGTTATTGAATTACAAAGCTGATTATGAAGTATGTTATTCTGGACACTCTGTCCTTAACTTTTGTTTCATCTTATGAAAACATTTACTAATTTTGTCCCTTGACAGTCAAAATATGCTCAAGCTTCTTCACAAAGTTGACCATGATAGAGAACATAGTACTATGACACACCTTGGTTCTAGTGACTCTAATCAATTATTGGAGGTGCCTGGAGCAGAAACTCCTGATGCATCTGCTGGTAAAAAATATGATCACTCTTCTGCTTCACAGCACTTTGGCTTAAAGTTGGCTCCTCCATCTCAACAGTCGCTCAGTCCAAACAATTTATTCTCCTCTCGGAGCTCTCCACAAACAGTGAGTTGTACAAGTTCTTTTGCATGTCAATCCTAACTTAGGAGAGAAGAGATCTTGATAACATACCCATCTTATGTGCGATCTTATCTTCTTTCTCATGATTTGTCTTGGAGAAAATTTTGGGATGATAAATCCAGCATTTCAGGACAATCAGGTACTGAAACCTCACATTTGAATTTGCAGGGAAACTCTATTGCAGCATCTCCATCAGGACCTCCATATTTAAGAAATCAGCTTCAAAGACAACAGCTGCCAGCTGCATCTGTGGCATCTCAATCTCTGCAAGCAACATTGCCTGGTGTGGCAAGCAGACTTCCAAATTTTAATCATCCTACCTCTCAAGATACCTCCCATCCAATTGCCAGAAACCCTTTTGGTAGACAATTCCCAATTTTAGAGGCTGCTCCAGTCACTCAGCCTTCTGTTATGTCAGGCATGTCTGAGCAGGTTGGGTTTTCAATAAGGGCCACCCTGTGACTGGACAAATGTATCAACTCAAATGCATCTATCTGGCACAGAACCTCACAGGGCACCCTCCAGTTTGCTTTTGTCCACAGATTTAACAAATAACAGTCTTGAAACTACTTCATGGACTCCACATGAGCTATATGGTCAAACTTCCTGTAGAGTAGGAACTGCCTCACAGGAATTTGGTGCATGTTCGATGAATTCCCAAGGCTTTAACTATGGGCAAGCGCAGCCTGTGAATGAAAGGTCCCAGCAGCAAATTTCATTAGAGATGCATGACGCAGCTTCACAGTCAGGGGGGTTATCTCATCAGCAAGAATATGTAGCAAAACATCTCCCAGAATCAAATGCTGTTGGCTCTGGCTCATTTATAGCTCGTTTGCACCGGCAGGACTTTGATAGGGCACAGCATGTTGACAACCGAGCCCCAGCCGTTTCTGCTAGAGATCTTGAAGCCTTTGGCCGTTCTTTGAAACCATCCCATGTTCTCCGTCAAAATCACTCCCTGTTAAGCCAAGTGTACTCTGTGAAGAATGTGGAGACTGATCCAAGTTTGAAGGTCTCAGAGAAATATAATGAAGCCGATCCTGATCTGAATCTTCAGCAGGTAACTGCTGTTTCAGGACATCAGTTGATGCGTGGCCCTAATTCTGTTGTCGAAAATCCTGTAAGTAATGAGTTGAATGCAGCATCACAACTCAGTTCATTTCCATCTAGGGATATTAAAGTGCTGAACTTCTCGTCAGAGGTGAGAGAACATCAGTCTGTCAACGATTTGTCTCAACCTCTTCTTCAGGATACACCTCAAAAGATGGTCACACTTGGACAAAGTTATTCTCAGAGTCATTCTGGTAGTAGTAATGTGGCATCTAATAGAACAGAAGTTTCCCAGATTAGTTTGCAAATGGCACCTTCCTGGTTTAAGCATTATGGAACTTTAAAAAATGGGCAGCTGTTGCCAATGTATGATGCAGAGGCTGTAAAAAACTACGTGCAGCAGTTCCCTCTCAGGAAGCCTTATGAGAATTTGCACATGAATACTTCTATGATCCGAGTGAATGCTGCTGACGCCAGTCAGGTTGCCAGTGTTTGGCAAACAGCAGCAACCGACTTGTCAGGTGGTAAACGATCACCTCCTTATCTTTTGCCTACAGAAGTCGCTGATCAAAATTTGGCTGTTGTGAGACCAAAGAAGCGTAAAATTGCAACATTTGAGCTTCTACCATGGCATAAGGAAGTGACACAAGGTTCTCAGAGGCTTGAAAATATCAGGTGTTTGCCATAATCATCACATGTCTTTGAATAACTATTACACACTCCACTTGTCTCAATATCACCATTTTGTTTACTGCTGTGGACAGTTTGGTAGCTGAAAAGATAGATCAAGAGGAAAGGAAGTTTGGATTTTTGCAATTTCATTTTATAGTGGCTTTGAATAGAATCCTGTCGTCATTTTCAATTTTATACTTAAGGGGCTTGTCAGTGATACTTGAAGTATTTTAATTTTGCAGCATGGCAGAACTAGAATGGGCACAAGCTGCAAATCGGCTGATTGAAAAGGTGTGTTATTGGTTACGCGATGACATAATGAAATTTAATATTGTCTAGGACATTTACCTGGATTTATAGGCTTCAGAGTGGTTCTAAATGCTAGTTCTATTGGCAGGTGGAAGATGAGGCTGAAATGGCTGAAGATATGCGGCCAATGCTTCGACCAAAGAAAAGGCTGATCTTGACAACACAGCTTATGCAGCAGGTGTTTCGGCCCGCATCAGCAGCCATTCTTTCAGCAGATGCTGCTGCGAACTATGATAGTGTGGTATACTTTGCTGCTAGACTGGCATTAGGGGATGCATGCAGCCTGAAGAGCTCAAGAAGTGATTCCCGCCTTGCTTCTAACACCAATGACTTGTAAGGGTCTTTTCATAAGAAGAAATCTAATAAAGTAGAATCTCACAGGAAATGAAAAGTTTTTCTCTTATGTAGTTGCCTACCATGTTTAAATTCTATATTTGAACTTAAAGAATTTTGATTCTCTGAACAATTTCTCTTTTAAAATTTGTTTAGGATATCTGAGAAGCCCAAAACTTCTGAGAGATTTGGTGAGCAGTATTTCTCAAAAATTGTGGAAGATTTTACCAGCCGAGCAAAGAAGCTGGAAACTGACTTCTTAAGGTAAGAGTCAAGTTTGCAAGTCTGTTGCATTGACATTTCAAAACCTATAGCTGAATTTATGTCCTAAATGTGGCTTAGAATGCAAACACATACAGACATGGTGTGACTTGGTTGCTTACCCTTTCTCCTAGAGAAAACCTTCTCAATGCTTGTCACAGACAATTCTTCTTTCCTTTATTTAGGTATCATATATGCTTTATCTGCTCTCTCTCTAACAGTCACGACATTAAATATACATATCATGACACATAAATTTACATGTAAAACAAAATTAGAACTGAGAAATTAGCCAAATGCAACACCTAAACCTGTACTCCTGTAGCAAAGACATCAGTGCAGTTGGCTACTTTATAAAGACCCCATCTCTAATTGTGTGTTTCTTGTATGGCTGTTTTGTTTTTGTTTTTTACAATACATTTCAATGTATTGGTGCAGATTGGACAATAGAGCATCAATTTTAGACATAAGAGTGGAATCCCAGGACTTGGAAAAGTTTTCTGTCATCAACCGTTTTGTCAGGTTCCACAGCCGAGGGCAAGCAGATGCGGCCGAGGCCTCATCATCCTCTGGCACAGCTCCAACTATACTGAAAACATCCCCCCAGAAGTATGTCACAGCGCTTCCAATGCCTAGGATAATACCTGAAGGAGCACAATGTCTGTCACTTTGATCATTAATTGAAACAAACTTGCTGCGTCCTCTTCAATGTATTCTGCATTCCATATCCTCATCCATATCCGTGTGTGGCCTTGTTTCAATAAGTTTTTATGTCAGCATGCAAGAAAACCAACATAAGGGGAGCCAAAGAAGATAGAATGTAGGACAAGTCCGATGCAAGGAATTGAGGCCATTTGATTTCTGAATCAAGGCGGATTGTTATAATTTTTGATAGAATTGTATATCGTTCTTTGTATATTTTGATGGATGAGAACAAAGAGAATCCAGTAGTTGTTTCTTAATTTTTTTCAGTGGGTAAGATTGAAGAATCCGGTGTGGGTGGCAGGCATGGTATTGCCCCTCTTGTCTTTCCCAGTAATGTCATGTTAGTTAACTAGAATTTACGTGTATTTATATGTATTTGTGGTAGCCGTGGCATTGTACCTTTTTCTTTTTCAGGGTTGATAGAAAGATGAATAAATTAGGTGGAGTAAATGAATCAACTTTTAGAGATACATTGTGCTTTGTATTTCATAAATATTGGATCTTAACATGTGCTTGCAACTAGGGCAGCCTACTATTGTTTTTGTTGCTTGGTTTTGGAGGGGGGGGGGGGGGGGTGTACAAATCTTCCAAGATTTTACTATATCTCATTAGGGTTTTTGTTTGGAGATGCTTGTTCGTGTTTTGAAGAATTATTAGGGTTTGTCGATTGGTTGGTGCGTACATGGCACATGCTCACGAAATGTGCGAGTGGGAGTACAAAACTTAATGATTTTATTATATTTCATTAAAGTTTTTGTTTGGAGAAGTTTTTCTCTTATTTCGAGAATTACTAAGGATAAAGTGACTTAGTCGGTGTGTACAGCTCATGCTTCTACATTCATGTGATTGCTTTTATATCTAATTACAGTCGCTAAATTTCAAAATTTACTACCACTTAACTCTTGTGATTTCTCACTTTTAAAGTGTTTATTTTCTTAGATCCGTTTGTATGTACTTTCATTGATTAAGCATTTTATCGGGGTGGGGGAAACAAAAGATATCTGAAAAAGATCTGAGAAAAGTACAAAAGCTTCTGACCCTTTTTCAGTTCTTTATTAATTCTGAAAAATACAAAGGTTTCAGACATTGATTCTGTGGCTCAATGTCATAAAAAGGATGAAGGTGGAGATAAAAAAAGACAAGGAATGCCTTTATTGCAGAAAACACAAAAAGCATGTTTTCAGGTTTGGAAGGATTCACTTTCTGTCCTTTGATTAGTTGATTTGTCTTTCCTCCATCATTCATTACTTTTTCTTTTTGACACAGAAAAAAAATAGATTGAATGAAAACAGCACTGACACGTCAGTGTCTGGAATCTGAGAAAATACTATTAATAACTAACAAACACTGCCCAACCTGTCAGTATCTTCAGTAATTTGCTCACATTCATGGCTGGGAAAGTGATGTTAGAAAGATTCAAAAAATCAGTCAATTTTGTATATAATAATGGGTGGGGTTTGGTATTTATATAAGCATGGACCTGTTGCTGATTGGTGGTGGAGACACAGTGTTGTGGCTTAAAGAAGATTTTGCTGACAACATGGAGGAATGTGTTTTGTTCTGGTTTTTCAAACATCCAAAACATTTCAATCAGTTTCTGGAATACTTTTGTGATATTCCACCGTCATCCCCACGTGAGTTGGTGCTTTTCACTTTGTGGGGGCGGGACCCAAATTCCAACATTTTTATATTTGGATTTTGTTAGGTTTTTTTTTTATTACATCATAATTGTGGTGTGTGGTCCTAAAATATATTAACTAAAGTTTGGTTTTCTATATATATATATATAGGTTGCTTTTGGTCAACCGCCAACGCGCGAGTGTCTTTCCAATCAACATGGAAATCCTAGGGTATGATTAATTAATGTTTTTCTTGTGTTTGCTTGAAAGTACATAAACTAGCAAAGAAGGGTTAGGTTTCGGGGCTAATTCTCAAGACTCGAATTGTGTCATATTGTGTTAGTTTTAAAAAATCCTATCATTATGTCATATGACGATAATTTAAAAGTCATATTTAGTATACAAATTACGATATTTTAAAAGAATCATGCCTAAAATTAGTTCAATTGGTTAAAAAAAAAGGAAAAATAGGAGTCAACTGCTTAAATGATGATGTCTTAAAAAAGTCATACCTGGAATTAATTTGATTGGTTGGGAGAGAATAAACGCAGGCAAATCCTGCCTTTCTTCAATGAAGGCCTTGTTTTTGGAGGGAGGTGATGGCTCCGCGATTTGGAGCTCTCCATGCAACGCTAAACAAGAACCTAGTGCTTACAAGCTTTCCACACTTGATGGGGGTCATGAGGAAAGACTCATTCTTGAATTCTGCAGCACCAAAGCCTCTAACTGCTGAACCTTATTCATCATTAGTCTGGCTATAAAGACCCCTATCTGCCTTGGTTGACCCTTGAATGGTTGAACACCCCCTTCTGACTGAGTGGGCTTTGCTACAATTCCATGTCAAACCTTGATGGAATTTCATGTCAATAAATTAGGCATCATTCCAATGACATTGGGATAATAAGATAGTCAACTGGTGGGAGATCAATAAACCTAACCGGTCCCAAGCCTAGATTAAAGAGGAGGATTGCAGTTAAGTATTTGACACTCAATCTAAAATCTTATCAGAATTCTAACGGAGGAGGATTGTGTTAAGTATCTAACACTTAGTCTAAAATTCATCCTAACATGGTGAGAGATCAATAAAGAAGAAAAAAAGGAATCTTGCCTCATGATTGCATGTTGGAAAAAATAGCAACTCACAAGCTATATAGGAAAAATTGTTTCATTGCTAAATGGAGGGATGTGAAACAATTGGAGGGAGGTTGAAATGGAAAAAGCTGCAGAAGAAAGTATAAAGAAATCTGAAAAAGGATTGATGTAATGAAGAGCTCTGTATTCATTCTAGCAGCAGTCAATTACATGATATAAATTTCAGTTTTCAAATACTTTTCAAATTTTTTTAAATTTTATATTTCAAATAATGTGATATTAAATTATTAGTGCTATTTTACACACATTATTTAATAATATGCCAATAATTTATTGTCATATTATTAGAAAATCTAAGACAAGCCAGAGTTTCAAGTTCAAATTTTGGCTGATTTTCTAATAAATTGTATAAATTATCTTTTTTTTAATAGACAACATTGTATTTATGTATATGTAACATTGGATTAGTAGAGTCAGTTTCAAATAATATAATATTGTGTATTTTGTATTTTACTAATAAACATTTATTGTATAGTTAAATTTAATAAAAGTTAATTTCAATACAGGACTTGAGCAAGTATATGCATGAGAACGAAATGAAAACAATTCAAAAAAAAAAAAGGAACTATTTTTAATATACATGACTAGGCTGATTTGTTTAATTATCTTCCAATTAGGGTTCAAATAACTCTATTGTCAAGCCTTTCAAGTTAGTTTCATAACAGGCAATGTAACAATACAACTCATTTCACTTTGCATTACTTGTTTGCACTGACATTTGAACACTAACGTCTCACATTTTTGTAATCTTGAATGTAAGTTGCTACCGTGATATCATACACATGTGATTTAATTTCTAACAATGTTTAATTTAATTACCTTTTAGTTAGGGTTCAAAATGACTCTATTGTCGAGTCTTTTGGCGTAGGGTCGTGACAGTCAATGTAGTAATACAACTCATTTTATTTTGCATTATTTGTTTGTTCTGACATTTGAACACTGACGTGTCACATTTGAAATGATTCTATTGTCAGACCTTCCGGGTTAGGATCGTGACAAGCAATCTAGTAATACAACTCATTTTACTTTGCATTACTTGTTTGCACTGACATTTGAACAGTGACGTATCACATTTTCGTAAACAAATGTAAGTTGCTATCGTGATATCATATACATGTAATTTAATTTCTAACAATGATGTCTAAAAGAAAACAGCCAATTTTTTTCCTTTCATACATTCATAGTCATTTTATTCAATAAATTTTAATCAAATTCTCGATAATATATCCAAAATTCAGCCAAATTATGAACTTTTTCAAATTCTTTCTGTGTCTAATTTCCAAATTTAATGTAGATTTTTTTACTTAAAAACTCAAATCTGAATCCAAAACTTTATGAAAAATTTTCAAATATTCATTAATTTTTAAAGAGACAGTGACAAGGGTAACCGGCAAAACTTCGGTTCAAAAATTGGAGACTGAAGAAGAACAATTTGGGCCAGAACCATTAACGGGCAAGACCAACAATCAGCTACAGCAAACCCAATTCTAAAACCAGCTATGGGCCTCAGCTCTATAAGGGCCTTTTTCTGTGACTGGTATGTTCTGGACTATCGGTTGATTGGACTCTTCAATAGAGATTTTGGGTCAACCTGTTGTTGTTTGTTTAGGCTAAAAATGAGTTCGAGCTTTGGCTCTTTAAAATAAATGAATTTAATTGTGTGCATGGTATGTTCTGGACTATCAGTAGATTGGACTCCTCAGCAGAGATTTTGGGCCAACTCGTTATTGTTTGTTTATGCTGTAAATGAGTTGAATCTAGCTTTGACTCCTTAAAATTAATGAGTTTAATTGTGTTTAGATTTGACTTCTTAATTTTTGAGCCGATCTCGAACGAGCCTTTAATCGAATTAATCACAAACCGAACTCAAGTAGCTTGATTTTTTTTAATTTTAGACTTCTTATTGGATTATTGAGCCGAACTTGAACCAAACTCAATAAATTAACGAGACTTAAAATATGTTCAAGTTTGATTTATTTATTTTGCGAGCCAATCTCGAACATGTTTTTAGCTAAACCGAGCTTGAATAACTTGGTTTGTTTTACAACCTTATGCTTGCTTCCCAAGTCATTTTGTTTGAAACTTCAAAAGGTTTAGGCAAATGGGGTACTTTTTTTATAAAAAAAAAAAAAACCTAGCCAATCATTACGATCGATATTTTTATTATTATTTTTTTGTTGAAATTCACACTAATTTTTTAGAGTTCTTCCTCTAACATCACTCATAGCAAGATAACATAACTATTTAGGAAAATCATTAGTCAAATAAGATGATAATATTAAATCCAACTAACTTCTTCTTTCTTATTTTTGCAGACTTAAATCATATTCTTTTATCTGACAACTTAACAAACAACAGATAATGTCATCACTACTTATTATTTATTTAAAAAGTTTGATTAAAGTCTCATACGGACCAATCTCTGAATAATGAACATGAATGCTTACAAGTGCTTGAAAATCACTTTCTAGAAAATTCAAATATTTTCCTTCGTTGCTCTTACCAAAGTCCAGAGTTTTTAGTGGAATGGGGATGAGGGTTATCCTTTATAGATTCTGATCTACATCAATGGGAGCAAAGTCTAAAACAATTATAAATGACTTTGATTTTTTTCTATTTTACTTTATTTTATTTATTCAAATTAAGGAAAGATTCTCCCTCGAGAATCTTAAGCCCGACAAAAGGTAGATTTAAACCATACAAGTAAAGAAGGTAAAAATAAAAAATAAAATCTAATAGGATTTTCTTAATAAAATATAAAAAAAAATTTAGAAATCAACTCTTAATTTTTAAAAAAAATTCTACAAAAAATAACAGTAAAAAAAAAATTAAAATTTCAAAAGTTCAGGGAGGCCATAGGTTAACCCCATTAGTCCTCCTTATATCTGCTACTAAGGATATGTTTGGCGCCATGTGACAGTTCGAAATCATGAGTCCATTACGTGATTCTCTTCCATGCTAATAAGAGCTCTATTGAAGAAAGGCAGGCCCGGTCCGCGTTTTTTAGTTTATGTCACCCCCATCAAACATGCTCTAAATCCAAGTCTTAAGGCTAAAAACTACCCAATACTACTCTATCCTCACATGTAAGGATGACAACAGGACAGGTTTGGATTAAAGGACTCCTTCTCCAACCTCATCCCGAGAAAAAAAAAATTCTCTAGACCCATTTAAACTCGGTCATAAACATGAGCAAGTCCCCATTTATTTTTAAACTTTTATTTATTTTATTAAATTCCTTATAATTAATACATTTCAAAGAAAATATTACATGTATTAAAATAAAAAAATACACATTGATAGATAATTAAAATAACATTATTTTCCTTTTCAAACATACAACTCTGCCAAGTTGTATAATTTTTTAATAGATAACTGAAAAACACCATTATAAATAGTGATTATATAATACAAAATATTTTTATTATTTTATTTTATATAATCAAAACGGAACGGGACTGAAAAAGACGGCAAAAGCTTCTCCCAAAGCCATTCCGTTAGGGACCGGATTAACATGTTAAATTATTATCTTTACCCACATATCCCGAAAGAGACTTGAACTAATGATATCTTTTCACAAAGATGACCAACTGAATCAGAGATTAGTAATGACTGATTTTTTGACAAACAATAATTTCAAGAGCATGCCGGCAAGAGGTACACATGAAGCTCTTGTCATAAACCTGTTGCTTTAATGTCAACTATTAAAGCCAAACCTACCAAGGAGCTTCATCACAAAAAAAGTTTTTCAAGAGTAAAAAAAAAATGCAGAAAGCAACTACCCACGCAGTTCCAATAACATGAGGACGACATGTCCTCATCAAAATCAGATAGGGACCCAAGTGCAGCCCCTAGCTACAATCATTCAAGGGAATATCCTAAAAACATCACCATCCTTATAATGGAGTTTGTGCTTCTGTTGTGATTTCAGTTCAGGCCCCTCAAAATTAAGAAATAGCAACACCCTCTTCCTCACTGCCCTTCTAGTCTGGTGCAGTAAGGTTGGTTCTTCTCCCGTTGATGCAAAACATTTGATCCATCAATGTGCAAAAGATGTGCTCCATGGTATGCTTCCTGCCATTTAAATTTCAATCAAATTTCTTTGAAGGTGGAAAAAAAATTGAATATGTACCAAGTAAAAGAAAAGAAAAAAAAAGATGCATTCAATCAAGTGGCATATTTTAGCACACTTGGAAGTTATGATTGACCCCAATCATAAGTGGGGGTGGGTTCCAATTCTTTCTTGTTGCTGACATGGACACAGTTTGTCCATTAATTTAAATGTTAATTACTTCAAAACTCTTATAGGAATCAATAGAGGTGTAAAATGGGCTGAGTCAGCATAAGCATAACACGGCATGAATGACTGGTGGGTCGTGCCTGGTCCTGGCACGGGTTGGCACGAGCCTACTTCAGGCATGGGCCCGGCATGGACCATTAAGGCCCAAACATGACTAAAATTGAAAAAAAGTAAAAAAAAAAAAATTGCAAAAAAGAATTGGATAAGATTTGCACAATAACAGTATGAGGTATGGCACGGGCTAGGCTGGGCTTTTTCAAAACTAGGCACGACACAATTAATACATGGGCAGGACCGGCCCGATTCGTTGGCACTAATGGGCCGTCCCATTTTATACCTATAGGAATCACATATACCTTGAAGCAAACTTACCCACATATATCGATAAGACATTAGCAAACATGCATTTTATTCACATAAAAGCAGAAGGAACTCTGGCCAGATTAAATTCTTTCTTCCAATGTTATCCATACCCTATAAAAGTAAAGAAAATTCATTCGAAACAACAATAAGAAGAATAAGATGTTACCCCCCCCCCAAAAAAAAAGGGAAAAATGCAGGTCATTAATAGTTGCTTTTTGTCATTTTCGACTTGGTTTGGAAATAGACAATTTCATTGAGGTTCTCATTATCTTCTCAGAGGTTCTGCTCTCAAAAGAGATTAGTCCTGATTGGTTAGGTTTGTGGCAAGTGGGCCTCTAAGTTGCTTCATCTTTTTTTATCTCACCTAGATGATTTCTGTTCCAAATTTTTATTCATAATGTGTTGATGTCAACCTATCAACTGTGCAAGATTTGAGATCCTAAAATCCAAATTTTTTATTGCAGCACCTCCCTATCCCAAACAATAACAATCAATGCAGAAACAAAACGATGATAAAACAACAATAATTAATGGACTTCTTTTATTTTTATGTTTTTGTTTTTTTGGAAATATACCAGAACATCCATATAAGTGACTTGACCAAAGGCAAGAGTATATTCCTAACTTTGAGGCTCAAATAAAGCATCAACACTAATGGACAATACCATTAGTATGGGAACATCAACCATACTCCTAAATCTACAAATAGAAGTCACATGAAACTAGAGCTCAAAACCACAAGAAGACATTGGCTGAATCTACGAAGGAAGCAAAAGAACAAGAATGGGCAACCCACATGTTCTGATCATACCTTATCCGGTGCAAGGCCATGTAATTCCCTTGATGGAGCTCGCTCAATGCTTAGTGAAACATGGCTTTCAAATCACATTTGTAAATACCGAGGTTACTCACAAGCGTGTTGTGAATGCAATGGCAGAGAAGGATATTTTAGGGGATCAAATTCATCTCATATCGATTCCAGATGGATTGGAAACATGGGAGGACAGGAATGTGCCAGGAAAGTTAACTGAGGCAATCTCCCGGACCATGCCAGAGAAACTCGAAGAGCTAATACAAGAAACTAATAGATCTGAGGACAGAAAGATCACTTGCATTATTGCTGATCAGAGTCTTGGGTGGGCAATGGAAGTTGGTAACAAACTTGGAATCAAGCGAGCAGCCTTCTTGCCTGCAGCAGCAGCACTTTTGGTCTTGGGATTTAGCATTCCAAAGCTGATCGATGATGGAATAATAAATAGCAACGGTGAGATTCTTTGTTTATTTTGATAAGTAAGATTCTTCGTCACTAAGCTTTGACTCTCCTGCAACGAAGCCATAAGTATTTTTACCGAATAATAATATTATTGTTCAGGGAGATTTAACTTCTAGGAATATATATTTCACAAAATTATCATAACAAAGTCAGATGATTCAAGAATGAACTTGTATGAGAAATAAAGCAATACATAACCACATAAAGAAAAGAAGGATGAGCTTGCTCTATGTTTTCATTGCATAATAATACCGAATAATTAAGGAAATCAGCATATAATTTGAGTATGATATATAATTAAACTACTGAATTACATGCGACAAAATAAGGGATTCATATAGATAACAAATAGTTGATTCTTATCTATGACATTACACCAACAGCCTCTTCAACTGCTACAGCTACAATATAAATCTCGTGAGTTTGTCATAAGGCTACTCTCAAGTAATTATGAAGGATCCAGAAACTGCATATAGCCTCACAGGCATTGAACATGGGGAAACCAGATGTTCTATTCTAAATATCAGCATAATCGGATGGAAGCAATAATCAGAACCCAGATCATGTATAGATAAATATGAACAATAATCCAAACAGCCAGCATTTCATGCAACAGATTTAGTTATTTTCTTGACTGAGAACTCCTACAGACTATGACTAAAAAGAGAGAAACTGAAACTACATAGAAAGGCCTGTAATCCTTAATTTCTACTTGTATATTCATTGCAGGAACTCCAATAAAGAACCAGTTGATTCAGTTGTCACCAACCATGCCAGCAATGAACACGACAAACTTTGTATGGGCCCGTGTTGGCAACTTGACTATGCAGAAAATTATTTTTGAAGTAATGGTACAAAACAACAAAGCTGTGAAATTGGCAGAGTGGCTAATTTGCAATTCAACTTATGACCTTGAGCCTGGAGCATTTACCTTGGCTCCAGAAATCTTACCTATTGGCCCACTTCTGGCGAGCAACCGGCTTGGAAATTCAGCTGGGAATTTCTGGCCAAAAGACTCAACTTGCCTGAATTGGCTTGACCAACAACCAGCTTGCTCAGTAATATATGTTGCTTTTGGCAGTTTCACGGTTTTTAACCCAACACAGTTTCAAGAATTAGCCCTGGGGCTTGAACTTACCAACAGACCATTCCTCTGGGTTGTAAGGCCAGATGTCACAGAGGGAACAAATGATGCTTACCCAGAAGGATTTTTAGATAGAGTAGCCACTCGAGGGCAGATGGTGGGTTGGGCACCTCAACAGAAGGTTCTGAGTCATCCTTCTGTTGCTTGCTTTCTGAGTCATTGTGGTTGGAACTCTACAATGGAAGGTGTAAGCAATGGGGTCCCTTTCTTATGCTGGCCTTACTTCGCTGACCAATTTATTAACCAGAGTTACATTTGTGATGTTTGGAAGGTTGGTTTGAGGTTTGAACAAGATGAAAGGAGGATCATCACACAAGGAGAAATTAAGAATAAGGTGGAGCAACTGCTTGGTGACACTACATTAAAAGCAAGGGCTTTGGATATGAAGGAGACGACAATTAGTAGTGTTAGAGAAGGAGGCAGCTCTTATCAGAATTTCAACAATTTCATTGAATGGATGAAGGCGCAGACAAGTTCATCATGTTGTGTTCAAGCTTGATATGGTGAAGTCCTGATTAGTGAAGGAGCATACAAACAATTGGTCAATTCACACACGACCTTGTGCAACTTGATCTGAATAAATTTGCTCTCCATCTCCCAAATGAACCATGGTGGAAACTACCCCGACCCTCCTCTGTGTGTGTACATATGATTTCTAATAAATAATAGTCTATTATGTTTCTCACACATGGTGCCCTAAGAATCAAGTCAACCAAGACTAGTCGGAAGTTTCAATGGTTCAAGTGCAACCATATGGTTCAGGCAAGAACAAAGTTACTTTTATGCTGTTATAAGTGTATCTGTTAATATACATAATTTTAAAGGCTTCAAAGTTTAGAGGATTACTATATAGGAGAGTTTTATATTGGTGATCCCAACTTTATGGGAGCAAGTTCTCCTCATCTATCAATCTAAGGTTTGAGCTAGGAGAGACTCCAATTCTAAGAGGATATTTCAATTAAATTTTCAATGCACAGTAGTAAACTTTAAACGCCCTGTGCTTTTAAGGGTTTAAAAAATAAAAAACTTGGAAAGATACTAATGTCAACACCAACTTTAATCCTCCTTTTTCTCATATTTAAAACATTAACCTTTTTTTTCTTGTATCTTCTTCCATATTAGTCTTGGATTCTTTCTTTCTTTTCTTTTTTTTTCTTCTTTTTCCTCAATGATTTGTATTCATATCTCGATTTTTGATTTCTCACTTCTTAATTCTGATATGCTGACAATTGTTTTTCTTCCTCTGTCTTAAATAGAGCAGAATGGTAAGACAAGATTTATGTAGCCGACTCCAAGTAATTGGGATAAGGTTTTGTTAAGTTGAGTTGTTTTCCTTCCTCTCCATTCCTACCTTTTGTTTAAGTTCTACATATTTATAACCGTCTTGCTACATGTATTCGACTAGATTTTTATCAATTATGAGCATATCACTAGCAAATAGTATGTATCATTTTTTTTTTTTATAGGTAAGTGGTCCTTTGGGGTGGAAGTTGAACTTAGGACCTTGGGCAAAATAGTACGCATCGTGGGGCCTCATTCAGCATGTAACTAGTTAATTCATCCATTATTGAACGAAAGACACAGATTTATACTGCATTGTAATTTGAAGTTACAACGGTGTGCACAGGTGTGTACCGTAAGATCCTTGATACCATCTTGTAAGCGAAGACTAATCTATTGCAAGATTGTTGACCAAAAAGCAAATAAATAAATAAAACTGATAACTTTTTCACTTGCTTGCTTACTGACCATTGTAGTTGGAACTCTACTGTAGACTAGAGGGTTTTAAGAAAATCTGTCATGAAATAGACATGTGTTCAAGTGAGAACTACACATGTTCGAATGAGAACATATACATTCACACAAGAACTCATGTGGTCCGAATGACTGTACTATTAGAAATTTTTTTCGTCAAATAAAACACCATTACAATTCAATAATTAGAAATGCTTTCGAATGAGCATGCCTTTGGATAAGGTGCCTTCAAATGAGCCATATGAACGTTCGAATGAGTAAATTATTAGTTTTGGCTCTCGCTTTGCACATCAAAAATACAAAAATCATTAGTAAAGGTCAATTTAGCCTATAGTCAAAACTGACGAAGGTCTTAAATATAATTAAGCATAATTCCAAACAAGAATTCGAAACTAAGTGTGTGAATTTCATGATTACATTTATCTGTCACTTGCAGACAATTTTGAAATACTGTATATTTGAATGAAAATCAGTCTTTAGAACTGGCACAATAATACAATCAAGCTTGATCTTAAGTCTTCATACTAATGGGACATACCTACTCATGCGACTCAACTGAGCCTAATAATTACAAACCCATATTTCAGAATAAATTGTTAACATAAAAATGAATAATACATTTTTCTTTACATTGAAGGTAAGTATATGCCCATTACCCACGTTATCATTAGATTGAAATGTTGATCTGGGGAGCACCTTCTTCTTCTTTTTCTTCATGCATAATGATTCTTAACACTAGTTTTTCTATCCTGAATTTTATGAATGCTATTTTTTCCCAGCTCCTAATTTCTTTCCCCTTTCTTTCTCCAAGCTTGGAACTTTCACTTTACAACACTCCTGTGAGAATAACATGACATAGCCCAAAGTTCAGAAACGATTTATAACTTAAATGCTAATATAGATTTTCAAAGGAAGACCATATGAAACTATTTTTAGGTTTACATGAAATCTTGAAATCTTACACAGTTTAGATTACATAAAATAGCATTTCAAAAATATTACATAAAATCTTGTGTCATGTATAGTTCAAATTTCATATTTCAGACACAGTTTACATGAAATCTTACATAGTTTAGTAACAAAGGGATGCCCCTCCCCCCCCAAATAAAAAAAAATTGGATATCATATTTTTTACTCCTAATTTTGTTAGGATAGGACTTGGCTTCTCAAATTTTGTTTATATATTCATATGAATCTTCTTAAGTTTTGATATTTACAATTTGATCTTCACAAAATTTCGAATATCGTATTTTTTATCACTAATTTTGTTAAATTTTTTTTAACAAAATATATAGGACTCCTCCCAATTATTTTTTTATATATTCATATGAACTCCCTAAATTTCAATAACTACAATTTGGTCCCCTAATTAAAAATTTTGGATCTGTCACTAATCTAGTGTCTTGCCAGAAAGTGCAAAAAAGAAATGATGTGCTAGTTCAACGTACAAGAATATAATCTTCTTGTGACAAAATGACTTTGCATTAGTGTGGATGTTGTGCTCCCTAGCAATTTTTGACAATTATAAAGATATTTTCTGAGGTTTTTAAATAAGATTGACGTCTCCTACTTTTTATGACAAATTACCAAGACCTACCCTCTTGCCCTTTTTTTTTTTATCAAAATAACAATAGTGCACCTTTGATTTTGATTTTTTTATTTTTTCACATTTTTAAAATTTTGACAACTTTTTCCTAACTTTTTTTAAAGAATTTTTTTCATATATACTAAATGTTACCATAGCCTTATATATGCATGTACATCAAGAAGCATATCAACTATAATTATTCTTGTGAATAATAAGGTAGGAGGGGAGGTTTAAAACTACCTAATTGTTGCAGAGAAAAAAAGTGTCTTTGATTTTGTGGAAAACATTATCAATTGAAAGAAAATGCTTGATATGTTGTTGGACATAGCTGTAATTTACTTTTTCTAAGCTATTTCTAAAGATTAAAAAACAAAAAAAAAAAAAAGTAAACTTATCGACCTCTCATTAATCGGTGCGCAATCCGACGATTAGCATATGAGATGGCTTCAAAGGACATCACCAAGAATCAACCTATGGACCTGAAGTCTTGCAAGACTTAGGTGTCTCTGTTTCGCGCTCTTGACTCGTCCTTTGGAGTTATGTGTGAAAATATTTCACATGGTAGGGACAATATAATTTGACAAAAGATGAGTAATTTAAGACATGAGACACCTGTGTTCCTTTTCTTACTCCACCCATTCTAGGAGACCTTGACATTGACCTTATAATATGACCACAAGGGATAGGATTACAAATAACATGATCACACAAGCAATTTCTTTTCAATGAAGGGCACAATGTGCCATGGCTTACACTTGACTCAAATCTTTCTTCTCCAATATAAGATGTGAGAAATAGGGAGGAAATGACTATGTTCTCCTTTTCATTTAAACTTTTTTTGCCTTTCTTTTCTCTAGTTTATTTAAGTTTTATAACCATTATATCTCCCCTAGTTTTGTATAAAATACTAGATTTTTTAAACTAATATATAATCTTCTTACAAAATTATTGTTGGTAAAAGTTTGAAATTGATAAAGATAATCGAACTCTAACCATTGGTGGATCTTCATAAGAGCAGGGGGACCATGGCTTTCCGGATATTTATAATTTTCATTGTTTTTCCTTAACATATTGGTAATTTTTTTAAAAAAAATTTCTTAAGATCTTCTCTCAAAATTGTAATATATTTAGTTTTGTGTTTCTAAACTAAATGCTTGATCTTGTTGGACATAGCTGCAATTTACTTTTGCTAAGCTATTTCTAAAGATTAAAAAAAAAACAAATAAAAAAATAGGTAAACTCATCGACCTTTCATTAACCAGTGTACAATCTGATGATTAGCATATGAGATGGCTTCAAAGGACGTCACCAAGAATCGACCTATAGACCTGAAATCTTGCAAGACTTATGATGGGCACCATGGTGGACCGAGTCTTAAAGATCTTTTACAAGTTCCAGATGGGCCAAACACAAGGTCGAGAGCTAAGAAGTTAAGTGCACAAAAACGCTAATTGGGTGATTTTCGTACAGTTTCAACGTCGCTTTTGTAATCTGGGTATAATTCTCTCATCCGAGCTCCGATTGAGATGATTCAAGATGCTATGGAAAGCCAAGAAATAGTTATACAACTTTCATGTTTTGAGTTTTTCGATATTTGGGCTACATCAAGGTCGAAATTGGGTTTGAAATTGCTGTACCTGCATTAATGACATTTTTGGCTGCGCGAGATTCTAACTTAATTAGTGGATTTCTTTTATTACTTTTAGTCAGTAGTTTAGGATGTTTTGGGCCTGAAAATGTTTAGCCCATATCTTTTATTTAATGTAGGCCTTATTCAGCCCTAGGGTTTCATAGAGTATTTGAAAAAAAAACTTGTAGCCGCATTTGGAGATGATGAATTTTTGAGTAAATTGAGAAAGTATTTTCTCTTCGGTTCTTTGAGAACTATCTGAACTTATCGGGATTTCCCGTGGCGTTCACCAACGACTTATCAAACGGATTTTCACCACCGTTTGTGGCGTCTTCCTTATACCGAGGTTCTTGTTTTCGCACTAAACAACGGGTTGAGGTCATATATACCGAGGATTCTTGTTTGTCGTAAACAACGGGTCGAGGTCTTCCATTCAGATCTGATTGTAGAATGATCTTGGATTCTTATCTCGTTGACGGCTCTCGTTAATCTTAGCGGCGTTCACATTAACTTAGATGTCTCTGTTTTGCCCTCTCAACTTGTCCTTCGAAGTTATGCGTGAAAATATTTCACATAGTGGGACAATCTAATTTGACAAAAAAGGTGAGTAATTTGAGACATGAGACATCGTGTTGCAAAACTTAGGTGTCTCTGTTTTGCCCTCTCAACTTATCCTTCGGAGTTATGCGGGGAAATATTTCACATGGTAGGACAATCTAATTTGACAAAAGGTGAGTAATTTGAAACATGAGACATCGTGGTCCTTTTCTTACTCCACCCACTCAAGGAGACCTTGAACTTGACCTTATAATATGGCCATAAGGGGTGGATTCCAGATAACATGATTACACAAGTAATTTTTTTTCAACGAAGGACACAATGTGCTATGGCTTACACTTGACTCAAGTCTTTCTTCTCCAATATAAGATGTGAAAAGTAGGGAGGAAATGACTATGTTCTTATTTTCATTTAAACTTTTTCTTTCTTTCTTCTCTTTAGTTTGTTTAAGTTTTATAACCATTATATCTCCCTAGTTTTGTATAAAATACTAGATTTTTTAAACTAAAATATAATCTTATTACAATATATATAGACAGACAAATGGAACAATAAAAAAGCCCTACTTTTATAACTTTATCACTCAAGGGTATGCCAAATCCTTGAGTGGAAATATTATGGAACCAAGCGAAAAAACATAGCGGAGTTTAATAATTTTCTATATATTAGTATCTTTTATTGGGTGGAATTATTTTCTATAAGTGTGATCAACAAAAAGTAGCTTTTTTTTTTGGTAAATCTCTATCAAAATAGTCGGCCATGATGTGGATTTAGTAAAAGTAGTTATCCTTCATACATATGCACAATAAACTAAGAATTCCTAAGTAACCATACACCCTTAAAATTCAAAAATCCTACATACTCCCTGATTATTTATTTAAAAAACTTTCTATACTACCACTTGCATTGATTGATTGTGATTGCCTTTTCTCATTAAAAAAAAAAAAAAAAAAGAGTTGTGACTATTTTCATACTTCCAACAAAGCCTATGTCTAATTTAGGAAAAAAAAGGTGCAAACATAAAATGCACACAAACACATGTATATGTATATATATATATATATATATATATATATAGAGAGAGAGAGAGAGAGAGAGAGAGAGAGAGGGGAAGAGATTAACCGTGCTTCAATTTTATGGGCAGGCAAAGGATGGGGAAGCGTCCATTAACGGATAATGTCACTTACAATAATAAACCATACCATAGTTTATATTTTTTTTCTATTGATGATATAGTGTAACTTAAATTTAAAAAAGAAAAAACAAATGAGAAATGCCAAAGAAAAAATTAATGGACAGGAAATAAAAGAACACTTCACCTAACATGTGACATATTCTTTCAAAGAAATATTCTCATAGACTTTCTTACTTTATTCATTTGGTATGATTGTAGAGAACAAATAAAGACGTGAGCCAATCAGCAACATCACAATCCAGATCAACAGAAGTGCTTACCAGTCTGACATATGATGCTTCGAGTTCGAAGTATGATTTTTGTAAAGACTTTGGGATGTTTTGTCTATAGTTGAACAAAGAAGTTGTTGTCGATTAAGAAATAAGCATACTACAATGGTTTTATATATCTCTGGTCATCATTGAACAAATCATTTTCATCACTCAAAACATTTTTTTTCTTTTGGGTTTCATTATCCTCTTCTTAATGTTACAAAGAAAGACAATTTGTCGGTACAATATTGGCCAAATTTTGGTTCCATAAAAAGCATTACAAATGATACAGACAACTTTAAATTAGTGACTATCACTCGATGAGAGATAATCAAAGAATCGACCTATGAACCTGAAGTCTTGCAAGATTTAGGTGTCTCTGTTTCGCCCTCTCAACTTGTCCTTCGGAGTTCTGCGTGAAAATATTTCATATGGTGGGACAATCTAATTTGACAATAGGTGAATAATTTGAGACATGAGACATCATGGTTCCTTTTCTTATTCCACTCACTCAAGGAGACCTTGACCTTGACCTTATAATATGGCCATAAGGGGTGGATTACAGATAATGTCATCACACAAGTAATTTTTTTTCAATGAAGGACACAATGTGCCATGGCTTACACTTGACTCAAGTCTTTCTTCTCCAATATAAGATGTGAGAAATAGGGAGGAAATGATTATGTTCTTCTTTTCATTTAAACTTTTTTCTTTCTTTCTTTTCTTTAGTTTATTTACGTTTTATAACCATTATATCTCCCTAGTTTTGTATAAAATACTAGATTTTTTAAAGCTAATATATAATCTTCTTACAAAATTATTGTTGGTAATATGAGAGCCATGGAGTTCTGGGCGAAATCAATTAAATCCATCGCAAACTTAGACATGCAAGACCATTTAAGGGTATATACTGAACTTACACATGAAAGGTATTGTATATTGTAGAATGACTCTCAAGTTAAGAAGCACTGATACAGACACGGAACATGAATACTACATGAACACAGACACGATTTCTTTTTAAAAAAAGTAAAACACGGATACGTCAAGGACACATTGGATATATTTTTTATATGATTATATAATAAAATTTTAATATTATTTTCAATCAAAATAACAAAGTCATTAAATAAAAATCTAAGAATTTCATTTAATTTTTAAAACAAACTTGTTAACTACTCTATATATGTGTGTGTGTGTGTGTGTATAAAGTGGGGAAGAAGAGGAGATAAAAGCGGAAAATATTCAAAAAAATATCCTAAATAGAAAATATCCAGAAAACATGTCCAGGATGTGTCCCGAAATTCAAACAAATTAGACACTTTTTTCACGTGTCCAAGTATGTTTGTGTCTGTACATGTATCCAAAATAGAGTGTTCATGCTTCATAGCTATCAAGCACGGGTACCAAGCACTGATGACGGACACACAAATCAAGCTGCTTTGGTACGGTCCATCAACATGGGATTGGCTCTTTTTCAGTAAAAACCCCAACTGATATGGTCCACTAACTTAGAAAATCCTGTAACCTTAACTTAGAGAAAGATAGGGCTTAACTTACAGATACTAAATCAAAGTACCAAAATGAAATTAACTTGATGCTCCCAGCCATTTAAAGTCAATCAAATTCTTTGAATTGGGAAAAAAACTTCAGAGGAAAAGTATGCATCCAGTCACACCCAATTCTTTCCCGATGCTGGTCAGGAGAGAGTCCATCCATTACTATACTATATTGGAAAAGGAATGAAGGATACATGCAAGTGGAGCATAAAATGTTAAATCCTATGCATAACAACTTCCATGGAAATGACATAGTTACATTGTCTAGCAACAAGATGAGCACACAATTACATAGGAGAAAAACACAAAGAAAAACAGGATCGATGAAATTGATGCCAAGATATCCCTGAGGTGCACAACATAAAAACAAGGAAATAAACCAAAAATAACAGTAAATCCAGTGACAATGGACAAAAAATACCAGACAAGACAAAAATGACAAAGAAGAGTATCCCAACCTCGAGATACAATATAATCAATAAAACAGTAAATCCAGTGACAAAGGACGAAAAATACAAAACAAAATGACAAAGAAGAATATACCAACTTTAAGACTCATATAATCAGAAATGCAGATGGACAACGCCTTGGGCATAGACTCCTCAGTCATGCCCCCAGAGCTCCCTATAAAAGGAAAATGTATGTTGAGTTTAAAATTTAAGAAGACTGCCAATATTAGCAAAATCTGCAGAGTAAAAAAAAAAAAGAACAGAGATGGGCAACCCACATGTTCTAGCCATACCTTATCCAGCACAAGGCCATGTAATTCCGCTGATGGAGCTCGCACAATGCTTAGTCAAACACAGTTTCAAAGTTACATTTGTAAATACTGAGTTTAATCACAAGCGAGTCATGAATGCATTATCAGATAAAGATAGTGTAGGGGATCAAATACATCTTGTTTCAATCCCAGACGGGTTGGAACCCTGGGAGGATAGGAACGACCTAGGGAAGTTATCAGAAGCAATCTTCCAGGTCATGCCTGGGAAGCTGGAGGAGCTCATAGAAAAGATTAATGGATCGGGCAGTGATAATATCAGTTGCATTATTGCAGATGAGAGTATGGGATGGGCCTTGGAAGTTGCAGAGAAGATGGGAATCAGGCGAGCAGCCTTCTGGCCAGCAGCAGCCGCATTGCTGGCTTCGGATTCAGCATCCCGAAGCTGATTGATGACAGAATCATAAACAACGATGGTGAGACCTTGTGCTACTAACTTTTTGACTTTTTAACTACAGCATACAATATAGAACAGACGTACAAATTTGGCAATTGATGAAGTTTAGCTGTTGTGAGAATAACAGAACTTCAGGATTTAAGAATTTATGTCTGCTCAGGGACCAAGGGTAACATATAGCCAAAATATAATGGGGACAAAGAGTAAAACTTGAGTGGGAAAACAAGTATTGCACAGCCTTAAAGAAAAAGGAAACAGAAAGTATATGCTGTCATTATAGAATAATATGCAGTAATTCAGAAATCAGCCCGTAACAAAAAATCTTGTTATAATTAAAGGATGAATTATAACTAGCAGCAACATAAACAATAATAATAGTAATTAATCTGAAGAATTTATCACAATGCATCTATCAGCAAATGGTCTTATGTGGACAAACCATTTCTTGCCTGCATCCCTTTGATTGCCTAGTATCTCCTCCTTGCACACTCATCTGGTACAAAGAATCAGAAGTTTATACATGGAGCTCTTGATTTCTAACAGATTTTCCATTGCAGGAACTCCAATGAAGAACCAGATGATTCAGTAGTCACCAGCCATGCTAGCCATGAGCACAACAAACTTCGTGTGGGCCTGCATTGGTGACTTGACTACACAGAAAATTATTTTTGAAGTTATGGTGAAAAATAACAAAGCTGTGAAAGTGGCTGAGTGGCTGATTTGCAACTCAACTTATGAGCTGGAGCCAGCAGCATATACCTTATTCCCACAGCTCTCACCTATAGGCCCACTTTTGGCAAGCAACCGGCTTGGGAATTCCACTAGGCTACTTCATGGCAAGAAGATTCATCATGCCTGAAATGGCTTGATCAACAGCCAGCCTGCTCAGTCATCTATGTTGCATTTGGGAGTTTCACAGTTTTTGACCAGACCCAGTTCCAAGAATTGGCTCTGGGGCTTGAACTCGCCAATAGGCCATTCCTATGGGTTGTACGGCCAGATATAACTGATGAGACAATTGATGCTTACCCAATCGGATTTAAAGACAGAGTAGCCACTCATGGGTGTATGGTGGGTTGGGCACCGCAACAGAAGGTCCTGGGTCATCCTTCAATTGCCTGCTTCCTAAGCCACTGTGGTTGGAACTCTACTATGGAAGGTGTAAGCAATGGAATCCCTTTCCTGTGCTGGCCGTACTTTGCTGACCAGTTTCTTAACCAGAGCTACATTTGTGATGTTTGGAAGGTTGGATTGGGCTTTAGCCGAGATGAGAGGGGGATCATCACACAAGGAGAAATTAAGGATAAGGTGGAGCAACTGCTCAGTGACCAGACATTCAAAGAAAGGGCTTTGGATATTAAAGAAAAAGCTATGGGTGATATCAAAGAAGGTGGCCACTCTCACAAGAATTTCAACAATTTCATTGAATGGATGAAGGCATAGAGAAGTTTTTCATGCTGTGATCAAGCTTGATTTCAATTCTATGTTTTTTTCTTGTTCTAGCATGAGAGAATTAAGAGAAAGAAAAGACAGATACTGCAAAACAGAGAATAATTATAAGAAAGTCTTGTCTATTACTAAATCTGAAGCATAAACATTGTTTTAACTCAAAACACATAATATCCCAAGCAAAGCTTGACTTTAAGTTTGGGCATAAAGCAGAAGCCCTGAGCATTATAACAGTTACGATAAAAAAGTTTCTATGACAGATAATGAAAAAAAGAGATGTTGCAAGGGCCCCCTATTGCTAGTAGCAGCCATTATGTACCTGCTGTTAATTCCTTTGTAACTTATTGGTATTTAGGTGACCAGTTACCACTGATGAACGATCCAATGAATGACACTGTGAAAAGCCATCATTCAATCATTCTCACCTTATCTATCTAATGCAAAGTAACATGATCACATATAGGGGCCTAGTCTTTGAGCAACCAACTGTTCCCTAAATAATCAATATGATATTCAACCTGGAACGTAAGATAGTATATGATTAAAAAAGTAAATGAATTAGTAAAAGCATAAATTCAATAAAAATTATATTTGAACAGCTGGAATGAATTTTGATGGATCAAATTCAACTATCTAAAAGAATCCACATGATGACACATCCATCAAACAAAATTTCTCTTTCACTAGGCATCCCTGACCCCAACCCACTAGAGTCATTCACTCACTGACATAGATCATCACAATCCTCTTCAAGTTCAAGAAGTACCCATACATACATACATACATACATACATACATATATACTATATTTTCATTTATCAGAAACCTCTATCACCATAGGCTGCCAAATGGCATCACCATAAGAAAAGCTATTTCATTTAAATTACACTTTGAATTACTTAAAATGATTCTCCATCTTCATTTGCATTGTTCAATATTGACTTTCCATCTCTCTTTTGTCTATCTATAAATTAGTTATATAATCTGCATGTAAAACATGTAGCAACATTTAAATGTTTTAGGGCTAGTATGGAACACTACTTTCAAATCTAAAGGCAAGAACAGAATAAAAAGGTATCAACCAAGACCAAAAGTAAGACAAGAAAGAGAGAGATGACTTAGCCGTTTGAGACGTGTGAAAACACTGCCATTAAGAGTAACTTTGCCCCTCATAGGTAGAACCTCGGTGTAATACGTTGGCGGCGCGCCACTGCTAGAATACAACAGTTGGTCCTAACAAGCGAACACTCGCAAGTGGTTGGACCAAGTGCTTCATAATTCCTTGGCCGCTTTTTTTACGGATTGAGATGAAAGTAGAAATGGAATGAACAGTAGCAATTCTTCAATGGAGCAGTAGAAGAACGCAGGCTATATGCAGCAAGAAGAACAGGACAGTGCATATTCACTCTCAGAACTTCAGCAGAATTTCAATCAGAAAGAAGAACAAGACTCTCAAAGGAAGCTGTAGAAGAACGCAGGCTATATGCAGCAAGAAGAACAGGACAGTGCTTATGCACTCTCAGAACTTCAGCAGAATTTCAATCAGAAAGAAGAACAAGACTCTCAAAGGAAGCTCAAATTTTTTGGTGTGTTGAACAATGAATTCAAACTCTATTTATACTGGTTGAGGGGTGAAGTAATAAAGGAAAATTGCAGATTTGGTGCCCAAATTAAGAGGTAACAGCTAATTGACCAATTATATAAGGTACAGTCGGACAACCAGAATATTTGCACTTGCGTGAGGGGCTCAAATTTGGGGATTTACAACCCTCCTGCAGCTGGCGTAATGTGGGTGACGCACCCAAGAAACCCCCTGAGCAAGGGTAGTGCGGGTGATACGCCCAGTTAATTGGTTTCCGGACCAGGTAACCCGGATTTCATTGGGCTTCCCATGATCTCATGTGCGCGTTAAGTTGCCCTCACTTCTCTACACAACTTTATATGGCCCAACAAGGTGAGTAGTAACTATACTATGGAAAAATTCACTTCCTAACTAATGTGGTACGGAGTGTTTTGAGATACCCATGTATCCCAACAAAACAGAAGCCTGTTATGTTAGTATCTTGCCACATGCAGGTTTCTCAAAGGACAAATCCACTTAGGACATTTTAAACAAGGATTCCAGAGAGTTAAGATGCCATTTATTAACATTATATATAAAGTTTAATCACCTTCTTGATTCTATTGAAGTCACATTTCTTCATCTTCTTTTTCTATTACCTAAATGCTGATTTTGTACCAAATAACACAAGAAGTTCAATCAAAACGAAGGCCTGAATCTCATAGTTTTATCCTAAGTTTAGGTCAATCCATATCTTTTTGGAAAAGTAAGGCTTTCAGTCAGTTGGAGTTCTATCTTTCCTATTGTTCCTGGGATTTTTATTTTTCATTAATTAGTTCCAGCTTGTTCATATATCTCCAAATGACTGCAACACACGTTTCAGATATGGTGGATGGGAAATCAACTATAAGATCAATGGTAGTTAACACACCAAACATTACAAATCTATGGACGAGAACATCACCTGCAGGTCTAGTACGGGGCTAAATTGTAATTGAAACAGAAATTTAGAACAGATGATGACAATGTCGACAATATGATCAATAGCCATAAGAAGAGCAAGATTTGCTTGAATTTCTACTGAAATAAATATGATCTCCACAATTTATAATAGAAGCAAAAACATAATTAGGATTCTTAAACCCAAGTTTATGGAAAATATTTGTAGCATCAATAAACATAAATTCTGATTTAAAGCCCATAAAATCGATCAATTCATAAGGACTACAAAGATTGAAAGCATACTTACTGATTATTTGGCTTTTCTCGGATTAATACGTCATTTTCTGCCAAAACTCACGAAGCAGAGAAACAAAGCGGTTGGTTGAAACCAGAAATTTTATGGGTTCGGCTTTCTTGAATTTCAAGAGATGAACGAAGAACATTCTTGGCGGGAAGGACTGGCATAGATCGGGTTAGGGTGGTGAATGAATCGGATCTTCGTCCAAGTACGGGGATATGGTATAAAAGGATCATTCAATTTGATCCCTCGGATATTGATTAAACGAATTTGATCCGTTAACAACCTCTTTTATATATATATATATATATATATATATATATATATATATATATATATATATTCAAATATATTTTTTAATTTTTATGATTTATGATATATTAAATTTTAAATTATATTACAAAAAATTAAATTAAATTTATATATTTTAAATTTCATGTATCATATATATATATATAATATCATAATATTTTATATACATAATATATATTAAAATTATTATGGATGAAATTGGATCAATTAACAAATTTAGATTTGGATGAAATTTTTTTTATACATAATGTATATTAAAATTATAAATTTTTTTAAAAATAAAATTATAAATTTGTAAAAAAATTCAATTCAACAATTTTTTTAATAAATAAAATTTGAATCACGATTCAAATCTAATTTGTTTTATGTTTCTAAATTAAATTTAGATGGTAGTAAAACACATTTAATCACATTAAACAATACTAGATATGAATAAAGAAGCAAATCAAAGATATAAATAAATTGACATCATCTCAGTTGGTTACTCGTGCTATTTTCGAAGAAAAGATCATGAGTTTAAGTTTCATTATCTTATTAGAGAAGATGTGTGTATTATTCTCATATTTAAATGACTCTTAATTTGTATAGGATTAGAGCAACTCCAAAGGCTAGGTCTAAAATGACTTTATCATTAGAGTTGGTCATATTAAATTATATTGACATTCCTTAAGATTTCTAACAATTATACAAACCTCCCTATGTTTTATTTAACATTATACAAATACTTCTCATAAGTCAATTTTTTTCTTCAAAATAACAAAACTGTCTATTTTTTATGCATTTTTTTAATTTTGACAAATTTTTTCTAATATTTTTTTAAGATTTTGTTATTATTTAATTTAATAATAAATTTAAGATAAATAACTTATTTTTATTTTATATAAAAATAAATTTAAAATTTTTATCAATATTTATTTGTAAAATAAAAAACAATTGGTCAAAATTTTAAAAATATATAAAAGGAGTAGTTTTGTCATTTTGAAAAAAAATTAATTAAAAAAAGTATTTATATATTATCAGATAAAATAAATAAGATTAATATAATTTTAAAAATTAAAAAAATCAATATAATTTATCATACATTATACTATAATGCCAATCTTCACTTCCAAAGAGATAAAAAAGTACTAGGTCCAAGCTAGGCCCGGAATTTATACTCAATTTGGCATTACTTCAGCCCAGCCAGCGTGATCCAACATTGAATCCAAAACAATTGATCCAAAGTCCGACCCTTTGGAATTAATTTATTAAAAAATATATTATATTTATAATTTATCACATTAAAATCACCTTCTTTTGTCATTCTTTTCATTATAACTAGACAACCTCGTGTTATATAATAATTTAATGTAATATGATATTAAGACCTTATATCATTAGAGTAATTTTATAATGTTTAAATCTCAAATTTAAAAATTGTTGTATAATGAATTAATTACGAGAATAGGATTGAAAATAATAATTAAATATAAGTTTAAAACAATTTGAAAGTGTATTTTGAAAAGATACTTTTAATTAAAAATAGTATGTGAAATAATGTTTTTATGTGTGAAAGTGTATTTCCGACTCAACAAGTTGCTACATTATATTACCGACGCATTTTAACGTCGGAAATAATAAAATATTACCGACAGCATATATTTCGGTCAATATTACTTACTTTTTTTCGATGACTTTGTGCGTCGGAAAATAATCCATCGTTTCCCTATCGTAACTCCGACATTGAATTTATTTCCATCATAAATATTCAATATAACCGATCAACTTGTAACCGACGTCTAATATTAGTCAAAAATAAACTCATTTCTTGTAGTGTGTGAAAGTGTGTTTTAAAAAATAGTTTCTAATAAAAGTGTCTTTTCAACATATGTTTTTATAAAATAATTTTATTTTGGTAATAAAATTTTAAAACAGCTCTAAAATGGTATTAAAAAAAAAATCATTGCACAATACCTTTCAAACTCAAGTTTGAAACAATGTAGCATTATTATTACAAATAGGTGTCTGGGAAAAAAAAATCAAAACTCTAAAAACCACTTAATCTGAAACATCTGTACTTTCCCATATCTTCATAGGGTGGTGATCCCATATATCTCTTCATTTGGGGAGCTAAGAAAAGATAGATTTAGTTGGGATTAAAAAATTAAACTTTTGCTGGTACTGAATCATTTGCCTCTTACCAAATGCCTTGTAGTCGAAGTGGTATCTTCTTTATTTTTTAAGGAAGATAAAGGTTTCAAATCTTTTATTGTGTGGGTAGGATGGATTGAATTAATAGAATTATTAGGTGTCTTGTTATTTGGACTTGACCTTTCTACTGTCTCATAAGATCGTGAGAGCTCTTATCGTGTGAAAAAAAAAAAAGAATTATCTGCTTATTACAATTTTATTGAATTTCCCAAACTAGTTGGAAAAAATTGATATGTTCCATCTATATTGATATTTGATACATAATAGGAATGACAATGAGACGGATTTGAGACATGTGCCTTCCCTTATCTTTGCCCCATTTAAAAATAGCCTCCCCTACCCTCGTCCCCGTTTCCTTAGACAATGTTCTTGTCTTATGTCACTTTTTTCTTGTCTAAAAATTATTGTTTTTATTTTCTAAAAATTAAAATTGATCAACTAATATTATTACAAATATAAATTTATTTCTTCGAACGAATCGATATTGAACAAACCTTCATTTGAACTGAGCTTGAGTAGCTTACTTTTTTATTATTATATAATGATGCTGCACTTTTTGATCAGTGGGGGGCTCCGTTCCTCTTCGCTTGTTGAACACTCAAAGAAAGAGATCAGAGGGTCACCGGGTTGGCTCCGGCAATAGCCGCTCCGATGATAAAGTCAATAAACTGAATTGAAAGACTGTAATCGAAAGTAATTGAAAGAGCATAAAAATAAAAGCACACCTTAGGGTCTTATTTATAGGCTGCGGATCTCTTAAGTTGATTAGGATCTGGAGTCGTGAAAGTAGGGATTTGATCATCAAAGAGTGGTAGTTACCATGTTGAACACTGCGCATGAATGACAGTTTCCTTATTGAATATTGTTTCCTTATCCTCAGCTCGGTAGGGTGCTTAAGGCGGCGATAAACGTTGGAACCTTCTTGTGAGTGTTCGTAGTGCCTTCCGAGCTCGATGTGAGTCTAAGGGTTGCATGGACTTCCGATCTATAAGCTCTGAAGGCCATATGCTTAATCTTACTCTAGATGGATGAGCTTTGGTTGTTCTGTAGGCACACATGTCATGTAGAGATTAGTCTGTCACTTTATGGCATATCAGCTACTCCCCCCTCGGAGCCTTAGTTTAGCAATACGCGTAACTAGGGCAGAAGGTTTTCGTAAAGTCACAGTGTTTGTCTTTCCATTTCCTGAGACGACCGTTTGATGTGACATTCATTGCGCAGGCCAGTCGTTTGGGCTTTCGAGGCCATCATTGCCTCCAACCGTCATGACGGTTCTGCTGATTGGGCCCTCACTTTTGCGAACCTATATAAAGGGGGAAGGGGCATGCGTACGCCTTTTTTCCCTCATCATTTCTATTGCTTTCGAGAGAGAAAATACCCCACCGTCGAAAGCGATCAGAGAGCTTGAAGAGAACAGTCGCCGTTGTCCAAGGCCTCCTTCTCCAGTCATTCCAAAAGGTTCGGTCTAGTTTTTCTTTTCATTTATTTACTGTCATTCTTCCCTTTTTGTTTCTTCTTCTTCTGGTTTGCAATGTCGGCTTCCACTGCATCTTCCGGTGTTGGTGATGGCACAAGAAACTCCTCGGAGACGACTGTGACGTCCCAAGTTCGTGTTGTAGGTAGTAGTTCCTCCGATGGTACCGGAAATAGGTCAGTAGGATCCCCCTCTAGCCCCGGAGTTAGGATCGTAGATGCATTTATCAAACCTAGGAATATAGTAGGGGAGGCCTTCCCAAAGAAAGGAAGGACAGAGTGCTGTAACTTCGACCATGTTAAATGGTCTAAGGGCATCCTTCAACTTCCCAAAAAATTTACCTGTAGGGCCCCCAGTTCCTTAGATCGCCCCTCCGATGTCCGTGCGGGTGAAATTTGTGTCTATCTCGTATGGTTCGAGATGGGGTTGAGACTCCCTCTTCCAGCTCTAGTTAGACAGTTCTTTACTTGGTTCAATATTTGCCCTGCCGACCTCAACCTTCAATAGTTGGAAGGCACTTGTTAAGGTTTATAGTGTTAGGTCATTCAGAACGGTATTGAGGTGACCCTTGACTTGATCCGTAGCAATATGGATCTAAAATACATGAGGTCGGAAGGCCTCTTTTACATGTCTTTTAACAAGGGGTTCAGACCCCTCTCCTCAGTACCAACTTCCAACAAAACTTGGAAGAAGTAGTACTTCTTTGTAGAAGGATGATGAGAGGTGGAGGACTTTCAGGATCACATCTCGACATTCCCCCGGAGTACCGGGATTAATGGTGAGACCCCCCCTCTTGAACATGTCTGTTTTGTTGCATATCTTTACTTTTTCTTGACTAATCATTGTGTTTTATGACCTCTGTGCAGATAAAAGTGCTTGGAAGAAGTCAATCTTCACGGTTGTTCAGGACAAGTACCGCCAACTCCTTCAGACCAGTGACAGAACGCACACCACCATCATTACGCCCGCAAATCTAATGGCTGCCGAGCAGAAAACTTGAAGAAATCCCTGCTGACAAAGTAGGCTCCAGGGAAGAAAAAGGTGGGGGAAAACTCTTCCCCCCTTGATCCTCCTCAAGCGAAGAGGAGGAGGCTTCACTCCAACTCCCCTGCCCAAGCCCCGGCTAAGAAAGGGATTGTAATTGCCGAGCCTACCCCCCCCCGGTTGGGCCTCTGAAGTCCAGAAAAAGGGAAAGGGAATGGCAGCTATTGATCAATAATCCAAACAGCCAGCATTTCATGCAAACAAGTATAACAGATTTAGTTATTTTCTTGACTGAGAACTCCTACAGACTATGACTGAAAAGAAAGAAAAGAAAACGTACATAGAAAGGCCTGTAATCCTTAATTTCCACTTGTATATTCATTGCAGGAACTCCAATAAAGAAGCAGATGATTCAGTTGTCACCAACCATGCCAGCAATGAACACGGCAAACTTTGTATGGGCCCGTGTTGGCAACTTGACTATGCAGAAAATTATTTTTGAAGTAATGGTACAAAACAACAAAGCTGTGAAATTGGCAGAGTGGCTAATTTGCAATTCAACTTATGACCTTGAGCCTGGAGCATTTACCTTGGCTCCAGAAATCTTACCAATTGGCCCACTTCTGGCGAGCAACCTGGCTTGGAAATTCAGCTGGGAACTTCTGGCCAAAAGACTCAACTTGCCTGAATTGGCTTGATCAACAGCCAGCTTGCTTAGTAATATATATGTTGCTTTTGGCAGTTTCACGGTTTTTAACCCAACACAGTTTCAAGAATTAGCCCTGGGGCTTGAACTTACCAACAGACCATTCCTCTGGGTTGTAAGGCCAGATGTCACAGAGGGAAAAAATGATGCTTACCCAGAAGGATTTTTAGATAGAGTAGCCACTCAAGGGTAGATGGTGGGTTGGGCACCTCAACAGAAGGTTCTGAGTCATCCTTTTGTTGCTTGCTTTCTGAGTCATTGTGGTTGGAACTCTACAATGGAAGGTGTAAGCAATGGAGTCCATTTCTTATGCTGGCCTTACTTCGCTGACCAATTTATTAACCAGAGTTTCATTTGTGATGTTTGGAAGGTTGGTTTGAGGTTTGAACAAGATGAAAGGAGGATCATCACAAAAGGAGAAATTAAGAATAAGGTGGAGCAACTTCTTGGTGACACTACATTAAAAGCAAGGGCTTTGGATTTGAAGGAAATGACAATTAATAGTGTTAGAGAAGAAGGCAGCTCTTACCAGGAATTTCAACAATTTCATTGAATGGATGAAGGTGTAGACAAGTTCATCATGTTGTGTTCAAGCTTGATATGGTGAAGTCCTGATTAGTGAAGGAGCATACAAACAATTGGTCAATTCACACACGACCTTGTGCAACTTGATCTGAATAAATTTGCTCTCCATCTCCCTGAAGGAACCATGGTTCAAGTGCAACCATATGGTTCAGGCAAGAAAAAAGTTGCTTTTATGCTATTATAAGTGTATATGTTAATATACATAATTTTAAAGGCTTCAAAGTTTAGAGGATTACTATATAGGAGAGTTTTATATTGGTGATCCCAACTTTATGGGAGCAAGTTCTCCTCATCTATCAATCTAAGGTTTGAGCTAGGAGAGACTCCAATTCTAAGAGGATATTTCAATTAAATTTTCAATGCACAGTAGTAAACTTTAAACGCCTTGTGCTTTGAAGGGTTGAAAAAATAAAAAACTTGGAAAGATACTAATCTCAACACCAACTTTAATCCTCCTTTTTTTTTCATATTTAAAACATTAACCTTTTTTTTCTTCCATCTTCTTCCGTATTAGTCTTGGATTCTTTCTTTCTTTTCTTTTCTTTTCTTTTTTTCTTTCTTCCTCAATGATTTGTATTCATATCTTGATTTTTGATTTCTCACTTCTTAATTCTGATATGCTGGCACTTGTTTTTCTTCCTCCAGTCTTAAATAGAGCAGAACGGTAAGACAAAATTTATGTAGCCGACCCCAAGTAATTGGGATAAGGCTTTGTTAAGTTGAGTTGTTTTTCTTCCTCTGCATTCTTACCTTTTGTTTAAGTTCTACATATTTATAACCTCTTGCTACATGTATTCGACTAGATTTTTATCAATTATGAACATATCACTAGCAAATAGTATGTATCATTTTTTTTATAGGTAAGTGGTCCTTTGGGGTGGAAGTTGAACTTAGGACCTTGGGCAAAATAGTATGCATCGTGGGGCCTCGTTCAGCATGTAACTAGTTAATTCATCCATTATTGAACAAAAGACACAAATTTATATGCATTATAATTTGAAGTTACAACGGTGTGCACAGGTGTGTACCGTAAGATCCTTGATACCATCTTGTAAGCAAAGACTAATCTATTGCAAGATTGTTGAACCAAAAGCAAATAAATAAATAAAACTGATAACTTTTTCACTTGCTTGCTTACTGACCATTGTAGTTGGAACTCTACTGTAGACTAGAGGGTTTTAAGGAAATCTGTCACAAAACAGACATGTGTTCAAGTGAGAACTACACACGTTCGAATGAGAACATATACATTCACACATGAACTCATGTGGTCCGAATGACTGTATTATTAGAACTTTTTTTCGTCAAATAAAACACCATTATAATTCAACAGTTAGAAATGCTTTCAAATGAGCATGCCTTTGGATAAGGTGCCTTCAAACGAGCCATATGAACGTTCGAATGAGTAAATTATTAGTTTTGGCTCTCGCTTTGCACATCAAAAATACAAAAATCATTAATAAGATCAATTTAGCTTATAAGTCAAAACTAACGAAGGTCTTAAATATAATTAAGCACAATTCCAAACAAGACTTTGAAACTAAGTGTGTGAATTTCATGATTACATTTATCTGTCACTTGCAGACAATTTTGAAATACTGTATATTTGAATGAAAATCATCTTTAGAACTATCACAATAATACAATCAAGCTTGTTCTTAAGTCTTCATACTAATGGGACATACTACTCATGTGACTCAACTGAGCCTAATAATTACAAACCCATATTTCAGAATAAATTGTTAACATAAAAATGAATAATACATTTTTCTTTACATTGAAGGTAAGTATATGCCCATTACCCACGTTATCATTAGATGGAAATGTTGATATGGGGAGCACCTTCTTCTTCTTCTTCTTCTTCTTCTGCATAATGATTCTTAACACTAGTTTTTCTATCCTGAATTTTATGAATGCTATTTTTTCCCAGCTCCTAATTTCTTTCCCCTTTCTTTCTCCAAGCTTGGAACTTTCACTTTACAACAGTCCTGTGAGAATTACATGACATGCCCGAAGTTCAAAAATGATTTATAACTTAAATACTAATATAGATTTTAAAGGAAGACCATATGAAACTATTTTTAGGTTTACATGAAATCTTGAAATCTTACACGGTTTAGATTACATGAAATCTTATACAGTTTAGATTACATAAAATAGCATTTCAAAAATATTACATGAAATCTTGTGTCATGTATAGTTCAAATTTCATATTTCAGACATAATTTACATGAAATCTTGAAATCTTACACAGTTTAGGAACAAAGGGATGCCCCCCCCCCCCCAATAAAAAAAAATTGGTTATCATATTTTTTACTCTTAATTTTGTTAGGATACGACTTGGCTTCTCAAATTTGTTTATATATATTCATATGAATCTTCTTAAGTTTTGATATTTACAATTTGATCTTCACAAAATTTTGAATATCGTATTTTTTATCACTAATTTTGTTAAATTTTTTTAACAAAATATATAGGACTCCTCCCAATTATTTTTTTATATATTCATATGAACTCCCTAAATTTCAATAACTACAATTTGGCCCCTTAATTAAACTTTTTGAATCTATCACTAATCTAGTGTCTTGCCAGAAAGTGCAAAAAAAAATAAAAATGATGTGCTAGTTCATCGTACAAGAATATACTCTTCTTGTGACAAAATGACTTTGCATTAGTGTGGATGTTGTGCTCTCTTGCGATTTTTGACATTATAAAAATATTTTTTGAGATTTTTAAATAAGATTGACGCCTCCTACTTTTATTGACAAATTACCAAGACCTACCCTCCTGCCTTATTTTTTTTTTTCAAAATAACAATAGCGCCCCTTTGATTTTGATTTTTTTATTTTTTCACATTTTTAAAATTTTGACAATTTTTTCCTAACTTTTTTTAAAGAATTTTTTTCATATGTACTAAATGTTACCATAGCCTTATATATGCATGTACATCAAGAAGCATATCAACTATAATTATTCTTGTGAATAATAAGGCAGGAGGGGAGGTCTAAAACTACCTAATTGTTGCAGAGAAAAAAAAGTGTCTTTGATTTTGTGGAAAACATTATCAGTTGAAAGAAAATGCTTGATGTTGTTGGACATAGCTATAATTTACTTTTTCTAAGTTATTTCTCAAGATTAAAAAACAAAAAAAAATGTAAACTTATCGACCTCTCATTAACCAGTGCGCAATCCGATGATTAGCATATGAGATGGCTTCAAAGGACATAACCAAGAATCAACCTATGGACCTTGAAGTCTTGCAAGACTTAGGTGTCTCTGTTTCGCCCTCTTGACTCGTCCTTCGGAGTTATGTGTGAAAATATTTCACATGGTGGGACATTATAATTTGACAAAAGATGAGTATTTTAAGACATGAGACATCGTGTTACTTTTCTTACTCCACCCACTCTAGGAGACCTTGACATTGACCTTATAATATGACCACAAGGGGTGAAATTACAGATAACATGATCACACAAGCAATTTCTTTTCAATGAAGGGCACAATGTGCCATGGCTTACACTTGACTCAAGTCTTTCTTCTCCTAATATAAGATGTGAGAAATAGGGAGGAAATGACTATGTTCTCCTTTTCATTTAAACTTTTTTTTCCTTTCTTTTCTTTAATTTATTTAAGTTTTATAACCATTATATCTCCCTAGTTTTGTATAAAATACTAGATTTTTTAAACTAATATATAATCTTCTTACAAAATTATTGTTGGTAAAAGTTTGAAATTGATAAAGATAATCGAACTTCAACCATTGGTGGATCTTCATAGGAGCAGAAGGACCATGGCTTTCCGAATATTTATAATTTTCATTGTTTTTCCTTAACTTATTGGTAATTTTTTAAAAAACATTTCTTAAGATCTTCTCTCAAAATTGTAATATATTTAGTTTTGCATTTCTAAACTAAATGCTTGATCTTGTTGGACATAGCTTGCAATTTACTTTTGCTAAGCTATTTCTAAAGATTAAAAAAAACAAATAAAAAAAGGTAAACTCGTCGACCTTTCATTAATCGGTGTGCAATCTGATGATTAGCATATGAGATGGCTTCAAAGGACATCACCAAGAATCGACCTATAAACCTGAAGTCTTGTAAGACTTAGGTGTCTCTGTTTTGCCCTCTCAACTTGTCCTTCGGAGTTATGCGTGGAAATATTTCACATGGTGCGATAATCTAATTTGATAAAAGATGAGTAATTTGAGACATGAGACATCGTGTTGCAAGACTTAGGTGTCTCTGTTTTGCCCTCTCAACTTAGTCTTTCGTAGTTATGCGGGAAAATATTTCACACGGTGAGACAATCTCATTTGACAAAAGGTGAGTAATTTGAGACATGAGACATCGTGGTCCTTTTCTTACTCCACCCACTCAAGAAGACCTTGACCTTGACCTTATAATATGGCCATAAGGGGTGGATTACAGATAACATGATCAGACAAGTAATTTTTTTTCAATGAAGGACACAATGTGCCATGGCTTACATTTGACTCAAGTTTTTCTTCTCCAATATAAGATGTGAAAAGTAGGGAGAAATAACTATGTTCTTATTTTCATTTAAACTTTTTTTTTCTTTCTTTTCTTTAGTTTGTTTAAGTTTTATAACCATTATATCTCCCTAGTTTTGTACAAAATACTAGATTTTTTAAACTAATATATAATCTTATTACAGAATTATTGTTGGTAAAAGTTTAAAATTGATAAAGATAATCGAACTTCAACCATTGGTAGATCTTCATAGGATTAAGGGGACCATGGCTTTCTAGATATTTATAATTTTCATTGTTTTTCCTTAACATATTGGTAATTTTTTAAAAAACTTTTCTTAAGATCTTCTCTCAAAATTGTAATATATTTAGTTTTGCGTTTCTAAACTAAATGCTTGATCTTGTTGGATATAGCCGCAATTTACTTTTGCTAAGCTATTTCTAAAGACTTAGGTGTCTCTGTTTCGCCCTCTCAACTTGTCCTTCGGAGTTATGCGTGAAAATATTTCATATGATAGGACAACCTAATTTAACAAAAGGTGAGTAATTTGAGACATGAGACATTCATGGTCCTTTTCTTACTCCACCCACTCAAGGAGACCTTGACCTTGACCTTATAATATGACCATAAGGAGTGGATTACAGATAACTTGATCACACAAGTAATTTTTTTTCAATGAAGGACACATGTGCCATAGTTTACACTTGACTCAAGTCTTTCTTCTCCAATATAAGATGTGAGAAATAGGGAAGAAATGACCATGTTCTTTTTTTCATTTAAACTTTTTTTTTTTTCTTTCTTTTCTTTCGTTTATTTAAGTTTTATAACCATTATATCTCCCTAGTTTTGTATAAAATACTAAATTTTTTAAACTAATATATAATCTTCTTGTAAAATTATTGTTGGTAATATGAGAGCCATGGAGTTATGGGCGAAATCAATTAAATCCATCGCAAACTTAGACATGCAAGACCATTTAAGGGTATATATTGAATTTACACATGAAAGGTATTGTATATTGTAGAATGACTCTCAAGCTAAGAAGTACGGATACGGACACGGAACATGAATACTACACGAACACAGACATGACTTTTTAAAAAAAAAAAGTAAAACAGGAATACGTCAAGGACACATTGAATATATTTTTTATATGATTATATAATAAAATTTTAATATTATTTCAATCAAAATAATAAAGTCATTAAATAAAAATTTAAAAATTTCATTTAATTTTCAAAACAAATTTGTTAACTACTCTATATATATGTGTGTGTGTGTGTGTGTGTGTATAAAGTGGGGAAGAAGAGGAGATAAAAGCAGAAAATATTCAAAAAAAAATCCTAAATAGAAAAATTCCAGAAACGTGTCTAGGACATGTCCGAAATTCAAACAAATTGGACACTCTTTTTTCACGTGTCCAAGTATGTCTGTGTCTGACATGTATCTAAAATAGAGTGTCCATGCTTCATAATATCAAGCACTGGTACCAGCACTGATGACAGACACACAAATCAAGCTACTCTGGTACGGTCCATCAACATGGGATTGGCTCTTTTTCAGTAAAAACCCCAACTGATATGGTCCACTAACTTAGAAAATCCTGTAACCTTAACTTAGAGAAAGATAGGGCTTAACTTACAGATACTAAATCAAAGTACCAAAATGAAATTAGCTTGATGCTCCCAGCCATTTAAAGTCAATCAAATTCTTTGAATTGGGAAAAAACTTCAGAGGAAAAGTATGCATCTAGTCACACCCAATTCTTTCCTGATGCTGGTCAGGAGAGAGTTCCATCCATTACTATACTATATTGGAAAAGGAATGAAGGATACATGCAAGTGGAGCATAAAATGTTAAATCCTATGCATAACAACTTCCATGGAAATGACATAGTTACATTGTCTAGCAACAAGATGAGCACACAATTACAGAGGAGAAAACACAAAGAAAAACAGGATCGATGAAATTGATGCCAAGATATCCCTGAGGTGCACAACATAAAAACAAGGAAATAAACCAAAAATAACAGTAAATCCAGTGACAATGAACAAAAAATACCAGACAAGACAAAAATGACAAAGAAGAGTATCCAAACCTCGAGATACAAAATAATCAATAAAACAGTAAATCCAGTGACAAAGCACGAAAAATACAAAACAAAATGACAAAGAAGAAAATACCAACTTTGAGACTCATATAATCAGAAATGCAGTTGGACAACGCCTTGGGCATAGACTCCTCAGTCATGCCCCTAGAGCTCCCTATAAAGGAAAATGTATGTTGAGTTTAAAATTTAAGAAGACTTCCAATATTAGCAAAAGCAGCAGAGGTAAAAAAAAAAGAACAGAGATGGGCAACCCACATGTTCTAGCCATACCTTATCCAGCACAAGGCCATGTGATTCCGCTGATGGAGCTCGCACAATGCTTAGTCAAACACGGTTTCAAAGTTACATTTGTAAATACTGAGTTTAATCACAAGCGAGTCATGAATGCATTATCAGATAAAGATAGTGTAGGGGATCAAATACATCTTGTTTCAATCCCAGACGGGTTGGAACCCTGGGAGGATAGGAATGACCTAGGGAAGTTATCGGAAGCAATCTTCCAGGTCATGCCTGGGAAGCTGGAGGAGCTCGTAGAAAAGATTAATGGATCGGGCAGTGATAATATCAGTTGCATTATTGCAGATGAGAGTATGGGATGGGCCTTGGAAGTTGCAGAGAAGATGGGAATCAGGCGAGCAGCCTTCTGGCCAGCAGCAGCCGCAATGCTGGCTTTGGGATTCAGCATCCCGAAGCTGATTGATGACAGAATCATAAACAACGATGGTGAGACCTTGTGCTACTAACTTTTTAACTACAGCGTAACAATATAGAACAGACATACAAATTTGGCAATTGATGAAGTTTAGCTGTTTTGAGAAAAACAGAACTTCAGGATTTAAGAATTTGTGTCTGCTCAGGGACCAGGGTAACATATAGCCAAAATATAATGGCGAAAAAGAGTAAAACTTGAGTGGGAAAACAAGTATTGCACAGCCTTAAAGAAAAAGAAAACAGAAAGTATATGCTGTCATTATAGAATAATATGCAGTAATTCAGAAATCACCTGTAACAACCATTGAAAAATTATAAAAATCTTGTTATAATTAAAGGATGAATTATAATAGCAGCAACATAAACAATAATAATAGTAATTAATCTGAAGAATTTATCACAATGCATCTATCAGCGCACGGTCCTATGTGGAGGAACCATTTCTTGCCTGCATCCCTTTGATTGCCTAGTATCTCCTCCTTGCACACTCATCTGGTACAAAGCATCGGAAGTTTATACATGGAGGTCTTGATTTCTAACAGATTTTCCATTGCAGGAACTCCAATGAAGAACCAGATGATTCAGTTGTCACCAGCCATGCCAGCCATGAGCACAACAAACTTCGCGTGGGCCTGCATTGGTGACTTGACTACACAGAAAATTATTTTTGAAGTTATGGTGAAAAATAACAAAGCTGTGAAAGTGGCTGAGTGGCTGATTTGCAACTCAACTTATGAGCTGGAGCCAGCAGCATATACCTTATTCCCACAGCTCTTACCTATAGGCCCACTTTTGGCAAGCAACCGGCTTGGGAATTCCACAGGCTACTTCTGGCAAGAAGATTCATCATGCCTGAAATGGCTTGATCAACAGCCAGCCTGCTCAGTCATCTATGTTGCATTTGGGAGTTTCACAGTTTTTGACCAGACCCAGTTCCAAGAATTGGCTCTGGGGCTTGAACTCACCAATAGGCCATTCCTATGGGTTGTACGGCCAGATATAACTGATGAGACAATTGATGCTTACCCAAAAGGATTTAAAGACAGAGTAGCCACTCATGGGTGTATGGTGGGTTGGGCACCTCAACAGAAGGTCCTGGGTCATCCTTCAATTGCCTGCTTCCTAAGCCACTGTGGTTGGAACTCTACTATGGAAGGTGTAAGCAATGGAATCCCTTTCCTGTGCTGGCCGTACTTTGCTGACCAGTTTCTTAACCAGAGCTACATTTGTGATGTTTGGAAGGTTGGATTGGGCTTTAGCCGAGATGAGAGGGGGATCATCACACAAGGAGAAATTAAGGATAAGGTGGAGCAACTGCTCAGTGACCAGACATTCAAAGCAAGGGCTTTGGATATTAAAGAAAAAGCTATGGGTGATATCAAAGAAGGTGGCCACTCTCACAAGAATTTCAACAATTTCATTGAATGGATGAAGGCATAGAGAAGTTTTTCTTGCTGTGATCAAGCTTGATTTCAATTCTGATATGTTTTTTTCTTGTTCTAGCATGAGAGAATTATGAGAAAGAAAAGACAGATACTGCGAAACAGAGAATAATTATAAGAAAGTCTTGTCTATTACTAAATCTGAAGCATAAACATTGTTTTAACTCAAAACACATAATATCCCAAGCAAAGCTTGACTATAAGTTTGGACATAAAGCAGAAGCCCTGAGCATAATAACAGTTACGATAAAAAAGTTTCTATGACAGATAATGAAAAAAAGAGATGTTGCAAGGGCCCCTATTGCTAGTAGCAGCCATTATGTACCTGCTGTTAATTCCTTCGTAACTTATTGGTATTTAGGTGACCAGTTACCACTGATGAACGATCCAATGAATGACACTGTGAAAAGCCATCATTTAATCATTCTCACCTTATCTATCTAATGCAAAGTAACATGATCACATATAGGGGCCTAGTCTTTGAGCAACCAACTGTTCCCTAAATAATCAATATGATATTCAACCTGGAATGTAAGATAGTATATGATAAAAAAAAGTAAATGAATTAATAAAAGCATAAATTCAATAAAATTATATTTGAACAGCTGGAATGAATTTTGATGGATCATATTCAACTATCTAAAAGAATCCACATGATGACACATCCATCAAACAAAATTTCTCTTTCACTAGGCATCCCCGACCCCGACCCCAACCCACTGGAGTCATTCACTCACTGACATAGATCATCACTATCCTCTTCAAGTTCAAGAAGTACCAATATGTACATGCATGCATACATACATACATACATATATACTATATTTTAATTTATCAGAAACCTCTATTACCATAGGCTGCCAAATGGCATCACCATAAGAAAAGCTATTTCATTTAAATTACACTTTTAATTACTTAAAATGATTCTCCATCTTCATTTGCATTGTTCAATATTGACTTTCCATCTCTCTTTTGTCTATCTATAAATTAGTTATATAATCTGCATGTAAAACATGTAGCAAATTTTAAATGTTTTAGGGCTAGTAGGGAACACTACTTTCAAATCGAAAGGCAAGAACAGAATAAAAAGGTATCAACCAAGACCAAAAGTAAGACAAGAAAGGGAGAGATGACTTAGCCGTTTGAGACGTGTGAAAACACTGCCATTAAGAGTAACTTTGCCCCTCAGAGGTAGAACCTCGGTGTAATACGTTGGCGGCGCGCCACTGCTAGAATACAACAGTTGGTCCTAACAAGCGTATACTCGCAAGTGGTTGGACCAAGTGAACAATCCTTCATAATTCTTTGGCCGTTTTTTTTACGGATTGAGATGAAAGTAGAAATGGAATGAACAGTAGCAATTCTTCAATGGAGCAGTAGAAGAACGCAGGCTATATACAGCAAGAAGAACAGGACAGTGCATATGCACTCTCAGAACTTCAGCAGAATTTCAATCAGAAAGAAGAACAAGACTCTCAAAGGAAGCTCGAATTTTTTGGTGTGTTGAACAATGAATTCAAACTCTATTTATACTGGTTGAGGGGTGAAGTAATAAAGGAAAATTGCAGATTTGGTGCCCAAATTAAAGGTAACAGCAAATTGACCGATTATATAAGGTACAGTCGGACAACCAGAATATTTGCACTTGCGTGAGGGGCTCAAATTTGGGGATTTACAACCCTCCTGCGCAGGCGTAATGAGGGTGACGCACCTGAGAAATCCCCTGAGCAAGGGTAGTGCGGGTGATACGCCCAGTTAATTGGTTTCCGGACCAGGTAACCCGGATTTCATTGGGCTTCCCATGATCTCATGTGCGCGTTAAGTTGCCCTCACTTCTCTACACAACTTTATATGGCCCAACAAGGAGAGTAGTAATATACTACGGAAAAATTCACTTCCTAACTAATGTGGTACAGAGTGTTTTGAGATGCCCATGTATCCGAACAAAACAGAAGCCTGTTATGTTAGTATCTTGCCACATACAGGTTTCTCAAAGGACAAATCCACTTAGGACATTTTAAACAAGGATTCCAGAGAGTTAAGATGCCACTTATTAACATTATATATAAAGTTTTATCACCTTCTTGATTCTATTGAAGTCACATTTCTTCATCTTCTTTTTTCTATTACCTAAATGCTGATTTTGTACCAAATAACACAAGAACTTCAATCAAGATCGAAGGCCTGAATCTCATAGTTTTATCCTAAGTTTAGGTCAATCCATATCTTTTTGGAAAAGTAAGGCTTTCGGTCAGTTGGAGTTCGATCTTTCCTTTTGTTCCTGGGATTTTTATTTTTCATTAATTAGTTCCAGCTTGTTCATATATCTCCAAATGACTGCAACACACGTTTCAGATATGGTGGATGGGAAATCAACTATAAGATCAATGGTAGTTAACACACCAAACATTACAAATCTATGGACGAGAACATCACCTGCAGGTCTAGTACGGGGCTAAATTGTAATTGAAACAGAAATTTAGAACAGATGATGACAATGTCGACAATATGATCAATAGCCATAAGAAGAGCAAGATTTGCTTGAATTTCTACTGAAATAAATATGATCTCCACAATTTATAATAGAAGCAAAAACATAATTAGGATTCTTAAACCCAAGTTTATGGAAGATATTTGTAGCATCAATAAACAGAAATTCTGATTTAAAGCCCATAAAATCGATCAATTCATAAGGACTACAAAGATTGAAAACATACTTACTGATTATTTGGCTTTTCTCGGAATAATACGTCATTTTCTGCCAAAACTCACGAAGCAGAGAAACAAAGCGGTTGGTTGAAACCAGAAATTTTATGGGTTCGGCTTTCTTGAATTTCAAGAGATGAACGAAGAACATTCTTGGCGGGAAGGCCTGGCATAGATCGGGTTAGGGTGGTGAATGAATCGGATCTTCGTCCAAGTACGGGGATATGGTATAAAAGGATCATTCAATTTGATCCCTCGGATATTGATTAAACGAATTTGATCCGTTAACAACCTCTTTTATATATATATATATATATATATATCCAAATATATTTTTAAATTTTTATGATTTATGATATATTAAATTTTAAATTATATTAAAAAAAATTTAATTAAATTTATATATTTTAAATTTCATGTATCATATATATATAATATCATAATATTTTATATACATAATATATGTTAAAATTATTATGGATGAAATTGGATCAATTAACAAATTTAGATTTGGATGAAATTTTTTTTATACATAATGTATATTAAAATTATAAATTTGTCAAAAAATTCAATTCAACAATTTTTTTAATAAATAAAATTTGAATCACTCCTAATCTGATTCAAATCTAATTTGTTTTATGCTTCTAAATTAAATTTAGATGGTAGTAAAACACATTTAATCACATTAAACAACACTAAATATGAATAAAGAGGCAAATCAAAGATATAAATAAATTAACATCATCTCCGTTGGTTACTCGTGCTATTTTCGAAGAAAAAGATTGTGAGTTTAAGTTTCATTATCTTATTAGAAAAGATGTATGCATTATTCTCATATTTAAATGACTCTTAATTTGTATAGGATTAGAGCAACTCCAAAGGCGGCTAGGTCATTGGAGCTGCCAAATTATATTTTACTAATAATGCTCCACAACACTCTGTGTGGTTGATTTTTGAAATTATCAAAATTTGATCAATTCAAATATTCTATCAAATATGACTTATGTTTTGGTAGGCTACTATCCATTTAAAGAGCTCATATTGCTCTAACCGCGTTAGTTAGATTTGACAATTTTTTTTTTCAATGTTCAAACTATAATTATAGTTGATAAAAAGAATGATAGTTCATTATTGGAGCAGATATGTCTAAAATGACTTTACCATTAGAGTTGGTCATATTAAATTATACTGACATTCCTTAATATTTCTAACAATTATACAAACCTTCATTTGAGATTTCTGAAATTATATTGCACCTTCCTTATGTTTTACTTAACATTATACAAATACCTCCCATAGTCAATTTTTTTCTAATTTTTTTTTAAAAAAATTTGTTATTATTTAATTTAATAATAAATTTAAGATAAATAACTTATTTTTATTTTATATAAAAATAAATTTAAGATTTTTATCAATATTTATTTATACAATAAAAAACAATTGATCAAAATTTTAAAAATATATAAAAGGAGTAGTTTTGTCATTTTAAAGAAAAAAATTAATTAAAGAAGATATTTATATATTGTCAGATAAAATAAGTAAGATTAATATAATTTTAAAAATTAAAAAAATCAATATAATTTATCATACATTATACTATAATGCCAATCTTCACTTCCAAAGAGAAAAAAAAGTACCAGGTCCAAGCTAGGCCCGGAATTTATACTCAATTTGGCATTACTTCAGCCCAGCCAGCGTGATCCAACATTGAATCCAAAACAATTGATCCAAAGTCCGACCCTTTGGAATTAATTTATTAAAAAAATATATTATATTTATAATTTATCACATTATAATCACCTTCTTTTGTCATTCTTTTCATTATAACTAGACAACCTCGTGTTGTATAATAATTTAATGTAATATGATATTAAGACCTTGTATCATTAGATTAATTTTATAATGTTTAAATCTCAAATTTAAAAATTGTTGTACAATGAATTAATTACGAGAATAGGATTGAAAATAATAATTAAATATAGTTTTAAAACAATTAGAAAGTGTATTTTGAAAAGATACTTTTAATTAAAAATATTACGTGAAATAATGTTTTTATGTGTGAAAGTGTATTTCCGACCTCAACAAGATGCTACATTATATTACCGATGCATTTTAACGTCAGGAAATAATAAAATATTACCGACAACATATATTTCGGTCAGTATTACTTATTTTTTTCTGATGACCTAGTGCGTCGGAAAATAATCTATCGTTTCCTTTACCATAATTCTGACATTGAATTTATTTTCCGTCGTAAATATTCAATATAACCGACCAACTTGTAACCGACGTCTAATATTAGTCGGAAATAAACTCATTTCTTGTAATGTGTTTTAAAAAATAGTTTCTAATGAAAGTGTCTTTTCAACATATGTTTTTATAAAATAATTTTATTTTGGTAATAAAATTTTAAAACAGCTCTAAAATGGTATTAAAAAAAAAATCATTGAAGAATACCTTTCAAACTCAAGTTTGAAACAATGTAGCATTATTATTACAAATAGGTGTCTGGGAAAAAAAAATTCAAAACTCTAAAAACCACTTAATCTGAAACAGCTGTACTGTCCCATATCTTCATAGGGTGGCGATCCCATAAATCTCTTCATTTGGGGAGCTAACAAAAGATAGATTTAGTTGGGATTAAAAAAATTAAACTTTTGCTTGTTACTGAATCATTTGCTTATTACCAAATGCCTTGTTATTTTGTACTCGACCTTCTACTGTCTCGTAAGATTGTGAGAGTTCCTAGTGTGAAAAAAAAAAAGAATCATTTGCTTATTGCAATTTTATTGAATTTCCCAAACTAATTGGAAAAAATTGATATGTTCCATTTACATTGATATTTGATACATAATAAGAGTGATAACGAGACGGATTTGAGACATGTACCTTCCCTTATCTTTGCCCCATTTAAAAATAGCCTCCCCAGCCCTCGTCCCCGTTTCCTTAGACAACGTCCTCATCTCATGTCACTTTGTTCCTGTCTAAAAATTATTTTTTTATTTTCTAAAAATTAAAATTGATAAACTAATATTATTGTAAATATAAATTTATATATATATATGTAGATCTATATATGTACGAGAATTTAATAAAACATTAAAATATTAATTGAAGGGTATTAAATAACATATATGTGACCTAAATCCATCTAAACCTTAGGCTTATAAATGAGTCGAGCCGAGTCGAATCATGTCTTGAGTTGTTGAGTTTGACTTACTAAAATAAACTGAGTTTTAAATTTTATCTAAGTTTAACTTATTTATTTTTCGAACGAATAGATGTCGAACGAACCTTCATTTGAACTGAGTTTGAGTAGTTTACTTTTTATTATTATATAATATTAGACTAATTATTGATTTATCAAGCCAAATTCGAATCAAGTTCAATAAATTAACAAATTTTAAAATTTGTTCAAATTTAACTTCTTTGTCTCATAAATTGAACTCAAATAGTGTACATTATATTATCCTTTTTTTTTTAATAAAAATTCTCACTGCCGATCAACTTAGAGATGAGGTAGCGAGGTCTCTTATAATAAATAAATAGATATGAAACTACTTATTTAGGTTTAGGGCACAAACCTTTTCTGTATCCCATATATTTTTATATAATTTTTTTTTGTTTTAAATAAAGATAATGAATTTATAGAATGTTAAAATTAATTCACATAAAAAATTTAATCCAGTTCAATATTTATTCATTTTTTATTTTAAAATTTTAATTAAACTTAAAATTTTTATTTTAATTCTCTTATTTTTCTTTCAAAATCTTAATTTAACCCAAAAAAATATCATTAAAATATTGTTCAAAAATATTTTAACCCTTCAAAAAAAAATTTCCTAGCTCCGCGATTGCTGGTGGGAATGTTGGCTAGCCTTTCTCACTAATTTTGTCAGCGAGCATCAACTGAAACATTTGTCATGACTCCAACAGTGCATCGTATTATCTTAACAAATAACACTTTTTTCTTCATTGTGCTTCTATTTGACCACACACACACTCTCTATCTCTCTCAACAATACATACATGTAATCATATGCACACACACACACACACATATATAATTAGATTGAGAACAAAAATTTACCAAATCTACACATTTGGTTTATCACCAAATCTTTTGCTACTGTACCAAAACATGGACGACACCGCTTTCTATTTCACTGAGACACCATGTGATGTGAATATCAGAACGCCCTCAGTACCCTTTGTTGTAAATGACTGTCAGCTCTCAAATTGAGAGACGCGCCTGGCTTTGCTGTAATTAAATCTCTGTCAGCAGAGACTCAGAGAGATGGTGGCCTGGATTCATGCAATGTTAATAATGGTAACACGCTTCACATCCTTTCTCTGATTTTTCACTCACATAACAGAAAAATAAGATAACGAACACTGAAAAAAAAAACACATATATCTATATATGCATATACATATAATTGTTGAACGTCCATTAATCAAATAAATAAAAAAAATTCGAACAATATTTCATGTACTGAGAAACGCAGTAACCATAAGAAATAAGGAGAGAGAAAATAAATAAAGATGTTTGGATGCCGGAAAACTGAGAGAAATTTTGGAATAGTACAACTAGTTGAAGTCATCATACAGTGCATTAAGAAAACTAAAAAACAACAAAGAGAAAGAGAGAGATCTTTATCTGTTCTTCATTGATATTATGAAGTCTCGAGACTATACAGCATTTTGATTCTCACTAGATCCGTAAAAATTAATAAGTTTCTGCAAAATCGAGACCTGTGTTCTCAGAAGAACAATGTAGTTGGCGGTTTCTTGGAACAACTGGTCGGCTTTAATCTCTCCATTGTGGGCAGGTATGAGGTTTTTGAGAGCCTCCAACTTGTCAGAAACCGAAGAACACGTACGTGAACAGATACGATCTCCGCCATTGACGACGGTTCTCGAGCTTTTTTGCGCCCTGCGAGATCTTGTTTGAGAGTTTGGCTTTCTTCTTGTCCTTCTCGTTGGTCTGCTGATAGGGCTTTTTGGTCTTGCGCCCATGGCGAGAGAAGAGAGAAGCGGGGGAGAGCTGGCGTTTGCTGTCGAGGCGAGCGCGTTTCGGTGCTTAAGTAATGGTGGGTTGCACCATCGCCACTCGTTCTTTAAGGAACTACGGAAATGCCATTCACCGCACCCTAATTTTTTTTATTTTACTTTTACTTTTACTTTTCCTTTTTTTTAAGAAATATGTCAAGTGAAAAGACTGTCTTTTACCTCGTAAAATAAATTTACTTTAAAAATTGAAAAATTACTTTCTTAGTAATTAAATTTTTTTTTTTGAATTTTTTATTAAAGTTTGCATTTTTTGCAATGTGCAAACAAAGATTATGACAAGTTGGTCAAAACTTTTAAAATTTTATTTTGAAAAAATTATACTTATTTCTCATGGTATTTTTTTATAATTACAAATAATTTTCTTAAAATTTTGTAA